>CM024333.1:28476066-29076066 GCA_014170255.2 Drosophila triauraria
CGGTGGCCATTGTGCGCAGATGAAATATTCCAAAACGAAGCTGAAAATCTGTGCAAATGCCTTATCTTTCGAATGGATTATATTGTCAACAAACATAAAACAGCTTATTTTAAATACGTATGACCGCATCATTTACCTCCCAAAAATGCCGAAGAGGGTTTTAAGAAGCGGTCACACTGGAAAAAGATTAAATCTTTTTGGGGTTGCGAATTGTTTTACTGTCTGCGTACTAAGCTTTAAAAGTGACGTATGTTATAGTCATCTAGTTCGCACTTAAAGCCTAGTACTAAGATGAACGGAAAAAATCCATAAACGGAAAACTTTATTAAAAAAAAGAATGAAAAGAGCAAGAAGATGAATTTTGTGGTATTTCGTTTGGTCGGGTACTAAGATGAACGGAATTCCGTGAGGGAACCGGTTGAAACGGTTGGCAAAAGACACTAATAAACAGCTGTGATTCCGTAAGCGAATTATATCAATTGCATATATTTCGTAAGTGGGGAATAGTGGGGAAGGGGGTGGAGGTAGTTGCTGCTCGGTTGTAGTGCTTCGACAGCCGTGCGGATAATGTGGAATTGATAAAAGTCGTTATAAGTTTATAGCATATTCTTTTATTGGCGGCGATGGCGTTGGCGTCACTATTATTTGCCTTCAACTCTATTATGGAATATTACATAAATAATACGCCCAATCAAATGCGTTTAAATGAATTTTTCTTTTTAAAGTTTATTTATAGTTTGTTTACAAAACACAGCTGGAAACACAAGTCAGTGTGACCGATCTTGACCGATTCTGACAATTTTCTTTGTTTTCTTCGGTCACACTGGTTCCCGATCGAAATATATATTGCAATTTCGCTCACGGAATTCCGTAAGCGATTTTCGTCAATCTTATGTTAGTACTAGCTTAGTAGCCAGACAGTAAAACAGTTCGCAACTCCAAAAAGATTTAATCTTTTTCCAGTGTGACCTCTTCTTAAAACGCTTTTCGGCATTTTTGGGAGGTAAATGATGCGGTCATACGTATTTAAAATAAGCTGTTTTATGTTTGTTGACAATATAATCCATTCGAAAGACAAGGCAGTTGCACAGATTTTCAGCTTCGTTTTGGAATATTTCATCTGCGCACAATGGCCACCGACACCGTGGCGCAGATTCTCTTGATCATGTACAACCGCCTCTTTTTCCCCCTACTAGTTATCCAACATTCTTTCCTGGATCGCTGCTCTGCCGGCTGCTGCTGCTGATTCTGTTTGTACCAAATGAAATTCACAACCATCTGGGTGGTTTCCGTAGGTACTTCTGCTGGACCAAAATTGTTCGACTGGTGGAATGATTCGAGGTTACTCTGATTGTACACCATATCCTTACTGGCATAAATTTCGCTGGAGGTGCGCTGTACATGTCCTTCTCCTGCTCGGTAATGAAGGATTTGTCCAGCAGCGGGCGCTGGCCGTCGCCTTAGACGCCTTCGTCTCAGCCACCGAGCGTAACATCTCACCGTGCTCACCAAAGTCATAACCAAATATGTCATCGAGGGAGCTATTTCCTTCCTTTATTTAAGCAAATATTTTTTATATTGCCCAAATCCCCTATTATTGAATTTGCTTCTACCAATTTTATTACCACAACTTTATCTCTTCTAAACTCCTGGACTCAGATTTTGTGTAAATTATTGTTCTTGGCGGGATCTATATATTTGAAATGTGTGAAGAAACGGTAAGAGAGAGTGAGAGCCCAATAGTTGAAAGCAGGTCGTTTTAATCAATTTTTTATTCTGTTCGTCACCCCGCTCTGGAAATACCAAAAGTCTTTCCTCGCGCCACCTGGTATTTTTCTGGTATTTTGTTCGTTGGTCTGCGTACCGGCCTTTAAAACAGCGCTGCCGAAAAGAGTTTCCCGACTATTGACCTCTCGCTCTCTTTCACTGCTTAGAAACGCTGTTAGAGTGTCTGCGTACTGAGCTTTAGGTAAAACCCTACACAGAGAGAATTTTTAAGAAATGCACTAAAAGTAAGTAAAAAATACTCACATAACAACCGAGAACTTTTTGTACTTATTTAGATGTGGTTTTGTATTCAGTTCAAGGACAATTTTTAAGAATGGGAATACTAATATTAGGTATTTAATTACGCTTGTGAATAAATTTTATGCTCAAGGAAAGTGCAAAATTTACTTCATTTAAGACCAAAATAATTTTCAATTTATTACACAAAAGTTCTTAGTTTAACAACGACTCATTCTCAATTATATGACACTGGGTAAAAAATTATGTAAAATATAGAGAGGGAGGGCTGTAAATGGCCAGTTTCTGGAGAGGATCGGGCAGCGCCGGCTGCAAATGGCCAGTTTCTGGAGAGGATCAGGCAGTGCCGGCTGCAAGTGGCCAGTTTCTGGAGAGGATCAGGCAGTGCCGGCTGCAAGTGGCCAGTTTCTGGAGAGGATCAGGCGGTGCCGGCTGCAAATGGCCAGTTTCTGGAGAGGATCAGGCAGTGCCGGCTGCAAAAGCCCAGTTTCTGGAGAGGATCAGGCAGTGCCGGCTGCAAGTGGCCAGTTTCTGGAGAGGATCAGGCGGTGCCGGCTGCAAATGGCCAGTTTCTGGCGAGGATCAGGCAGTGTGCTGGCGGTAAATGGCCAGTTTCTGGAGAGGATCAGGCAGTGCCGGCTGCAAGTGGCCAGTTTCTGGAGAGGATCAGGCGGTGCCGGCTGCAAATGGCCAGTTTCTGGAGAGGATCAAGGCAGTGTGCTGGCTGTAAATGGCCAGTTTCTGTTAAGGATCAGGCGGTGCCGGCTGAAAATGGCCAGTTTCTGGAGAGGATCCGGCAGTGTGCTGGCTGTAATTGGCCAGTTTCTGGAGAGGATCAGGCGGTGCCTGCTGTAAGTGGCCAGTTTCTGGAGAGGGTCAGGCAGTGCCGGCTGCAAGTGGCCAGTTTCTGGAGAGGATTAGGCAGTGCCGGCTGCAAATGGCCAGTTTCTGGAGTGGATCAGGCAGTGCCGGCTGCAAATGGCCAGTTTCTGGAGAGGATCAGGCAGTTCCGGCTGCAAATGGCCAGTTTCTGGAGAGGATCAAGGCAGTGTGCTGGCTGTAAATGGCCAGTTTCTGGAGTGGATCAGGCGGTGGCGGCTGCAAATGCCGTCTGTTTGTTGATATGTTAAGTTAAATGGATATAAATATGTCGGAGTGTGATTCCTAGGAATTGTACGCGGGTACATTCCTCAGTAGCATTCTGGGAATTCGGGGATTCGGGGAATTCCCTGCTTCTGCTTTACTAGCTGATATTGAACGAAAGCACGGCAGCAGAGTCAGAGACGCTCTGCTGCTGAGTGAGGTTCGATGGTAAGATAACAAGAGTCTTGAGTAAGACAGAGATGGCTACATACACTCGACATGAGTGAGTTTACGACATGAGTGCGTATGCTGACACAGTCAGTTAAGCTTGGGTATTCGAACCGATCGGAGCTCGCTGTGCAGCCGCGTCAATCATCAGAAGTATTAATATGGATGACATCAGAAGTGGAATCAGCTCCGCCAAAAGAGGACAGCTCTAACTTATTAAGGGCAGCATTAGAAGAGCAAAATCGTAATCTAATGGAAATAATAAACTCCATGCAGGCACCAAGAGCACCGGCAACAGACGGGAGAGCACTCCACGTCACTCTAGCCAAGTTTTGCCCTGACACCGCTGGAACAGATGCATCAGCTTGGTGTACTACAGTGGACCTAATCTTTGCGGATAATGCTCTCGAAGGCAGTGCGCTTGTGATTGCGTTAAGCAAAGCATTAGAAGGCAGTGCATCGCAATGGCTGTCCCAAATATGCTTCGCTGGCATCACATGGCCGCAGTTTAAGGAACTCTTCATCCAACGTTTCGTGGGCATTGAGACAACTTCTGCCATACTGATGAACATTTTGAACGGACGTCCCAAAACTATAAAGAGTTTTGCTGAGTACGGCAGTCGCATAGTCACCCTATTGCTCTCTAAGTGGAGGGCAAAGAATTTGGAGGAGATTGCTGTATCAGTAGCGTTAGCCCACATGGCTGAAATTGATAATAATTTGTTGCGTTGGCTGTTTACAACGAATGTGACGACTCGTAATGAGCTGCAGCAGCAGCTACAGGCTTACGCTTTCAAGAAGCGTAATAACGAGGAGGACGGATATTCGACTGGCCCGGATAAGAAGAAAACAAGAATGCAGTCGCAGGTGAAGTGCCATTTTTGTGGAAAGGCTGGCCACAAATATGCAGAACGCAGCTCTCGAATGGGAAAAGCATCAGCCCCAACAGAAAGGAGTTATAGCGTGAGCAGCACGTCCGGAGTGAAGGATCGATCAAAAATTAAATGTTTTAAGTGTATGCCCCAAAAATCGTACTGGTGGAAACAGCAAGAGCTACGAGAAGCGAGTCTACGTTTGTACAGTAGCTCCACCAAGTGGAACAATTATCTTATCCGGTGAGTCTATTCCATATTGTTTTGATTCTGGAGCCGAATGTTCACTGCTCAAGGAGAGTGTTGCGGAAAAATTCACCGGAAAACGATTTCACAATACTGTAACTTTAAATGGCATAAGTAACGATTCAATTTGTAGCACATTGCAAGTTCTGAGTAATATTAATATTGAACAATATTGTTTAGAAGTTTTATTACATGTAGTTATGGACAAATATTTGAAGCATGAAGTGTTGATTGGCCGTGAGGTTTTAAGCCAGGGCTTTGGTGTATCAATTGATGCAGATAAATTTTGCTTTTATAAGACAAAAAGAGTAAATGTTCTGAGTCTAGTGAAGTATGAAGAAATCATAAATTCTGATACCAATTTAAATGATTCGGATAAGACGATATTGAACAATATGGTGAGATGTCACTCTGAAAGGTTTATCGACGGAATTCCAATGACTCGTGTGACGACAGGCCAATTTGAAATTAGGCTAATAGATCCACAAAAGACTGTGCAACGCCGACCTTATAGGCTTAGCGAAGATGAGAGGAAGCACGTTCGGTGCAAAATTGATGAATTGCTTACATCAAAAATTATTCGTCCCAGCTGTTCACCATTCGCTAGTCCCATGATGCTGGTTAAGAAGAAAAATGGCACAGATCGTCTTTGTGTAGATTACCGCGTTTTAAATGACAATACAATTTCCGATAAATATCCTTTGCCTCTTATTTCGGCTCAAATAGCTCGTCTTCGTGGTGCAAGGTACTTTTCGTGTATAGATATGGCAAGAGGATTTTACCAAATCCCAGTACACCCAGATTCAATTGAGCGAACGGCTTTCGTTACATCTGATGGACAGTACGAATTCTTAACTATGCCCTTTGGTCTGAAGAACGCACATTCCGTGTTTCGGCGTGCAATAATAAAAGCTCTGGGTCCGTTGGCACACATTCGCAATTGTTTACATTGACGATGTTATGGTAGTAGCTAAAACGAACGACACATTAAGTAAAGCCGGATTTTCATTTAATATAACGAAATGTTCGTTTCTTAAAACTAAAATCGAGTACCTTGGGTTTGAAATAACGAATGGAGAAATTCGGCCAAATGCACGAAAGATCCAGGCATTGATAGGGTTGCCACCTCCGGAAACTGTAACTCAATTACGACAGTTCATTGGTTTAGCTTCTTACTTTCGGCAATTCATTCCAAAAATTTCCGAAATTTTAAAACCATTGTACATGCTTACTTTCAAGAATAATGCTAATTTTGTCTGGTTGTTAGAGCATGAACAAATACGTTTGAAAATAATAGGTGTATTGACACAGGCCCCAGTATTAACTATATTTGATCCACAATATCTAATAGAGTTGCACACAGATGCCAGCTCCATTGGTTACGGGGCGATATTGTTACATAAAATCGAAAATAAATCCTATGTAGTGGAGTATTATAGCAAATGTACTTCTCCGGCTGAAGCAAAATACCACTCGTACGAACTCGAGACTTTAGCAGTTGTCAATGCTATGAAGCATTTTAGGCATTATTTACAAGGTCGCAAATTTGTCGTTTACACAGATTGTAACTCTTTAAAGGCCAGTCGCACCAAAATGGAATTAACACCGAGAGTGCATAGATGGTGGGGGTTTCTACAGTCATTTGATTTCGATCTTGAATATAGAAAAGGAGAGCGAATGGCGCATGTCGATTTCCTTTCCCGAAATCCACTGTCAGAAGGAAAAAGGTGTGCGGATAAAATAATTGAGAAGCGTATTAGGTGGGCAGTGATCAACCACGTACATGAATCTGTTATGCATAAGGTATAAGGTATATGGATATTACTGGTTCGAAAATATGTACAAGTATGTACGTAGATTTGTGGAAAATTGTATCCCGTGCAAACTAGCGAAACCCCCAAATGGAAAGGTCCAGGCAGAATTGCATCCAATTCCTAAGATAGAGATACCATGGCACACAGTACACATCGACATAACGGGTAAAATGAGTGGCAAAACCGACTTGAAGAAATACGTCATTGTTTTAATAGATGCCTTCACCAAGTTTGTTTATTTTTACCACACACTGAATATAGACACTGAAAGCTGTATTACAGCTGTGAAATCGGTTGTGGCGCCATTTGGATTGTCAACTAGAATAATAGCGGACCAAGGTCAGGCTTTCGCAATTTCTGTTCCGCTCAAAAGGTTCAACTGCATTTGATCGCTACCGGAGCTAGTAGGTCAAATGGACAGGTTGAACGCGTGATGAGCACACTTAAGACAATGCTGACGACAGTTGAAACGAGTTACAGATCATGGCAGGATGCATTGGCTGAAGTACAACTGGCCATGAATTGTACTGCAAATCGAGTCACCAAGTTTAGCGCTTTAGAGCTATTAATAGGAAAAGAAGCTAGGCCATTTGATTTATTGTCAATAAACGAAGAAGACAATGATGTAGATCGTTTTCTCTTTCAAAGTGAACGGTCGTGTTTTTGTTTTGCGCCTCGCATTTGTGTAAAATATTTGCTATAAACCACCGGGGTTTATTTAAAACTTCTATCTTGTGTCAATAATAATTCACCGTTTCACTTCGCGTGTGCATGCAGCTGTTTTTGTGTATTAATAACTATATTAATTGCAATTTAGTTTAGTGCAGCGATTTGCTTATCTGCATTTTTGCATTCCTCTTTGTGCTTTATCCGTTACGCCAAAATTACAGCTCGACGGCTTAAGCTCCCTAACTCTCGCTCTCTTGCTCTCTCTTAGTGCACGTAACTACTCTTATTTTCTCTTAACTTCTGACTGGTACAGTGGTAAGTCACTATTATGTCTATTAGTGTTGTCTGTGTAATTAAAACCTGCAAGAAAGCAATTTCTGCAGAGGACAATAGTATTGGCTGCTGGCTGTGTGACAAAGTCGTGCACGCCAAATACATTGAAAGCACAGGCCGGATGGCTGATATTATTACTAAAAACATTGGATTGCGCTACTGCTGTGAGGCTTGTCGCGATGTTGAAAGGGAAATTATGGCATTCATGCGGCAAACCAAAAATGGTTTTAAAGAGCTACTTGTTAGTTTTCGTAAAACTATTGAGGTGCTCATGGCGCTGGACTCCAAGTTTAATGGCCTTAAGCTGTTAAACTAGTCCCCAAAGCGCAAAAAAACCACGGTTTGCACACCGCATTTGGCCGCTGCCCTGCAACTCGACGCAGGTTCTCAACAGCTGACTTCCTCGGCACAGCCCCCGACCCCAATATATCTTACTCCCATGATATTGAGGTCGGGTGCAAGAAAAGATTCGGCCTCCGAATGTGCCGTGACAGGGACCGCAGCTCCAGTGATGTCCGTTGAGTCCGCTGGCGGGTCAAAATCAAAATTAACGACCCCTCAGATCCCAGTCCCGAATGCTCCCCAGGGTGACAGGCCTGGATTACCGGCCGAAATTGGTAATACAGCCAACCAGTCTGTGTTGCCAAAAGCCCTTATTGCAGTACCACCAACGAGGCAGATATTTGTCTCTCGGCTTCACCCATCTCAAACATCTGAAGATGTTACTGTCTTTATTCGAGACAGAACCAAGTCCGATAAAATTAAGGTGGAAAAATTTTAATTTTCTCTGACGAACTCTTTAACACAATATGCTCTGCCAATTTCTGGCCGCAGTATGTTGTTGTTAAGGAGTACGATTCCAAGAAAAAGAAAAGACGGCCTGTTGGAATTAGTCTACCCAGGCCGGACAAACCCACTGTGTCACCTCCAAAAAACTAACCAATTCCCTCCTTCTTACCTATCAGAATGCAAGGGGTTTACGTAGTAAGCTTTCTAAATTGTATGATAGTGTTTCCTGGTTAAAGCCGGAGATCCTAAGCTCCGAAGTTTTTCCAGCTGTGTACACAACACACAGGCTTGATCGGCCTTCCAGGCGAGGGGTCGGGTCCTCATTGCGGTTGACTCAAACCTCACGTCTGAAGTATTAGCTTTTGAGGAATGCAACGATGTTGAATTCCTTTGTGTGAAGCTATCAATTAATGGTAGTTTTATTTTTATTACATGTTCCTACATTCCTCCCTTGTCGGAACTTTCTATTTATTGGAACCACCTTTCCGCTATCCAGTCGGTCTCCAATAGACTTTCGGATAGGGACCATTTAATTGTTCTAGGTGACTTTAACATTCCTGGAGCTATTTGGTCCACAACTGAATCCTCTAACACACTTTTAACTACTGCACATCACGATTTTATTGATTGCTTGTTTGACATTTCGTTGTCTCAAGTCAACCATGCACTATGGTATAGATGTCGTTTTTTTTGGCATAAAGTCGATTTTTCGATGTTAATATATCGTTGTTTTCTTATTTTAATCTTAAAGTAAATGCATCATAGATTAAAAAAAATTTACGAAATGCTTTAAAAGCGCCACCAAAGCTTTTTGAGAGCTTTTAAAAGTGAGCTAGCGATCAGCTGATCTCCAAACAGAAATTTGCGCCAAAATATTTAGTTGCTTTATGTTGTGCCACACTCGTTAAATTGGTTCAAAAAATTCAACTAAATTATGGGAAGCAATCTTATAGGTATGCACTATTTAATGTATATTGTTATTTTATGTATAGTTCTAGGTATTTAGTGTTGTGTAATGTCCAATTTGTGTGTATTTTTTTAGAAAACTAATATGCGTGATTCGTGTTTCGTGGAATATAACTAATAAGTTGTTCCATGCTGAAAGCAACTAATTGGTCCAGATTATACTTGTGGGAGTTGTCTTTAGCCACAAACCAAAAACTCATCCCCGTTTGTCCCCCTTTTCTCACATTTTGGTAATATATAGGCACGTTTGCATTGGCAAAAAACCGATTTTAGTTGACTTATAAAACACAAAGATGAGAAAAATACTAAGGATATAACATTTTTTAAAGATGGATTACTTAATCCTTGTACACTCAGATCATATTATAGAAACCACGGATCTTCCAGTTAGTTACTTTGTAAAAGAGGCTGCGAAAACATGGAACAAATGGTGTAAGTCCGATCGCCCGCACTGTACAAAAGATCCAAAACTGTAATTTTATGTGCAAAAAAGATAGGACAATGCCCATTTTTACACATTGTCTTATCTAGGAATACTACTTTAAGTAAACAAAGAAAAACAACAAAAAAATTTATATTTCCACTGAAAAAAACAAATTAAATTCTTTAAAAAAGGCGGGACCTCGCCCATTTCTCTTAAAATACCTTCCTTTTGTTATACAAAATTTATATCAAAAAACAGAATCCAAAAATATTGCTTTGTTTTTAAGTTATTAATTAATGCCACAAAAAGTGGTCGCTCAGCCCATAGTGCCATGTACGAAATTCCTTAGATCGCTTGCTAGACCTCTGCTTTGTCTCTGATCCGGCAAGAGTCAGTTTGGTTAGGGTCCCGCCCCTGACGCTACCCGAAGATCCATACCATCCTACTTTCGATGTGACTATCGATATTGGGACTGCTATGGAGAATAAGTCTGATCGGCCAGATTAGAAAGTTCACTGCTTTCGTAGGGCGGACTTTCGACGGCTGAATAATTTTATATCTAAATTTGATTGGTCCGATCCCTACATGTGCACTGACATGGTGGGTGCCATGGATATTTTTTACAATGCCATGAACTCATTTTTTACAGAATGTGTTCCGTTATACTATCCGTCAATCTCCAATAAGCCTCCCTGGTTTAGTAAAGAGTTGACTTGCCTCAAAAATGTCAAGTCCAATCTCTATTCTAAATTTAAACGTAACGGTTCTCAAGCTGTTCATTCTCGCTATTTAGCGACTCGGTCAAAGTTTACCGTGCTTAACGCGCAGTGTTACAAAAACTATTTGACTCGTTGTAGGGTTAAGTTTGCGCAGTACCCAAAACAGTTTTATAATTTTGTCAACACTAAACGTAAGCCTATTACACATCCTTCCTCGCTTTCATTTGAAAATACGACAGCAAACAATGATCAGGCAATCGCCGATCTTTTTTGCTCAGTTTTTTCAAACTACTTATTCTTCGTTATCCGATTCAAACCAGACCTATTCCTATAGCATGCCCAAATCAAACCTAATTTTCAGTCCTAGCTTAAACGAAAGCTCCCTTCTTTTGGATCTTCAACGTGTCAAGCCGGTTTATTCGCCAGGTCCCGACGGAATAGCAGGCTGTGTGCTTAGGTATTGTGCCGAGTCCCTGTGCAGTCCCCATCTAAAATTGTTTAACTTATCCTTAGAAACTTCCCAAATTTCCCCTTATTTGGAAGGAATCTTTCGGGATTCCTCTCCACAAAAAAGGTAGCAAAGTTGATGCTAACAATTATAGAGCCATCCCAAAACTTTTTAAAAACGTAATTACTCCCCATTTGCAGCACCTGTGTAGATCAGTAATTTCTCCATGCCAACATGGATTTATTAAACGAAGATCAACGACTACTAATCTTCTGGAGCTCACTTCTTTCATTATAAGGGGCTTTCCACAAATTTTGCAGACAGATACGATCTACACTGATTTCAGTAAAGCATTTGACTCCGTTAATCACTCCCTTCTTGTTAGGAAACTCGACTTAATGGGTTTTCCTGTCGATCTTCTTAGGTGGATCTCAAGTTATCTGAATGGTAGGACGCAAAGGTTATATTTAAAAACAACTTGTCGAATGTTCTCCGGGTGACCTCTGGTGTCCCGCAAGGGAGCCACTTGGGTCCCTTACTTTTACTTTATTTATTAACGACCTGCCCAAAGTCTTGACTAACTCCAGAGTACTCATGTACGCTGACGACGTTAAGCTTTGTGTGCAATACAAGGACCGCGCTTGCCAGTCGGATTTACAAACAGATCTTAATAACTTTCAAACTTGGTGCAATGTAAACTTATTAAACCTGAATGGCTCAAAATGCAAGCTGATGACATTCTCACGTGTCTCTCCCATGCTTGCGACTTATACGCTGAACTGCTGCTCTTTGGAAAGGATCACGCTAGTTGACGATTTGGGTATCCGCCTAGATCCTAAACTGGAGTTTATTGATCATATTTCGTGCATTGTGAATAAAGCCAGGGGTGTGCTGGGATTTATTAAACGGTGGTCGAAGGAATTCGATGACCCCTACGTTACGAAGAATTTATACACTTCGTTAGTTCGTCCTATTTTAGACTATGGATCTTGCGTTTGGAGTCCCCAGTGGGACGTTCACAGCAAACGCATTGAGTCTGTTCAAAAGAACTTTTTACTTTTTGCTCTTCGTGGCTTAAACTGGGATGCAAACCTTAGGTTGCCCTCTTATTCTAGTAGACTTCTCCTGATTAACCTACCTTCCTTAGCAAACCGTAGAACGATGTTAGGCATTGTCTTTATGTATAATCTGATCCGTGGTGACGTGGAAAGCAGCGATCTATTGGGTCAGTTGAATTTCCACGTACCATGTAGAACCACAAGATCCTACCTGCCTTTAGTTTTGCACCACTGCAGAACATCGTATGAAATGCATGAACCCTTTAGGGTATTAGGGTATTATTACACATTAACATTTGGTGACCCCGACGTGATCACACTAACATTTGGTGACCCCGACGGTCTGGGAAACATCCTAGATCCTTGAAGGCTTTAAATCATCCTTTGGCTCAGAACTCAGATTTCTAGCCGTTCCTAATCACAGGAAACATCCGACCTTTGAAGGATTTCAATCATCCTTTGGTCACAAGTTCAAAGTTGTCAATCAGGCGACACTTTGAGGGATTTCAATATCCTTTTGGCTCCGAACTTCGAGCCGTTGATCACATTCAGTGATCCCTACAGGAAACAATCCGGGACACACTTCTCAGAGTTGTCAACAAGGCGACACTTTGAAGAAATCTTCCAAGTCATTGTTCAACTTCTTCGACCATCGACGGTTGCGAACAGGAGCGTATCCAGCTTTTTAGCAAATAAAACACTCCCAACGGGTCAGAAGTGAAGTAACACTATAATGGCTAATACAATGGAAGAGCAAGCAGTCGCCGAGACGTTAGACTTTGATAAAATCACTATGGTCTCAGACGCAAGAAATTCATTTTTCCGTTCACGAAGAATACGATGACCCAATTAAGGGAAAATATGATATGCAGTTCTTCCTAAAACTGGAAAAGGAAATTCAAGCGGTCTTAGGTGCAAAAAGGAAAACATCAAGCAACGAAGATGTGCACTTGCCCAGAGTCAGCATCCCAAAATTCGATGGAGATCTGCTCAAATGGACTCAATTTTTCGATATATTCAAATGCATGGTCCATGAAACTAACATGCCCACCGTACGGAAAATGTGGTATCTCAAAAGGTTGATAAGGCATCACGATCACAAGAAAATTACTTGCATGCATGGGGTATATTGGTTGACGCTTACAACAATCCCCGACATGTAGCAGACACGATTCTCAATCGTCTCCTGCAACAACGCACACATAGTAACGATCCGAAGTCATTAAAAGAATTATACATTACAACGATTGAGCCCCTGGCATCATTAAAGGGACTTGGCATCGATGTATCTAGCTGGGATACAATATTGATTGCCATCATAAAGCAAAAATTTGATTTTGCAACTAGAGCCCTATACGAACAGTCGTTAGATGGGTCTCGAGAGCTACAAAGCTTGGACACAATGGTCAGCTTCCTGGATCAACAAATTCGAGTACTGGAGACAGGAAAAAGAGGCCAACAGGCGACAAGGGAGCATATAAAATCTACATGTACCTCTGCCAGCGCTGGAAAGGTATCAAACTGTCCGTGTTGCAAAAGGAATCATCCGCTTTACATATGCGATGACTTCCGCAACAAAACAGTACCCGAACGACTCAATTGTGTGCAAAAATAACGGTTGTGTGTTAATTGCTTTAGCAGTGACCACAAGGCAAAGGAATGTTGAGGTCGCCTGTGTTTTAAATGTGACAAAAAACACCTTACATTGCTGCATCTTGAAACCACATCAGGTGCAGCAACCGAGCCAAAAGCGCTTACTGTAGGCGCAGCAAGCAACAAAAATTACAACCTACTCGCCACCGTCAAAGTGGCAGTAAAAGCAAGCAATGGTCAGGTTGCGACCTTCAGAGCTCTGCTTGATTAAGGATCACAAGTAAATTTGATTTCTAAACGAATGGCTTCAATGCTATCACTTAAACGCCACGGTACTTCACTTTATATCGAGGGAATTGGAGGCAATCCAAAAACTAGTAGAGCCAGAGTAAATGTTCTGATGAAATCGATGCATAATGACTTTACTCAACAAGTTGAAGCTTTTGTGTTACCACACATCATAGCTGATCAACCGGCTCATCAGGTGATTTCTATAAATAAAAGTCCCGAGAAACATTGCCCTAGCTGATCCAAACTTCGACAAGCCAGGAAAGATTGACATGCTTATCGGAGCCGAGCACTACTATTCATTGCTTCTACCGAACATGACTCTTTTAAACCCAGAAGGCCCAATTCTTCAAAATACAAAACTTGGATGGATTGTGGCCGGAAAAGTTTCGGCAGAGCAAAACTCAGCTGCAATTTGTGCAGCTGCAGCTACAGATGAAGAGATTGATACGCTGTTGGAACGCTTTTGGTTTTTAGAAACTCTAGATACTGAAGAAAAACACCGATCACCGATGGAGGCTCATTGCGAAAAACATTTCGTAGGAAGTCTTCAAATTGCAGCAGATGGAAAATTTATTGTCAAACTCCCATTTTCTGAACAATCTTCAGCCCTGGGGGCATCACAACAAACTGCAACGAACAGATTCCTGGCACTGGAGCAAACAACTTCATCTGAAATCTGGAAAGGATACGTGAACTTTATGGAGGAGTATGAAGGACATGGACATATGAAACAAGTGCATCCCTCAAACATACCCACGGATCACTACTTTATTCCACACCACTGTGTGCTTTACACATGCTGGACCCACTGTCCAGAGCGAGCTGTTTGCAATCTTGCTACGCTTTCGCACTCACAAATATGTGTTCACAGCAGACACAGAGAAAATGTATCGGCAAGTGTGGAGGCACCCTGATGATCAATTTCATCAATTAATTGTCTGGAGAAAGAATCCATCTGACGACCTTAAATATTACCGACTCAAAACCGTCACCTACGGGGCAACGTCAGCCCCATTCCTAGCTTCAAAATGCTTCGACTATTTGGCAGAGAAGGTCAAGAATAAATTACCGCTTGGATCATCCGTATCAAAGCATGATTTCTACGTCGACGACTGCCTCACTGGAGCAGACAGTATTCCGGAAGCAGTCCAAATTCAACGGAACAGATGGATGTTCGCAACACACAGTCCCATAGAGCTTCAAGCTGTATGTGCAGCACCATCAAGAAGCTGCCTATGTGGCCTTAGCAATATCAATTATAGTGAGCATTGCATTCATTCTACGACGGCAATACAGCAAATGGAAGCCACGACAACGAACCTCCAAGCCTCAGGAAAACGCTGAGCAGTCGTTACTGGAACCTACCCCACACAGGTTTGCTTTCAACATTAGCGATGGTTGAACACCTGTTCAACGGCCGGGAGAATGTTCAGTCTCAGCAATATGTATATGCAATAACAAAAGTAGCGATTGTCAGGTCAAGAGAAAATGCATATTATGCTGACATGAAGAAGTCGAATTGGGCACCGTTCCCATTTCTGCATAGATCATAATACACAGTAACCCACATTACTTTACACACAATTTCGTTGACATAAGCATATTCTTTATACTTTGTTTAGCTATAAATACCGTTAAGTTTCCTCAATAAAATCAGTAATTGATTTGACCACAACGCAAGCTTTACTCATTTCCCTGCATTCAAAAGAGGCTGTCGCTGAGTCTTCAGACCCTCATATGCACCATCCTTAGTCCAACTGGTTCATGTTCTAGTTGCGGCGACACAAGGCAGACAGTTCATGTACTCTATGCCAGGCATCTAAGCCTACACATTAACAGGTCCATTTGAGGTAATCAAAGTCATAGACGGCGATCGATATGAACTAAACTCATTGGTTAATAAGTGAACGTATAAATATTCACATGAGTGGCTAAGAGCGCTACCATGCAGACAAATAATTAACGAATTAAACGAAGAATTCGATGGCCTAAGTGATGGCGATTCCCAGGACAGGAACGAACCAATAGACGGCGTTAGTAAGCGTGCTGTGTCCCAAGAGGGGAATTGAGCTGTCTCACAGGGATGAGAAGTGTTATTGGGGGGTCAAGGTGATTGGGTGTTAGTGTGCACACCAAATTAAATTGAGAAACTGAGAGACAAATCTAAGTTATGTAAAATCTGAATTATTGGAAAATTCTGATTAGAATTAAATGATATGAATAAGATCATGAAGTTGAAAATGTATTTTGTTTGTAAACAAAAGGAAATTGTGTTTCCTAGATAAGAAAAATTTTCAGTTTATGTTGTTGTAACTTACAGAGGTTTGTAATTTGTAAGAGAAAAAAATGTTATTAAGAACAAGAGATATCATAATTAAAAGCGTCTGGTATGTGACTTGGACATGGGTGGTGGATGTAGCACACGAGGACGTGTGATAGGTCAGGAAGGCCGTGTCGGAGTGTGATTCCTAGTAATTGTACGCGGGTACCATGATACAGCTAGTTGTATCATGGCGGGTACATTCCTCAGTAGCATTCTGGGAATTCGGGGATTCGGGGAATTCCCTGCTTCTGCTTTACTAGCTAATATTGAACGAAAGCACGGCAGCAGAGTCAGAGACGCTCTGCTGCTGACTGAGGTTCGATGGTAAGATAACAAGAGTCTTGAGTAAGACAGAGATGGCTACATACACTCGACATGAGTGAGTTTACGACATGAGTGCGTATGCTGACATAGTCAGTTGAGCTTGGGTATTCGAACCGATCGGAACTCGCTGGAACATGGATGACATACCTTTGCCGCCGACAAATATAATAAGAAAGTCTATAAAAGTCAACTTACATTTTTTCGAAAACGCAATTGCTGCGACTGGTACTCGAACCCGCGATCGTCAGATTAATTCTCGAGCACTCTAGGCACCGCACCACGCATGCAAATCAAAGAACGGCGCCAAAGACTGAAATACACACATACGCGTGCGACAGTGGCCGAGCTATAAATAGACAAAGCGGGAGAGCAGAGCGAGACTGAGCAGCACCAACGCAAAACGGGCTGTGAGAGCGAGACGGAGAAACACCGCTTTGCCGCTCTTCCCCTCTCACCCCTTTCCTTCAAACTTAAGTACAGGCATTTCTAATTTAAGGATAAAACCATTTCCATTCATGAATATTTGTACTTAATTTTTGTGTAAGTACCTTTGTATTCATTTTGAATTTTGTTTGGTTTCAAAGTAAGGAAAAAAACTTTATCTAGGAATTTTTAAAAATTCCGTACCTAAAGTAATAATAGTACAACTTTGAGTATGCTTAATTCTCAATTTCCGAACCCATAATTCTCTCTGTGTAGCAAGCAATGGGCCAACACTTATTTATATTATTAAAAGTCCTATAACCGACACCAACTTTTGTGAAGAACTTTTAATAAAACCAATAAAAATTGGTCAATATGTTAATCACTGTGGAGGGCAGTCCACGTAGTGACGATGAGCACCGAGACTGTGGTGCGCAAGGAGACTACTATATACAGCCGTAGAATTGAAAATATTCTATGATAGTCCGATCAGAACCATTTATATCTTGATCGAAACCTCTTTGAAACTGCATACTAAGATTTTTTTTTCAAAAACGGATTAGTTTAGGAGAAATGTGAGTGAAAGTGCAAAATTGAATATTGAATATTTGAATATTGAAGCTATTGGGGCCGGTGGAGCAAAAATCCCCAAGTTATTAATGTTGTGATCTAACTTTAAATACGCGTCGAATAACACCTCGATCATCCTGATCCGATACTCCGTTCAAAAGATATTCAATAAACAAGATTTTAACCGAAATGAAAACGTTTGTCCTGTTGTTTGTCTGTCGATTTTTTTGTTTTAGACTCCTGGAGCTACTTTTATTTTATTAAACAGCTCGAGCTAAAATTTTTTTGTTCTACGACTTTTTGGGTTTCCCGCTAGTTTGGCGGGAAAACAGCTAAAAAAGCTAGATTTCCCGCGCCCATAACTTCTAAAAGACTAAAGCTACAGAAACGTGCTATATGTCGTTAGAAAGGTATTTTGAAATGATAAAATCGGCACGCTGCAGCGCGCTGCCTGTTTTGCCTTTTTAAATTTTTCAGCTAAGTGCCGATTTTGAAACTAATTAAACAATTTTTTAATATTTTTGTTTAAATAACTATAAATCGTCACAAAATTTGGTATCCGAATTTTTTTGAGTTGAATGTGCCATCGTCACTTTTATCTCACCTCGTTAAGAGGTGTTTTTGTTTGATAAAATTTAAAGCGAAAATGTAATCAAATGTAAAGGAAAACTTTTTGCAAAAATTTCAAAATGTAATAATTATAATGAGATAACCATTTGTAAACATAGAAATATGATAATAAGTAATTCCTCTTCCCTACCAAATTTATTAAAAAGTCGCCCTGCCACCTGCACTCGAATCAACAACCAACACATTCCAATTATTGACGAAATCGCACCTGGAGTCATTCTACTCAACAAATTTTCTCAACGGAACCTTCGTTATCAACTTCAGCAATTCTACAATTAATATTGATGGACAGACCATTACCAACAAAGACGCGGTGCACTATCACCCGATGCCAGCAATTCTTCAAACTGAGATGACCATTAAAAAGATAGAAGAAAAGCTATCACTAGAATTGGTAAAAGAACTAAACATCAACAATACCAAGACCTTGGAACTTTTGAAAACAACATCGCATACAGCCGATTTTCTAATAAGTTCCATAATAATCATCTGACTTACAGCACTAGCAAGCCGCTTCTTGATTAAACCAATGACCGCACCGAGCGTGGACACTCGATTTTAAACGTGGAGGAGTTAGCACAAAACGAATTCACAACCGAAGTTGGCCACGCGCATCCGGTATTGCATCAGCAAGTAAAAGTGCAAGGGCAACTTCCCGGCTTTGCTCAATAGCTCCCAAAGAGTGCTGACTGCAGCGTCTGATCCACTTCCCGCTGCAGCGGGAACGACGTTGGCAGAGGCAGCGACAAAGTTGTTGGGTATAAATATGGCAATTTCTGTAAACATAATTTAGTTCCAATTTTTGTGCAAATAAATACGGACCAAGTGTCCTAAATAATATTATTTTTTATACCCGGTACCCATAGGGTACAAGGGTATTATAAGTTAGTGCCAACCGAGAATGTATGTAACAGGCAGAAGGAGAAATCTCCGACCCTATAAAGTATATATATTCTTGATCAGTGTCACCAGCCGAGTCGATTTAGCCATGTCCGTCTGTCCGTCTGTCCGTCTGTCCGTCAGTCCGTGTGAAACAACAGATCTCAGAGACTATAAGAGCTAGAGTTACCAAATTTGGTGACAACATTGGAATCTGTTGCACGCAGATTAAGTTTGTTTTAAAATTTGGCCACGCCCACTTCCACCCCCGAAAATTATAAAAAACGGTATATAAGCTATACTCGTCATTTTCGGCTTAAAGTAAATAGATAGATTTTATAAGTTGGCAACCGTGGATGTGTTCTGAAAATTTTAGTAAAATCGGATGATAAACATAGAAGTTATTGAACAATAAAGTTTCTGAGAGAGAGAGAGAGAGAGAGAAAGAGAGCGCGCACGTGCGTGTTGCTGAAAATGTTCCTAGCAACATTTGTCTTTTTTGGGTGTTGCTCAGCATATTGGTAGCAACATTTGTCGCTTTTGAGAGTTGCCCAACATGTTCCTAGCAACATTTGTCTCTTTTAAGTTTTACACAACATGTTTCTAGCAATATTTGTTTACATTTGTCAAAATTTCCTTTTTTCCACGTTCATGTGCTGTTTAATTTCACCTACAATGCTTTGGGTACCGGGTATCTTACAGTCGGTCACACTCGACTGTAGCTTTCCCACTTGTTTTAAATAAGAAAAATCATCGTGTTTAACTTATATAAAAGATTAAGAAATAATAAATAAAAAGCCAATAAAAATATATATATAAAAGTTATATATAAATTTTAATATATTTTGATTAATTTTTAGAATGTCAATTTTGCAATTTGTTTGCGCAACTCCTATATTTAATTCTTCAAGAAATCTTCTTGTATTTGTATTAGAAATAACATTGTCTGTGTTTGATAAAAATTGTATAATGTCAGCGTGTAATTTATTGAAAGGATTTTCCGCAGTTCCGAGAGCATTTTCGATCTGGGATGGTTTGTTTTGTTCTACATAGGTAAAACGTTCATTAGGGATATATTCGTTTTCTTTTAAGGCATTTTTCCATGCCGACATGGTATTTTGTGCGTTAATATTTTCAAATTTACGATTATTTGTATTTTTTTAAAATTTTTTAAAAGGTTTGTAAGAGTGTATTGTTTCTGCAGTCGACTGAGTGTTGTTTTGTACTACATTTTCAATATTGTTTTTTGCCAAACAGGCTGGGGAAAAGCGGAAAGGTCAAAAGAGTCAATTACTGGAGTTTAGTCAAATAAGGAAGGATACCTTGCCTTAACTTCGGTTCTGGATAAATTTTTCACTGTCATACATTTTTGGATGGCAAAAACCGCTCTCTGCTGGACAGGAACGCGAAGTAGAAACATTATTTTCTTTACAAATAACACAGACGATTTCTTTTCAAATATAATCTTTGGGATGAGACACAAAACATTTAAAACATTTTTGCTCGCTTTGTTTACAATGCTGAGCGAAATAACCAAAACGGAAAACATCTATAACATTGACTAAAGGAAACAAAATGGGATACACGGACTTTTGTATACAAGAAAGTCACTTCTGCTGGTTTTTGATTTCCTCTAAATAAAATTTTAACTTTGCTGGTTGGAATAACAATATTTGTATTTGTTTTGTCTCTTGTATTTATTCTTATAATTTCAGCAATAGGCACTGTGGAGGAAATAGATTCTTTAATCATTTCTGTAGTAAAATTTAATAAATTCCGAGTTTATAAATATACCATGATATTCCAATTTTCTATTTACTTACTTGCTTTCAGTCTGCTTATCTGATCCCGTTGACTTCGGGGTCATTGTCCTTTCGACCAACTGCTCTTCATCCATTGTTTCCATTGCATCGTCTCTCCCGTTGTTTGCCATTCTTCTTTCGATCTTTGCTGTTTTGGCTATTCCAACCATTGAATCCGAGGCCAGGAGTTTCTCCTTCGCCAAGGAGGCCATTCTGGGTTTTATAATTAAATTCCTCGTTTAAAGCCTTTTCCACACACTTCACACAAAAATTACAAAAAATGCAAATAATAAATTTATTGACAAAATACAGATTTTACAGATACAGATTTCAAAACACCACTATTCACCATCAGGGGACAAACGGTTATGCCATTAAAATCTTGTTTATGAACGGAGTATCGGTTCGGGTTAACTAAGGTGTCGTTCGACGCGTATTTAAAGATAAAACACAAAAGCATTTCAAATGCTGGTATGGTACAGCTACCGGGATCTGCGGCTGATCTCCTTGGTAAGGATACACCGGCTGGTTGTGCTGACCCCGGAAATCCTGGTGGTACTGCCCGGGAATCTGCAGCTGATCCACCTGGGCGTACTGCTGCGGGCGCTGTTGATCTGCTTGTTGTTGACCTCCTTGATGTTGACCTCCTTGATGCTGTCCTGGGCGCGACGCCTCCATTATGGCGCGCCGAAAGCGGTCCTGTTGACCAATTGGCATGTCCTTTGCCGCTAAATGGACCAACAGGACCCTTTCGCTCCTATTTAGGCCACCATATTCTTGGCCTTGACTCCCAAGGTTAGGCGCAGCAACACCGCGGCCACGATCACCCCGCGCCACCGAAGAATTGGAAATTTATATTCATCAAAAAGAAAAAGAAACGAAGTAAATAAGAAACTTATTAGCAAAATGAAAGTCAAATATGCCAACGCTCTTAATTGCTGCGCGTCTGTTTCTTTTTATCTTTCCGCAAATCTCGAAAGTTGCCAGATTTTATATTATATTATATTTTATCGATAGAAATCCAGTGCTAACCAATCTGGTCGGATGTGAAAAAAACTAGAATTTCTCAAAAACTGAAGGAATGAGCTCATGAAGCCTTAATTCGAAATTCATAAATAAGTTTCCCTATCGCTGGGGATACCGTGCATGTTGGTACAACCCATGTGAGAGTTGCAAACAATTTTCAAAAGTTAACGTCTAAAATTTATTTTGGGCAGCACTGCGTGGCGTTAGCACCAGTGCTAACCAATCTGATCGGATGTGAAAAAACTATAATTTATTAAAAACTGACAGAATAAGCACATTAAGCCTTAATTCGAAATTCATAAATAATTTTCCCTATCGTTGGGAATACCATGCATGTTGGTACAACCTCTGTGGGAGTTGCAAGAATTTTGTTTAAGTTTTCAAATCGGCAATGTAAAACATCGATAATTACTAATAGCAATCGGTTCCCCAACTCAGTAGTATTTACTCTGCGTTTCCTTAATGCTAAAACAAGACAATGCTTATAGCTAAACTTTATTTAATTTAAGAGCCTTAAGGTTAGTACTCAGATGCTCGAACAGTTCGCAACCCCAAACAGATATAATCTTTTTCCAGTGTGACCGCTTCTTAAAACGCTCTTCGGTATTTTTGGGAGGCAAATGATGCGGTCATACCAATCTTAAATCAGCTGTGTTTGTTGACAAAATAATTTATTTGAAATATAAAGTTAGTCAACATATTTATACGGCTATGATACAGGGCATAAGTTTTCATTAATTAGATACTTCATTAGAACCTTGAAAGAGACAACTATATGCCTTTTTTGGTTCGGATTTTTTTCAGACTGACTTAAAAGGTAAACAATAACAATGGCCGGAATTCGTAGTGCACAATTTATTCATTTCTGGAATCCTCATGCCAATACTCCTACAGAATTTAATATGAAAACCATTAAACTGATTTTTACAGCTTTTATTGTACATAGATTTTGTTAATTCATAATAATTGCAAGATTTTACGGCGAAAAAACCATGCGACCGAAAACTTATTTATTTTGTTTATTTATTTCGCTTTTGTGCAAAATAGTTGCTGAAAATTATGCTTAGCCTTCAGCAAAAACCAATATATTTTGTGAGACCGTTTTGTCTAATAAGCAATCAATATACTTTTTAGATAGGCTTAGTACGCAGATGCTCGAACAGCGTTTTTAAGCAGTGAGAGAGAGCGAGAGGTCAATGGTCGGGAAACACTTTTCGAAAGCCCTGTTTTAAAGGCCGGTACGCAGATGAACAAACAAAATACCAGAAAAATACCAGGCGGCGCAAGGGGAGGCCTTTGGTATTTCCGAAGCGGGGTGACGAAAAGAATAAAAAATTTATTAAAACGACCTGTTCTCAACTATTGGCCTCTCACTCTCTCTTACCGTTTCTTCACACATTTCAAATATAAAGATCCCGCCAAGAAAAATAATTTACACAAAATCCAAGTCCAAGAGTTTAGAAGAGATAAAGTTGTTGTAATTAAAGCCTAGTACTCACTAGCGCTAAACCCTTAGCTAGCTGAAAGGGTTTCATAATTCTAGTGTGACCAGGTTTTACAGCGTTCACCGAAAATCCATACGATACGGCTAAACGGCCATACTGTCAGCTGTGTTTGTTTACAATTCAAATTAAACGCCGCCAATCCGCGTACCCACAAATACGTGCAAAATTAAGAAATTATTTAGTTATTTACTTAGCTTATTATTTTCAATGTAGCGGGGCCAGCTCCCTATGCCGCTGAGCTGCTCCTGGCGATCTGCTCTTGACCCTACAGCTGCTGCCACTGCTGGAGATCCCGCTAGGGAGTGCCGACCGAAAGTCATCTTTGTGTGGCTAGCTTCGTTCGTCTGCTGCTCCTTCTCCTCGTCCAGTTGGCTGCTGCTAGATCTCTCCGCATTGTAGTCGTAGGACACCTGCGACGTGCCGTATCGTTGGGCACATCCACGTCCACGACGGCTGCTGCCACAAACTTCGCGCTTAAGTCGCCGCGCGCGGATGACATGGTGGGACTGACCACCATGATCTCTCTCCATGAGCTCTCCACGGAACCCAATGGCGGCTGCTTGCCCAGTCCATTCCCGTTGCCACTTCCATTTCCATTTCCGTTGCCACTTCTCCTTCTTGTAGTCCTTGTATGCTTCGAAGCACCAGCATTTTGGAGTGGCAGCCAACTAAGAAAATAATCCCAGTAGGCGACCACTGGTCAGGGACGAGCAGAGGAAAAGTAATAAGCAATTCCATAATTTTTAATTTGGAATTTTGGCCCTTTCTATTTTATTTTCTTATTTCCCCGTTAAATTACATTTTTAAGACTTAATTTTATTTAAATTATTTTTATTTGTAATTGTTATATGGTCAAGATCCCACATTCAAACTTTTTAATTGTATTGTAAATAAAATCATTTTTCCCCGCTGCAAAAACGTGCAATACGGCTTTGTTTCCTATTGCCTATCTCTATTTCGCAAGGGTGTTATCAAATATTTTCATCCTCCGAGCTACCCTGGCTAATGGTCATCCGATTTAAAAGATCTAACGCGATGTTCATTCTAGTATATACTAAATATATTCTAGTATATCTTTTAGCTCATCTGCGTATCGACCTTACTAAGAGGCGCCGAAAAAGTGTATTCACCTCTCGCTCGCACTCATTTGGTTGCTAAATTTTAGCGCTAGTGAGTACGTAGCTTTAATTGGTAGAGGCAAATTCAATAATAAGGGATTTAGGTAATATAAAAAATATTTGCATAAATAAAGGTCTGGAAGGAAATAGCTCCCTCGATGTCATATTTGGTTATGACTTTGGTGAGCACGGTGAGATGTCACGCTCGGGGGCTGAGATGAAGACTTCTGAGGCGACGGTCAGCGCCCGCTGCTGCTGAGAGCAGTGCCTGGCTGGACAAATCCTTTATTACCGATCTGGAGAAGGACATGTACAGCCTCCAGCGAATCATTCCACCAGTAAAACAGGAGTAGCTACGGCAACCTCCCAGATGGTGGTGATTCGAAGTTACTCTGATTGTACACCATATCCTTGCTGGCATACATTTCGCTGGAGTTGCGCTGTACATGTCCTTCTCCAGCTCGGTAATGAAGGATTTGTCCAGCGAGACACTGCTCTCAGCAGCAGCGGGCGCTGGCCGTCTCCTTAGACGCCTTCATCTCAACCACCGAGCGTGACATCTCAACGTTCTCACCAAAGTCATAACCAAATATTACATCGAGGGAGCTATTTACTTCCAGACCTTTATTTACGCAAATATTTTATATTGCCCAAATCCCCTATTATTGAATTTGCCTCTACCAATTTATTTACTACAACTTTATCTCTTCTAAACTCCTGGACTCGGATTTTGTGTAAATTATTGTTCTTGGCGGGATCTATATATTTAAAATGTGTGAAGAAACGGTAAGAGAGAGTGAGAGCCCAATAGTAGAGAACACGTCGTTTCAGTAAATTTTTTATTAGCATAGCAAAAATTTGTGACAAATTTAAGTTTGTAAAATGTGTTATAACTAAAGAACAAGAGGTCTCCCATTGGATATTCTGGTTTAATATTGAAGTAGAAAGGCCAAATCTCTTTTTAAGCTAAATACCCACTCTGGGCAACGTAAGGTTTGGAAGTTATTAAGCCTTGAAAAGTGCCGATTCAAGCAGTGCATGATACTTGGACCGCGATTTTCTCAAAATTGGTGGGTGATGGAAACTTTTCAGTTTCGGACTAGTAATGTACCGGTTCAGATCTATTAGAATTAATGGCTTTTATTCGCCGGCACGAAAAAAGTTCGATTTTTGTCGACCTGTGTAATAAGCCCAAATAAATGGGTTTAAATTAATTTCTCTTTATAAAGTTTATTTATAAAGTTTTTTTACAAAACACAGCTGGAAATACAAGTCACCGATCAAGTCAAGTGACCGATTTTGACAAATTTTTTTGTTTTATTTGGGCACACTGGTTCCCGAACGAAATATATCACAATTTCGTTCACGGAATTCCGTAAGCGATTTTCGTCGATCTAGGTACTAGCCTATATTTCGTTCGGGAACCAGTGTGCCCAAAGAAAACAGAGAAAATGGTCAAAATGGATCACACTGACTTGTATTTCCAGCTGTGTTTTGTAAACAAACTTTATAAATTAACTTTATAAAGATAAATTAATTCAAACGCCTCTGATTGGGCTTATTATTAATGTTTTACGTAGCAATGGAGGTGAAGGTAAATAAAAGTGGCGTCAGCGCCATCGCTACCAATAAAATAATTTCCAATAAATTTGTCAATAAAAACACAAAAAAATGTCATTTATGTATAAGTCGCATATAATGGGCCTTGCCCTCACGGCTTTTTTTTCCTCACGGCTGTCGAAGCGCTCCAACTGAGCAGCGATTTCCTTCTTCCCCCTTCCCCGCCATGCTGCTAACGAAATATATGCAATTGATATATTTCGCCTACGAAATCACAGCTGTTCATTGGTTTGTTCTGTCAACCGTTTTACCCGGTTCGCTCACTGAATTTCGTTCAACTTAGTACCCGACCAAATAAAATACCACAAAATTCTTCTTTTTGCTCTTTTCGTTCTGTTTTTTTGTATGAAGTTTTCCGCTTATGGATTTTTGACGTGATAACGTCTTATAAATCGATAGAGCAGGCTGCATGCACGCTCGAAAAAGCATGACTCATGTGTCGTTACCTCTGCTGCGACACAGGCAGAGCAAACGTGACGTGAGCAGCAGCAGCAGAGAAGAGAGAGAATGAGAGAGAGTGGTTAAAATTGAATGCTTTGCACTCTTCTGGCAACCGCAAGGGCAAAGCGGTGTATCTTCGTCTCGCTCTCACCGCCCGTTTTGCGACGGTGTTTCTCCGTCTCGCTCTGCTCTCCCGCTTTGTCTATTTATAGCTCGAGCACTGACGCAGGCGAATGTGTGAATTTCAGTCTTTGACGTCGCCCTCTTGTTTGCATGCGTGGTGCAGAGCTTAGAGTGTTCGAGTCTTTATCTCACGTTCGCGGGTTCGAGTACCAGCCGCAGCAATTGTGTTTTCAAAAAAATATAAGTTGGCTTTTATAGACTTTCAATAATATTTATATCCATTTAACTTAACATATTAACAAACAGCCGGCACTTCCTAATCCTCTCCAGAAACTGGCCATTTGCAGCCGGCACTGCCAGATCCTCTCCAGAAACTGGCCATTTACAGCCGGCACTGCCTGATCTCCTCTCCAGAAACGCCATTTACAGCCGGCACTGCCTGATCCTCTCCAGAAACTGGCCATTTGCAGCCGGCACTGCCTGATCCTCTCCAGAAACTGGCCATTTGCAGCCGGCACTGCCTGATCCTCTCCTGAAACTGGCCATTTACAGCCGGCACTGCCTGATCCTCTCCAGAAACTGGCCATTTGCAGTTGGCACTGCCTGATCCTCTCCTGAAACTGGCCATTTACAGCCGGCACTGCCTGATCCTCTCCTGAAACTGGCCATTTGCAGCCGGCACTGCCTGATCCTCTCCAGAAACTGGCCATTTGCAGCCGGCACTGCCTGATCCTCTCCTGAAACTGGCCGTCTGCAGCCGGCACTGCCTGATCCTCTCCAGAAACTGGCCATTTGCAGCCGGCACTGCCTGATCCTCTCCAGAAACTGGCCATTTGCAGCCGGCACTGCTGATCCTCTCCTGAAATTGGCCATTTGCAGCCGGCACTGCCTGATCCTCTCCAGAAACTGGCCATTTGCAGTTGGCACTGCCTGATCCTCTCCTGAAACTGGCCATTTGCAGCCGGCACTGCCTGATCCTCTCCAGAAACTGGCCATTTGCAGCCGGCACTGCCTGATCCTCTCCAGAAACTGGCCATTTGCAGCCGGCACTGCCTGATCCTCTCCAGAAACTGGCCATTTGCAGTTGGCACTGCCTGATCCTCTCCTGAAACTGGCCATTTGCAGCCGGCACTGCCTGATCCTCTCCAGAAACTGGCCATTTGCAGCCGGCACTGCCTGATCCTCTCCAGAAACTGGCCATTTGCAGCCGGCACTGCCTGATCCTCTCCAGAAACTGGCCATTTGCAGCCGGCACTGCTGATCCTCTCCTGAAATTGGCCATTTACAGCCGGCACTGCCTGATCCTCTCCAGAAACTGGCCACTTGCAGCCGGCACTGCCTGATCCTCTCCAGAAACTGGCCATTTGCAGTTGGCACTGCCTGATCCTCTCCAGAAACTGGCCATTTGCAGCTGGCACTGCCTGATCCTCTCCAGAAACTGGCCATTTGCAGCCGGCACTGCCTGATCCTCTCCTGAAACTGGCCATCTGCAGCCGGTACTGCCTGATCCTCTCCAGAAACTGGCCATTTGCAGCCGGCACTGCCTGATCCTCTCCAGAAACTGGCCATTTGCAGCCGGCACTGCCTGATCCTCTCCAGAAACTGGCCATTTGCAGCCGGCACTGCCTGATCCTCTCCAGAAACTGGCTATTTGCAGCCGGCACTGCCTGATCCTCTCCTGAAACTGGCCATCTGCAGCCGGCACTGCCTGATCCTCTCCAGAAACTGGCCATTTGCAGCCGGCACTGCCTGATCCTCTCCAGAAACTGGCCATTTGCAGCCGGCACTGCCTGATCCTCTCCAGAAACTGGGCATTTGCAGCCGGCACTGCCTGATCCTCTCCAGAAACTGGCCATTTGCAGTTGGCACTGCCTGATCCTCTCCTGAAACTGGCCATTTGCAGCCGGCACTGCCTGATCCTCTCCAGAAACTGGCCATTTGCAGCCGGCACTGCCTGATCCTCTCCAGAAACTGGCCATTTGCAGCCGGCACTGCCTGATCCTCTCCAGAAACTGGCCATTTGCAGCCGGCACTGCTGATCCTCTCCTGAAATTGGCCATTTACAGCCGGCACTGCCTGATCCTCTCCAGAAACTGGCCACTTGCAGCCGGCACTGCCTGATCCTCTCCAGAAACTGGCCATTTGCAGTTGGCACTGCCTGATCCTCTCCAGAAACTGGCCATTTGCAGCTGGCACTGCCTGATCCTCTCCAGAAACTGGCCATTTGCAGCCGGCACTGCCTGATCCTCTCCTGAAACTGGCCATCTGCAGCCGGCACTGCCTGATCCTCTCCAGAAACTGGCCATTTGCAGCCGGCACTGCCTGATCCTCTCCAGAAACTGGCCATTTGCAGCCGGCACTGCCTGATCCTCTCCAGAAACTGGCCATTTGCAGCCGGCACTGCCTGATCCTCTCCAGAAACTGGCCACTTGCAGCCGGCACTGCCTGATCCTCTCTAGAAACTGGCCATTTGCAGTTGGCACTGCCTGATCCTCTCCAGAAACTGGCCATTTGCAGCTGGCACTGCCTGATCCTCTCCAGAAACTGGCCATTTGCAGCCGGCACTGCCTGATCCTCTCCTGAAACTGGCCATCTGCAGCCGGCACTGCCTGATCCTCTCCAGAAACTGGCCATTTGCAGCCGGCACTGCCTGATCCTCTCCAGAAACTGGCCACTTGCAGCCGGCACTGCCTGATCCTCTCCAGAAACTGGCCATTTGCAGTTGGCACTGCCTGATCCTCTCCAGAAACTGGCCATTTGCAGCTGGCACTGCCTGATCCTCTCCAGAAACTGGCCATTTGCAGCCGGCACTGCCTGATCCTCTCCAGAAACTGGCCATTTGCAGCCGGCACTGCTGATCCTCTCCTGAAATTGGCCATTTACAGCCGGCACTGCCTGATCCTCTCCAGAAACTGGCCACTTGCAGCCGGCACTGCCTGATCCTCTCCAGAAACTGGCCATTTGCAGTTGGCACTGCCTGATCCTCTCTAGAAACTGGCCATTTGCAGCTGGCACTGCCTGATCCTCTCCAGAAACTGGCCATTTGCAGCCGGCACTGCCTGATCCTCTCCTGAAACTGGCCATCTGCAGCCGGCACTGCCTGATCCTCTCCAGAAACTGGCCATTTGCAGCCGGCACTGCCTGATCCTCTCCAGAAACTGGCCATTTGCAGCCGGCACTGCCTGATCCTCTCCAGAAACTGGCCATTTGCAGCCGGCACTGCTGATCCTCTCCTGAAATTGGCCATTTACAGCCGGCACTGCCTGATCCTCTCCAGAAACTGGCCACTTGCAGCCGGCACTGCCTGATCCTCTCCAGAAACTGGCCATTTGCAGTTGGCACTGCCTGATCCTCTCCAGAAACTGGCCATTTGCAGCTGGCACTGCCTGATCCTCTCCAGAAACTGGCCATTTGCAGCCGGCACTGCCTGATCCTCTCCTGAAACTGGCCATCTGCAGCCGGCACTGCCTGATCCTCTCCAGAAACTGGCCATTTGCAGCCGGCACTGCCTGATCCTCTCCAGAAACTGGCCATTTGCAGCCGGCACTGCCTGATCCTCTCCAGAAACTGGCCATTTGCAGCCGGCACTGCCTGATCCTCTCCAGAAACTGGCCATTTGCAGCCGGCACTGCCTGATCCTCTCCAGAAACTGGCCATTTGCAGCCGGCACTGCCTGATCCTCTCCAGAAACTGGCCATTTACAGCCTCCCTCTCTCAATTTTACATAATTTGTTTACCGTGAACGTGTCAACGTCTTAAGTAAATGCTACCATTCCATTAGTATTTTCTTAAGACGTTGTCACGTTCAACGTCAGTAAACCGACTTTACAGACAACCAATTTTTTTCGTTGATGCTAGTACTAGGCTTTACTACCCGACCAAACGAAATACCACAACATTATTTATCTTGCTCTTTTCGTTCTTTTTATACCCGGTACCCATAGGGTACAAGGGTATTATAAGTTAGTGCCAACCGAGAATGTATGTAACAGGCAGAAGGAGAAATCTCCGACCCTATAAAGTATATATATTCTTGATCAGCGTCACTAGCCGAGTCGATCTAGCCATGTCCGTCTGTCCGTCTGTCCGTCTGTCCGTCTGTCCGTCCGTGTGAAACAACAGATCTCAGAGACTATAAGAGCTAGAGTTACCAAATTTGGTGACAACATTGGAATCTGTTGCACGCAGATCAAGTTTGTTTTAAAATTTGGCCACGCCCACTTCCACCCCAAAAACGAAAAAACTTAAATAAGCTAGATTCGTAAATTTTGGCTCAAAGTTAATAGATACAATAAATAAGTAGGCATTTGCGGACGTTTTCTGAAAATTTGAGTAAAATCGGATGATAAACATGGAAGTTATTAAACAATTAAGTTTCTTACCATCTTGAGCCACAACGGCAGTAGCGAAAAAAAGTGTTGCGTGCTTTTGGGCGCAGTATTAATTCGTAATGCAGATGCGTACAGAATTTGTCTCTTTTAAACTTTGCTCAACATGTTTTTGGCAAAATTTGTCTTTATTTGTCAACATTTTGTTTTTCCCATGTCCGTGTGCTTTTTAATTTCACGCACAATACTTTGGGTACCGGGTATCTCACAGTCGGTCGCACTCGACTGTAGCTTTCTCACTTGTTTTATACCCTTGCAGAGGGTATTATAATTTTTCCATGATATTTGCAACGCAGTGAAGGAGGCATCTCAGACCCCATAAAGTATATATATTCTTGATCAGCATCACCAGCCGAGTCGATCTAGCCATGTCCGTCTGTCTGTCTGTCTGTCCGTCTGTCTGTCTGTCTGTCGGTTTCTACGCGAACTAGTCTCTCAGTTTTTGAGCTATCGGGCTGAAATTTTCAGCATAGTCTTATTTCTTTAGCACGCAGTTTATATGTCGGAACGGACCACTATATCCTATAGCTGCCATAGGAATGATGGCGAAATTAATGTTAAAAAATTTTTAATTTCTCAGTTTTTCAATGGATTTCTATAAATTTCGAGATATAGTCGTTTTTTATAGTTCTTGAATTACGGTTTTAATTTCATTAAGATCGGTCAACTATATCATATAGCTGCCATAAAAGGGATCGGTCGATATATATGAAAATGTTAAATTCTACACGTAAAATGTAAAATTTACAAAATTTACATAATTTGAAAATTTTTTATTACATTACCAAAATGGATAGATTTTCAATGATCCAATTGTTGACTGCAAGGGTATACAAACTTTGGTTTACCGAAGCTAGCTTTCTTTCTCGTTTTATATGAAGTTTTCTGTTTATGGATTTTTTCGTTCATCTTAGTACTAGGCTTTAGAAAGGGAGGCGCGTGAAGCCTAGTACTCACAAGCGCTAAACCTTTAGCTAGCTGACCAGGTTTTATGGTGTTCACCTAAAAATCATTCAAAACGACCATACTGTCAGATGTGTTTGTTTACAATTCAAATTAAACGCAGCCAGGCCGCGTATGCGACAAATACCGGCGAAATGAACAAATAATTTATTTATTTATTTACTTAAATTATGATTTCCAATGCAGCGGGGCCAACTCCCGTTGCCGCCGAGCTGCTCCTGGCCCTGAGCTGCTGCTATTGCCACTGCTGGAGAGCTGCTCCAGATCCCGCTGGGGGGACCGAAGGACATCTAAGCGAAGGACATCTTTGTGTGTCCGGTCTCTTCCGTCTGTTGCTCCTCGTCCAATTGGCCTCTTGTGAATCTCCCCGTTGTAGTCGTGGAACACCTGCAACGCGCCGCATCGTTGGAGACATCCACGTCCACGACGGCTGCGGCCACGAGCTTCGCGCTTAAGTCGCCGCGCTGGGATCCATGGGACTGACCACCATGATCTCTCTCCATGAGCTCTCTACGGAACGCAATGGCGACTGCTTGCCCAGTCGTCTTGGGTCATTACCATTCCCGTTGCCACTACCCGAGGACGGGTTCCTCTCATTCTCCTTCTTGTAGTCCTTGTATGCTCTGAAGCACCAGCATTTTGTGGTCCCAGCCAACTAAAAAAAGAATTCCAGTAGGCGACCACTGGTCAAGAACGAGCAGAAGAGAAGCATGTCCACAATTTTTTTTTGTTGAGAATTTGGCCCAATCCACTGGAATCTTTAGATTGGAGCCGAGTTTATAACTCGGATGCAGACGCATCGATCTTTCTCTTCTTAAACTAGTCCCGAATTCACATCACCTGGCCCTGCCCAAGGAGGAGTAAGTGGAGGAGGTCCAGCCCCCGGAGGAGAAGGACAAGTTCGGGTATGCGGCCCGACCCGACTCCTGTGCAGGCTCCGCCACCGGTTACTTTAGAACATGAACACGACGAGGGATCTCGCAGATGTGATAGGATTACTGCGCACCGCCGCCGACGCCACTGCTGCCCACCAACTAACTTCGACCAAACGAGAAATACCAATTTGGATCGCCTCTCATTTTACCACCATAAAACTAAAACAATATGCATTCGCAGGCTTAAAATTCATTTTGAATATCTAGTCTCGCATGTTCGGTCTTTGTCCAGTCTTGTGTTTATTTAAGATCAGACAGAGCTGCAATTAAATTTGGTTCATTGGCTTAAAATTATTCATTTTACAATGATTGTTGTATATGTAATATATGTGTAAACGGTTTCCAGAATATTGCATTGGCCATACATTAATTTCACTGAATATTTATAGTAACTGAGAACATCGCCAAAAGCATTTTAACCATTTCGTCAGTTTTCATTGTTCGATACTCATTGTCTTGATCATTGATAAAATAAATGCTTGAACAACGATTGACCATTTGGTAGAAAAGAACTGGCTACAAAAAGCCAATTTAGCCGAAAGTTCAGTTGGAGACAATGGCATTTACACTGTGAGCCACACCGGACCAACAGCGACTAGACTGGGAATTTGAAAGCAAGCCCATCCTCCTGATGTTGATTCTTCGCAATGATATCCACTGTTCTAGTAGGATTATCATCTTTTGATTTTCGTCGAGAACGTTATATAGTCTTTATAAGTTTCACCTTACGAATCATTTTACAAAAACATTTTGTTGAGGTCATAATGCGCACATTACTCAATTATATTATGAAAAGCCCACGCTGTCTGAGTCAGAACAAGAATTTTGTTTGCTGCAGAAATACATAACAGACGCCAAGTGTATCACGAAACAAATTGATCAATGATTATTAATGCACCGTTTTGATCGACAGGTGCCAGTACATTGTACGGCGAATGGAGACCCTTGCGGGCGCATTGTCTTACCGCTTAACCCCAGCTACTAAAATGTCCGTCTGGCACGCCGCACCCATCTTAGCCCAGCCATTTTTGATTTTCCGGCATAGCATTTTTGCTTAGTACTCACGTCTCACTGCTTTAGTACTTTTCAGAGTGATAAAATCACTCTGTCCACAGGGCTCGCCTATCTGAAGCATGTCGGCTTGCAAGCCAAAGAAGAATATTGCCAAGTTCTCTACTGTAACAGGCCAAATAGGGAGATGATAAGTTGGTCACACCATAAGAGCAGTGGCTCTCTCTCTTGAGAGAGCGATAGCTCCTCTCTCAAGAGAGAGCTGCCTACGTGCAGCGAAGTTATGTTCACTCTCGATAAAAGAATAAAGCAAAGCGGTTGTGCGAAAGAAAAGAAAAAGCCTAAGCGTATTAATTCCTGCTACAATATCAGAAGTGGGATCGACAAAAACATTTTTTTGACGTGATAACGTCTTATAAATCGATAGAGCAGGCTGCATGCACACTCGAAAAAGCATGACTCATGTGTCTTTACCTCTGCCGCGACACAGGCAGAGAAAACGTGACGTGAGCAGCAGCAGCAGAGAAGAGAGAGAATGAGAGAGAGTGGCTAAAATTTAATGCTTTGCACTCTTCTGGCAACCGCAAGGGCAAAGCGGTGTATCTCCGTCTCGCTCTCACCGTCCGTTTTGCGACGGTGTTTCTCCGTCTCGCTCTGCTCTCCCGCTTTGTCTATTTATAGCTCGAGCACTGACGCAGGCGAATGTGTGTATTTCAGTCTTTGACGACGCCCTCTGGTTTGCATGCGTGGTGCAGAGCTTAGAGTGTTCGAGTCTTAATCTAACGATCGCGGGTTCGAGTACCAGCCGCAGCAATTGTGTTTTCGAAAAAATATAAGTTGGCTTTTATAGACTTTCAATAATATTTATATCCATTTAACTTAACATATCAACAAACTTCCTAATCCTCTCCAGAAACTGGCCATTTACAGCCTGCACTGCCTGATCTTCTCCAGAAACTGACCATTTACAGCCGACACTGCCTGATCCTCTCCTAAAATTGGCCATTTGCAGCCGGCACTGCCTGATCCTTTCCAGAAACTAGCCATTTACAGCCGGCACTGCCTCATCCTCTCCAGAAACTGGCCATTTACAGCCGGCACTGCCTGATCCTCTCCAGAAACTGGCCATTTACAGCCGGCACTGCCTGATCCTCTCCAGAAACTGGCCATTTGCAGCCGGCACTGCCTGATCCTTTCCAGAAACTAGCCATTTACAGCCGGCACTGCCTCATCCTCTCCAGAAACTGGCCATTTACAGCCGGCACTGCCTGATCCCTCTCCTGAAACTGGCCGTCTGCAGCCGGCACTGCCTGATCCTCTCCAGAAACTGGCCATTTGCAGCCGGCACTGCCTGATCCTCTCCTGAAACTGGCCATCTGCAGCCGGCACTGCCTGATCCTCTCCAGAAACTGGCCATTTGCAGCCGACACTGCCTGATCCTCTCCAGAAACTGGCCATTTACAGCCGGCACTGCCTGATCCTCTCCAGAAACTGGCATTTGCAGCCGGCACTGCCTGATCCTCTCCAGAAACTGGCCATTTACAGCCGGCACTGCCTGATCCTCTCCAGAAACTGGCCATTTGCAGCCGGCACTGCCTGATCCTTTCCAGAAACTAGCCTCGCAGCCGGCACTGCCTACTCCAGAAACTGGCCATTTACAGCCGGCACTGCCTGATCCTCTCCAGAAACTGGCCATTTACAGCCGGCACTGCCTGATCCTCAACCATTTACAGCCGGCACTGCCTGATCCTCTCCTGAAACTGGCCATTTACAGTCTGCAGCCGGCACTGCCTGATCCTCTCCAGAAACTGGCCATTTACAGCCGGCACTGCCTGATCCTCTCCAGAAACTGGCCATTTGCAGCCGGCACTGCCTGATCCTTTCCAGAAACTAGCCATTTACAGCCGGCACTGCCTCATCCTCTCCAGAAACTGGCCATTTACAGCCGGCACTGCCTGATCCTCTCCTGAAACTGGCCGTCTGCAGCCGGCACTGCCTGATCCTCTCCAGAAACTGGCCATTTACAGCCTACCTCTCTCAATTTTACATAACTTTTTTACCCAGTGTCAAATAATTGAGAATGATTCGTTGTTAAACTAAGAACTTTTGTGTATAAAATTGAAAATTATTCGGTCTTAAATGAAGTAAATTTTACACTTTCCTTGAGCATAAATTGTATTCAAAAATTGGTTGTCTGTAAAGTCGGTTTACTGACGATAGTTAAACGTGACATCGTCTTAAGTAAATGCTACCATTCCAGCAGTATTTTCTTAAGACGTTGTCACGTTCAACGTCAGTAAACCGACTTTATTGATTCTCCTTTGACAACAAATTTTTTTTTTGGAAGTTGGGAAAATAGTTTATAAGTGTTGATCCTCTAGAGTCACATTTGTTTTTATAATCCTCATTCTAATTTTCCTTAATTTTATTGTGTATTTCTCTTAAAGCCTCTTTAACACTAAAAATTACATATACACATACTCCTCTGCTTACAGCCTCCTTCGCTTATTTGTCAGTTTTTTCATTTATGTCAATCCCTTTGTGTCCTGGTACCCATACAATATCTAATTTATCTACGTCCGAGTCCTCAATTGTATCATGAATTGCTTTTACTATATATGAGTCCGTGTTTTTATTGCTTACTAATTTTATCACATGCTAGCTTAGTCCCCACTAGCTCCGCCTCCCACCGATGATAACCGTACTTCTGTTTTATACATGTGTGCTTTGCCACTTGGCACTTCATAAATTCCTACATCACTGCCGTTTGATGTGATGGATGCATCTGTGGAGATTCCACCCTTCTGTTCTATACTTTCCAAAAATTTCGGAAAACCTCGCCCTTATCTCTTCGTCAGCATATTCATTTTTATTGTCTTTCAAAAATTTGTACCTAATGTTAATTTTTTTGCTGGCTATGAAGTTGTAGCAAATATTCGCATTCCTTAAAAAGGAGCTAAATTCCCTTAAAGTTATAGTATAGCTTGTGTTGGCTTCCGTCTTAAGAAATTCTTCAAAGAAATCTGAGTTAAAAGTTTTGATTTTAAAAAGTTATTTGGCAGTAAGCCATTTCGCCCTAAAAGCCGGTGGCATGACTCCTGCTAAGGCAATGATTACGTATTTACTCGTGTCAGGAGGTACACCTACGCATCTTCTTAAAACCCCAGCCTACGCTATGTCCATATCTTTAGCCGCCCCTGTTCCCATGTCTGCGAAAGTTGTCATGGCATACTCTTGTTTCGACTTTACAAACGATTTAAAAATATTAGTGCTTACTCTAGGTTTTAGTCTAGACTTATTTGTTGTGGCTATTTTGCTGCTTTGTTTGGAGAATTTTTTGAGTTCTCTAATGTGAGTTACATTTGACAAATTGGCATTGATAACTCTTCCTAGAAAGGTTATGCTTTTTCTACAGGGTATGTCTTTATCGTCAACTTTTAAACCTATCCAATTCTACTTTCCTCTACCCATATTCATTACTGCCGATTTGCTCGGGTTAAAACTGAACACCAGGTCTTTTGCACAGAAGATTGAAGTCATTTATTTTCGTTTGAAGATTGTCCGTCGCGCTTTTTGTGTCATATCCCCACGATATGATAGAGAAGTCGTCTGCAAATTGCAGGTCATGGTATCAACTATTTGGTGTAGTCTAGAGGTGCAGAAACATCGAGTGAAACATCGATAGCATCGATGTTTTCAAAACATCGGAACCATCGATGGTTCGTGACCACCATCGATGTTTTCACAAACAACTCTGCGCTCGGTGAGAAAAAATTGTAAGTAAATGAATTTCTTATTGTTTTTTTCTAAAAACAAACAAAATTGTTGATAATATTAAGGATTTATATGGAAAAAGAAAACATTCCTGACACTTGCGACCCCTTGAAGTATTGGGAGGTATGATTTTTAAATAATTATGACTAACATGTTAAATAAGAAATATTTTTTACAGATGACTGCTGACAACGAACTGAAATTGGTTGCAAAAAAATTTTTCTGTATACAAGCCTCGTCCTGTGAGTCTGAACGAGTATTCAGCAAAGCTGGACAAACCATATCTGACCGCAGGACAAGGCTTAAACCTGAAGTTGTTGATCAACTTTTGTTCCTGAATAGAAATAGACACTTTAAATGATCTCAAATAAATCTCATGTTACTGTTTGTGCTGTTTCTGTTCCTTTTGCATTTTCTTTTTTTTTTTTTAAAGCATCGATGTTTCACTCGATGTTTTTTTCGAAAACATCAAAAACATCGATGGACACGAACATCGATGTTCTGCACCTCTAGTGTAGCCTCTTGGTATACACATTGAACAGTAAGGGTGACAAACAAGATCCGTCTGGAATATGGAATATGGTCTTTAGAAAGTTAAAATTGTTTTTTTGGTAGGCATATTACCTATAGAGGAGTATTTTGTTGTTATTTATGTGTTGTTCTAACCTAGCCTTAATCATACTGTTTATTGTCTTTGCTGTCACAGATATCAGCGAAATTGGTCTGAAATGTTTTATGTTGGTCAAGTCCTTATTTTTCTTCGGTATCGGCGTCACTTTTATTTCTTGCCATTCCGCAGGAAAATCATAGTCTTTTACTTCTGTATTGTAGAAGTTTACTAGCGCTTCCTTAACCCCAGGGTTTAAGGCATTAAGCATATTGTAAACTTTTATATGCATTCTCAATGTCAAAAGGTTCCTTTTTCTATTGCTCACAATTCTTTAGGTTTTTTAGATTCTTTAGGTTTTGTACTTTAGGTTTTGTACTAGACCTTACATTTAACTCCGTTATCCTTCTGGCATAACTCGTATTTTTAGCAATTTAGCAATTAGCAATTAGCTTTTTTCAAGCTCGTCTTTAGCCCTTTCGACCCCAGCGTTGCCTGTGAGCAATTTCAAATGTTTAACGGCTAACGGTAATCGTTTCTTCTATTATTGTCTGCTCTTTCTTCCACATAACGGTGCTTGCATGTGTATACTCATAATGTGATAAAAAAAAATCGAATTTGCGCATCATTTGACGAAATTGTTTTCAACAGACAGACGTGCGTCGTGAAAAAAATTGTGAAATTCTGAAGAATATTTAAAGTGACTGATTTACTCATAAAATATATATAAAAAGGCTAAAAGTATACATGAAATATTGTTAATCAATGAATAAGCAAAACTTTGCTAAAATTTAATTTAATTAATTTTCAATAATAACGAGGTGACGAATTTTCAAAGTTTCAAAGTTGCTTGTGGGCAACTTTGGGCCATTGCAATACACAATATATATACACCATACTATGAGACCGAAAGAAAAAGGTTTATCAAATGATGACATTGAGAGGATTATTAACTTCGATTGGGATGCCTCCACAGACGAAGAAAGTGGTGATGAAATGGAAGATATCTCTGCAGTGCTGGAGAAGAATTTAAAAGATATCGTGGACAAAGGAGAATCAATAGAGATTGAATATATGGACGACTTTATCAATAAACAATGTAACCAGGAACCTAGTGCTGTGGCTAAGAGTTGCTTTAAAAAAGTTGATCCCAAGACATTAAAATGGAGAATAAGGCCATTTGAAGCTCCAAAAAGTATTTGGGAAGCAGACGATAAACTCCAAGTCGGTAGCGTGATGACACCTGTAGAATATTTCTGCACCTTTTTTGATATCAAAGTAATTGACTTGATAACAAATCAAACGAATTTGTATGGGTCGCAAGAGCACGGCATAGAGCTTCAATGCACCGGAGATCTTATCAAGCGATATATTGGAATTTTGTTATACTTGGGAGTAATAAAAGTTCCGCAAGTGAAAATGGCTTGGTCAAAAGAGTTAAAGCTTACTGCTATATCAGATTCAATGCCACGAGGAAGGTTTAAAAAAAATCAAACAATGTTTATATTTCAACGATAGCACTAAACAATCCAAAAAAGGAGATGTGAATTATGATAAGCTGTACAAGATACGCCCTTTACTAGACCTTCTCAAAGAAAGTTTCGGTAAACTACCCCAAGAAGAGCTTCAAAGCGTTGATGAGCAAATCATTGCGTACAAAGGTATTCAAAATTAATTTTTTTTAGAAAATATATCTTCTATTTAAATTTTGTTTCCAGGTCAATTGTCATATAAGCAATACCATCCAGCTAAGCCTCACAAATGGGGTCTGAAAATGTTTACTCGTGCTGGAACATCTGGATTAGTTTAAAACTTTACGCTGTATGTTGGTGAAGGCACCTGCCCTTGTTTTGGATTGGGAATATCATCGGATATAGTATTATATTTAGCAAAAGGGCTTCCCGAAGGCAAACCTTTTAAGCTTTATTTTGACAATTGGTTTACGTCAGTTAGTCTTTTGATTGCATTGAAGGAAATGGGAATATTTGCAACTGGAACAATCTGCAAAAATCGCATAAGCAATTGCCAACTTCTTTCAGATGCAGAATTGAAAAAACGTGGAAGAGGATCTTTTGATACAAAATATGAGGTTAACGAAAATCTTGCATGTGTAAAATGGTTTGACAATAAGTCAGTTCAACTTCTATCTTCGTGTGAAGACCATCAACCAGTTGGGATATGCAAACGATGGAGTCCAAAAGATAAAGCTTACATTGATGTAGCAAGGCCTGCTATTGTAGCTTCGTATAACAAGGGTATGGGAGGAGTCAATTTAGCGGACATGCTCATGGAGTTGTACAGAGTCAACCACCGTTCCAGAAAGTGGTACATGAGAATTTTTTATTGGTGCTTGGGAACATCAATGACAAATGCATGGCTACTGTACAGAAAGCATTTTCAAATGATAAACCCGAACCAAAAGTATATGCCGCTTATAAAATTTCAAATGCTACAATGTACTAACTCTACTTTGATCGAAAAAAGAGAGGTCGGCCATCAAATGCACAAAGAGAAAGCTCAGTCATATCCTTGAGTCTCCATCATCCAAAAAATATAGGTTTCAGCCCGATCCTACAACTTCTCTGCGTTACGATAAATTGGAACATTGGGTGGTATTTGCTGAAAAATGACGTTGCAGATTGTGCAAGACAGGTACTCCAATGTCGAAACGCAATAAATGTAAAGTCTACCTTTGCTGCAACAACAATAAAAACTGTTTTATAAGTTACCATACATAAGTTTTTAAAATAAATGAAATTAACTGTCACCTAAAGATTTTTCTTTTAGTTTACCACCACGGCCCAAAGTTGCTCACAGGCAACTTCCGGTAGCGCAAAAACTAGTGGGCGTGGCGCCTTAAAATTTTTGCTCAAATACTTTCCAGACCAATAAAAAACGAATAGAATAAAAACAAAAATTTTAATTATACGGGGAAAAAGTTGGGGTCGAAAGGGTTAGATTTACCGCCGCACAGTAGTTTTCGAAACATGGTTCCCTGGAGTTTTTTTGTTGAGCTTCAGTGAACTCCTTAAAAAAGATTGTTAAACTCTCCTCCCACCGAAGTTTTGGAGTACAATTTTCTTTAATTTTATACGTGGCCGATTTAATTTTATTGCTTATGTCTTTAGTTCAATATCTGTACACGTGTCAATTTTTTTGATATTGGTCATAAGCCTGCCTTTTGAACGAAACTTGCTTGGTCTGCTTAAACTATTTACAACTTTAAAACTAATTGGGTGGTAATGACTTCCACCTACAACAAAATTATTGCACTTCCATTCCTTTATATCACAGCCTTTTACAAAAGTTAGATCTAGAACAAATCCCATTGCCGAATTTATATTTCTTTTGAAAAGTTGGACTTTCATCATTTGCTAGCCTGAAGCCAGCACTCTCCATTTTTTCGTTTGTGTAGGCTCCCTTACCGTTTGGCAATCTGTCACAAAAAGCCTCGCTTTGGCGTTAAAATCTCCTGCAAGGATTACCTTATCCAAGGAGTCCAAAAAATCTTTAAACATCTTTATATTTCTTTTCAATTCATTCAAAATCATCTGTGGTTCAAAATATATAAACGCAAAGGTCATATTTTGATCCTTCCTCGTGGTTTTTGCCAGTTCAATGTCCGACTGTGAGTTATATTGAACTTTTTTAAGTGTAATATTTTTCCTATAGGTTATAGCTACTCCACCGTAACCTTCGTCCGTATGTTTTTCTAAAAGGTCAAAAAGGTCAAAAAAATTTCTGATAGTATTGCTAAGTCAAAACTTTCTGCATTTAAGGAAAAATTCTAGGTTATTTTTAATTGCTTTCAAGGATTGTATATTTAACTGGAGTATTTTCATACCCATTGAGAACTCATATTGTTACTTGTGTCTTGGAATGAGCAATCCTTGTCTCCTAGATATTCTTTTTGTCGTTGTGTTACATTTTCTTGTATATGCTGTGCTGTGTTCATTAAAAATTGATTTATTTGGGTAAGTATTTCAATAGCTTGTTCTATTGTTTCTTTATCTGCTGTATTTTTTGGTGGAAAACTGGGAACATGGTCACTTGAGTCGTTTGTGCACGGCTCAAGCTGAAAATGGGGAATTTGTTTAGGTATTGTTGGTTTTGCTATTAACCTGCTAGCATAACTGTAACTTTTTCAAGACTTCATTTACTTTATTATCCTTGTTTTGCCTTTCAGGAAAGCTTTTTTTAGCTGTGGATAATTTTTTTCAAAATTTGTCGAATTATTATAGCTTTGTTGCACTGAATATGTGCTAAAACCTTCTTTACGGGCTATTTTTTTAATTGTCATTATTTTTTTAATATCTGTTTCTTTTTCCCATTCAGGACATTTCACCCTATTTCTCGCTGTTTGTCCTTGCCATTGCACAGAATACATTTTAATATTTTGCAATTACCATCGCACTCCTGCACACCGCACTTGTTGCACCTGCCATATATTCTATATGTAGGTTAACTAAGTCGTTCAATACATTTTTTTATGTGATTAGTGAGGAAAGTCTGCAATTATATTGAAAATAATAATATTGTGTTTTGATGCAATAATTAATTAACGTTAAAAAAATATTAAATGGAAAACTACAATTATAAAAACTCACCATAAAACGCAAATATTATCTGAAATAAAAATATTATAATATTATGACCTATAAATAAACGAAATCTGAAATGATAAATATTATATTTTTTATGTTTACGTATACATACCAGATCTGAAATACAAGTAATATATTAACTATTTTATTAGGGTTATGGCTTACCTTATGTTGAAAATATATCTGAAACTGAAATGAATTATCTTATTTAATAATAGATATAATATGTTTTCTTACCTTGCATACTTATTAAAATGAATTTCACAACTGCTTCAAGCAAACTTCTTAATGCAACTAAAGCAACAAAAGAAAACGCAAAAACCAACCACGTGTTTTTTCATTATCTTTTCTTCTTATTTGTTTGTGAGTTTCTTTTCTTTTTATTCCCTTATTTACGTTTCAAATGCTGGTTTCCGAAATAATGCATCCTTATACGTTCTAAAAGAAGCGACGTTTGCACTTATATGAAAGAGAAAGAGAATAAAAAGCAATAACAAATGCTGGTTTCGGATAGAAGCGACGATTGCACGGACCCGAAGCTATAGAAAAAAAAGGCCGACTGTTCGGGAAGCGCTCGGGTAATTTACTTGCAAAATAACGTATATTTATGCGTTCTTAGAGAAGCGACAGATGCACATAATATTTATTTTATAACTCATTTCTTCACTTCTAATATACCAACAAAAGAACACATGTTATTGCATACATCTAATATGTATTATATCATAGTTCTGGCAATTTTTGAGCTAGAATTGGCGGTATATAGAACCGTTGCAGATGCGATCTGTTGTACAAGATCCGACTGGGCGACCAGGTCCGACTGGGTGTACGTCCATTTCTTCATAGTCAGTATGTGTGTGTGTGTTTGTTCAGCTTATTTGTTTGCGTTATGTCTTCAAGTAATAATTTTTTTTGTGGTTGCATTTAGTCTTGTCAGTATTTTGTCCGTTTCGTATGGCCGTTTACTCTGTCCATTGTCCCCGTCTGTATTTCTCATATTGGCTGACGCCGAGTGACCGGCGTCCGCCATGATTCTCGCTGGTTTAACCAGCTTGCCAAAGACTTACCTTTTATAGCTTACCCATTCTGCGTATAACTGACGAGCAGAAACCAAAACTTGTTTTCCACAGAAACTTCTCTGTAGTCCTGTACACCAGACACGACTGGACAACAAAATCAATATCTCTGCCCAGTGGATCACAAACGTGGTACACTGATGGATCGAAATTGGAAAACGGCGACACCGGGGCTGGTATTTTCGGACCAAGGTTCAACAAATCCATAGCCATGGGAAAGTCCCCAACCATCTTCCAAGCAGAGATACACGCCATAGAAATCTGTGCTCGTGAATGTCTTCGCAGGAATATGCAAGGCGCACGGATTTACATCTTCTCTGACAGTCAGGCGGCGCTCATAGCGCTGAGATCTTTACGATCACCTCCAGACTTGTAGAAAACTGTTTCCAGCAGCTAAACGCCCTTGCCTCCAAAAACACCTTAACGGTGGGCTGGGTGCCAGGGCATAGGAAACGAGGTGGCAGACTCCCTAGCAAAACGCGGGGCGATGACACCGCTAATCGGCCCTGAACCATTCTGTGGACTTTCGAAAGGACACAAAAGGGAACTTCTCAGGAAATGGGAGGAAAAGGAGATAAGTCGTCACTGGACCGACAGTGCAGGGCTGAGACAAGCCAAACAATTCCTCGTCCCCAGATGTCGCGATCCAAACGCATCATCAATCTTAAAAGAGTGAGATTCGCACTCTAACAGGCTACCTAACAGGTCACTGCAACCTAAGGTATCACCTTAAGAAATTTAAACTTTCAGAAATCGACACATGTAGATTCTGTGAGCTGGAGCCAGAAACATCAGAACATGTTCTATGTGAATGCTCTCACTAATCAGACGTCGACTTCAACAACTAGGAGGTGAACTTATCCCCCCCTACAGGATTTGGAAGAGATAGACCTCGCCAAAGTGCTCTCCTTTATCAGAAGCCTAGGAATAGAGGCTCTACCTTAATCCTACAGGCCGGCACAAAAGACCTAACATCTGGTCGCGGTGCAATAAGGCCCTAGTAATAATAATAATAATAATACCTTTTATAGCTTAGTACGCAGACACTCGAACGGCGTTTCTAAGCAGTGAGAGAGAGCGAGAGGTCAATAGTCGGGAAACTCTTTTCGGCAGCGCTGTTTTAAAGGCCGGTACGCGGACCAACGAACAAAATACCAGAAAAATACCAGGGGGCGCGAGGAAAGACTTTTTGTATTTCCAGAGCGGGATGACGAACAGAATAAAAAATTTATTAAAACGACGTGTTCTTTACTATTGGGCTCTCACTCTCTCTTACCGTTTCTTCGCACATTTTAAATATATAGATTCCGCCAAGAACAATAATTTACACAAAATCCGAGTCAAGGAGTTTAGAAGAGATAAAGTTGTAGTAATTAAATTTGTAGAGGCAAATTCAATAATAGGGGATTTGGGCAATATAAAATATTTGCGTAAATAAAGGTCTGGAAGTAAATAGCTCCCTCGATGTAATATTTGGTTATGACATTGGTGAGCACGTTGAGATGTCACGCTCGGTGGTTGAGATGAAGGCGTCTAAGGAGACGGCCAGCGCCCGCTGCTGCTGAGAGCAGTGTCTCGCTGGACAAATCCTTCATTACCGAGCTGGAGAAGGACATGTACAGCGCACCTCCAGCGAAATGTATGCCAGCAAGGATATGGTGTACAATCAGAGTAACTTCGAATCATTCCACCAGTAAAACAGGAGTAGCTACGGCAACCTCCCAGATGATGGTGAATTCCATTTGGTACAAACAGCCGGTAGAGCAGCCCTTGTCCTCGTTGTCGATCCAGGAAAGAATGTTGAATAATAAGTAGGGGAAAAAAAAGGCGGTTGTACATGATCGAGAGAATCTGGGCCACGGTGTCGGTGGCCATTGTGCGCAGATGAAATATTCCTAAACGAAGCTGCAAATCTGTGTAACTGCCTTTACTTTCGAAAGGATTATATTGTCAACAAACATTAAAACAGCTTATTTTAAATACGTATAACCGCATCAATTACCTCCCAAAAATGCCGAAGAGCGTTTTTAGAAGCGGTCACACTGGAAAAAGATTAAATCTGTTTGGGGTTGCGAACTGTTCGAGTATCTGCGTACTAAGCTTATCCTTGCACAAAAAACAAAGGTCTTCGTTGCTTAAAAACGACTAAGAAATCAGCTGTCCCCTTCTTTCCGGTTATCTATTTGATATCACATTTCTCCGCACAAAAAATATGTTAAATACAATTCTGCCCACAGAAAAACACTACCGTTTTCGCTCACCGAAAAATCGGAAGTGGAGCAACCAATTTCATTTGTTAAGCTTAGTACTCAGACACGCGAACAGCGTTTCTAAGCAGTGAGAGAGAGCGAGAGGTCAATAGTCGGGAAACACTTTTCAGCAGCGCAGTTTTAAAGGCCGGTACGCAGACGAACGAACAAAATACCAGAAAAATACCAGGTGGTATTTCATAAAAGGGACTCATAAAAGGGATGATGACCGAAAATACCCTAATGATAAATCTGAACCCGGCTGTCCACATCGAATGATAAAATCCTCCATACTGCTTCAGAGCTGCAGATATAAGGTCCATACAGATATTTTTCACTTCTTAAGGTGTATGCTGAAAGTGGCTTGATCGCTAAAGCTACTAATGTGGGCGGACTATTGTGAACGACCCATCGAATATCAATATCATTGTTTCGAAAATGCAAATAAAATAAATGAATAAAACGTACGACCTTCTCTCTCAATGTTCAGTGACCTTAGGCGACCGGCCCTGAATATTCGATCTACTTGTAACAAAATATTTATATTGGGAGGTGAATTTGTTTGACAATCGTAGAAATGCCCACTTCAAACATAAAGTTATTACTTACGACATCAAACTGAAAACCTTTAATTATCTGTGTTCCTCCATGGATAAACAGTATACTATGTCCCTTTCCTGGCTTTAAACTACCTACCCTCCAATTTTCAGTCAAATCTGTTCTGTCGTTCTTGAGTTATAAGTGGTGTAACTAACACGACTTTCTTTTATATATATAGATGTATTTATATGTGATCTGCTGGTGTCCATTGGAAAAATTTAAATTTTGTTTTCTTTTAATCTTATACATTTTATTCGGATTTGAAGTTGAAAAAAAAAAACCTATAGTAATGGGATCCACTGTAAATACATTTTGTTCTTTTCACTCTTCACAAACATACATACATATTTATCCGCCTGCCTAAGGGCCCTCATACCTATATACCTACCTACGTACATTGCAATTGTTCTTCATCTCCTCTTTGCTCGTAAAGCGTGCACAAACAACTGCACCCATACGTTCCTAATAGGCAAAGAACGGCGACACAGTGCCGACAAAAAAAATCTCTCCACTAACAATTTTAGAAAAATTAAATCAGAGAACAACATTTTAAATTGGCCGAATAAATTTTGATTATTGGCAACTAATTATCGCCATTTTCTAGTGTTTTTTTTTTCAGCTTTTTTGGCGGGTTTTTTTGTTTCTCTGTTCCATGTAAGTTTTTTTCTATTTTCATGGTGTTCCTAAATTAAAATAAAGTAAGCCAAAGAATTTTTATAAAGGGTCAGCTAATTTCGCCTAACTCTTTGTGATTTTTTTCCAAGCTAATTTTATGGCTATTTTTTTTCTTTTGCGTGCTTTTTATTTTGGGTTTTTCTTTTTGTTCCACCAGCCTTCTACGATTAGTTGCCGTATTCCTGAAGCTAAAATCTGATAATTGCAATTAACTGGCAGATAAGTATAGCCAACTCTACAGGCTACTTTTTGTCTATTTTTTTGGCGGATTTTTTTGCTTTTCTTTTTTGTGTTTCTCGCACCGTTTCTACGATTTTTTGTTGTTGTCGTATTCCTGAATCAGTTTCGAACAAGTGGCCGCCAATTTCCGTAGCTAGTTCTTAGCCATTTTTTGGCTAGTTTTAGCTATTTTTTAGCTATCTTGTGCGAATTCCACCATTTTGTGTAATTTTTTTTCACACAAGTTGTAGTAGTAGTATGTATCAGCGACATTTTCGGTTTTTTTCCACATTCTCCCACTTTTTGCGGCGTGCAGGCCTTCCTATTTGTAGGGTATAGCTAAGTATGCCCAGTGAGGGTGACAAGAAACCGACATCTACCCCAAGAAAAGAACTAAAAACCTCTCCGCTTCCCGCTCGCGCTAAGCCAGCACCAAAATCCTCAAGTCCAACAGTCAGCGCGGTATCCACTCCTGAAGGAAAGAATCTTCCATCGACAAGTTCGAAGACAACTCCAAAAATTGTTATTTCCAAACCGTTGACGAAATTTTCTAGCGAGTCTTCACTTGCGGTCAAGCCAGAAAATCCCTCTGCTTCCGGAACCGAATTCCTAAGGGTAACTCGCACTATCAGCAAAAAAATGGTATCCTCAGACCAGCCAACCGCCGCAACGGCGGCGTTGCACAAATTTATTGCAGTCAGCGATCGCATTAGCCTCTTTGAAACAAAGATCAATACTCCTGAACAAGCTCCTCCGACTCTACATACGTTGCATGTCCTTATGGCCTTATGGGACAAAGTAGAAAAGGAGTATGAAACGTGCTCTGTTCTAATTGCCCAAGAAGGATCCCTCAGCACATTGCCGCTGCTGCAATCAAACTTCTGCTGACTACTGCTTCTCAGTGTACGAGTGATGTGTAGCACTTATTGGCGAAAATATCGACAGAGCGACGCCTCAAGCCGTGCAAGCTTCATCCCAGCCGCTAATTTCGTCCGGTTGCCGGTGTCTGGCTGACACCGGTCGAGAAGCTGTTTCATCTTCTCACGAAGACGAGCGGTGAGGCGAAATCCATAGTATCGAAATCCCCTCTAACAAATGATGAGTTCCCCTCGGCGTGGGAAGCGCTTCAAGACCGTTTCCAAAATAAACGACTTTTAGTCAAAAGCCAACTCAAGATCTTGTTCAACTTGAGTTCATTATCCCAAGAATCTGGTCATGCGCTAAAAGATTTGCAGTCCACGATTCAGGGGTGTTTGACAGCGCTAGCACATTCCCAGATATCCACTGAAAACTGAGATTGTCTGCGGTCTTCCTGTGCGCAAGCTAACTGCCAAAGATGACCCTTTCCTTATGGGAACAGTCCCTGACGTCGAAATCCGACATTCCGGCTTGGGAAGAGATGACCGCCTTCCTAAGCGAAAAGTATAGAACATTGGAGGCGATCGAGGATGTGAAGCCGACTCAAGCAGTCCCGAAGAAGCTTCAATCCTTCGAAACCAAAGTCAGCACAAAGTCAGAGGTGCTCCAAGGAGAACCATCCGGTCAGGTTGTGCCCGCGCTTTCTGCAAATGTCAATTGACGCGCGTTCCGGCTACATAAAGAAGAAGGAGCTATGTCTAAGCTGCTTTGCGAGAAGGCACCAGCTACGTGACTGCACCAGCACACACAGCTGCTTTACCTGTAAGGGGAGACATCATACGCTGCTGCATCGCGGCAGCGAGAGTTCCAAAAATGCTTGAGCCTCAACCGCCTCGCCCTCCACACAACCACCCTCGAGACCCTCCAGCCATAATGCATCCGCAGGCACTTCAACGGTGTAAAACTACTTCGCGTCGGGCACTACAGCCGTGCTGCTGAGCACGGCAATTATTGATGTGTGTCATTTGGGCACAAATTATCGAGCACGAGCTTTAATCGACTCGGGATCCGAGGCGACATTCATTTCCGAACGCCTTTTCAATTTAATCAAGCTGCCATTCCGTAACATCCAGACTCAAGTCTCCGGGCTGAACCAATCGGTTTCGGCAAAGTCTACCAGGCTATGCCATTTTACGATTCGTTCCCCCAACAAGCCGGGTCTACAGCTAGACACCGCAGCCTACGCCCTTCCGGAATTGGCCGGAATTCTTTGAAAGACCTGCCCGCTCTCCAATGGGCAGACCCCACCTTCTTTAAGAGCTCGCAAATCGACATCCTGATCGGAGCCGACATTTTACCGTCGGTTATGTTAGGTGGCCCTCGAAGGAGTATTTGCGGCTCACTCCTAGGCCAAGAGACCATTTTTGGGTGGGTGCTGATGGGACCAATTTCCCATGTGAAAGCCAATAAAGTCGCATCCTTTACTACTCACGTACACCAAATAGGTGACGATTCGCTGGACACGCTTCTCTGCAAGTTCTGGGAGGTGGAGGATCTACCAGGACAGATGGTAAAAGAGTCGGATTTTTATTGCGAAAGAAACTTTCTTCAAACAACAAAGAAAGACGCAAGCGGGAGTTACGTGGTGACTCTTCCTTTCTGCGACCCTGAAAACTCCGGATCCGATCTAGGATATTTGAGGTCCATTGCGTTGGCTCAGTTTCTTAGAAACGAGAAACGTTTAAAAAGAGATTTCCCCTAAAAGAGCAATATGACAGCGTAATTCAAGAGTATCTGAATCTGGGTCATATGAAAGAAGTTCTGCCGACTCACAGTTCTCCATCAAGCCCTTCGGCAAATGGAACCAGCTTAAATGATATTCTTCATGCTGGTCCAGTCCTCCAATCCGATCTGACCATTCAGATCCTGAAGTGGCGATATTTTCAATATGTTTTCAGTGCGGACATTACTAAAATGTACCGTCAGATCTGGGTCGATTCTAAGCATACTCCCTTTTAAAGAATTCGGATTCGAAATAAGGAAGGGGAAATCCGAGACTTTGAGCTACAAACAGTTACCTTCGGGGTCAACTGCGCGCCCTTCCTCGCTATTAGAGTGCTGCAACAGCTAGCAAAGGACGTCCAAGGGCGATTTCCATAGGCCAGACGCATTATTCAACAGCATATGTATGTCGATGATGTCCTAGCCGGGGCAAACTCCGTGACCGATGCCCAAGATTGCATCCAAGAGTTGCAAGCAGCTCTAAGCTCCGCCGGGTGGACCTCTAACCACAAGAGCATTTTAAGCGAGATTCCAACTGAGCACCTTTTTCATAGCGGAATCCTCGACATCGATGCCGAAAGCACGGCCAAGACGCTCGATATTCGATGGAGAGCAAAGTCCGACGAATTCTATTTCGTTCCTTCAGAAATATTATTGGAACCTGCCTACACTAAACGTGAAGTTTTATCCCAAATAGCTAAGTTGTTTGATCCTGCAGGGTGGGTCGCTCCGTTCATTATACGTTCCAAAATGTTCATGCAGGAGATCTGGTTGCAGGACTTGAGTTGGGATGAAAAGCTTCCCACTGAAATGAGTCGGAGGTGGCAATCCTTCCTGCAGGAGTACCTCAGCCAGATCCGCGTTCCGAGATGGGTCGGTTATCAACCGGTGGTAATCATAGAAATCACGGCTTCTGTAACGCGTCTCAGAAGGCGTATGGAGCGGCTATCTACGTCCGCGTCGAGATAGGCCACAGGATCGTGACCCGTCTGCTGACAGCCAAGACGCGAGTTGCTCCGGGGAAAACCGTGTCCCTCCCCCGGTTAGAGCTCTGCGGTGCTGTGCTCTTGACTGAAATGGTGACAGCAATGCTTCCGCATTTGCCGACAGCCAGTTCCGATCTCCGCTGCTGGACAGATTCCACTATTGTTCTAGCCTGGTTAAGAAAGCCTGCTTGCAATTGAACCACGTTTGTGGCCAACAGAGTGGCCAAGATTACTCAGGCAACACCAGTCGACTGTTGGTCGAGGTGTCGAGGCGTATCCCTACACGAACTAGCGGATAATCAACTCTGGTGGCACGGACCAGAGTGACTGCAAGGACCACGCGAGCTATGGCCATCACAAAGCGACTTCCATCCAATGACAGAACTCGAACAGCGTGCAGTCAAGGTGAAAAACTTCTTGAACGTTTCTCCAAGCTCGACAAAGCACTGCGGGTCCTGACGTACGTTTTCCGATCCCTGAATCGCTGCCACAAGAGCTCAATCTCGCCCAGTTCAAGACCCACTAGGGATGAGGTCCGAGAGGCAGAGAGAGCTCTGATCTCCATTGCGCAGCGCAGAGCATACGGCCAAGCAGAAGCATCTAGAAGAGAAAAAGCCCCTTCCAGTGTCGAGTCCGATCGCGAATTTTATCCCTTTCATCGACCAACACGGCCTTTTAAGAGCATGTGGTCGCCTCAGCGCCTCCAGAGGTTTGCAATATGATGAACGCCATCCAATAATACTCCCCTACAATTGTAGACTGTCTCGCCTTCTCATTCAATTTGCTCACCAGATTACTCTTCACGGCCGTAGCCAATTAATGGTACGCCTGATCCGATCGAAGTATTGGATTCCTAAAGGTAAGAATCTGGTGAAGGCTGTGGTGAATCCGTGTAGGATTTGCACGATTTACAAAAAGCGACTGCAAACACAGCTGATAGGCGATTTTACAACAGACAAAGTATCCTTCTCGAGGGCCCTCACTTACACTGGCATAGATTATGCCGGCCCTTTCGAGATGAAAAATTATACTGGGAGAGCGTGTCTTATATCGAAGGGATATGTTTGTGTGTTCGTATGTTTTTCCACAAAGGCCATCCATTTGGAACCCATCTGCGACCTGACAACCGAAAAATTTATCACGCGGCTGTTGCTCGCTTCGTAGCGAGGCGCGGTTGTCCTCAGCGGGTCCATTCGGATAATGGCAAGACCTTTGTGGGGGCCGCAACGCTGCTTTCCCGGTACTTCCTACAAGCCATCAAGGAGTCCGTGACTGATGCATACAGCCATCAGCGACTCGTATGGCGGTTTATCCCACCAGGGGCTCCACATATGGGGGTCTATGGGAAGCGGGGGTAAAAAGTTTCAAAACCCTTTGTTATAAAGCCACTGCTACCCGCAAGTATACGTTTGAGAAACTTGCGACACTTCTCGCGAAGATCGAGGCTTGCCTCAATTCTAAACCCCTCTCCCCGATGTCTGAAGATCCCTCAGATTTGCTGGCCCTCACAACAAGTCATTTCCTTGTTGGAGGGCCGTTGCTGTCCACGGCTGAGACCGAGATAAGGGACAAAGCCAAGTCGATAATAAATCGATGGCAAAACCTAAAGGCCTAACATCAGCAGTTTAGTGCACGGTGGAAAGAGGAGTATCTAAAAGAACTCCACAAACGCAATAAATAGCACTTTCCGACCAAAAACCCCCAAATCGGCGACTTGGTAGTCGTCAAAGAGGACATTCTTCCATCGAACGAATGGCGGCTCGGAAGAATTGTGTCTGTCTTCCCAGGAGCCGATGACCGCATTCGAGTCGTTGAGATCCGCACAGCTCGGGGGACAATAAAGCATCCAGTCCATAAAGTTATCCTCCTCCCTGCGGAGAACCAGGAATCCTCTGTTCCTAGGGATTAGAGTCCCTCACGTTTCAATGTCCACCCATACTAAAATAAGATTTTCTTTCTTTTCTTTTGTTTTATCGCAGAACCCGACATGGCTCCTCGCCCTCGTTCCGCCCAATCCTTGGAGAGTAGGCGTACTAGAGGTATTCAATCCTACCGCTGCCGAGTCTGCCGGGGAATCCATCCTCTTGGGACCGATAAGTTTGTCAATTAATGAGCAATTTATGCATTAATCTCTCTTTAAAAGTGCCGTATAGTCGTCTTTCTCGCACTTAGGTAAAACCCTATGGTTGCTGTCAAGCCATAGTGCTATTACCGTTTTTTCACACATTTCAAATATAAAGATCTCGGTATTCAATCCACCCGCTGCCGAGTCTGCCGGGGAATCCATCCTCTTCGGAAGTGCAAGAGGTTCCAAAAGCTGAGCGCTGAAAAGCGCCTTCGAGCAGTGCTTATTAATAAGTACTGTTCGAACTGCCTCGCACATCAGCACTCAGGAGGAACCTGTCGCACCGAGGACGGCTGCAAGAAATGCGGAGGAAACCACCACACAATGCTTCACATGCACGGGGAGCAACCGCCACGGCCCACCGTCCAACCAGCTCCATCTCCGCCTCGCCCCTCACGCATCCGCCGCCAAGCGTCGAGACCGCCTCCGCCCCCATCTGCCATGTCCTTCTCCCGGTCTCCCGACCCATGCATGGCTGTGAGCAGCATCGATCGCTCATTGGCATCCGCTTTCCGGCTGCCGATTAGCAAAGTGGGAGTCCAAGAGTTTTGCTCGGCGACGATCCGGTCGCCACAGGGCGGTTGGTTTGAGAGGCAGTGTGGGAGCGCGCGCCCTCGCTCTCGCGCTCGCCCGCTCTGCTTCTCATCGACCGTTTTCCCGCTCCCTCCGTTCTAGCCGGGAAAGGGCGCCTCTCCACCGGCTGCAGCTTGCATTTGTTCTTCTGTTTAAGTTAGTCATAAGCAAACAAGTGAAGTGAAATACACGCATATTGTGAAGCCAACGCCGACGACAACATCTTCTTCAACTCACCTGGAATTCCCATCACTGAAAAGATCCGGCATCGGTCATTCTGGCCGAATCAGTGATCTTCTGGGAAAAAATATTGGATTGACCTGGTTGTCTGGTTTATGTCTGGCCTGCCGTAAAATAGAGGGTGAAATGCGCACGCTTATGAAGCAAACTCGTAATGGTTTTCTGGAGGTTCGAAAGCAATTTAGCTGTTTTAACGACAAATTTCTTAATCTGGAGTCCCTGCTTCTTGGCTTTAAATTTCTCAGCGAATCACCGAGACGGTGAGTGCAAACACTAACTGCCTGTGGATAAATTTGTGCACTACTCCTGCCTCCTACTTGCCTGTAAGGGATTCAGCCATCTCACCACACGTTTTATTCTCTAAATCGATTGACCCCGTGACCAATTGAACCTCAGATCTTCCTGATCCTAGTAACAATGACCTACCCGATGGAATATCTATTGCTCATCTTCCCTCGGCGAAGGATGCTGCTCTGGCTGCTTTTCATTTAAATCAACCGATCGTTTCTATGGCAGCTATATGATATAGTTGTCCGATCTTTATGAAATTAAAATCGTAATTCTATAACCGTAAACGACTGCTATATCTTTAAATTGATTGATATACGTTGAAAAACAAAAAAGTTAAACAAATTTTTACATTAATTTCGATATTATTCGTATGGCAGCTATAGGATATAGTGGTTCCGATATATATACTGCGTGCTAAAGAAATAAGACTATGCTGAAACTTTCTGCCCAGTAGCTCAAAAACTGAGAGACTAGTTCGCGTAGAAACCGACAGACAGACGGACAGACAGACAGACGGACATGGCTAGATCGACTCGGCTGGTGATGCCGATCAAGAATATATATACTTTATGCGGTTGGAGATGCCTCCTTCACTGCGTTGCAAATATCATGGCAAAATTATAATACCCTCTGCGAGGATATAAAAATAAAAAATAACTCTTATATTTGATTTTTATTTGTTTATTCATTTATATAAAGCTAACATTTGGTCTATAACTAAAAGTTATCTTAAAATTAGGAACATTAGCTGCTGAGGCCTACCGCTAGACTGGGAGTATTTACATTTAACATTCGTATTTACATATACGACGTAGTGGATTTTTATAAATTAATGTATCTAATTTTATGTATTAGGTTGGCTATGTGAAGGAAGGAGAGAATTTTTTTTGAGTTTTCTGTTGTTGGGTTGTCTAGGAGTTGTATTCGGTTTGTGGGAGAAGGTTATGGTTCTAGGTTGAGAAAGGGTAGTGCAGTTTACTAAAAAAGATCTGTCTAAGGGAGATCTGTCCATGTAATGGGCGGTTGTAAGTTGAGTGTGTCCTAGAAGTAGCCTTTTTTTTTTTTTTTTAGAGTAGATGATAGTTATATAGAGGGTATGATAATAGAAAAATGTAAAAAAAAAATAGATGACAGATAGAAGGTGAAGTTATCAGTGAAGTTATCATCGCAAAGCTCTACTTCGCGAGGCGGCTGGCGGTCAGGTTGCCGCTCATCCAGAGCCCTCTGTGCGTCGGTTCTGCTCCCGACGCCTCAGTTCCTTCATCACCTTGGCAGCCATGTCGGCTACTGCCGCCCAGTTGGATAGACACTCCAGCATACACTCGATGCGGGTCTCGCCCGTTAGAGTCCGGTTCGTGGCTGCTTCCGCATTGGCTCTTTCTCTGAAGAATATGGGGCAAACAAAGAAAGCGTGCTTCGCGTCCTCGATGAATGCTCTGCCACAGTGGTCGCAGTAGGGGTTTGTCTCATGCTTGAACCTGTGAAGGTAAGCCTTGAAGCACTCGTGGCGCTTCTGAAGCCAGGGTTCCAGGCTGGGGATGAGTCCATCTCCCGGTGCCCGAATTGTCCCATCTCTCCTGCCATTGCGTTATTGTGCTGCTTCGCTGGGTGCTGCTGCCCGTGTGTCCAGTTCTGCGTTATGCTACTAGGAGATCGATTGGGATTGTTCCCGCTACCACTAATGCAGCTTCTTCCGAAACAGTGCAGAAGCAGCTGGAGATGCTCAGAGCGCATCGTCAGTACACAGACTTGCAGTGTCGCATATGGGCGCTGCGTACAATAGGGTCGAGGTTTCCCCTGCTGCAGTCAGTCGCCTGCTCTGCTGCTAGGGCCCACGTGTATTTGCCATCATCCTCGATATGGCTGCAGTCGCCTTGGATGCTTTGGCAGTCATGTATTCGAGGTGACTCTTGTATGTCAGCCTGTTGTCGATCAGGACGCCGAGGTATTTGATCGCCGGGCTTGACACGATGGTGGTTGTTCCGACCCGGAAATCCACCTCTTCCACCGCCTTTCTGCAGCTGATGAGCACCGCCTCCGTCTTGTGCTCTGCGAGCGCCAGTCCGTTGCTTGCGAGCCATCTCATCAGTATGTCGATCGAGAGGCTGCATTTGCTAGAGACGATGTGGCTCATGATCCAGATCAGTTTGATTTTTGGAAAGTGCTTGGTGACTAGATTCCTTATAGTTGTGGGGTAGTAGGAGTGGTTGTTGGAGTTTTTATGGAGAATGGGGAGGATAGGGAGTCTGAGCATATAGCGTATTTGCCTGAGATTTTTGTGCAGTATTTTACGGCTTCTAGGATAGCTATGATTTCGCTTAAGAGGACGGAGTACTGGGGTGGAGTCCAGATTTAATCGTGTCTGTGTCGTTGGTAATGCAGTAGCGGTTTGAGTCGTCGTCTGTAAAGATGAAATGGTGGTTTTGGAGGGAATTCTTTAGTAAGTGGAAGAGCTGGTTATAGACTATTGGGGGAGTAATAGTTTTGTTGAATTGGGACAGAGTTGTGTTTGTGGCTTTTAGGATTGTTACTGGGTTGTATTTCTTGGATGGGTAGTTTTTGATTGGGGAGTATGGGAGGTATAGCGTTTGCTGATCTCAATGGTTTTGTCTATTGTGCTAGGGTATCTGTATTTTCGTTTTGTTGGCTTTATAAGTTTGCCTATTAGAGTGTTGTAGGAGATGATTAGTTTGAGTTTGATTAGTTTTGAGTGGCTTTTCTGAGGGGATAGAGGGGAAAGCTGTCCCGTAGATGGGTAGGCAGTAACATGAGGGATTTTTTGTTGCAGTTGTATTTCCGGGAGGAGAGATGTTTGATTATGTTGAGGGGTTTGACAAAGGATGTTTAAAGGTTGTTGATGTAGGAGTTCCAATTGTATTTTTGGTTTAGTGTAAGTCCTAGTTTTTTTGTTTTGTCGGTGAGTGGGATATTGATGGAGCCTGTTGTTATGTTCGCTTTACAACTTCTTTTTCGGCATATGTGAAGTACCATTTTTCAAGGGAGAGCGAGGATGCCGCACCATTCTCCAATTTGTTGGAAGAGAGTTGTGAAGTTTATTTGAGGGTTTTTGTTTCTGTTGAGTTCGATGCACCTTATAGGTGCAAGTCGTCTGCGTAGGCTGTGAATTTGATTTCCTTTGGTAGGGAGATTATGTTTTGGTTGGGAGATTATTGTAGTTGTAGACAGTTGGGAAGAGGATAACTGATATTGGAGTACCTTGGGGAAATACCGTTTTCGAGTGGGAAGCTGTAGGAGAGTAATGTGCCGTTCTTACTATTATTATTCGATTTGACTTGAAGTTCCATATGTATATGATTATGCGGGGACCAAGTTGCCATTCTTCAAGTTGGTGGATGAGGAAGGGATACCAATCTTGTCAAAAAGCCTTGGCGAAGTCGAGTGAAATTATGGATAAGTTTTTTTAGAGACAAGGACCTGGTTGCAAGGTGGTCTACGTATAGTAGACTGTCTAGCTAGTTCCTATCGCTGTCGACTCAGCAACTGCGTCAAGTGTTCTTTCCCCCGTCAATGATTTACCCGGCCCAAGCCAGGTGGCTCCTGAACGCTCTAATATCCCTCTGAATGGTCTTCCAAATCGAATTGGCCAGAGAAAAAATATGACGGCTTCTGCGGTCTCGGGCATTCCTCTATGTCGAGTCATACAAAAATCTATATATGTAACCAGACTCAACCCAGAAGCCACTGCTGAGGACTTGAGAATATACCTCTGCAAAAAACTTTTTGTTTCGGATAATGCTATATCTGTCTATAAATTTAATTTAAAGCATAAGCGTAACATCTCTTAATTTAAAATTCTTCTTACAGACCATTTGTTCTTTAAGGCACTTGATTCTACAATTTGGCCAGTGAACACTTTAGTTCACGAGCAGTTCACAATTCACTTTCCTCGGAGCTTTTTGCCTTTGAAAATGTTCAATCCATTGAGTTCATAGAAGTCAAATTTTATATAAATCGAATGTATATTTACTTAACTTGCTCTTACATTCCACCTAGATCTGACGTTTCTCTTTACAGCACGATTTTATCGACGCCCTCTCTGACTTGTCTTTGGGTCAGATTAACTTTGTTAGGAACAATACAGACAGGCTCCTTGATTTGATCTTTATTAATAACGAGACTCTTGCTAGTGTGCTCAGATGCCCACCCTTTTCAATACCAGAAGACCCCTGCCACCCATCCTTATTTTTGAAAGTTGAGATAAGCGCAGTAACTTGTAGTACATCGACCACACTACTCAAATGTTTCCACAAGGCCTTGATTTGATCTTAATTAATAACGAGACCCTTGCTAGAGTGCTCAGATGCCCACCCTTTTCAATACCAGAAGATCCCTACCACCCATCCTTATTGTTGAAAGTTGAGATTAGCGCAGAAACTTGTAGTACATCGACCACACTGCTCAAATGTTTCCGCAAGGCCGATTTTAATGGTTTAGGCCAACATTTGAGTGCCATTGATTGGTCACCCCTAAAATCTTATAATGATCTGGAGATTGCAGTATCAACGTTTTATGAGTCCTTACATTCGTCGAAAAACATTTTCGTCCCAGAAGTATCTGCTATTGACTCTTTCAAGCCCCCATGGCTTAAGGACTTATCTTACCTATTTTTGAGGTAAGATAAAAACCGAGGCTTCATAAAAAATATTTGAAAACCAACTCTGCAGACGACCTATCGAAGTACATCTCGATCCGTTCGGAGTTCACAAATGCCACTAATCAGAGCTATGCTCGCTAAATTGCTCAATGTACTGCTGGACGTTGATGTACTACGATCAGTACACTCAAGTGGCCCTTCAAAGCCAAGCACGTGCTTGTTAGGTTTAGGTGTTAATAGGCACGAAAGAAAAGTATAGGTAAAAGAATGCGAGGAAATATAATCTACTATTAGGCAGCTCGATTGCTATCTTGGATGTTTACTAAGTGGGTTAAGATTAATTCTTTTTAGTTAAGGAAGGCTTTATACAGATGAGGTCATTTTGTACAAATCATTATAGTTTGCTCATAATGCTCTAAAGGGTTCGTGCATATCAAACGATGTTCTGCAATGGTGCAAAACTAAAGGCAGCCAGGATCTTGTGGTTCTACATGGTACCAATAGATCGCTGCTTTCCAAGTCACCACGGATAAGATTATACATAAAGACAATGCCTAACATCGTTATACGGTTCGCTAAGGAAGGTAGGTTAATCAGGAGAAGTCTACTAGAATAAGAGGGCAACCTAGGGTTTGCATATCAGTTTAAGTCACGAAGAGCGAAAAGTAAAAAGTTCTTTTGAACTGACTCAATGGGTTTGCTGTGGACATCCCACTGGGGCTCTAAACGCAAGATCCATATTCTAAAATAGGACGAACTAACGAAGTGTATAAATTCTTCGTGACGTAGGGGTCATCGAATTCCTTCGACCACCGTTTAATAAATCCAAGCACACCCCTGGCTTTATTCACAATGCACGAAATATGATCAATAAACTCCAGTTTAGGATTGTGAGGAGTTGTAATTTAAACTCCCCACAAAGCAGTGTGCAGGAGATGCGCACTGCTAAGGGCAGCAGCAGCGCTGTAAATAACAGCGGCAGCAGCAGCAGACGAGCGGGGCAGGGAGTTGCGAGGCCGCCAAAAGGAGACGCCGCTAATATAGCGGGACTCTGGAGGGCCTTGGACTCGGTGGCGTGATCGGCGGCCGTGGACTTTGGCCGGCAAGGAGGAGACGCCGCTAATATAGCGGGACTCTGGCGAACTTTGGACCCGGTCACACGATATGCGCCGGACCGGGTGGCGTGATCGACGCCCAGGAACCAGTACGTGTGCGAGAGTTAGAGCGAGTGCGTCAACGGAGAAAAGTAAAACCAAGTCCGCGAAGAAGATCGAGATCGCAAAGTCGAGACGTTTGGAGCTTGAAGTGGCAAGCTTTCCAGACTGAGGCTTCAAAGCTAAGATCTGTCGCGTGCAGAGGTTACGGAGACTGTGAGGTATCCCTCACAAGACCTATCGGGGCATGTACATAATTGTAGATAATTAAGAATAGCACGTAAGTTAGGCTAAGCGACTACCGGAAGACCCACGGAGGCACTTGTAAATATTAGTTAGGAGATTAGGTTAAGGCCCGACTAGGGCTTATAGAGAGGTACGTGGCCCGCTGCCGATCAGCGGCCACAACAATGCAACGCGCTCGCAACATCGAAACCCCGCTCGCAACATCACCATAGCAACACGACGCCAGCAACACCAAGCCCGCAACATTTCGACCCAACCGGCAGAGCCAACCATAGCGGCAGAGCCAACCACAGCGGAAGAGCCAACCACAACGGCAGAGCCAACCACAGCGGCAGAGCCAACGACACGCCGGCAGAGCCGACCACCACACAGACAAAGCCAACTAGAAGCAAAAACGAAACGACAATCGGCAAACACGCCAGCAAGGCGCCGGCGCCGACAAAGCCGGCGAGCAGCAGAAGGACACGCGCCAGAGAAGGACGGCAATACTTCGCGCCGAGGCAGCGAGAACAACCGCTGCCGTGATCGGCAGCAGAACAGAGCTTCGAGCAGACCCCTCTGCCCGCCGATCGGGGAGTCTTTGGAAAACTACGAAAGGGAGCAGACGTGCGCGGACAACAAGATCCAGACTACGGGTGAGCCGGCCAAGGGCCACTCCCAAAAGTGGGAGGCCAGCGGTGGAAGGAAGTAGGGAATATATTAGGGATAACTAGAACTAGGATTGGACTTGTATTAAATAAAACCAGGAATAAGTGAAGATAATACCCGGCAAATGTTCTTTTCGCAGCCCCGGCTATCAGAACCAAGGCGGGAGTGGCCCCGGTTGACGGAGCCACATCCCTCTCTCGTTTTGTGGCCTTTCACTCCTCCCCGGGGCTGGACAACCGACTCCCGGCAGACGGAATCGGCTGCCCTCACCCTGCCCCTCTCTATCCGGGGCTGGCCGACCGATTCCCGGTTGACGGGATCGGCCGCCCTCCTCGTGTCCCTTGGGCCTGGGCGCCGGCACCCGGTTGACGGGGCCGACTCCTCCCACCCTGATTGGGCCCGCTCAGGTCTGCTGACCAGCCCGGATGACGGGCCGGCGGCACGGCCATGGGCAGGCACCCCTTCCCTGGCCAGAGATCCGGCTCCCGGTTGACGGGATCGCATTCTCCCCGGCCGCAAGCGGAGCGCCCGCGGTTGCCCGCCGGAGTGGGGCATCGGTACCGGACGACGGGCCGATTCTCCGACGGCAGGTGGCCCGAGCGTAGTCCTGCACGGACCCCGCCCTACCTCAACTCTCGCTCCTAATAAAGACCGCTTCCCGCCGGCACGTCCTTTTCCAGCCTGTCTCCGCAAATATAAATATTTCTGTAGAGGACCTTGGACTGACTGAAGTTTATATCCTGGCCCGTGATAAGCATCCTTACAGATGGCGCCCGAACAGGGACCAGACAGGATAATGCAAAGATAATTCCACCCATCGTGGCGTAAAGAACCATCAGAAAAAAATTCAGGTTGAAATCTTGAGGTTAGGGACGAAAAGCTTGGGGAGCACGCCTGACAACGGGCCAGATTTTTACAACGGGGCGAAGCAGAAAAGGAAAAGAGAAGTAAAAAAAAGAGGCAGCGATAAGCCCGCATAGCAACCACGAGAAATTGTCGTCGCACACGACACGAAATAAAGGCAAGCAAGTACAGTCAGACGCAGAGTCAAAAGGGCGCACACACAAGCACACGTAAGCACACAGCGAAGCAGACGAAGAAATAACGAGAGAGAGAGAGAGAGCCGCAGAATACAAGCCACGTCGACGCCGCAGCCGGCATCTACGCCATCAGATATCTAGATATCTATCTATCTATCACAACTGGTCCTTCTTACCAAGTAGGACGCCCGAGGCTGGCAGAGCCGGGAGTATTTAAGTCGACGCCGACACATAACCAGAATCAGTCGATCAGCAGAGTTACCAGAGACAACAGTCGATCAGCAGAGTTACCAGAGAAAACAGTCGATCAGCAGAGTTACCAGAGTCAACATCACCAGTCATCAGCAGAGCTATCAGCAAGGACACTATAGTCACAAGGACTACCAACCAACAAGGATATCCACCCGGACTTCGAGTACGCACACGGGTCCTTACGCTACAACCAAGGATCCTCACAGGATCGAAACATCGCCGCTCCTGCACCCTATCCAGGACAGTCAAGGATCCTCACAGGATCGAAGCATCGCCGCTCCTGCACCCTAGCCAGGACAGTCAGAATCCTCACAGGATCGAAGCATCGCCGCTCCTGCACCTTAGCCAGGACAACCAAGGATCCTCCTAGGATCAAAGCATCGCCGCTCTTGCACCTAGCCAGGACAACCCAGGATCTTTGCCCACCCTCAAGTCAGGATCATCGCAAGGATACACATCCGCTCAAGGACATGCAGCCATAGCACCGCAAAGACACGCAGCCATAACACCGCAAGGACACCAGCCAAGGTCCTTCCGACGAGAACATGGGAGTCACCTGGATTTCCTACCGAAAGAAGCACGAACTCGAGGATATCCTTCTCGAGCTTGGCTTGGAACAAAGCGGTGCGGTCGAGGAGCAGCGGGCCCGACTGTACGCGTTTGCCCGACAACCGGAACATTCCGAGGATACCCTGATCCTACTCGGGGAGATGGAGCGCAAGTACGGAAACACTCCTTCAGGAGACACTAAGCCACCATCGCCGCTACCGCCCTGCCACGAGAAGGCTCCTAGCACCGGCCACACTCTTTCAATACCACGCAGCACTTCCCCGTCCCCAGGGACAGGAGGAAAGTCGGAAGGCACTGCACACACCAACGCGTCGCAGTTCGATGCAAGCATTTGCTCTATCCTGGTCGACAAGGTGACCAAGTGGGGATTGTCCTTCGACGGCACCTCAGACCCGCTCAGCTTCGTGGAACACATGGAAGAACGGGCGGATACCTACCGGGTTGACCGGAAGTATCTGTCCCATGCTATCATCATCCTCCTGACCGGCCGCGCTGAGAGCTGGTTCCGAACCAGTGGTCTACAGGGACGGAGCTGGACAGAAGTCCGCCGGGAATTCTTGGATTTCTTCCTACCGCCCCGGTACTACCAACGCCTCGACGACGAGATCCGCGCCCACTTTCAGAAAGTGAATGAGCCGTTCAAAGAATACCTAGTCGATCTTCGTCTTCAGATGCGCCGCGCCGGATTCTCACCAGAGCAGGAATTGAAGCGGGTCTACGAGAACATGCTGCCCGAGTACCAGATGTTCACCCGCCGCCAGGATTTTTGAACGTTGACCGAGCTCACACATTTGGTTGTCAACTTTGAAGTTGCCCGCAGCCGCGGTGGCCGAGCCTTCCAAGGATACGCACCAGGCAGGCCAGCCACCGAAAATTTATCCAGTAGCCAAGCCGCACGACCCAGGGCGAACCCTGCCTACACACAACAGGTGACACGCCCTCGGGATGCGATCAACGACGCCGCCAACCGAAACGCCAGAGGAACCATAACCAAGGGTCCACGCCCGCGGACCCTGCCGAGTTTCGCCTGCCGAAACTGCGGCCAGGCCGGACACTACTCCACGGAATGCCGGAACCCCAGAATCATATTCTGCTGGGACTGCGGCCGACAGGGCATACGTACCATTGAATGCTGCAGGAATCAGACGCCGGTAAACGGGCAAGGGCCTCGAGTATCAGGGAGCCACTCGAGGAACCCACCGAACTCCCACACAATCTCTTTAATATCCATCGAACACCAAACTACACTATTGTAAAAGTTACTACATTACAGTAACAGTAAACAATATTACACTGTGTGTATCGACACAGTAATAAATCACTAAAAATTCCAGTAACCAACGCCATCCAGCAGGATCTAAACCGTATCCGCGCACGAGTCACGGTTGAGTGGCGCCCTCTCACCGCTACCTTGGATACGGGGGCCTCGCATAGCTTTATAAGCGAGCGCCTAGCACGAGAACTCGACGATGGTAGGAATCACCGCGCCGTGCGGATACAAGTAAAGTTAGCAGACGGAACCGGCAGGGAGCTCACACAGGTCCTGCGAGCAACGATCCAGTTGGGGGAAGCCCGAGTCAGCATCTCCGCTCTCGTCATGGCGGATGTGCTGGACGACCTCCTGCTCGGTATGGACTTCCTATGCTACAGCGGAGTCACACTACAGTGTGGGGGCCTGGCCCTCAAACTTCAGCCACCTACTTCGGAAAGATCCGTGAGGAACAGCTCTCCAGCCCCAACAAAAGGGGAACACGGAGCGACAACGCCGCAGCCGACCACGTCAACAACGCCGCAGCAGACCCCAGACGCCGCCTCACAGGCGCACCCACCACAACGAGAAGCCGCCCCATGGGCACAATCAGGTCCAAGCAGGGCCACAACTAAGCACACGGAGTTACATCGAGAAGCCGCCACACTGGCGCACCACGAGCCACGCTCACACCTGGCATCTAGGCCACACACGGAGACACAACCAGAAGCCGCCTCACGGGCACACCACACACGAAGACTTCGCAGGACTGCACCTAAGCGTCCCCATCGCGGGAGCACCCTACACCACGCCGACAACGCAGGCCCAGACACAGCCCCGAGCTGGACCGAGGCACTGCCCCCTCCCGACGCATCAGCTGCCCAACGGAACCCTTTTCGCCAAGAGGCAAAGAGAGTTCGGTTCCAAGGTCCAGAACCATCGGCAACCACAAGCGCCCCATCCTGCGGGGTCGCAAACGCCGAATACGAAGCCGAGGAGGAGCAACCTCCCAGTAATCAAGAAGAGAACTACCCAGAGCCCTGGATAGGAAAGTTTCTCGAACGGGAGCTGTCCCGGTTCGATACGCTTGCCGATGTCTCCAATATCGCCGAGCACAACATCGTGATGCGCAACGATCGCCCCATCAAGCAGCGGTATCATCCCAGGAACCCCGCTATGAGAGCCGTCATCGACCGACAGATCAACGAGCTGCTCCGCGACGGACGCATAGAACCATCCAAAAGCCCCCATAGTGCACCGATAGTCATCGCGGCAAAGACAAATGGAGACGCCAGGATGTGCATCGACTACCGGCAGTTGAATGAGAATTCGATTCCCGACGCTTACCCGTTGCCTCGGATCCATCACACCTTGGAGCGGCTGAGAAATGCCCGCTATATATCTACGTTGGACCTGAAGAATGGGTACTGGCAGATCCCAGTAGCCCCAGCCAGTCGCGAATGCACGGCATTCACAGTCCCGGGTCGCGGACTATTTCACTGGAAGGTGATGCCCTTCGGTCTACATTCGGCCCCAGCCACATTTCAACGGGCGCTGGATACCGTCATCGGCCCTGACATGGAACCGTATGCCTTCGCTTACTTAGACGACATCATCGTCGTCGGGTCCACGATCCAAGATCATGTGCGTAACCTACGAGAGGTGATCTGACGACTCCGGGAGGCCAACCTTCGTCTCAACCGGGACAAGTGCAAGTTTTTCCAGCGGAGCATAAAATACCTTGGGCACGTGATCAGCGAGGCCGGGATACAGACCGACCCCGACAAGGTCGCGGCCATCCGGGAACTGACGCCGCCGACGAACTTAAAACAGCTTCGCCGATGCCTCGGTATAGAGTCTTGGTACCGTCGCTTCGTGCCAAACTTTGCTGACGTAGTCGAGCCGATGACTTCACTACTTAAGAAGGATCGGAAATGGGAATGGACGGAGAAACAGGAACAGGCTTTTCAACGACTGAAGGATCTGCTCACAGAGGCACCGATTCTTGCGTGCCCGGACTTCGAGGAGAAATTTGTACTCCAGACAGACGCAAGCGAATACGGCGTTGGGGCCGTGCTCACCCAGACCATAGACAAACAGGAACGCGTAATCGCTTACGCCAGTCGCCGGCTTAATACCGCCGAGCGCAATTACTCAGTAACGGAAATGGAATGTCTTGCGATAGTGTGGGCCATTCGCCAGATGCGCTGCTACCTCGAAGGATACCGCTTCGAGGTAATCACCGACCACCACTCACTAAAGTGGTTGAATTCCATCGACAACCCCACGGGCAGGATCGCTCGGTGGGCATTGGAATTGCAGCAGTTCCAGTACGACGTCAACTATCGACGCGGGGCCCAGAACCTGGTCGCGGACGCCTTGTCGCGCCAACCCCTGGCAACAATACAACAGGCTCAGGTGCAAGATAACGACTGCAAGTGGATCGCCAAGATGCTACGCAGGATCCGGCAGGAGCCAGCCAAGTTTCCGGACTTTCGGGAGGAAAACGGACAATTCTACTGACGCATTGGACTGCGCCCGGAGGAAGAAGAATACACACCCTGGAAGTTGTGCGTGGGCACTAACTACCGCGGAGAGTGTTGACAGAGTGCCACGACCACCCTACCGCCGGGCATCTGGGCGTGCGCAAGACCAGCACGCGGGTGGCCCAGAGGTACTACTGGTCTGGATTGTTCAGAGAAGTAGCCAAATACGTTCGGCGATGCCCTAGCTGCCAGAAGTTTAAGGTGAGTCAAGAGAAGCCGGCCGGAAAAATGTTCACGCGTCAGGTCGAAGAACCTTTCCACGTATTGTGTGCGGATTTTGTGGGACCCTCCCACTCTCAAACAGGGAACACGGTCCTACTGGTGTTCCTCGACTCGTTCAGCAAATGGGTCGAACTCATTCCCCTACGACGAGCCACCGAGCCATACCTCGAACGGGCATTCCGGGAACGTATTCTCAGCCGTTTCGGAGTTCCAAGAACCCTGGTCTGCGACAACGGAACACAGTTTACCAGCCGAGCATTTAAGGCATTTTGCGAATCGCTGGGAATGGAACTACAATACACAGCACCGTATACACCTCGCCAGAACCCCACGGAGAGGGCGAACAGGACTGTAAAGACTATGATCGCGCAGTACCTGGGAGATGCACCGCAGAACACCTGGGATCAGCTATTACCCGAGACCTCACTCGCGGTGAATAGCAGCGTGTCGGACACGACAGGATTCAGCCCCGCCTTCTTGGTTCAAGGCCGCGAACCCCGGTTGCCCAATACACTCTACGACGAAGTCACCCCAGGAAGGGGAACAGCACTGATTCCGCCCGCGGAAAGGAGTGAGCAGCTACACAACACGCAGCGTCAAAAGGGCGCACACACAAGCACACGTAAGCACACAGCGAAGCAGATGAAGAAATAACGAGAGATAGAGAGAGAGCCGCAGAATACAAGCCACGTCGACGCCGCAGCCGGCATCTACGCCATCAGATATCTAGATATCTATCTATCTATCACAACTGGTCCTTCTTACCAAGTAGGACGCCCGAGGCTGGCAGAGCCGGGAGTATTTAAGTCGACGCCGACACATAACCAGAAACAGTCGATCAGCAGAGTTACCAGAGACAACAGTCGATCAGCAGAGTTACCAGAGAAAACAGTCGATCAGCAGAGTTACCAGAGTCAACATCACCAGTCATCAGCAGAGCTATCAGCAAGGACACCATAGTCACAAGGACTACCAACGAACAAGGATATCCACCCGGACTTCGAGTACGCACACGGGTCCTTACGCTACAACCAAGGATCCTCACAGGATCGAAGCATCGCCGCTCCTGCACCCTATCCAGGACAGTCAAGGATCCTCACAGGATCGAAGCATCGCCGCTCCTGCACCCTAGCCAGGACAGTCAGAATCCTCACAGGATCGAAGCATCGCCGCTCCTGCACCTTAGCCAGGACAACCAAGGATCCTCCTAGGATCAAAGCATCGCCGCTCCTGCACCCTAGCCAGGACAACCCAGGATCTTTGCCCACCTTCAAGTCAGGATCATCGCAAGGATACACATCCGCTCAAGGACACGCAGCCATAGCACCGCAAAGACACGCAGCCATAACACCGCAAGGACACCAGCCAAGGTCCTTCCGACGAGAACATTGGAGTCACCTGGATTTCCTACCGAAAGAAGCACGAACTCGAGGATATCCTTCTCGAGCTTGGCTTGGAACAAAGCGGTACGGTCGAGGAGCAGCGGGCCCGACTGTACGCGTTTGCCCGACAACCGGAACATTCCGAGGATACCCTGATCCTACTCGGGAGATGGAGCGCAAGTACGGAAACACTCCTTCAGGAGACACTAAGCCACCATCGCCGCTACCGCCCTGCCACGAGAAGGCACCTAGCACCGGCCACACTCTTTCAATACCACGCAGCACTTCCCGTCCCCAGGGACAGGAGGAAAGTCGGAAGGCACTGCACACACCAACGCGTCGCAGTTCGATGCAAGCATTTGCTCTATCCTGGTCGACAAGGTGACCAAGTGGGGATTGTCCTTCGACGGCACCTCAGACCCGCTCAGCTTCGTGGAACACATGGAAGAACGGGCGGATACCTACCGGGTTGACCGGAAGTATCTGTCCCATGCTATCATCATCCTCCTGACCGGCCGCGCTGAGAGCTGGTTCCGAACCAGTGGTCTACAGGGACGGAGCTGGACAGAAGTCCGCCGGGAATTCTTGGATTTCTTCCTACCGCCCCGGTACTACCAACGCCTCGACGACGAGATCCGCGCCCACTTTCAGAAAGTGAATGAGCCGTTCAAAGAATACCTAGTCGATCTTCGTCTTCAGATGCGCTGCGCCGGATTCTCACCAGAGCAGGAATTGGAGCGGGTCTACGAGAACATGCTGCCCGAGTACCAGATGTTCACCCGCCGCCAGGATTTTTGAACGTTGACCGAGCTCACACATTTGGTTGTCAACTTTGAAGTTGCCCGCAGCCACGGTGGCCGAGCCTCCCAAGGATACGCACCAGGCAGGCCAGCCACCGAAAATTTATCCAGTAGCCAAGCCGCACGACCCAGGGCGAACCCTGCCTACACACAACAGGTGACACGCCCTCGGGATGCGATCAACGACGCCGCCAACCGAAACGCCAGAGGAACCATAACCAAGGGTCCACGCCCGCGGACCCTGCCGAGTTTCGCCTGCCGAAACTGCGGCCAGGCCGGACACTACTCCACGGAATGCCGGAACCCCAGAATCATATTCTGCTGGGACTGCGGCCGACAGGGCATACGTACCATTGAATGCTGCAGGAATCAGACGCCGGTAAACGGGCAAGGGCCTCGAGTATCAGGGAGCCACTCGAGGAACCCACCGAACTCCCACACAATCTCTTTAATATCCATCGAACACCAAACTACACTATTGTAAAAGTTACTACATTACAGTAACAGTAAACAATATTACACTGTGTGTATCGACACAGTAATAAATCACTAAAAATTCCAGTAACCAACGCCATCCAGCAGGATCTAAACCGTATCCGCGCACGAGTCACGGTTGAGTGGCGCCCTCTCACCGCTACCTTGGATACGGGGCCTCGCATAGCTTTATAAGCGAGCGCCTAGCACGAGAACTCGACGATGGTAGGAATCACCGCGCCGTGCGGATACAAGTAAAGTTAGCAGACGGAACCGGCAGGGAGCTCACACAGGTCCTGCGAGCAACGATCCAGTTGGGGAAGCCCGAGTCAGCATCTCCGCTCTCGTCATGGCGGATGTGCTGGACGACCTCCTGCTCGGTATGGACTTCCTATGCTACAGCGGAGTCACACTACAGTGTGGGGCCTGGCCCTCAAACTTCAGCCACCTACTTCGGAAAGATCCGTGAGGAACAGCTCTCCAGCCCCAACAAAGGGGAACACGGAGCGACAACGCCGCAGCCGACCACGTCAACAACGCCGCAGCAGATCCCAGACGCCGCCTTACAGGCGCACCCAGCACAACGAGAAGCCGCCCCATGGGCACAATCAGGTCCAAGCAGGGCCACAACTAAGCACACGGAGAGACAACGAGAAGCCGCCACACTGGCGCACACGCTCACACCTGGCCTCAAGGCCACACACGGAGACACATCGAGGAACCGCCACACTGGCGCACAACGAGCCATGCTCACACCTGGCATCTACGCCACACACGGAGGCACAACCAGAAGCCGCCCCACGGGCAGACCACACACGAAGGTCTGCAGGACTGCACATAAGCGTCCCCATCGCGGAAGCACCCTACACCACGCCGACAACGCAGGCCCAGACACAGCCCCGAGCCGGACCGAAGCACTGCCCCCTCCCGACGCATCAGCTGCCCAACGGAACCCTTTTCGCCAAGAGGCGAAGAGAGTTCGGTTCCAAGGTCCAGAACCATCGGCAACCACAAGCGCCCCATCCTGCGGGGTCGCAAACGCCGAATACGACGCCAAGGAGGAGCAACCCCCTAGTAATAAAGGAGGGAACTACCCTGAGCCCTGGATAGGAAAGTTTCTCGAACGGGAGCTGTCCCGGTTCGATACGCTCGCCGATGTCTCTAACATCGCCGAGCACAACATCGTGATGCGCAACGATCGCCCCATCAAGCAGCGGTATCATCCCAGAAACCCCGCTATGAGAGCCGTCATCGACCGACAGATCGACGAGCTGCTCCGCGACGGACGCATAGAGCCGTCCAAGAGTCCCCATAGTGCGCCGATAGTCATCGCGGCAAAGAAAAATGGAGACGCCAGGATGTGCATCGACTACCGACAGTTGAATGAGAATTCGATTCCCGACGCTTACCCGTTGCCTCGGATCCATCACATCTTGGAGCGGCTGCGAAATGCCCGCTATATATCTACGTTGGACCTGAAGAATGGGTACTGGCAGATCCCAGTAGCCCCAGCCAGTCGCGAATGCACGGCATTCACAGTCCCGGGTCGCGGACTATTTCACTGGAAGGTGATGCCCTTCGGTCTACATTCGGCCCCAGCCACATTTCAACGGGCGCTGGATACCGTCATCGGCCCTGACATGGAACCGTATGCCTTCGCTTACTTAGACGACATCATCGTCGTCGGGTCCACGATCCAAGATCATGTGCGTAACCTACGAGAGGTGATCTGACGACTCCGGGAGGCCAACCTTCGTCTCAACCGGGACAAGTGCAAGTTTTCCAGCGGAGCATAAAATACCTTGGGCACGTGATCAGCGAGGCCGGGATACAGACCGACCCCGACAAGGTCGCGGCCATCCGGGAACTGACGCCGCCGACGAACTTAAAACAGCTTCGCCGATGCCTCGGTATAGAGTCTTGGTACCGTCGCTTCGTGCCAAACTTTGCTGACGTAGTCGAGCCGATGACTTCACTACTTAAGAAGGATCGGAAATGGGAATGGACGGAGAAACAGGAACAGGCTTTTCAACGACTGAAGGATCTGCTCACAGAGGCACCGATTCTTGCGTGCCCGGACTTCGAGGAGAAATTTGTACTCCAGACAGACGCAAGCGAATACGGCGTTGGGGCCGTGCTCACCCAGACCATAGACAAACAGGAACGCGTAATCGCTTACGCCAGTCGCCGGCTTAATACCGCCGAGCGCAATTACTCAGTAACGGAAATGGAATGTCTTGCGATAGTGTGGGCCATTCGCAAGATGCGCTGCTACCTCGAAGGATACCGCTTCGAGGTAATCACCGACCACCACTCACTAAAGTGGTTGAATTCCATCGACAACCCCACGGGCAGGATCGCTCGGTGGGCATTGGAATTGCAGCAGTTCCAGTACGACGTCAACTATCGACGCGGGGCCCAGAACCTGGTCGCGGACGCCTTGTCGCGCCAACCCCTGGCAACAATACAACAGGCTCAGGTGCAAGATAACGACTGCAAGTGGATCGCCAAGATGCTACGCAGGATTCGGCAGGAGCCAGCCAAGTTTCCGGACTTTCGGGAGGAAAACGGACAACTCTACTGACGCATTGGACTGCGCCCGGAGGAAGAAGAATACACACCCTGGAAGTTGTGCGTGGGCACTAACTACCGCGGGAGAGTGTTGACAGAGTGCCACGACCACCCTACCGCCGGGCATCTGGGCGTGCGCAAGACCAGCACGCGGGTGGCCCAGAGGTACTACTGGTCTGGATTGTTCAGAGAAGTAGCCAAATACGTTCGGCGATGCCCTAGCTGCCAGAAGTTTAAGGTGAGTCAAGAGAAGCCGGCCGGAAAAATGTTCACGCGTCAGGTCGACGAACCTTCCCACGTATTGTGTGCGGATTTTGTGGGACCCCTCCCACTCTCCAAACAGGGAAACACGGTCCTACTAGTGTTCCTCGACTCGTTCAGCAAATGGGTCGAACTCATTCCCCTACGACGAGATCTCACTCGCGGTGAATAGCAGCGTGTCGGACACGACAGGATTCAGCCCCGCCTTCTTGGTTCAGGGCCGCGAACCCCGGTTGCCCAATACACTCTACGACGAAGTCACCCCAGGAAGGGGAACAGCACTGATTCCGCCCGCGGAAAGGAGTGAGCAGCTACACAACATATTCAAGGTTGCCCGCGACAACGCCGAGCGTGCCACTGCCGAGCAAGGCCGGCACTATAATCTACGGAGACGGGAATGGAGACCACCACTGGGCTCTCAAGTTCTCGTTCGCAGCCACGTACTGTCAAACGCCGCCGACGGTTTTGCCGCCAAATTGGCCGCGAAATACGAAGGACCGTTCCGAGTGGTCAAGTTCCTCTCGCCGAACATCGTTCGTCTACAAGACGCCGGAAGTCGCCGCCGCCGCACGGCTAGCATAAACAATCTCAAGCCTTACCATCCAGACGATGAAGACGACGAAGGCGAGGACTGCAGTCACGCAGAGTATTCCCAAGTCATCAATGTCCACGACGATGCTCGTGACCTGCTCAAGGGAAACCAGGATGTCTTGGGGGCCACTTGCTGATGAGTGCGCTCGTCCAACGCTCCCACCCCAATTGGGGAAAAATATACCCCTGCCTGTCCCTCTCCACACCGGCTACGAGCCTCGATCAAGCGCCCCACAACGACTAGCCCCAAGGGAAATACAGGAGAACAGGAGCATAGGCTAGGCACCGCCTCGAAACAGTCAGCACCCTAAGGGGAAGAAACTACTAATATATTCCTTACTCTCCACAGATTCATTTCACTACATCGCACTTACCCAGACTCATCAAGCTTCAAGGGGGTTGCCAGATCGGAAGGAAAAAAAAAAAGCACGCGATACCGATCACCGCCAGGCGTCGCGGTATCGAATAATCGATAGAGCGGCGCCGAAGTTCGACAACAGGGTCATCGAGATCGCACAGTTTGACTCCACTTGTAAAAATGCCGCGACGCAATAAGAACCACCAAAAGGACCAGGGACGCCATCATCGCCACCGGCATCGGCGCGACCAACCCACGGCACGAACGACCTCCCGATCCTCCCCTACGACCGGAGACGGCGACGCTACGGCCCCGACAGGCGTTGTGTCCGCGCTCGAGGCACTCAGCCTGGCCAATGCTGGACGAGACTCGCGGTCCCCACCAGCGCCACGGTCACCAGTAGCCGACAGCCAGGCGCCACCGACGTTCACGTTCGAACCGTCGCCACCATTGTTAACCATCGCCGACGGACCTCAGCCATCCCCGCCGATCAGTCCCTCCTGGTGTGAAGGACTCACCCTAGAGGACGTGGTCGGATCCCTCCTCGAGGAGGAACCCGGAGTCCCCCCGCAGGATCGCTTTGGAGGGTTTCACCTGGAGGTGACGCCTCCATGGACACGGCAGGAATCGCCAGAGCCACCCGCAACCGCCGTCGTAGGACCGCTCGGCGCGGTCTACGAGAACGTGTCTGACGCCGAGATCCAAGAGCTGAGCTCCGGCGAGGACGAGCCGCGGCCGCCAGCGACGGAAGCGATCGTCATCTCAGACGATGAGGGATACGTCCCGGAGACGGAAGCCCAGCAACGGACGCCGCCGTTTCGAGAGGAGACGCCACCGCCCTCGTACCAGGATCTCTTTGGGCATGGCCCATATCCGACCCAGGATAAACCGACGCCGCCCACACCACAGGCGCACCACCGACCGCAGCAGCAACACTCGGGGCCACTATCGCCGCCAGCCCCATGGCAGCGCGAGCCTCCGGGACCACTGCTCCCGGACCACCAACGCGTGGCACCGCAGCGACCAGCGCCGGCGCCCAACGCACGGGCCCGGACTGGGCCACAGTCGCCACAGTCACCACACCCGGAGCCGACCCATCGACCATCGGAACCGCCGGGACCATGGTCTCCGCGCCGCCCGCCTACGACACAATCATGGCAGACGCCCGCGACCACGCCAGCGCACCCAGACCAGACACCCCAGTCAGCCCCAGCACTGCAGCGGCCACTAACCAGGCCAGCTCACCTGCACGGCCACCCAGGGACAGCAGCACCCTGCGTCGGCTGCTACAGCAGTTGACTGCATCACCCGAGGGACCGACCACTTCAGCCGCCTCCCAACAGCGCGCAAAAGCCCGAGCGGCCGTAGAGACCCTCTTGGCAATGGTTCCCTCAGCGGGGTCCCCACCCCGAGCCGTCGTCACCATCGGCAACAGGGCCACCAGGGCCACGAGATCCGCATCCTGTCCGTCGCCACCAGGTCAACAGACGTCGCAGCACGAGCACCCACTCCGCCCGACAACACCGTGGTCGTAGTAGGATTGACCACGGCCACACTACCCCGACCAACGCAGCTGGTACGACCCCTACCCGCCACCGACACATGGCGTTGGCGCTTCCTCAGCGCCAATGCAGAGGGCACGCCCACCGGACCAACCGAGGGCCCACCGGGCATCCTACGGAACGCACCACGACGCCGCCCTGCCCCATGGCCGGAAGAGGAGGCGACCACAGACGAGGAGCCGATGCCGGACGCGGGACCGATCCCGGACCCAGAGGTCCTAATGCGCGCTCCGGAGGGATGGACGACCGCCGACGGGTGGGTCCCAATCGAGCTGCACGACCGCATCCAGGGGCGCCTTCGCCAGCAAGGGGCCCGGAGCCTACGCTTCTTGGACGAAGCCCGGGGAGTCCGGTACCGGGTGCAAGTAGCCCGTGGCGGCCACCGCGTCATCGTCCTCCCCCACCCCCGAAGAAGGGATGGGATGTGAGGTATCCCTCACAAGCCCTATCGGGGCTTGTACATATTTGTAGATAATTAAGAATAGCATGTAAGTTAGGCTAAGCGACTACCGGAAGACCCACGGAGGGCACTTGTAAATATTAGTTAGGAGATTAGGTTAAGGCCCGACTAGGGCTTATAGAGAGGTACGTGGCCCGCTGCCGATCAGCGGCCACAACAATGCAGCGCGCTCGCAACATCGAAACCCCGCTCGCAACATCACCATAGCAACACGACGCCAGCAACACCAAGCCCGCAACATTTCGACCCAACCGGCAGAGCCAACCATAGCGGCAGAGCCAACCACAGCGGAAGAGCCAACCACAACGGCAGAGCCAACCACAGCGGCAGAGCCAACGACACGCCGGCAGAGCCGACCACCACACAGACAAAGCCAACTAGAAGCAAAAACGAAACGACAATCGGCAAACACGCCAGCAAGGCGCCGGCGCCGACAAAGCCCGGCGAGCAGCAGAAGGACACGCGCCAGAGAAGGACGGCAATACTTCGCGCCGAGGCAGCGAGAACAACCGCTGCCGTGATCGGCAGCAGAACAGAGCTTCGAGCAGACCCTCTGCCCGCCGATCGGGGAGTCTTTGGAAAACTACGAAGGGAGCAGACGTGCGCGGACAACAAGATCCACACTACGGGTGAGCCGGCCAAGGGCCACTCCCAAAAGTGGGAGGCCAGCGGTGGAAGGAAGTAGGGAATATATTAGGGATAACTAGAACTAGGATTGGACTTGTATTAAATAAAACCAGGAATAAGTGAAGATAATACCCGGCAAATGTTCTTTTCGCAGCCCCGGCTATCAGAACCAAGGCGGGAGTGGCCCCGGTTGACGGAGCCACATCCCTCTCTCGTTTTGTGGCCTTTCACTCCTCCCCGGGGCTGGACAACCGACTCCCGGCAGACGGGATCGGCTGCCCTCACCCCGCCCCTCTCTATCCGGGGCTGGCCGACCGATTCCCGGTTGACGGGATCGGCCGCCCTCCTCGTGTCCCTTGGGCCTGGGCGCCGGCACCCGGTTGACGGGGCCGACTCCTCCCACCCTGATTGGGCCCGCTCAGGTCTGCTGACCAGCCCGGATGACGGGCCGGCGGCACGGCCATGGGCAGGCACCCTTCCCTGGCCAGAGATCCGGCTCCCGGTTGACGGGATCGCATTCTCCCCGGCCGCAAGCGGAGCGCCCGCGGTTGCCCGCCGGAGTGGGGCATCGGTACCGGACGACGGGCCGATTCTCCGACGGCAGGTGGTCCGAGCGTAGTCCTGCACGGACCCCGCCCTACCTCAACTCTCGCTCCTAATAAAGCCCGCTTCCCGCCGGCACGTCCTTTTCCTGCCTGTCTCCGCAAATATAAATATTTCTGTAGAGGACCTTGGACTGACTGAAGTTTATATCCTGGCCCGTGATTAGCATCCTTACAAGACAAGGAGTCAAGGAGCCAACAGCTCAAGGAACAGTGATGTCCTGCAGCGAGGACCAACGGGAGAGATCAGCGGTCGAGTGGAGGCAAGTTGTGGGAGTTGCGCGCGTGGCTAGGCTTTGCCGGGCGATACACCGTGTCGACGATATCCCAGACCAAGGCGCAGAGCGGGCGATAAGGGTGGCTAGGCTTTGCCGGGCGATATATCCTGCTAGCTCTGTACTTGAAGCTGCAAAGTGGGCGTTCGGAGTGGCTAGGCTTCGGCTCGGCGATACACTCTGCTACCTTTGCAGTGAGGTCGCGAAGTGGGCGTTCGGGGTGGCTAGGCTTCGGCCGGGCGATACACCCTGCTAGCTTCGGCAGCAAGGCAACCAAGCGATCGGCGAGGAAGGATTGCAGCCGCACCCGGGAGGAGCAGGACGCAGCCGAATTTGTATTAACTGCATCCAATTGAAGTGCAATAAAGGCCGGAATATTAAATTAACCCGAAAGCGTTCTCTCTGGGCGGGAAATCACGCATAATATAAATTTGGTGGGACGAGCACACGATCTCGACTGAGCTAGCCGCACACAATCGTTGCGAGCTAATCCAAAGAAATCAGCTCGTTACATCTGGCGCCCAAAAACGTGATTGTCTAAACAAAGAGAAAACAACAACAACGCAAGATGGGGAAAAGTTGGATAAAGAATATAAAAAAGGAAGAGTACGATGGCGTGGCAAAGACGCTGGGCATCCAGCTCATCGGCTCTGTCGACGCCATGAGGAAAACCTTGGCGGAATTCGTAGATGAACGCGGAACAGACCCAGAGGTGGCGGAAACATTGGCTAAGCTGGAGGAAAAATTGAGCAGAATCCCAAGTATAAAGGTACAGCTCGCAGACCCAGAAGCCCTAATAGCAAGCCTAGATGTCGCAAGCATGCAGGACACAGGCCGAAACAGGGAATCGAGCAGGGAGAGACGTCCGGAGGAGAAATTATGCAAGCCAGACTACGCGAAAGTAGCAAAACAAGTCCGAGAGTGGAACTTCAAATTCGACGGAAACGACAAGCCTTTGGAGTTCTTAGAACAAGTGGAATGGTATATCGAAACATACGGCATCGACCTGAACCTGATCCCCAGAGCGATGCCAGAACTCCTGCAAGGCAAGGCGTTGAAATGGTTCATCGCGCACAACAGGATCTGGAAGAGCTGGGGAGATTTTGCCTACGACTTCCAAAATTTCTTCCTGCCCAGAGGGTACCTGGAGAAGCTGGCAGACCAGGTCAGGCAAAGGAAGCAGAGATACGGCGAAAGGTTTAAGGACTACATGGTCGAATTACAAACTCTAATGCGACCATTGCGGATGTCAAAAAGGGAGATACTGGCAAGGATACTTGAAAACAGCACGCCAGCACTCCGCATATTCATGCGTCCGTACGAATGCAGAGACCTCGATGCCGCCATGGCACTAGCAGACGAATTCGAAGAACTAGACCAGCAGAGATTGGAATTCGAGAGGGAAAACGCTGCACACAGGGTCAGGTCCCAGGAACCGCTAAGGACAGACCAGAGTGCGGTATGCAGAAGATGCCATGACGAGGGAGAGCACGCGGGAGGAAATGTGCAGTCTGGTCGGAGACCAGCGATGCCCCAAAGGGAAGTGGTGCAGAACCCAGCACAGGCCTGCCGTAGGTGCGGAGGGCAAGACCACTGGGCGAGAGAATGCCGGAATCAACGGATAGCATTCTGCTGGGTATGCGGAAGGATAGGAAGAAGGACGGTAGACTGCTGCCAACCGTCGGGAAACGCCCAGCGATCCCAGCCTGTGGGAGGCCAGCAGGGATCGCACGGCTCCGCCTCGCAAAATTAGTGGGCAACTTAACAGCCGAGGAGACACAGCTGACCGCAACGGTGCTGATAGGAGGAGTCCAGGTCAGAGCAACGGTGGACACGGTAGCCACAGCCAGCTTTATAAGCAAAACGTTGGCGGTCACAATGCAAAGAGCCGCAACAAGGGAGCCCATTAAACGACAAGTTCACATGGCAGACGGAAGCCGAGTTCAGATCAACGAGCAGATGGCAGTACAGATCGGACTCGGAACAGAAACGGTGACAATACAGCTGCTTATACTCTCAGGAATAATCGACGCGCTGGTTTTGGGTTGGAATTTTCTCACCAACATCGGCGCAGAAGTGAAGTGCGCAGGACACAAGGTGGCGATACCAGCGAGGAGACGGAACAATGGATGGCTAGAAAAGAGATTGTCCGTCGCCGTCGTCGAAAGGCCTCAGCAAGCCAGCGAAAGAGAAGAGGAGAAATTCCTGGAGGCAGAGTTGGCCGAATTCAGGCAGATGAAAGGACCGTCAAACGTAGCCGTACACAGCATCACAATGAAGGACGACAAACCGTTCAAGCAGAGGTACTATCCGAAGAATCCGATAGTACAAGGAAAAATCAATGCCAAGGTGGATGAGTTGTTGCAAATGGGATGCATCGAGCATTCCAAGAGTCCGTATAGCTCCCCCATAGTGATGGTGAGAAAGAAGACCGGCAAGTGGAGATTATGCGTCGATTTTAGGCAGATCAATGCAAAATCAATAAAGGACGCATACCCCATGCCCAGGATAAACTTCATCTTGGACCAACTAAGGAAAGCACAATACATCAGCAGTCTTGATCTCAAGGATGGATACTGGCAAATTCCCCTAGAGGAACGGAGCAGGCAATTTACAGCGTTCACAGTGCCGGGCAAAGGTCTGTTCCAATGGAAAGTGATGCCGTTTGGACTGCACTCGGCGTCAGCCACTTTTCAACGAGCACTGGACAAAGTAATAGGGCCCGAAATGTCGCCACATGCATTTGCGTATCAAGATGATATCGTAGTGATCGGAAGGACAAAGGAGGAACACATAAGGAACCTGAAGGAAGTCTTTCGGCAACTGAAGGAAGCAAACCTGCGGATTAACGCGGAAAAGTGCCAGTTTTTCCAAAAGGAACTGCTCTATCTGGGACACCGAATAACGAAACAAGGAATCGGCACGGACCCGGACAAGGTAGCAGCAATCGCAGACCTAAAACCACCATCAACTGTGAGAGAACTCAGGCAATACCTAGGGGTGGCGTCGTGGTACAGGAGATTCGTCCCAGACTTCGCAAAAATCGTAATGCCCTTAAACGAACTGCTGCGCAAGGGCACGAAATGGGTTAATACGAGCATATCGGACTCCACCGGGTACTCACCGGCGTTCCTAACGCAAGGGCGCGAACCCAAACTGCCGAGCGCCTTGTACGACAAGGAGACACTGGGCATGGGACGACAAACGGAGACGCCCGATGAAAATTCTCGAAAGTTGAAGGAAATCTTCGAGATTGTCCGAAGGAACTTGGAAAAGGCGGCGCAGGACCAGGCCAGGTACTACAACCTGAGAAGGAGGCCTTGGAATCCAAGAGTCGGAGACACGGTGTGGGTAAAAGAGCACCACTTATCGAAGGCCGTGGAAGGATTCGCGGCGAAATTGGCACCCAAATACGACGGACCATTCAAGGTGACGAATTTCCAGTCGCCAGTCATCTGCGTCGTACAGCACGAGATCACAAAGAAGGAAAAGCTGGTACATATGAGTCAATTGAAGCCACAGTGGGTAGAAGGAGTCGAGGATGTTACGGCCAGGGCAGAAGACTCCGACACTCGAGTCAACAACGCGCCACAGCGAGGTATCAGCAGGGCGCGAGGACAACGATGAGGATGTTACCGCAGAGGCGGAGGACTCCAACGACAGAAGTGACGAAGAAGGCCAGGATGGTACCGCCAGGACGAAGAACTCCGTCGTCAGCACCAGTCACACACCACTGCGAAGATCCAGAAGAGTGCGTGAGCGGAACCAAGCGGATGCTATCGCCAGGCGGAGGACTCCAGTATAAGGGAAGAGAGCAAGAAGACAAGGAAAGTTAACGGAAAACGGAAATCAAACAACAGCCACGGAAAAAAAAAGGAAACATTTACAAAGGTTCTGCCCACTCAGATGACTCGCAATGGAGGCAACTGCCTGTTGCATCCGAAGAAGGGAGGAGGACGATACGCGGTATCGTAAGCGAGTCAGCGGCAACAACAAAAGCAAAGAAGCCGGTAGCGGAAGGAGAAGACGCGAACCGGAGGGCAAGGGAGAGGATACGTACCAGCGGGCAATTTGCGATCCAGGCCCCAGGAATCGGCATCGGTGACCCTGATCTGCGAAAGCCGGCACAAACGAAGATCCAGAGGAGCTCTAACGAGGGGCTGCAGCAGGCGCCACCTCAATCCGGCTGTCGGTTCCGCTGCAGTCGTCGTCGCAGCGCGGCTCGGCCGCTGCCGGACAGGTGATATTCCACTGCAATCCCGCTGTCGTCACCGCTGCCACCGCAGGCGCAGCGCTGTCCAGCCGCTGCCGGGCAGGTGATCGTCCATCATTCCAGGGCCTATGAGGTCTAGCGGAAGGTAAAACAACTCCAACTTTCACCGAAAATGCAAATTCACTGGCTGGCAGTGTTGGGTAAATGCGCAGATCGGTAGGAAGATATCGATAGCGACCTATCGATAGCGATCGTTCGCGATAGGGGCACACTCAAATCTGGTATGTTTCAGTGTTGGACAACTTCGTGCACTGGAAAATACCAGAAATGATCGATAGCAGTGTGACCAGGAGAGAAATGGTATTTTAATACCAGCACACGGAAGAGTTTTAAAATTGAGAAGGCGAGTAGAAAAGTCGATCCCCGAAGGAAGCCGCAGTCTTTTGCGTTTCCGAAGGAAGGGGAAAGTGTGAGGAGTTGTAATTTAAACTCCCCACAAAGCAGTGTGCAGGAGATGAGCACTGCTAAGGGCAGCAGCAGCGCTGTAAATAACAGCGGCAGCAGCAGCAGACGAGCGGGGCAGGGAGTTGCGAGGCCGCCAAAAGGAGACGCCGCTTATATAGCGGGACTCTGGCGGACCTTGGACTCGGTGGCGTGATCGGCGGCCGTGGACTTTGGCCGGCAAGGAGGAGACGCCGCTAATATAGCGGGACTCGGGCGAACTTTGGACCCGGTCACGCGATATGCGCCGGACCGGGTGGCGTGACCGACGCCCAGGAACCAGTACGTGTGCGAGAGTTAGAGCGAGTGCGTCAACGGAGAAAAGTGAAACCAAGTCCGCGAAGACGATCGAGATCGCAAAGTCGAGACGTTTGGAGCTTGAAGTGGCAAGCTTTCCAGACTGAGGCTTCGAAGCTGAGATCTGTCGGGTGCAGAGGTTACGGAGACAAGGAGTCAAGGAGTCAACAGCTCAAGGAACAGTGAGGTCCTGCAGCGAGGACCAACGGGAGAGATCAGCGGTCGAGTGGAGGCAAGTTGTGGGAGTTGCGCGCGTGGCTAGGCTTTGCCGGGCGATACACCGTGTCGACGATATCCCAGACCAAGGCGCAGAGCGGGCGATAAGGGTGGCTAGGCTTTGCCGGGCGATATATCCTGCTAGCTCTGTACTTGAAGTTGCAAAGTGGGCGTTCGGAGTGGCTAGGCTTCGGCTGGGCGACACACTCTGCTAGCTTTGCAGTGAGGTCGTGAAGTGGGCGTTCGGGGTGGCTAGGCTTCGGCCGGGCGATACACCCTGCTAGCTTCGGCAGCAAGGCAACCAAGCGATCGGCGAGGAAGGAGTGCAGCCGCACCCGGGAGGAGCAGGACGCAGCAGAATTTGTATTAACAGCATCCAATTGAAGTGCAATAAAGGCCGGAATATTAAATTAACCAGAAAACGTTCTCTCTGGGCGGGCAATCACGCATAATATAAATTTGGTGGGACGAGCACACGATCTCGACTGAGCTAGCCGCACACAATTGTTGCGAGCTAATCCAAAGAAATCAGCTCGTTACAGGATCTAGGCGGATACCCAAATCGTCAACTAGAGTGATCCTTTCCAAAGAGCAGCAGTTCAGCGTATAAGTCGCAAGCATAGGAGAGACACGTGAGAATGTCATCAGCTTGCATTTGGAGCCATTTAGGTTTAATAAGTTTGCATTGCACCATGTTTGAAAGTTATTAAGATCTGTTTGTAAATCCGACTGGCAAGCGCTGTCCTAATCAGAGCTATTGCACACACCCATTAAGTTGAGTTTCCTAACAAGAAGGGAATGATTAACGGAGTCAAATGCTTTACTTTGATGCACTTTGCTACCTTTTTTGTGGAGAGGAATCACGAATGATTCCTTCCAAATAAGGGGAAATTGGAATGTTTCTAAGGATAAGGTAAACATTTTTAGAAGGGGACTGCACAGGGCCTCGGCACAATACCTAAGCACCCAGCCTGGTTTTCCATCGGGACCTGGCGAATAAACCGGCTTGACACGTTGAAGATCCAAGAGAAAGGAGCTTTCGTTTAAGCTAGGACTGAAAATAAGGTTTGATTTGGGCATGCTATAAGAATAGGTTTGGTTTGAATCGGATGACGGAGAATAAGTAGTTTAAGAAAACTGAGCAAAAAGATCGGCGACTGCCTGATCATTGTTTGCTGTAGTATTTTCAAATGAAAGCGGGGAAGGATGTGTAATTGGCTTTCGTTTAGTGTTGACAAAATTATAAATCTGTTTTGGGTACTGCGCGAACTGAACCCTACAACGAGTCAGATAGTTTTTATAACACTGCGAGTTAGGCGCGGTAAACTTTGACAGAGCCGCTAAATAGCGAGAATGGACAGCTTCAAACCCGCTACGTTTAAATTTAGAATAGAGATTGAACTTAATGTTTTTGAGGCGAGTCAACTCTTTACTAAACCAGGGAGGCTTATTTGAGATTGACGGATAATATAACGGAACACATTTGGTAAAAAAGGAATTCATGGCATTGTTAAAAATATCCATGGCCACCATGTCACTGCACATGTAGAGATTGGACCAATCAAAGTTATCTTGGCTCTTAAAACCAAATAACCACCTAAGCCTGTCAAACAAAATCAAATCTACAAAACCATACTCGCCCCCACATGGAGATATGGAATCCAAGTATATGGAATTGCAGCCAAAAGCAACCTTAACCATATCAGAATCTTCCAAAGCAAGACACTACGCACACTCTCTGGAGCCGAATGGTACATTCGAAATGTTGACCTGGCTAGGGACCTCCATGTCCCTCTAGTTGGAGATGTAATCAACAAGCTGAAACTTACCTCAAGAAACTTACGAACCACCCGAATATCTTGGCCAGAAGACTCACAGAACACAGACGCAGAAGAAGACTCAAAAGAACACATCCCAACGACCTACCACACAGAATTTTTTAAACTTCACATAAACTAAAATACTCCACTAATTTTTAACCCAAAACACTCTTCTACTCCCACACAATCTCTTTAATATCCATCGAACACCAAACTACACTATTGTAAAAGTTACTACATTACAGTAACAGTAAACAATATTACACTGTGTGTATCGACACAGTAATAAATCACTAAAAAAAAAAAAAAAAAAAAAAGGGAGGGTTATTTGAGATAGTGTAACGGAACACATTCGGTAAGAAAAGGAGTTCATGGCATTGTAAAAAAAATCCATGGCACCCACCATATCAGTGCACATGTAGGGATCGGACCAATCAAAGTAAGATATGAAATTATTCAGCCGTCAAAAAACCGCCTCGCGAAAGCAGTAAACTTTCTTAGGTGGTCGATCAGACTTATTCTCCATAGCAGTCTGAATATCGATACTCACATCGAAAGTAGAATGGTATGGATCTTCGGGTTGCGTTAAAGGCGGGACCCTAACCAAACTGACTCCTGCCGGATCAGAGACAAAGCAAAGATCGAGCAAGCGATCTAAGGAATTTCTGCAATGGTTGACTTGAGACACTGAAATCTCAAACAAGCCATCAATAAAATCGTGACGCGCAGTAGTTAAAAGTGTGTTAGAGGATTCAGTTGTGGACCAAATAGCTCCAGGAATTTTAACATCACCTAGAACAATTAAATGGTCTCATCCGAAAGTCTATTGGAGACCGACTGGATAGCGGAAAGGTGGTACCAATAAATAGGAAGTTCCGACAAGGGAGGAATGTAGGAACATGTAATAAAAGTAAAACAACCATTAAATGTTAGTTTCACACAGAGGAATTTAACATCGCTGCATTCCTCGAAAGTTAATAGTTCAGACGTGAGGTTGGAGTCAACCGCAATGAGGACACCGCCCCCTCGCCGATCAAGCCTGTACGTTGTGTACACAGCTGGAAAAACTTCGGAGCCTTGGATCTCCGGCTTCAACCAGGTTTCTGTGAACACAATCACCAGGGATGCAAAGGAAACACTAGCAGAATACAATTAAGGAAGTTTACTACGCAAGCCTCTTGCATTCTGATAGGGAAGGAGAGAATTGGTTAGTTTTTTGGAGCCGACGTAGCTGGCACAGTGGTTTTGTCCGGTCTGGGTAGACTAACTCCTACATGCCGTCTCTTCTTTTTCTTAGCTTCGTACTCCTTAACAAAAACGTTCTGAGGCCAGAAATCGACAGAGCATTTTTTGTGTTAAAGAGTTCGTCAGGGACACTTATTTTAAAAGATGAAATATCCCTAGCATAAGAAAATTTAAATTGATCCACTTTAATTTTATCGGACTTGGTTCTGTCTTGAATATAGACAGTAACCTCTTCAGATGTTAAGACGGGTGAGTCCGAGAGACAATAATCTGCCTCGTTGGTGTTATTGCAATAAAGGCTTTTGGCAACACGGGCTAGTTGGCTGCATTACCAATTTCGGCCGGTAAACCAGGCATGTGACCCTGGGGAGCATTCGGGAAAGGGATCTGAGGGGTCGATCAATTTGATTTTGACCCCCAGCCTTCTCAACGGAAATCATTGGAGCTGCGGTCCCTGTCGCGGCATATTCGAAGGCCGAATCTTTTCTTGCACCCGACCTCAATATCATTGGCGTTAGATATATTGGGGTCGGGGGCGGTGTCACCTGTTGAGAGCCTGCGTCGAGTTGCAGGGCAGCGGCCAAACGCGGTGTGCAAACCGTGGTTTTCTTGCTCTTTGAGGACTCGTTTAATAGCTTCAGGTCATTAAACTGGGAGTCCAGCGCCATGAGCACCTCATTAGTTCTACGAAAACTAACAAGTGGCTCTATAAAGCCATTTTTGGTTTGCCGCATAAAATCCATAATTTCCCTTTCAACATCGCGACAAGTTTCACGGCAATAGCGCAGTCCAATGCTTTTAATAAATAAAGCCAGCAACCGATATTGGGCTTAACATTCGAAATATCCTTTTTGCAGGGTTTAATTGAACAGACAATATTGCAGGACATTTTAGTGACTTACCACTATACCAATCAGAAGTTAGGATAAAATATGAATAGTTACGTGCACTAAGAGAGCGAGAGGGAGAGCGAGCAAGAGATCGAGAGTTAGGGAGCTTAAGCCGTCAAGCTGGAACATCGGCGTAACGGATAAAGCGCAAAGAGGAATGCAAAAAAGAATGCATTGTTTTAGAAAATCGTTAAGCGATAACAACCGACATTTTTGAAAAAAATATTCAGATTGGCTTGAGTGCATGGAAATTATAATTCTTAAATACTTTTTGCAACCAAAAGCATCTAATGTACATCGTGGACGTCCAAAAAAAAATTTCACTGAGGTTTCAAATAGGACGAAACTCCTGTCTGTTATCTGAGGGGGTGTGCGTGGGGGTGGAAATGAGAAATCACACCCACACATGTATGTATTATAGATCTAGGTCAGGGGTGCTCAATGCTATGGCACGCGGGCACATTTGTTTTTGTTTCGGTACTTAGCATACGGAGCGGCACTCGCCATACTTTCCTAGGGCACACGCCGGTTCCTCTTTGTGTCGCTATTCGTATCGAGCCAAGCCAACAACAATTCCATTGAATTTTTTTTTCTCCTCAACTCACAATAAAATAAAAAAAAATGAAGATAGGCAATCGCTGCAATAAAACTAGTTTGCAATTAATATAGGTATTAATACTCCAAAACAGCTGCATGCACACGCGAAGTGAAACGGTGAATAATTATTGACACAAGATCGAAGTTTTAAATAAAACCCCGGTGGTTTATAGCAAAGAATTAACACAAATACAAGGCGCAAAACAAAAACACGACCGTTTACTTTTAAAGATAAGTCTCTTTATGATCAATCACAAAAAGATATATGTAGATACATTTAATGCTTATGCAAGTGTGTACTCTCCCGGAAGTGAATCGAAGTGAAGACGACACCATTGTCGAATGCCCAGCGGCAACTTACCTCTCCGAGTGTAAAATTCGATTTTATAATTTTTTTACCTAAGTTTTTATTTTGCCTACAACAATACATTTATATATATATAATATAGATTAGCCCAAATCCTACAGCCCAAGATTCGACTGGGAGGTCTCTCGTCGTTGGACCTCTAAAGAGGGTAAGCTCTACGGAACATAGATTCCCTACTACCATTTAAAAACATATATATATACATATATTTTTTTTTTTCTTTTTAGAAAAGAAAAGAAAATTCATAATTATTTACTATTAAAGGGTTTTAGCCAACTCGAGGTTGTAACCGGCTTAATTTCTCATAAGTAAATCAAGAATCAATAGAATCGCGATATTTGATGTAGAATAGGTCATATATAAAAAATTGGTTGTCTGTAAAGTCGGTTTACTGACGTTGAACGTGACAACGTCTTAAGAAAATACTGATGGAATGGTAGCATTTACTTAAGACGTTGTCACGTTCAACTATCGTCAGTAAACCGACTTTACAGACAACCAATTTTGAATACAATTATGCTCAAGGAAAGTGTAAAATTTACTTCATTTAAGACCGAATAATTTTCAATTTAATACACAAAAGTTCTTAGTTTAACAACGAATCATTCTCAATTATTTGACACTGGGTAAAAAGTTATGTAAAATTGAGAGAGGTAGGCTGTAAATGGCCAGTTTCTGGAGAGGATCAGGCCGTGCCGGCTGTAAATGGCCAGTTTCAGGAGAGGATCAGGCAGTGCCGGCAGCAAATGGCCAGTTTCTGGAGAGAATCAGGCAGTGCCGGCTGCAAATGGCCAGTTTCTGGAGAGGATCAGGTAGTGCCGGCTGTAAATGGCCAGTTTCTGGAGAGGATCAGGCAGTGCCGGCTGTAAATGGCCAGTTTCTGGAGAGGATCAGGCAGTGCCGGGCTGCAAATAGCCAGTTTCTAGAGAGGATCAGGCTGTGCCGGCTGTAAATGGCCAGTTTTAGGAGAGGATCAGGCAGTGCCGGCAGCAAATGGCCAGTTTCTGGAGAGAATCAGGCAGTGCCGGCTGCAAATGGCCAGTTTCTGGAGAGGATCAGGTAGTGCCGGCTGTAAATGGCCAGTTTCTGGAGAGGATCAGGCAGTGCCGGCTGTAAATGGCCAGTTTCTGGAAAGGATCAGGCAGTGGCCGACTGTAAATGACCAGTTTCTGGATAGAATTAGGGAGTGCCGGCTGTTTGTTGATATGTTAAGTTAAATGGATATAAATATTATAGAAAGTCTATAAAAAGCCAACTTATATTTTTTTGAAAACACAATTGCTGCGGCTGGTACTCGAACCCGCGATCGTTAGATTAAGACTCGAACACTCTAAGCTCTGCACCACGCATGCAAACAAGAGGGCGACGACAAAGACTGAAATACACACATACGCCTGCGTCAGTGCTCGAGCTATAAATAGACAAAGCGGGAGAGCAGAGCGATACGGAGAAACACCGTCGCAAAACGGGCGGTGAGAGCGAGACGGAGAAACACCGCTTTGCCCTTGCGGTTGCCAGAAGAGTGCAAAGCATTAAATTTTAACCACTCTCTCTCATTCTCTCTCTACTCTGCTGCTGCTGCTCACGTCACGTTTGCTCTGCCTGTGTCGCGGCAGAGGTAACGACGTATGAGTCATCCATTTTCGAGCGTGCATGCAGCCTGCTCTATCGATGTATAAGACGTTATCACGTCAAAAATTGATCTTGAGCTATTCCAGCGAAAACCACTTTTTCGATAAGCTGATTCTCCAAACTTATCGACACAATACCGTTTGTTTGGCATTTCTAAAAATAGAACGAAAATAGCGAGAAAGTTTAGCTAAAGATTTAAGTGTTTTTCCCCGGTTGTCCCCCAATGAAGTACACATCCTTTTATTTATTATATATCAAGATTATAAAAACGTTTACTTTAGCTGTGGCAACGTGCAGCTGCACATGTGGCATTGCAAAATGCAACCTAACCTCATTTATTTTCCAGCAGCTTTATTTAGGAGGAACGCTTTTTTTTGTTCTCTATCTGTTATATTTTTGTTTGCCGTTGTAGTTTGTTGTTGTATTATCGTTATTTGTTTTGTGATTAATGTTCTTAGAATTTTGTTTCGTGTTTTTATTCAATTATTTTCTCAGATACCCATAATCCATGCGCGTATTCTCGAAAGCGTGTTTTTAACACAGACTTAACAAATTAGGAATATTAGCCGGATTTGTTAGAATTGCATAATCTAATAAAGCTAAGTTGTAAAAGAATGCATTGTTTTAGAAAATCGTTAAGCGATAACAACCGACATTTTTGAAAAAAATATTCGGATTTGCTTGAGTGCATGGAAATTATAATTCTAAAATACTTTTTGCAACCAAAAGCATCTAATGTACATCGTGGACGTCCAAAAAAATATTTCACTAAGGTTTCAAATAGGACGAAACTCCTGTCTGTTATCTGAGGGGTGTGCGTGGGGGTGGAAATGAGAAATCACACCCACACATGTATGTATTATAGATCTAGGTCAGGGGTGCTCAATGCTATGGCACGCGAGCACATTTGTTTTTGTTTCGGCACTTAGCATACGGAGCGGCACTCGCCATACTTTCCTTGGGCACACGCCGGTTCCTCTTTGTGTCGCTATTCGTATCGAGCCAAGCCAACAACAATTCCATTGAATTTTTTTTTCTCCTCAACTCACAATGCAAAGTGTAGTTGTCTTGTTATCGGCTCTGCACTGACAAAAAAGTTTTGTTGCGTTTTTTGATAGTATTTGATTTAAGTTTGATTTTAGTTTATTGTGGACCAGCGACGCGTGCATTTTTTTAATTAAACTTTTTTTTCTCTCAGTGTTAATGTTGTAGCAATGAAACGGCGTCGATACATGTGTGCGTGTGTTTTCTTTTGCTTGTGCTGGTAAGGGCACTGCCGTAAGGCAATTTTGAGCACCCCTGATCTAGGCTTTTAAATAACTTACAGTAAAAATATCAGCCTGAATTTGTGAAATTACTGAATTTATGACTGCTTTCTTACGTAAGCACAATTACTGAGGCAATCGTTCCTATGGAAGCGACAAAATATTGTGGTACGATCGGTCCAATTTTTTGTACTATATATTAATAATATTTTTATAAATTTTTGGTATAAGTTTCATAGCGATAGCACATCTAGAAGAATTTATGGCCGCGGCTCCATGCAATCCCGACCACTGTGCGCAGTGAAGGAGGCATCTCCGACCCCATAAAGTATTATCAGCATCACCAGCCCATAATGTCCACCTGTGGGTTTCTACGCAAACTATAAACGGTTTTAGAATTGCGGTTTTATTTCATAAAGATCGGAAAACTTTATCATATAGCTGCCATAGAAGCGATCGGTTGATTTATATGAAAATGTAAAATTCTAGATTTAAAATGTAAAATATGTAGTTAAATGTTATACAAATTTACAAACTTCGATATTATTTTAATTTAACCAAAATGGATAGATTTTTAATGATTCAATTGCAGACTGCAAGGGTATGCAAACTTCTGCTTACCAATTTGAGCTTCCGTTTTTTTTTTAGAAGATATAGATATACCGTTCCAAAGTTGACCAGTTTTTTGTTTAAAAATAATGCAATTTGACAAAGTTTCAGGTAAAATTTCAAGAGAACTAGGTAATGGATTCTCAATGTTTTTGGTTTTATTTTTATTTATTGATGTACGTACTTGATAACAATATATAAATAAACATATTATTTTTGCTTCTTCTCAAAAGAATGTATTTTCTACCAACCGTCCATATTTTTTCTACTTTTTAACACTGATGGAAAACGACAAAATTGTAAATTTTTGTACATTTGCCATATTTTTGTAATATGTTCTTTGAATATTTATTAATCGAGTTCAACAGAGTCTTGCAGCAGCTTTTTGGAGAGCATATATGTTACACCTCGAGGTAAAAAACTTAAAAAAAAAACGGTTCCAGAAATTTTGACAGACCTAGTTTAAAATACACATCCCTGGTAATCGTACGCCTGCTGGAACAAACCAAAAATACATAGGATTAGGGTACTTTGATCACCCGAACGCGAGACTTTTTTTTGTATGTAACTGTGTTATTTGCAAAAAAATATGTACCAAATAAATTAGTTTTTTGTTAATTGGTCAAACTTTTTTAAAATAAAAAAAATTTAAAAAAAAAGCACAAAAAAAGGGGAAAATTTTTTCATTTGTAACATAAACATGATTTTTGCATGATATTTATAAACTATGACTTTGATAATTCATGAGTAATCATCCATAAAGCGTAGCACATTGTTTAAATGTATTTTCAATGGGTTAAAAAATTATCTATCGTATGTTTTTTAAATTACTCGATTATCTTACTTGGTTTAAAAGTTACTAATAAACTCAAATGGACCCACTGTGCTCCGCCGCTGGTCCTCTTTTACCTTTCAACGCCGCCGCCGAGGAATAGCACAGCGAGACGCGCAGCATTTTGATCAAACAATCAATTAGTATACTTTTTGTGCGGAAATTACAAGGGGGAAATGTACTGTGAGTTGTTAATTAATTGGGGTGTGTAATTATATATCTTATAGCCTTGTTCCACTGCTACATTCTGCTCCATTCTCGAGTATGGTCCATTCTCTTACACGTGGTCTCCCATAAGGGAGAATGGTCCATCCAAAATCGTCGCCCCGTCCGTTCACCATTCGCCCCGAAGATTTTTGTACATATTCACAAAAAATACCGAAAAATATCGATTATTAATATTTCGAAAGTTCTTTTCAGTAATCTTCTAACGCTTCCCTAATTTCTTGTTGTTTTTGAAATTATGAATATTTTTGACAAAAAGGTTAATAAAAACTAGATACAGCGCAGCCTTTTGTTGTCGCCACTACATAATGCGATACTTCTTAAGCTGTTGCAGGGAAATATTTCTGCTTTGCGGTCGCGGCAGAAAACGCCGTCCCAATACAAATGTAAACAATGTAAGAGGAACCACCGACGGTCCATTTTCGAAAATATGTAGCAGTGGAACAAGACTATTAGACGTACTCGATAACTATAAACTATGCAAAAAGTACATGTGCAATTACGCTTAATGTATTATAAGTAAATCGTGGGTAATTTTTTTCTCAGTACTCTCAGGGAATTCCCCTCTAGGAATGTGACGGCGGCTCTACTATGTACTTATGCAACATTTTTTTAAACACTGTACAGCGTTGTATTATCTGGATCCACCTGCACTGCCTGAAGAATAAAGCGTTTGCGGTCCAGGACATCGATGGGTGCAGATGGCTGTGGAGAGGGGCAAAAAATTGTGCACCAAATTAGTAAATAATATAACAGAAGGAATGTAAATAGAAGAGGTAGAAATTGGGATGAGAGTAAGCAGAATATTAATTTAATAATAGGAGAAGGTTAGGCATGCATAATATGCAAATGGATAATATTGATCAATAAACATTTAATCTGGACAAATAAGTACTCACACAATGCAACAAACAAAATACGTTGTTTCCTTATCCTCTTCTTCTTTAATTTTTGCCTCAACTCAGCTATAAGTTACATACATTGAATCTTTAGCAAATCAACCTCAACCAAACAGACGCTAGTTTCAGCTGGTTTTCCGAAATATTATTAATTGAACAATATCACACTCAATACTAATAGTAATACATTTTTCAATACATTTTTAGTACATTTTTGTGAGTTGTGTGTGTGGTTTTTATTGATTGTGGACTCTACGAATAATACCCGACATTTTTGATCTAAAATGAAATACAAAGAAAAACAAAGGTAAAAACATACCAAAGACAAAGATAAAACTTAAACTAAATTAGGTAGTTATGTGGCAGTTGGTTAAACAATTATTATATACGATAGTACTACAGAAATCTCTAGGGTTTTGAAATGACCTAAGGGGGGACATCTCAGTAGCTAAAAATAAAAAGGAATTTTCAGAATTTTTTTTTTAAAGACAATTGAAAATTTGTTCATTTTTTTTTTATAAAGTGATACATTTACTAGAAATAGTTTTTAATGTTTTTGTATCAAAAACAAAATGGAGACCGTGCAGCATTTCTTCGTAGGCCCTATTTTTTCGTGTCCGGACACATAACTAGAACAAATCTTAACCGATCAAACTGATATTTGGTCAATAAATCAGAAACACCTATGGCTATCGATTCTCGTAGGAGACGGTAATATTATTTTGTATTGATATTTGCAACGCAGTGAAGGAGGCATCTACGACCTCATAAGTTTATACCAACATGTCCCTTGCATCAGTTGTCTTTTTTGGGAGTTGCTCAATATATTCCTAGCAGCATTCGACATTTTTGACAAATTTGTATTCATTTGTCAACATTTACTTTTTCCATGTTCATGTGCCTTTTAATTATACCCACAATGCTTTGGGTACCGGGTACTTCCTAGTGTTGGACAGTGTTGGATCTTGTGGAACCTAAATGTAAGCTTAATTCATTAGAAATAATACTTTTTGATCCCAAATTGCTTAAAAAAATCAGAAAGCAAAACAGAAGCTTTTTAAAAGAAAAGAAACCCAGAATTAAAAAAAATACATATAAATATTTTTTTTCGTAAATATAAGTAGAAATTAACTGAATGTTTTAAAAAAATCTATTTAGAACCCAATTGCTGGGATAAAGACTTGTAAAAATATAACTAACTATCTGGTCTTTATTTTAAACCAATCACTTACTTGTAGCGACCTTATAAAGTTTATATTAAAAACCATGCAGTTGGTTCTAGTGCCAAAGATAACGAATGCCGAAAATCTAATGTTATTTTTGGAAATAGGAATTGAATAGATTAAATTAGTAAAAACGAAATATACAGGCAGGCTCCGGTTTTCACTTTCACAAGATTCTTTCGTTTTCGTTTTCGAAAACGAAAATCGATGCTCCCGTTTTCACTTTCACAAGACTTTTTCGTTTTCAAAAACGGGCAAGTTTGTCTTGTCGAAATGAAAAGTAAATGCCTTTTTCTACATCAAATCGGTTCTTAATTGCAAAAGGAAAAAAATAGTTGACTTGTTGGTCTATTGATGTTTGTTTCACACCATCAGTGGATCAATCTAGCTCGTAATTACTTTTAAAGAATTATTTTCTGACCCCACCTCGAATTCGCAAAAAATATTTGCCGTCGGCAACGACAACTTTCGTTTTGGTTGCCAGTGCTGCCGTACTGTTGGTGGAACCAAACAATCTGGTCGAAATGCTTGTAAAATTAAAAGTAGGGCATTAATTATGTTCAAAGAAGATAAGAAAGGTTTTAATAAATAAAACAGTTTAATTTTATTGTTTAAATGGTACTTTTACCATTTAAAAAAGATATAAAATTTCCTGTTTAAAGAGTGGCAACGCTCTTGGACCGATAAATAAACAATTTCTGCATTTATTTGGGTTTAAAACAAACAATTAAAAAAAGTAAAGACATTTAAACATTCCGTTTACTTCTCAAAACGTCCAAGTCAACTGTTTGAGCAATAAAAATAAATAAATATTTCGATAACAAAACGATGACAAAAAGTTTGTGAAAACCGGAGCACCAAAAAACGAAAACGTACGATTTTGGTCTAAAACGAAAACGAAAAACAAAAGTGAAAACCGGAGCCTGCCTGAGGGTAGGGTAAGGGAGGGTAAGGTTTGACATTTATTTTTTTCTCGTTTTTTGTCTGAAATAACAAAATCTGAAGAATATTGTATTCAATTTTAAGATCATTCGGATCAAAACTAACGAAGATTTATTAGGTTGAACGAAGATCATTTCACGCTCCATAAATGAGCATCTTAGGCCCCGTTTCTACTTCAGTTGATTTTTCCAATTCTGCTTTTTGGCCACAAGCAATTTTTGCCCTGTGTATAAGACCCCGTTTCTACTACAGTTGCTTTTTCCAATTCTGCTTTTTGCCCAAAAAGCAGCTTTTTCCCTGTGTATAAGCACTAACCGTACAACATATGTCAACAACTCGGATGCAGACGCATCCTCAAGCAACCCTTCTCTCCTCAAGCAAGTCTCTTATGATCCCGAATTCACATCACCTGTCCCTGCCCTAGGAGGAGTAAGTGGAGGCGGTCGTGTCCCCGGAGGAGAAGGATAAGTCTGGATATGCGCCCCCGCCACCGACCCGACTCCTGTGCAGGCTCTGTCACCGGTTCCGTTAGAACATGGCGAAGAGGCGAACTCGGAGAAGTGAGAGGAAGGCGCCTTCGACGCCACTGCTGTGCACCAACGAGGACGCTCTTAACGAAGGAGGAGGCGGTGGCCGCCAGTGCAGCATGTACGCCAGCTAGGATCATCCAGAAGTGCAATAGTCAGTCAGAAAAAGACTGAAATAATCGATACTATCGAACTAAACCACGAAAAAGCTAGTTTTTTCTCCTTTTTTTCACCACTAGATTCCTATACCTCATACAAAGGGAAAAAGTTGATGAAGTGGAAAAAGCAACTAAGGTGGAAACGGGGCATTAATCTTTAAGGCGCTTTCCTAAAAAGTGACATTTTTACAGAAAGTCTAGTGAACTGACTGTTTTGAAATTACTCCGCGACTCTTAATCACGAGTTCTGGGATCGAGTCTCGGACAGGGAATTTTGTTGTTGTTTGTTTTCATATTTTTACTGCTATTTTTAATATATAAATACGAAGGTTTAGGTAGTAAGTTAGATACAGTATAGGAGAACTGGACAAGCAAATGGCCATTGATTTTATGCAATCAAAGTTTTCAATTCAACATGGTTTATTAAAGCCCTGCAGTACCAGTTGTCATCAATAGGCCGTTGTCATCAACGTTTCATCAACGCGCCGACTGCGACTTCGGTCGAACCGACGCTCTCGTTCAATCGTGTCAAAACCGACTCTCTCGCTCTCAATTCTCTCTCGCTCAATTTCTCTCTTCAAAAATTATGTTGATGACAGTTTGATGAAATGTTGATGACATGTTTACATGTGCGACAAAAGATGCAGAAACGGGACCATGTCAAAAGAAAAGAGCAATAGGGATTAGCGGAACCGTTGTTCTTGGTCGGTATTCTTTGTGATTTTCTCAAAGGCACGCGTCTTTTTCGCGACTCTCACTGGCGTTTAAGGCATTGAAGAGATTAGTCGAGAATTTGTTTAAGTTAAAAGTTCAAAGTTTAAAGTGCTTCTTAAATATAATAAAACTAGCAGGTAAGTTTTTTAAACTAAAAACAGTGGTGGATAATATTAACAAGTAAAATAAAACAAAACAAAACAACAAAAAAAAAAACAAACTACAATTTTAAATCAAACATATGGGACATTCCATATCAACTCGGCCACCCCTGTTTTTTTTTCGCTCTGAAAAAAAAAATGCATACCCACATTTTAAAGTGCTCCATGTCCATATAGTGACCCTTAAATATTTTTTCGTTACCATCAATACTTTTCGAGATAATCGCTGTTGGACAAAAAACTTTATAAAATCATAGCATTGAAATGGTGCATGCAATTTGAAAGACAAAAAATACGGTTATCCTTTTTTCAAACATATTTTTCATAAAAAAATACTAGACTAATCTAGCTTTAATATTAAGCGGGTTTTTAATTAAAAAAAAAGGTTTTTACTTTTTTTTTGTCTTAGGGCCAGTCGATATTCGCTCAAATTTGTTTTTGCCAGGTAGAGGAGGTTCAGATACATAAGAAACAAAAAATCTTAGAATGGTAAAATTGTGTTTGCTAGGAAAAATTAATTTATTTTCATTGTTTATCCATTAATTGCTTTTGGAAAGGGGTATATTGGTTTTATGATCAGACTCAAAATTTAACACTGAATATTATTTAGAGAGACTAAGCGTGTATTTTGATGTTTAGATGTAAGTTTATGGTACATAACGGTTTTAAAAAGTGGAGATTAAATTCTGACAGTGTAAGCGCACTTTTCCCAAAGAAAAAACCCTAAAATGTACATAGCCTGATGATCATAAAACCAAAATACCCCTTTCCAAAAGTAATTAATGGATAAACAATGAAAATAAATTAATTTTTCCTAGCAAACACAATTTTACCATTCTAAGATTTTTGTTTCTGGGTATATCGACTGGCCCTAAAAAAAGTAAAACCGTTTTTTAATTAAAACCCGCTTAATAAACCTAGATTAGTCTAGTATTTTATGAAAATATGTTTGAAAAAGGATAACCGTATTTTTGTCTTTCAAATTGCATGCACCATTTCAATGCTATGATTTTATAAAGTTTTTGTCCAACAGCGATTATCTCGAAAAGTATTGATGGTAACGAAAAATATTTAATATATGCATTTTTTCAGAGCGAAAAAGCATATGGAATGTCCCATATGTACATATCTTATTTTCGGTATAAATGTGAAATGTGGTAAAATGTGAACAAAATCAGTGACCGAATATAATAAATGAAAAAAAGAGTACATTTTCCCACAGTGAAAACAATTTAAGAGGAAAAATAAATCCCAAGTCGCAGCCATCTCTTATTTTCGGTCACTGCAAAAATAATATTTCTTTCCTTCGCTGTTATATATTTGTGTGTTGTGGATTTCATTTACTTTAATTTGTAAAAATAAAGTTTTTTGTGGTTTTGTTTTTTTTATGCTAGTGGTAGAGCAGACACTACGGAATACGCTCTGAAATTGTTATTTAAGTGCCTGAGGTTCGCCAAAAACCTCGACGCGGTGCACAAAAGAAGGGATGATGCGGAGAGGTCGAAGCAGTTTAAATTTAAAATGTAAAATTTAAAATGTACAAAAATATATAAAAAAAAATTCAAATATATGTAAAACAAAACCAATTTTATGTTGTCGAATTTATAATGATGAAATATCGATGAAATGTTGTTGAATTGTTGATGAATCAATGATGAAATGTTGATGAATCATCGATGAATTGTTGATGAATCATCGATGACATGTTGATGAATTGTTGATGAAATGTTGATGAATCATCGATGACATGTTGATGAATTGTTAATGAAATGTTGATGAATCATCGATGAAATGTTGATGAAATTGTTGATGAATCATCCATTAAATGATGATGAATTTGTCACTGATGACAGCCTGGGACATGTAAATTTCATCAACAGTTTGTATGGAGTGTCATCGATGATTCATCAACAAAAACGAAGTTTTTTTGATGAAACGTTGATGAAACGTTGATGACAGGTACTGCAGGGAGAACTCACAAAAATACAAACACAACCAAAAGTAGCTCTAACGAGAAAGAAAGCTAACTTCGGTAAACCGAAGTTTATATACCCTTGCAGTCAGCAATTGGATCATTGAAAACCGATCCATTTTGGTAATGTAAAAAAAAATGTCAAATTATGTAAATTTTGTAAATTTTACATTTTACATGTAGAATTTTACATTTTCATATAAATCGACCGATCCCTTCTATGGCAGCTATATGATATAATTGTCCGATCTTAATGAAATTAAAACCGTAATTCTAGAACTATAAAAAAACGACTATATCTCGAAATTTATAGAAATTCGTTGAAAAACAGAGAAATTAAAAATTTTTGTACATTAATTTCGCCATCATTCCTATGGCAGCTATGGGATATAGTGGTCCGGCTCAAAAACTGAGAGACTAGTTCGCGTAGAAACCGACAGACAGACAGACAGACAGACGGACATGGCTAGATCGACTCGGCTGGTGATGCTGATCAAGAATATATATAGTTTATGGGGTCTGAGATGCCTCCTTCACTGCGTTGCAAATATCATGGCAAAATTATAATACCCTCTGCAAGGGTATAATAAGTGAAAAATGAACTAATGGACGGACACGCACCTACACAACCGATCGAAAATGCATCGCTGGCATCGGAACTTTTTTTTTAATTTAAAATTTTTTTTTAGTTTTTGGCCTTTTTTAGCATTGCGAACACATGTACGCTTTCTAGCTATAAAACTATAATCAAAAATTTTTTGCTGTTTTTTTTTTTTTTTATTAATCTTATTTTTTTCTTTTTTTTTCCAGGTTCCATTTCCTAAAAATCTATTCAAGTTTTAATTTTCGAAAAATCCTTACGGATTTGAATTTCCATCTATTAAGTCGCTGTCATCTTCCGAACGAAACTTTTTGTCAGCCATTTAGCTGGCGGATTAAGATCCGCAAAAATTAATTATTTTTATATACGATGCAATTTACAGTAGCAAATAATTATGGTTTTTCACTCTTTGATGTTTCTGGAACATTATTGCATTATTGATTTAGCTAATGATAACATACTTTATTTATTAAAAAGTAATTAGAATTATTATTTTGTGGTTGCACCGCAAATTCGAGTATAATGTATGTACATATGTTAAGGGGAAATCCTGATTCAGGCCTGTTCCAGTTTTCACTCGGACGTGAATTTAATAACATTTTCGGATTTCCTTATGGTCCCTCTTGAAAAATTCGGTTGGTATGTCTGCGTTTTGCTGGCTTAGAGCTGATTGAAATTTGGCCCCCTTTGGTCTCGCACCGGTGTACTCTTAATAAATACTAATTTAATGCATAAAATCAAGGGAACCAGGATTTGCGGCCACAAATAAACAATTTTAAATATTTGTAATTGCAGACAGTTGTTCTGAGGGTGGTCTGTGAAATTTTCACAAATAAGATGGCAAAATGCTAAAGAACTTTACTGTACGAACAACTCCCAACATTAGCGCGTACACAAGAGGAGAATAAATAAACTTCCCCCCCTCTGGCCCTCCCACATTAGCACAGCCGAAAATTGATAACGCAAGAGTGACCGCTGCGATTCTCAAGACTGGATTAAGCGACGCGTCTGTTTAAATAGGCGCTAATGTTGAAATTTGTTCGTACAGCAAAGTTCACGGACGATGATCAAAGTGGTATCGATCGAAACATGTCTGGACAACCCTCTGTACATCAAGAACTGTGTGTGCTCCTGGCATATAATCGAGTTAGGTAACACCCTTTATAAATTAATAACCTTTCTTATAGTAAGGTATCAAACATAGTAACGACATTTAAAAATTAATCTCAGGAATATGTTGTTCTATTTTAGGAAGCTGACAACTCTTGAATTGATCCTCTCATTTTCGATGTTTTCGTTCGGAAACTAGAACAGAGGCGGCGGAATTGCAATAATGCGGAAATTTTATATCGAACTGGCTTTAAGTTGCACCGAAAAAATAATTATTCATAAATCAAGTATGTTCCTGAAACATCAAAGAATGAAAACAATTATTATCTGCAATTGACATTATTGCATAATATCTAAAAATAATTTATTTATTTTCTATTGGATCTATTGGAGCCAGTCGAGGCGATGAGCCAAAGAGATGAAAGCTTAAATTAGGTAGCCACCACCAGGAACCAACCACAAACCAATCAAGGACGAATCCTAGATCACCCAAGATCGAAAACCATCCCAGCCCAGGAACCTCGCGGAAGGGAGAGAGAGACATGAGAGCAGGGCGTGGTCCTAGCTGGAACCACTTACATCGGTGCACTTGCACTGCGTCTCGTCGAACACAGTACCGGTGGTGCAGCTCTGATTGTAGCGACACACGCAGGTGCAATTGTCGTCGTCCCAGTACTTGCTGTCCGCCTGCTCCAGGCACTTGTCCCGCGCGTCTAAATTATGGCACTCGCATCGGCACAGGTCCTTGCGGTAGGTCTGGTACACGTTGCAGTCCTCGGCCTTGGTGCGGCAGTCGCAGCGGCACGCTTTGTGCTGCTCCACCGACACGATGGCAAATGGTCGGCGTCCGCCGGTGGCTGCACGGTCCACCTTGCGCACACGAAGCTGCACCAGCTCAGTCTCCGTCGGCTGGCAGGAGATCAGCGTCGATCCGCAGCAGCCGTTGCAGCGGCTGATTCGAGTGCAGGAGGGCGTGTAATAGTAGTTAGCTTCCTCCCCGCCAGGTGGCTTCAGCTCTACTATCGTCGGTTGCGGCGAGCAACTAGCCGGTGTTGCGTTTCTCACGGTAGCTGCGGGTAAATTGACAAACAATTAGCTAGCATTGAAAATGTACGAAAACACTTGCAGGTGCGACCAAAAAAACATTTTAGTTTATTTCAGGCTAAATCTAAAATATTTAAAAATGGAAAAGCTTATAATATTTGCAAATAAATAGCCTGAAATAAAACTTATTTAAAAGTTTATATTTTATTAGCAATAAATGCTTTCGTGACTTAAACAGAATAGTTTTTTAGTTGAAAAGCTTAAATGATTTCAAGGAGGATTTGGATTTTCGACGAGCAGTAAAATCGACTTAAGAACGTCTCAAAAACCGTAATAGTAGTATGTAGGCTGATCGTATCATTCATTTGGAATTTGAAATCAAAAAGATATTTATACGCTTGCAAAAATATGTGTAGAACTTGCCACAAAAAAATGTAATGTTTATCAAAAAAAGAAAAACAAAACAAAAAAAAAAAACATGTATTTAAGTGAGCAAGGAAATTACCCAATACTTAATTATATTTACTTAAAAACTTCAAGAGACCTAATAATTTTATATGTTTTTCGCACATGGGCTGATTTACGCTTTTTTTTCTCAGACTCTAGCTTATTTGAACGCTTAGCTACTGGTAACACTGGGCCTGACAGCGCATTATCGTTTTTTTTTTTTAGGTTTTTTTGTGTCATAAATTCAATTTTTTTAAATATTTTAAAATTCGGTTGATTTTTTATTTGTAGGTAGGTATTAAAAAAATTAACAAATTTTAACATGTAGAGCAACAGTGTTTTGTTAGCGCGCTATTTAAATCAGCTGATTGTGTTGCCATTGCTTTGTTTGAAATTGGAGTGAAAAATTGGTCAGCTTAGTTTTTTTATTTGGCCAAAAGTGGAAAGTGAAAAGTGGAAAACGATTGTTCAGGTATATGGTACTTAAGAGGACAAGTTGTGTCGAAGTTATGTGTTTTTGTCCCATGTTGCGATGTTTTGTCTAGTTGTATTTTTATAACGATTTTAACTAGTGTACCTGTTTTCGTAGCTCAGATCTTTAGCATGGTACAGAGTTGCAAAAAGTTTTAGATGAGAAGATTAATGTGCAGCTAATTCACTTTGCCCAAATATGCACGTTTTAAAATAAAATATGTATTTTCTAGTTCTAGTTGTTTGGTCTTGCCATGTGTAAGACATTTGGAGCAACAACAAACGCTCAAGGGACGCAGTTAAACAGCTTATATTGCAAAATATAACTTAACAAGAAAGAAAACTATCTTCGGTAAACCGAAATTTGTATACCCTTGCAGTTTGCAATTGGATTATTGAAAATTGATTCATTTTAGTTACAGTTGGAAAAATATCTTAGTTTGTAAACATTTTATATCTTACATATAGAATTTTACATTTTACATGTAGAATTTTACATTTTCATTTAAATCGACCGATCGTTTCTATGGCAGCTATATGATAAAGTTGTCTTATCTGAATTAAATTAAAACCGTAATTCTATAACCTTAAAAAACTGCTATATGTTGAAATTGATTGATATACGTTGAAAAACAATAAAGTTAAAATTTTTTTTCATTAATTTCGCCATTATTCGTATGGTAGCTATAGGATATAGTGGTCCGATTTCGGCTGTTCCGATATATATATATATACTGCGTGCTAAAGAAATAAGACTATGGTAAAAATTTCAGCCCGATAGCTCAAATACTGAGAGACTAGTTCGCGTAGAAACCGACAGACAGACGGATAGACAGACAGACAGACGGACATGGCTAGATCGACTGGCCTGGTGATGCTGATCAAGAATAATGGGGTCGGAGATGCCTCCTTCACTGCGTTGCAAATATAATAATAATTATTACACCCTCTGCAAGGGTATAAAAACATTAAAATAATGAGAGTATTAGTTTTACATTTTATTCAAAAACTTTTTTTTAAATTTATTTATCACCTATGTATGTAGGTGAAATTCGGCCAGTCGGTTATATGACAGCTATATGAACCCTGCAGTATCTGTCCTGCAGTACCTGGCATCAACGTTTCATCAACAAGTCATCAAAAAGACTTTATTTTTTGTTGATAAATCATCGATGAAATTCCATACAAACCACTGATTAATTTAAGACGGACAAGTCCTAGGCTACCATCAGTGAAAAATTTATCAATGATTCATGACATTTCACCGATGGTTCATCAACATTTCATCGATGATTAATCAAAAATTTCATCAGCATTTCATTAATAATTCATCGACATTTACTCAAAATTTCATAAACATTTCATCGATGATTCATCAACATAATTTTTTATGAGAGAAATTGAGCGAGAGAGAATTGAGAGCGAGAGAGTCGGTTTTGACACGATTGAATGAGAGCGTCGGTTCGGCCCAGAGTTGCCAACTTTTCCTTGAAAAAAAAGCTGCTATTGACAGAAGGTACGATCAAAATAAGCCAAAATTTTTTTGAAAAAAGCCATTAAAAAGCCAGTTTTTCAACACGTTCATTTGTTGCTTTTATTTAGCCGAGAAAAAAGATTAACCGTAGTTTTGATATTGTTATATTATTATTTTTAATATGTATATAAAATAAATTCATCAATGCTTGCAGCTTCTTCATGATTTTCATACGACTTTTACCTATAAGTAATATATGTACATATAAGTATGTTATAAGCCAGGCGTAACTCCTTTCTTAAAATTCGTTTAAAGCGATCGAAGACAGACTTGAGGTATTTTATATCCTTTAAAGTAATTTTAAAAGTAACAATGTAACGATCATTTGTAATGCCGTCTCAAGTCCTAGTATCGACAAAACAGTATCAGTAATAATTGTATTTTGTTTTGTTATGTTTGCATACAAAAAATATCGTAAAAAGGCATTTAACAAATATTAAAAACCCCGAATTCCCGCTGCCCGCTGTTTGTTAGTATTTCTAGCAAATAGTATTTTTAATAAGCCAGATTTCACGGGAAAAAAGCGACTCTGGAAACACGGGTTCGGCCGAAGCCGAAGACGGCGCTTTGATGAAACGTTGATGGCAACGGGCCTATTGATGACAACTGGTACTGCAGGGAATAATGACTTAACGTGTATGAAACTTGATGGAAGCCCAAAATATTGTTATAACCCAAATTTCACTTAAATTGCATTATAAACAAAAAAGTTGGTGTAAATCTGCCAAATCGGTTATATAGCGGCTATATGAAATAAAAAGTATATGAAATTTGGTAGGTCATCTAAAAAACATATACAGTAAAAATTTCAATTTGATTGCTTCAAATTTTGAGTTTATGCAAAAAAAAAAAAACGAAAACGAAACGGCACGGTGGGATTTAAAACACGGAGGGTGCGAGCGAGAGGTAAATACACTTTTTCGGCGCCTCTTAGTAAGGTCGGTACGCAGATGAGCTAAGAGAAATACTAGAATATATTTAGTATAAACTAGAATGAATATCGCGTTAGGTCTTTCAAATCGGATGACCATTAGCAAGGGAGGCCTGGGAGGAAGGAAATATTTGATAATACCCTTGCGAAGTGGAGACAGGCAATAGGAAACAAAGCCGTATTGCAAGTCTTTGCTGCGGGAAAATGAACTTATTTACAATACAATTAAAGAAGTTTGAATGTGGGATCTTGACCATAAAATAAATACAAACCAAAAGTATTAAAATAAAATTAAGTCTTATAAAATGTAATTTAACAGGCAAATAAGAAAATAAATAGAAAAGGGCCAAAATCCCAAATTAAAAAATTATGGAATTGCTTATTGCTTCTCCTCTGCTCGTCCCTGACCAGTGGTCGCCTACTGGGATTCTTTTCTTAGTTGGCTGCCAGTCCAAAATGCTAGTGCTTCGAAGCATACAAGGACTACAAGAAGGAGAAGTGGCAACGGGAATGGAAATGGAAGTGGCAACGGGAATGGACTGGGCAAGCAGCCGCCATTGGGTTCCGTGGAGAGCTCATGGAGAGAGATCATGGTGGTCAGTCCCACCATGTCATCCACGCGCGGCGACTTAAGCGCCAAGTTTGTGGCAGCAGCCGTCGTGGACGTGGATATGCAAAACGATGCGGCACGTCGCAGGTGTCCTACGACTACAATGCGGAGAGATCCAGCAGCAGCCAACTGGACGAGGAAAAGGAGCAGCAGACGAACGAGGCTAGACACACAAAGATGTCTTTTGGTCAACACTCCTTAGCGGTGGCAGCAGCTGCAGGGCCAAGAGCAGATCGCCAGGAGCAGCTCGGCGGCATCGGGAGCTAATCTAAGTAAAGAAATAAATTATTTATTTATTTTGCACGTATTTGTACGCGGCTTGGCGGCGTTTAATTTGCATTTTTAAACAAACAGCTGACAGTATGGCCGTTTAGCCGTTTCGTAATGATTTTCGGTGAACGCCATAAAACCTGGTCACACTAGAACTATGAAACCCTTTCAGCTTGCTAAGGGTTTAGCGTTAAGCTTAGTACGCAGATGCTCGAACAGCGTTTTAAAGCAGTGAGAGAGAGCGAGAGGTCAATAGTCTGGAAACACTTTTCGACAGCCCTGTTTTAAAGGCCGGTACGCAGATGAACGAACAAAATACCAGAAAAATACCAGGTGGCGCGAGGGAAGACTTTTGGTATTTCCAGAGGGGGTGACGAACAGAATAAATAATTTATTAAAACGGCCTGTTCTCAACTATTGGCATCTCACTCTATCTCTCTTTGCCGCGCTTTAATTGAAGTTTTCGCGAGTTAACGGCATTTCGCACGCATTTTATTTACATTTATATCCCGAAAAACAGTTGTTAATTTGTTGCGTTAATTTGTTTCGTTAATTTCTTAATTTGTTTGGTTCAAAATATGGAAATCGCTAAATTAACCAAGATGCGAAAAAGCAGAACAATGGACTTTACCAAGGAAGAGACAATTATCGTAGCTTTATCGTTAATTATGTTGACTAACTTTATATTTCAAATAAATTATTTTGTCAACAAACACAGCTGATTGAAGATTGGTATGACTGCATCATTTACCTCCCAAAAATACCGAAGAGCGTTTTAAGAAGCGGTCACACTGGAAAAAGATTAAATCTGTTTGGGGTTGCGAACTGTTCGAGCATCTGCGTACTAACCTTTAGTGAGTACTAGGCTTAAGAAAGGCGCGAGCCGCGGAGCTTAAACCGGTCGTGAACCAGTAGCTCCACATCGGAACCATGTTAACTGGTACCGCACTCAAAACATTGGCGAGAACTAGACAGATTAATGGACTTAAATTAAATAAAGTTTAGCTTTTAGCATTGTCTCATATTAGAATTTTAGGAAGCGCAGAGTAAACACTACTGAGTTGGGGAACCGATTTCTTTTAGTAATTATCGATATTTTACACTGCCGATTCGACAACTTAAAACAAATTTTTGCAACTCTCACAGAGGTTGTACCAACATGCACGGTATCCCTAACGAAAGGGAAAAATGTTCATGAATTTCGGATCAGGGCTTAATGGGCTCATTCCATCAGTTTTTGAGAAAATCCAACTTTTTCTTAAATCCGACCAGTTTATTAAACACCGGTTCCATATTGGTATTAACGCCACGCGGTGGCTGCCCATAGGAAATATTCGACGCTAACTTTACAAAAATTCTTGCGACTCTCACATAGGTTGTTCCTCCCTCATGTCATATTTGGTCATGACTTTGGTGAGCACGGTGAGATGTCACGCTCGGTGGCTGAGATTAAGGCATCTGGGGCGACGGCCAGCGCCCGTTGCTGCTGAGAGCAGTGTCTGGCCGGACAAATCCTTCATTAAGCGCACTTCCAGCGAAATGTATGCCAGCAAGGATATGGTGTACAATCGGAGTAAGTTTGAATCATTCCAGTAGTAAAACAGGAGTAGCTACGGCAACCTCCCAGATGGTGGTGAATTAAATTTGGTACAAACAGCCGGTAGAGCAGCCCTTGTCCTCGTTGTCGAAAGAATGTTGAATAATAAGTAGGGGGAAAAAGAGGCGGTTGTACATGATCGAGAGAATCTGGGCCACGGTGTCGGTGGCCATTGTGCGCAGATGAAATATTCCTAAACGAAGCTGCAAATCTGTGTAACTGCCTTGACTTTCGAAAGGATTATATTGTCAACAAACATTAAAACAGCTTATTTTAAATACGTATGACCGCATCATTTACCTCCCAAAATGAGCCGAAGAGCGTTTTAAGAAGCGGTCACACTGGAAAAAGATTAAATCTGTTTGGGGCTGCGGACTGTTCGAGTATCTAAGCTTAAGGTCTGTACGCAGATGCTCGAAAAGTGTTCCAAAGCAGTGCGAGAGAGCGAGAGGGCGACTATTGACCTCTCGTTTTGACTCAATGCTTGGGAACACTTTTCGAGCATCTGCGTACTAAGCTTTAAGCAAACAACGCTGACAGTATTGCCGTATGCCCGTTTCGTATGGATTTTCGGTGAACATCATAAAACCTGGTCACACTAGAAAGATGAAACGTCTTTAGCTAGCTAAGGCTGCAGACAGAAAGCCCACTGAAGCTAACGACGACTAAAGTACGTAATTCTATAACCGTAAAAAACTGCTATATCTTGAAATTGACTGACTTGAAAAACAAAAAAGTTAAAAATTTTTTTACATTCATTTCGCCATCATTCCTATGGCAGCTTTAGGATAGTGGTCCGATTTTGTTCCGTTCCGACATATATACTGGGTGCTAAAGAAATAAGACTATGCAGAAAATTTCAGCCCGATAGCTCAAAAACTGAGAGATTAGTTCGCGTAGAAACCGACAGACGGACAGACAGACGGACAGACAGGCGGACATGGCTAGATCGACTCGGCTGGTGTGCTGATCAAGATATATATATTCTTGATATTCCGTCTTTATGGCTCACTGCGTTGCAAATATCATGGCAAAATTATAATACTCTCTGCAAGGGTATAAAAACAGAATCTAAAAATACTGCTTCGTTTTTAAGTTATTAATTAATGCCACAAACAGTGGTCCCAAAGTGCAGTGCAAAGTACAGTCACATGCTAACATTTCATTTGAATGAGTGAAAATTGAACAATCTATGGCTAGATATGAGAAAAAATATAGCTACGATGTTCTGTAATATGGCAAAAAATAAGCCTAGTTCTCACTAGCGCCAAACCCTTAGCTAGCTAAAAGGGTTTCATCTTTCTAGTGTTATTGGGTTTTATGGTGTTCACCAGAGCTCCATACGAAACGGCCGAACGGCCATACTGTCAAAAGTGTTTGTTTACAATTCAAATTAAACGCGGTCACACAAATAATTTATTTATTTACTTAAATTATGATTGCCCATGCCGCGGGGCCAGCTCCCCATGCCGCCGACGAGGACGTGCTGCTACTGGCTCTGCAGCTGCTGCTACTCCCAGTGGTCCAGATCCCGCTGGAGAGTGTTTACCAAAGGACATCTTTGTGTGTCCGGCCTCTTCTATCTGCTGCTCCTCCTCGTCCAGTTGGCTGCTCGTGGATCTCTTCACATTGTGTCGTAGAACATCTGCTACGTGTCGCATCGTTGGGCAAATCCACGTCCATGTCGGCTGCTGCCACGAGCTTGGCGCTTAAGTCGCCGCGCGCTGTTCCTTGAAACTGAACACCATGATCTCTCTCCATGAGCTCTCCACGGAACCCAATAGCGGCTGCTTGCCCAGTCGTCCCGGGTCCTTACCATTCCCGTTGCCACTTCCCGAGGACGGGCTGCTCTCATTCTCCTTCTTGTAGTCCTCTGAGGCATCAGCATTTTGGGGCAGCCAACTAAGAAAATAGTCCCAGTAGGTGACCACTGGTCAGGGACGAGCAGAGAAGCAATTAGCATGAGTTGGAATTTGACCCTTTTCTATTTGATTTTACTATTTCCATGTGAAATTATATTTTAAAGACTTAATTTTATTTTAATATTTTTATTTTTATTTATTTTATGGTCAAGACCCTTACAATTCGATCTTCTTTAATTGTATTGTATAAAAATGTATTATTACCCGCTGGAAAAACCCGCCATACTGCTTTGTTTCCTATTGCCTGTCTCAAGTCCGCAATGGTCGCGGGGTTTTATCAAATATTTCCTTCCCCTCGCGCCTCCCTTGCTAATGTTCATCCGATTTCAAAGACCTTACGCGATGTTCATTTTAGTATGCTCTAGTATTTCTCTTAGCTCATCTGCTTACCGACCTTGCTAAGAGGCGCCGAAAAAGTGTATTTACCTCTTACTCGCACTCATTTGGTTTTTTAATTTTAGCGCTTGTGGAGACATAGGCTGCAGACAGATTGCGCGCTAGAGCCGAAGACGAAGACAAAGCTGAAGACTATTTTAATGCGTTTCGAGTCGCGAATGGGTGTGCAGAGTGCAAGACGAATCAGAAGCGTTAGTCGTAATGAAGTCCTCATCAGATGTTGTAAGCTGCTGAAATTAAGTCCTCGTTATTAATTGCTTCTGCCTCCGCCAACACACACTTTCCAACTCAATTTAAAGACATAAAAGCATATAAATCAAAAATAATGGCAAAACACAAGAGATTCGTTTTCAAAAACAGTACCGGAGCGTTTTAAGCGAATTGCTTGCGCTTCGTCTTCGTCTTCGCAAGCACTGTGAACAGTTTTGCGCGAATTCATACAAATCGTTCTGTCCAGTTTTTCGTCTTCGTCTTCGGCTTTGTCTTCGTCTCAGCGCGCACTCTGCACAAAGCAAAGCACACAAAAAATACTCGGGTGTCTTGAAGACACCCAAGTATTTTTTGGTGCTTTGCCCACCGTACTTTGAACACTCGGTTTTTTACGGATCGGCAGATTCGGTTGTCAAGTGCTAGCGTTTGGTCGAAGCTAAAGACAAAATGGCGGAAAGTGCACAAACAGTAAAAAACTATATTGATTTGGGCACCTAAAAAGTAAAAAAACGAGTAAGAGGAAAAAGTTTAATTTTGAACGTTTTGTGTGAAATTCTAAAAGATGACGACACTATTGTTGATGGGTGGATTTATTGCGGTAAATGCCATAAAGTACTTAAATACGTTGTAAACCAAACTTCCAATTTGTCTCGCCACAAATGTTGCGTAGAATAAAAACAACCGAAAGAATTTAAAAAAGTATCAGAAAGCGATAAAAAGGAAGCTACTTTAAAGTGCACTCATTGGGTTGTGCGAGACTGCCGTCCAGTTTTTGCAGTGTCTGGGTCTGGATTTAAACAATTGACCAAGTTTTTTATAAGAATCGTTGCTACCTATGTTATGGAGAAGCCGTGGACGTGGATGATTTAATACCTGATGAACGGACATTGAGTCGAAATACAAAAAAATTAACCGACGAAAGAAGGCAAATAGTCTCTGAGGGTTTTAAAGATGCTTTGGATAGTGAAGGAGTGGCCAGCAACCGTAGACTTGTGGGCAGACTAATGTGTCCAAGGGAATTTTTTGGGCGTCACTCTACACTTCCAAAAAAGTTTCAAGCTCAATGACATAATTTTGGGAATAAAATCGTTAAATTTTTGAGGCCAGATAAAGTTCCGGCATAGAAAATTTTATTTCCTATCGTATAAATGTGAGAGCTAACTTAGCCGAGACCCAGACTCCCTGTAAAATATTTTCCGGCCCGGAAACAAAATTAATTCCGATAACCGATAACAATAAAAGGGTTTAAGGTTTTAAATGCTTGCATTTGTTTGAATGATTCTGCCTATCTTATCGGCGATGGCTGAAACAGAGATATAGGTTGCCACTCCTCCACCAGTACCGATACCTTTCCTGCTTCTCTGCAGAAAACTCTGGTCTGCTTCTCTTCTTAAGATGATTCTCCACGGCCGTTGTTCTCCTGACTGAGCAAAACTCTTAAGAGCCAAACTTTCCAGAATTCGACTTGAAGGTGTTTTCCCGGATTATTGTTTCCCAACTGTTGAACTAATAAGCTTTTTTATTAGTTATAGTTAAATTTAAAAATGCGAGCTTCAGCTTTCTGTATGCTTATTAACAATTTATTAGCGAAAGAGTGCAGCAAGCGAGACGAGAGAGCATTATAGTCGAGATCAGAATTCGAACTACTTTTACAAAAAAACAGCCGGCCGAATGCTGGGCCCAAGAATGCAAGAACACAAAAAACGAGAGAGCTAGATAGAGAGAGCTTTTCGCGATGCAATTAATATAAAAGATCGAATTAAGTTAGTTAGCTGCTGCGGCTGCGTGACCCGACACCAACATTTTTCCAATTTGTATATTTTTTCAAAAAAGTGACAGTTCAGTGCTTTGCAGCACTAATCTATACATAACAGTAAAGTTAACAGTGCTATGTTATTCTTTCACAGTTGGATACATTTTTTAAGGGCAGGAAATCATATTGTTTTTATCTGGTGACTAAGTTTTTCGGACAGGCAATTGTCAGGCAGTTTAACAGGCAGGGTAGGAACCGGCCCTAAATAACATAAAATTTTTAACGGATAAAGGATCAAACATAAAAAAGGATTTGGAAAACAATATTCGTTTGAATTGCAGAAGCCATCTATTCGCAAATGTTTTGCAAAAGTCTTGCGAGCAAACGACCGAACTGGATAAAAACGTGCACGGTTGCAAAAATAACGTTCAATATATTAAGAAGGCGCACTTGCAGCACAGGTTAAATAAAAAATTAAAAGGTGCGTGTTCAACTCGCTGGAACTCCAACTATACCATGATGAAGTTCATAGTCGATAATTGGCTCACAATTACTCAATTATTATGCGAGTCTCAAGGAGCCCAGAGAATTATGGACGTTAACATAACTACACTGAAACCACTGCTGGACTTGCTACAGGATTTTGAGCCAATTTTTAAGGAACTACAAACATGTACATAGCTCGCCGTCTTTGTGTTTTGTTATTTTATCCATTTCTAAAGTTTTTGAAGTTTGCGAATCCAGCATTGAAGATATTTCATCTGTAGCCTTGTTAAAAATAGAAAATGTTGTAGAAATTTGGCAGAAAAATGTAAGTTTATGACATAAGGCAGCATTCTTTCTTTATCCACCAGCAGCCCTTATTCAAGAAGAGGATTTGTTAGAAATTAAGTTAATTTGTATGGAGCAAATGGAAACATATAATTTAATAAAAAATTCTGATAATGTCCATCTTTAAATACAAGTACTATGCAATCCCCCGTTTCGAAAACATCTTTTTTCTTCCCGAAGTTAGTTGCCACCTCTAATTTTAAATCGGAAGAATCTGCACTTTAAGAAATAGAACGATATTGTAAAGAAAGAGTGCCCATAACGAATATTTTGAAGCGATTGAGTGGTGAAAAACTCGATTATCAACGCTAGCCCTTGTACTCCATTCAATACCTGCAAGTAGTGCCGCCGCTGACAGGGTTTTTTCATTGGCAGGCAATATTATTACTGAGGAGCAAAATAGATTAGCTCCCAAATCATTAGATGGTATAATTTTTTTGCACTCTTTTTTAAAAAACTTTAATATAAGAGAATAACCTAAAAACTGAAATTTATGTTCCTTTAATTTTTATAAAGAGACTGATAAAAGTGGTTTTGGCAAATAAAAATGTTCCTTATGATTTTAATTTGAAATGTGAAATGAAACAAAACCTTAAAATAAAAGAACTGAATTTTTTTTTGTAATGATATTTAGATTAAGAATTAATATTTAAGACGCAAAAAACATATTAAATTTGTATTCACAAAACTATTTTTGCAAGTTTATTTGGCTTTGGTTTGAAAATTGGGAGTTCTAGGAAGTTTGATCGTGCAAGTGGGTAAAGCAAAAGACAACGATAACAAAAACACTCACAAGAAGAAGCGAGAACCTCTAGCCATCGAGTGTTTTTTTCGGCTCCAGTATTGCGGTCTCTTTTCTACGCATTTCTTTCGTGTGCATTTTTTACGTAACTTTAATTCATACACACAATCAAAAAACAAGTAAGAAAGCTACATTCGAGTGTGACCGACTGTGAGACACCCGGTACCCAAAGTACGTGAAATTAAATAGCACACAGACATGGAAAAAACAAAATGTTGACAAATAAAGACAAATGTTGCCAAAAACATGTTGAGCAAAGTTTAAAAGAGATAAATTTATTACGAATTAATACTGCGCCCGAAAGCACGCTACACTTTTGTTCGCTACTGCCGTTGTGGCTCAAGAGGAAAAGAAACTATTGTTCAATAACTTCCATGTTTATCATCCGATTTTACTCAAATTTTCAGAAAACGTCCGCAAATGCCTACTTATTTATTTCGTCTATTTACTTTATTCCAAAATTACGACTTTTGCATATATAAAGTTTTTACGAAATTCGGGGGCGGAAGTGGGCGTGGCCAAATTTTAAAACAAACTTGATCTGCGTGCAACAGATTCCAATGTTGTCACCAAATTTGGTAACTCTAGCTCTTATAGTCTCTGAGATCTGTTGTTTCACACGGACAGACAGACGGACAGACGAACAGACGGACAGACGGACAGACGGACATGGCTAAATCAACTCGGCTGGTGATGCTGATCAAGAATATATATACTTTATGGGGTCAGAGACGCCTCCTTCTGCCTGTTACATACATTCTCGGCTGGCACTAACTTATAATACCCTTGTACCCTATGGGTACCGGGTATAATTACCTTCAGACGATCTTCGCTTGTGTGTCGGAAAACCCGAGAATTATTGTCGAGTGTTTACTCGAATATTGCATTTGTTGTTGTTTGTTTTTCTCTTTCATATAAGTGCGATACTCGTTTCTATTAGAGCGCATAAAGATGCATTATTTTTAGAACCCAGTATTTGGAACGTAAATTATAGAATAAAAATGGAAAAAAACGCACAAACAAATAAGAAGAAAAGAGAAAGAAAAACACGCGCTTGGTTTTTGCGTTTTCTTTTGTTACTTGCTTTAGTTGTATTAAGAAGTTATCTTGACGCAGTTGTGAAATTCATTTTAATAAGTATTCAAGGTAAGCAAAACATATTATACCTATTATTAAATAAGATAATTCATTTCAGTTTCAGATACATATATTAACAATATAAGGTAAGTATATTGTCATAGTAAAATAAATAATTATTACTTTTATTTTAGATCTGGTATGTATACGTAAATATAAAAAATATAATATTTATCATTTCAGATTTTTTCTATTTATATGTCATAATATTATAATATTTTTATTTCAGATAATTTTTGCGTTTTATGGTGAGTGTATATAATTATACCCTTGCAGAGGGTATTATAATTTTGCCATGATATTTGCAACCCAGTGAAGGAGGCATCTCAGACCCCATAAAGTATATATATTCTTGATCAGCATCACCAGGCGAGTCGATCTAGCCATGTCCGTCTGTCTGTCTGTCTGTCCGTCTGTCTGTCTGTCCGTCTGTCTGTCCGTCTGTCGGTTTCTACGCGAACTAGTCTCTCAGTTTTTGAGCTATCGGGCTGAAATTTTCAGCATAGTCTTATTTCTTTAGCACGCAGTATATATGTCGGAACGGCCGAAATCGGACCACTATATCCTATAGCTGCCATAGGAATGATGGCGAAATTAATGTACAAAAATGTTTAATTTCTCTGTTTTTCAACGAATTTCTATAAATTTCGAGATATAGTCGTTTTTATAGTTCTAGAATAACGGTTTTAATTTCATTAAGATCGGACAACTATATCATATAGCTGCCATAGAAGGGAACGGTCGCTATATATATGAAAATGTAAAATTCTACATGTAAAATGTAAAATTTACAAAATTTACATAATTTGACATTTTTTTTTACATTACCAAATTGGATCGATTTTCAATGATCCAATTGCTGACTGCAAGGGTATATAAACTTCGGTTTACCGAAGTAAGCTTTCTTTCTCGTTTTAGTTTCATTCTAGACCAACGGGAATTCTCATAATCTTATCTCTAACAAGACAAACGCAACGGTCATCTGCTCCCCTAGCTGGGAAACCGTTTTCAAGTGCAAGCGGGGATTTTCTGCTGCAAGATAAACATAGTTGCTGTACAAATATTTAAGGGATTAACCCAAGCAACAGTTTGAGATACATTTCTAGATTCCTAGTGGCGTTTACATTTAAATCTATGCAGACACATGCGTAAGGACATAGGTATCCTTAGATCCGTTTACTCAAACTAATTTAAAATTTTTTTTTTTATTAGTTTAGAAACTTACGTTGAAAGCGAAACCCGAAGATTGCAGTAATATAATATAAGTCATTTATATGTTGCGAAAGAACTGGTGCAGCATACAAAATAAAATATCGGCCGATTTTCAAATATAAACACTAAGATATGATATGTAACCATTGTATTATGAAAATTTTGATTTGGATTTGAAGTTTTTTTTTTATAAATATACACACAAAATGCGATGATTTAGTTTTCGGGCCTGCTTGGCCTTTTGCCGGAAATGCCCATATTACCTATTTTTTTTTCATGTAGTATTTTTAATACATGCATTTGTGTATTAAATATTTTAATAAATCAGTATATTTAATATATAATATGTACATAAATACATAACATATTTGTATATAAACAATTTTAATTATTAAATGTGCTAAATAATTAAAAAATGTAATAACAAATAAATATTTACATGTTATATGTATATTATATTATATGGGTAATTTACATAATATGTATATGTAAATTACCCATTTTTAGTATTTAATATGAAATTAAATATTAGTTAAATGATTTTGCGCTATTCAAATTAGAATTTTTGGCACACACCTTTAACCTTTAAGCACATTCGAACATCTAACAAAAACACCTCTTTACGAGGTGTGATAAAAGTGATGATGGCACCTTTAACTTCAAAAGTTTTTGATATTAAATGTTGTGACGATTAATATTAACGTTAACAAAAATAAATTACAATTTTCTGTAACTTTAATCGTTTAGAAGTAATGTGCGCAGAAAAATCAAGATTTTTTCCCGCCAAACTAGTGGGAAAAACAAAAAATGATTTAAATGAAAACTAAAATTTTAAAAGGTTTTTTATTCAAAATAAAATATTTTATTATTATTATTTATTTTCGTTTGATGATTTTAAAGTATATTGCATTTGTGCACATGTCTTTATATGACCCTACATGTATTTTTACATAAATGTATGTGTCGTGCATGTAAAAAGTTCCCAGGCGGACCTGGTCGCTTCCAGCAAGCACATTTCTATGCGTTCTCAGCGAGGGAAGAATGCATTCTCAATATGTTGCGGTCGTCCTTTCAGATTAATATGGGGTGAAACACGGAAACAACTGTTCTTTTTATACCCTCTGCTTTTTTGGACTTGTTCTTTAGTTTTAGTCTCTGTAGCTTTAGTCTTTTAGAAATAATGGACACGGGAAATCTAGATTTTTTCCCCGCTAAACTAGAGGAAAAACCAAAAAGTGGTAGAACAAAAGTTGTTCAGCTCGAGTTTTTTTATCGATTATCGGATCAGGATTAAGGCGTATTTAAAGCTAAAACACAACTGCGACAAAATTTGGGAATTAATGCTTACCGGCTTCAACAGCTCCAACGCCCAAAATTTTAATTTACTCATTTCTCCTATTTCTCCTGAACTAATCCGTTTTTGAAAAATGCGATCAAGATATAATTGGTTCTGATCGGAAACACGCTTTTCTGCAGTGCACTGCGTTCCAATTCCCATTTTTTTTACTACTTTTTAAAATCCAAACAATAAAAGCATAATCAAATCTGGTAAACACGTGCATTCTTTCAAGGCAATTAAGCCAAACCTAACGGACGACCGTCCATGATGGTGCGTATGAATTTTCCGTGCCAAATTTTCTCAAAATATTCCACCATAAATTTTTGATGTTCCTATCTAAGGCTGTTTTACCCAGCCGATATACATAAGATATTAATAAAAAAGAACATGATCATTGGCACCTTGCCAGACCGATTGCACTGTGCTGATTGTGCCCGCCGGTACCGGTGTTTTCGAAGCTGAAGGCAAGATTCGGATCGATGTCCTCATCGCAATCCTGCCCTCTGTCCGTCCCACCGACATGGCCACAATACAAAGAAGTAACAGCAGCAAGCAAGTAACCTACATCTTCCCAGTGGACCAGCAGGCGATTGAAAAGCGAGACTATCGCAAAAGGTTAGTATGCGAGCGTTTACAGAAGTCTCGCTGAATGTTCGCAAACGGACTGCTTTGCGATAGTTTTGCGGATTTCGTAACTCAGAGCGCTAATAGGTTGTGCATTTGTCGATCTACAAAAGGAGGGCGGTCCGACTCCTGATTAGGGTAACCCAATTTTTTTAAGCAAATTTGTTTTTTTAACTAGTTAAACCTCTTAAATATTTATATTTATTTTTTTAAGCCTTTCGATTAAAAAACAAAGTTCATCAAATCCGAATTTAAGCAGTAAAAAATATTGAATAAAATTTAGCAGGTCTGTTAAAATATTAATAATAACACATTAAAAAAAAATATCTGTTTTAATCGCTTTTAATATTAAAAGAGTGTCGCTTGTAATATTAATTTTAGTTTGTTAATGATATAAAAATACTCTCGCCAAAGATATCGTAAAAGGCTCACCAAAGACGGCCTGTAGGAATTAGTCTACCCAGGCCGGACAAAACCACTGTGCCAGCTCCAAAAAGTAACCAATTCCCTACTTCTTACCTATCAGAATGCAAGGGGGTTACGTAGTAAGGGGGTCCTCATTGCGGTTGACTCAAACCTCACGTCTGAAGTATTAGCTTTCGAGGAATGCAACGATGTTGAATTCCTTTGTGTGAAGCTATCATTTAATGGTAGTTTTATTTTTATTACATGTTCCTACATTCCTCCCTTGTCGGAACTTCCTATTTATTGGAACCACCTTTCCGCTATCCAGTCGGTCTCCAATAGACTTTCGGATAGGGACCATTTAATTGTTCTAGGTGACTTTAACATTCCTGGAGCTATTTGGTCCACAACTGAATCCTCTAACACACTTTTAACTACTGCACGTCACAATTTTATTGATGGATTGTTTGACATTCCGTTGTCTCAAGTCAACTATGTACGAAATTCCTTAGATCGCTTGCTAGACCTCTGCTTTGTCTCTGATCTGGCAGGAGTCAGTTTGGTTAGGGTCCCGCCCTTGACGCAACCCGAAGATCCACACAATTCTACTTTCGATGTGACTATCGATATTGGGACTGCTATGGAGAACAAGTCTGATCGGCCAGATAAAAAAGTTCACTGCTTTCGTAAGGCGGATTTTCGATGGCTGAATAATTTCATATCTGAATTTGATTGGTCGAATATCTACATGTGCACTGACATGGTGGGTGCCATGTATATTTTTTACAATTCCATGAATTCCTTTTTTACCGAATGTGTTCCGTTACAGTATCCGTCAATCTCAAATAAGCCTCCCTGGTTTAGTAAAGAGTTGACTCGCCTCAAAAATGTCAAGTCCAATCTTTATTCTAAATTTAAACGTAACGGTTCTCAAGCTGTTCATTCTCGCTATTTAGCGGCTCGGTCAAAGTTTACCGTGCTTAACGCGTAGTGTTATAAAAACTATTTGACTCGTTGTAGGGTTCAGTTTGCGCAGGACCCGAAACAGTTTTATAATTTTGTCAACACTAAACGTAAGCCTATTACAAATCCTTCCTCGCTTTCATTTGAAAATACGACAGCTAACAATGATCAGGCAATCGCTGATCTTTTTGCTCAGTTTTTTCAAACTACTTATTCTCCGTCATCCGATTCAAACCAAACCTATTCTTATAGCATTCCAAAATCAAACCTAATCTTCAGTCCTAGCTTAAACGAAAGCTCCTTTCTTTTTGATCTTCAACGTGTCAAGCCGGTTAATTCGCCAGGTCCCGATGGAAAACCAAGCTGTGTGCTTAGATATTGTGCCGAGTCCCTGTGCAGTCTAAAATAGTTTACCTTATCCTTAGAGACTTCCCAATTTCCCCTTATTTGGAAGGACTCATTCGTGATTCCTCTCCACAAAAAAGGTAGCAAAGTGGATGCTAACATCTACAGAGGAATCTCTAAGTTGTCAACCAACCCAAAACTTTTCGAAAACGTAATTACTCCCCATTTGCAGCACCTGTGTAGATCAGTAATTTTTCCATGCCAACATGGATTTATTAAACGAAGATCAACGACTACTAACCTTCTGGAGCTCACTTCTTTCATTATAAGGGGCTTTCCATAAAATTTGCAGACAGATTTGATCTATACTGATTTCAGTAAAGCATTTGACTCCGTTAATCATTCCCTTCTTGTTAGGAAACTCGACTTAATGGGGTTTCCTGTCGATCTTCTTAGGTGGATCTCAAGTTATCTGAATGGCAGGACGCAAAAACCACTTGTCAAATGTTCTCCGGGTGACCTCTGGTATCCCGCAAGGGAGCCACCTGGGTCCCTTACTTTTTACATTATTTATTAACGACCTGCCCAAAGTCTTGACTAACTCCAGAGTACTCATGTACGCTGACGACGTTAAACTTTGTGTGCAATACAAGGACAGCGCTTGCCAGTCGGATTTACAAACAGATCTTAATAACTTTCAAACATGGTGCAATGCAAACTTATTAAACCTAAATGGCTCCAAATGCAAGCTGATGACATTCTCAAGTGTCTCTCCCATGCTTGCGACTTATACGCTGAACTGCTGCTCTTTGGAAAGGATCACTCTAGTTGACGACTTGGGTATCCACCTAGATCCTAAACTGGAGTTTATTGATCATATTTCGTGCATTGTGAATAAAGCCAGGGGTGTGCGGGGATTTATTAAACGGTGGTCGACGGAATTCGACGACCCCTACGTGTATTTATACACTTCGTTAGTTCTTCCTATTTTAGAATATGGATCTTGCGTTTGGAGTCCCCAGTGCACAGTGGTTGCGTCCATAGGCCAAAAATCAAAAAATCCATCTAAAAATATTAAGTCAAAATGTAAGCAAATCAGCTCCAAATTGTCCAAATTTTGCATTGACAAACCGGTTTTGCCCGGAATTCTGACGGGACTTTCTAAAAATAGAATGGAATGCGTTCACACGTGTTCAATTTCACAGCACAGCGACGTTAAAATGGTTTTGCGTCACATCAAAGCTGCACTTTAAAGTGGACAAACGTACGCAAATTATCTCCGATTTCAATTATTTAAAATGGATTTTAAAGTTGAAGGTATTTACTTTAATAAGTTCTTCTACTGAAATTAATTTGATTTATTTATTATTTGTTATTGTGTATTTTTAATTAATACTACTTTTCTGTGTATTGTGAACGTCATATTGCCTGTTTATGTAGACTTTTAGATATGTTGCCCCCGATCCCCCCCTTTATAAGTGTTATCAGTGTATTTGTCAATGTTTTAAGGTAATAAAATGTTAAGTGTAGCTGCTGATATTTGCTGATTTGTATATAATCATTAATAATCTCAAGCTCTCTTACTGTTTTCAAGGTCAAATTTTCGACGCAGACTGCTGTTCTTCGTTTGTTTTTGTGATGTTTCTTTTGCGTTCGTCATTTGTGTTGTCATTTCTGTTTACCGAAAATTTTGTTTATTATTTTTTTTAATTTTTAAGCAAAAAAGTTCACGAAAAACATTATGAGTTTGGATTGTCTCCGTTGCACTCATATATTCGATTTTTTGAATATTTCTTGCATTTAGCATATAGATTGCATTTGGAAACTTGGCGAATTTGTACCCCAGAAGATAAAAAAGCCATTAAGGATAGGAAAACACAAATTCAAGCAGACTTTCGCATCCAAATGGGATTACATGTCGACCAACCAAGAAGTGGAGGTAGTGGAACTTCAAATGACGGTAATACGGCAAGAAGGTTTTTTAGCGATACAAAATTGTCTGCTGATATAACAGGATTGGATGAACATGTTTTAAATAGGTGTGCAACATTACTGCAATGCATGGCATCTGGATATAAAATAAATACCGAAAACTTGGAAGCTTTGCACTTGACACTGCAAAATGCTAATTAAATTATACCCATGGTATTACCTTCCACCTTCAGTGCATAAAGTTTTAGTCCACGGTCCGGAAATTATAAATTATGCGCTTGTTTCGATAGGAGAGTTATCTGAAGAAGCTGCCGAATCCAAAAATAAAGACATACAAAAATTTAGAGAGTATCATACTAGGAAAATGTCACGAGTTGACACAAATAGGGATTTATTTAATAGATTGCTCTTAAGTTCAGACCCTTTCATAACTGGGCAAAGAAAACTGCCATGCACAAAAAACAAAATTGTTAAGCGGTGTGCATTTGTTGCTAGATGAATAAAATACTTTTATATGAATTCGTGATTGTTTTTACTTTTGGAGACTAAGATTTCACCAGCGTTCTCATTTACAGGTCAAATATTAAATATAGGCCTTGGAAAAGAACAATTTTTTAAAAGTTGCACCATCTTTTGTATGGGAGCTATAAGATACAGTTCTCTGATTTTAACCAAATTTGGTAAGGATATATAAACCTGCTCCAAACATATAATCTGAAAGATTGGTTAAGATACCTTAAAAAACAAAAAAGTTTTTCATACTAAATGCTTATTTTTAACCGATTGTTCCTATGGCAGCTATATGATATAGACGTCCTATATGACCAATCTTTTTATCATATACTTAAAATATTTTTTTAGATTTTTGGTATTAATTTCATAAGGATATGTCCACTAGAAGTATTTTTGGCCGTGTCTCCATACAAGCCCATCCACTGTGCAGTGGGACGTTCACAGCAAACGCATTGAGTCAGTTCAAAAGAACTTTTTACTTTTCGCTCTTCGTGGCTTAAACTGGGATGCAAACCTTAGGTTGCCCTCTTATTCTAGTAGACTTCTTCTGATTAACCTACCTTCCTTAGCAAACCGTAGAACGATGTTAGGCATTGTCTTTATGTATAATCTGATCCGTGGTGACGTGGAAAGTAGCGATCTATTCCATGTACCATGTAGAACCACAAGATCCTACCAACCTTTAGTTTTGCACCACAGCAGAACATCGTATGAAATGCATGAACCCTTTAGGGTATTATGTGCAAATTATAATGATTTGTACAAAATTACCTCATCTGTAGATAGCCTTCCTAAACTAAAAGCATTAATCTTAACCCACTTAGTAAACATGCAAGATAGCAATCGAGCTGCGATAGTAATCCATATTTCCTCGCATTCTTGTACCTATACTTTTCTTTCGCGCCTATTAACACCTAACCCTAAGAAGCACGTGCTTGATTTCGAAGGGCCACTTGAGTGTACTGACCGTAGTGCATCAACGTCTAACAGTTATTCAAATTATCGAACACGAATATAAAATTCTGTTTTTTTTCAACGCCGTTTGTTCTAGAGGCCCCATAATGCGAATGGGCATTGCAATCACTTGACCCTCAAAAAATTTTACAAATTGCGTAAGAATTTGGCACTGCCACTGCATAAACGCGCCAACTCGGAAAATGCCCTCTCCGGTAACCAAACACCGCCGAGTTGGTTGAACTGTCGGTCATTTGGAAAAGACGAACCCAACTAGAACTTCAGCCAATACAAAGACGCGTGAATGCTGGGAACACTTTGGTGTTCCATTTCGGTCTTTGGTATAAAAGACCCCAATTTAGCAGTGCCAGAAGTGTACGGTGCCGATGCAGTCTTTTAAAGGCAGCAAATATCCTTAAAGTTGTCGAGCGGTTGACAACGTCCCGTCGAACAATGCCAAGTGCAATGTGAATCTCGAAGGCCATGTTTTAAAGATCTCTGCCGGTTAAAAGTAAATCCTGAAGAAACATTTGCAGTTCCACTATGTACAAAATAAACCGTGCAACCAATGTTACGTAGGTGGTACGTATCGTATCGTACTGGCGTACGTAACACCAAATATAAACAAGAAAGAAAGCTAACTTCGGTAAACCGAAGTTTGTATACCCTTGCAGTCTGCAATTGGATCATTGAAAATCGATTCACTTTGGTTACAAAACAGAGAAGTTAAATATTTATTTACATTAATTTCGCCATCATTCTTATGGCAGCTATAGGATATAGTGGTCAGTTTTCGGCCGTTCCGACATATATACTGCGTGCTAAAGAAATAAGACTATGCTGAAAATTTCAGCCCGATATCTCAAAAACTGAGAGACTAGTTCACGTAGAAACCGACAGATAGACAGACAGACGGACATGGCTAGATCGACTCGGCTGGTGATGCTGATCAAGAATATATATACTTTATGGCGTCGGAGATGCCTCCTTCACTGCGTTGCAAATATCATGGCAAAATTATAATACCCTCTGCAAGGGTATAATAATATTTAAGAATTTATTATTAAAATTAATTTTTTTTTTAAGTTTTTTTAATTTTTTCAAAAGTGGCTCTAACGATTTTGATAGTCACTCAAGGCCATATAGCCCTTGAGATGGCTCAACTTTTGGTACATATCACATATCTGGGAAAATTCGCTTTCTCGAGATATTACTCATTAAAATTAGTAGCAAAGATCCCATATACATACCTAACCTTTTACATGCACTTTACATACATTTATGTAAAAATACATGTAGAGTCATATAGAGACGTGCACAATTGCTATAAACTTTAAAACCATCAAACAAAACGTAAAATATTAAATTTGAAAAAACCTTTAAAAATGTTTGTTTTAAATTTGGTCCACTTTTTGCTTTCCCCGCTTCTTTGGCGGGAAAATAGGAAATATATCGATTTCTCGCTCCCATAACTTCTGAACGACTAAAGTTACTGAATCGTGCTATATGTCGTTGGAAAGGTATTTTAAAATGATAATTACTTTGCCTTTACAAATTTATCTAAATATTACATTTAAGAATTTAGAATTAAAATTAATTTTTTTTAGGAATTTCTTAATTTTTTTAAAAAATGGCTCTTACGATTTTGATACTCATTTCAGGCCGTATAACCCTTGAGATTACTGTTCGCCTTTTGGGGTACTACTCATATCTCCGAAAACTCGCTTTTTCATTAAAATTAGTACCAATTATCCCATATAGATAACTTCTTCATATATGGATTTTTTTTGTTAGTATTCCACATTTGAAACAAATACTTCTGATATCAAAAACACCACTTATCGAGATACTAAATTTTGTGACGGTAACCGGCGTTCAGCTAATATCAGATGTCATAACTATGTGCTATAATTTTTTAATAATAGCTAAGTCATATAGGAACGACCTCTGCACATGGTATTGAGCTATACTAATTAACACTAACAATTGGAGACCTACATACATATGGCATTTTAAAAACTTCTGATATCAAACAAAACCACCTCTTAACGAGGTGAGATAAAAGTGACGATGGCACATTCAACTCAAAAAATTTCTGATACCAAATTTTGTGACGATTAATAGTTATTTAAACAAAAATATTAAAAAATTGTTTAATTAGTTTCAAAATCGGCACTTAGCTGAAAAATTTAAAAAGGCAAAACAGGCAGCGTGCCGATTTTGAAACTAATTAAACAATTTTTTAATATTTTTGTTTAAATAACTACACTGGTCGACAAGAAAAATGCCGGCGAATAAAAGCCATTTATTCTGATAGATCTGAACCGGTACATTACTAGTCCGAAACTGAAATGTTTCCATCACTCACCAATTTTGAGAAAATCGCGGTCAAAGTATCATGCACTGCTTGAATCGGCACTTTTCAAGGCTTAATAATTCCCAAACCTTACGTTGCCTAGAGCGGGTATTCAGCTTAAAAAGAGCTTTGGCCTTTCTACTTCAATATCCAATGGGAGACCTCTCGTTCTTTAGTTAGTTGTAGCCCTGATATTTCGAACATTTTTATTAGACACTGCTTTGGGTTCGGAACATTGATGTTTCTTCAAACTTTTCAAGAATTAGTTGTTATTAAGTTGAATACATTAGGAACAAATTCAACTTTGTATATAAATATGATAATCAAAAATGTCCAGAGAATGTGTTGTCAGCCCATAAAACGTTTGGTTTGTGTACTTAAGTTATAATCCCAAACCAATGTTTCTAACCAAAGCCAAGACTCTCACCAGATTTGTTAAGTTTCAGGGCTACAACATAGCAAAAATTTGTGACAAATTTAAGTTTGTAAAATGCATTATAACTAAAGAACGAGAGGTCTCCCATTGGATATTGAAGTAGAAAGGCCATAGCTCTTTTTAAGCTGAATACCCACTCTGGGCAACGTAAGGTTTGGGAGTTATTAAGCCTTGAAAAGTGCCGATTCAAGCAGAGCATGATACTTTGACCGCGATTTTCTCAAAATTGGTGGGTGATGGAAACTTTTCAGTTTCGGACTAGTAATGTACCGGTTCAGATCTATCAGAGTTAATGGCTTTTATTCGCCGGCAAAAAAAAGGTCGATTTTTGTCGACCTGTGCTATTAATCGTCACAAAATTTGGTATCAGAAATTTTTTGAGTTGAATGTGCCATCGTCACATTTATCTCACCTCGTTAAGAGGTGGTTTTGTTTGATTTAATAACAAGAAAGGAAGCTAACTTCGATAAGCTGAAGTTTATATACCCTTGCAGTCTATAATTGGATCTTTGAAAGTCGATCAATTTTAGTATAAAAGAAAAAATTTCTAATTTTGTACATTTTTATAATATTTACCCACATATTTTACATTTTACATTTCGAATTTTACATTTTCGTATAAATCGACCGATCGCTTCTATGGAAGCTACATACATGATATAGTTGATAAATTAACGATATATTGCTAGATATGAGAATAAAATTATCTAAGGAATGGCAAAAAAAATGTTTATCTTAAAAACAAGCTATTTAAGCTACGTACTCACCAGCGCTAAAATTTAGCAACCAAATTAGTGCGAGCGAGAAGTAAATACACTTTTTCGGCGCCTCTTAGCAAGGTCGGTAAGCAGATGAGCTAAGAGAAATACTAGAGCATACTAAAATGAACATCGCGTAAGGTCTTTGAAATCGGATGAACATAAGCAAGGTAGGCGCGGGAGGAAGGTAATATTTGATAAATACACCGCTACCCTTGCGATAAAGGGGACAGGCAAAAGGAAACAAAGCAGTATAGCAGGTTTTTTCAGCAGGGAAATATTAATTTATGTATACACTTAAAGAAGATTCAATTATGTGTGATCTTTACCATAAAATAAAAAAAAATTAAAAATATTAAAGCAAAATAAAGTCTTGAAATATGTGATTTCACGTGACGACTGGGCAAGTAGCCGCCGCCCCAGATACGCATAAGCACGGGTTCCGTGGAGAACTCATGGAGAGAGATCATGGTTGTCAGTCCCAAGGAGCCGCGAGCGGCGACTTAAGCGACTAGTTCGTGGCAGCAGCCGTTGTGGACGTGGAAGTGCCCAACGATGTCAATATGCAGGGCGACTCGTCGCAGGTGTTCGACGACTACAATGCCGAGAGATCCACCAGCGGTTAACTGTACGAGAAGGAGCAGGAGACGGAAGAGGCCGGACACACTAAGATATGTCCATCGGTCAACATTCCCCAGCGGGATCTGGAGCAGCGCTCCAGCAGTCTCAGTAGCAGAAGCTGCATGGCCAGGAGCTGCTCGTCCTCGTCGGCGGCATTTGGAGCCGACAGAGAGGCTTTGGAAATCATAATTTAAGCAAGTAAATAAATCATTTGTTCATTTTCCAGTTATTTGTGACAGTATGCCCGTGAGGCCGTTTTGAATGGATATTCGGCGAACACCATAAAATCTATATCTGGTCACACTAGAAAGATGAAAGATGAGTACTAGGCTTTAACGGTAAAAAAAAATAAAACTAGAAGCTAAAGCTAATAACAGTTCGACTGCACTGATTCTTATGTTCTCTTCTGTGCATATTGTGCGTGAGCGGCAAAGAGCGGGCAGAACGTCGACTGAGAAATTTCCTATCCCGCGGGATAGGGCCGCGCCGCCCACTGGTATAAAAACTCGACATTAAAAAAAAATCGGAAGTGTGACATGTTTTTTGTACCAATAAGAATATGGACTGACCTGATCATATTATTCTTTTTCGCAATTGTATGTATATTTAAAATACGATTATATCGACCAGTGTCAGTGTATCGAGCCAGTGTCACAAAAAAACTATAAAATATTTAAAATTTATAGAAAATTGTTCTTTAAAGGAACCTATATACTTATATATAAATAGTTCTATGCGACTAAAATTCAATCTGTTAGCTTACATCTTGTGACGCTGCGCCGAAAATTTTCTGAAAAAGAATAAATATTGGTTAAGTTTTAAAACTGAAATAATAAATATAAGCACTCTTCCTGGGCTACTACTCACCCCTTGAGGATATTTCTCCAGACACATCGTAGTCGGCGGTAACGTTGCTCAACTCGGACACGGACAGAGGCACCTGTGCGAAATCGGATATACATCTGTAGGTTAGGCAAGCATTGCATTCGTTCTTACTTATAGCATTAAAAACTTCATTAATTGGCGCATTAATTAGAGGCTTGACAGCAACCATAGGGTTTTACCTAAGTGCGAGCAGGACGACTATACGGCACTTTCAATGAGAGATTAATGCATTAATTGCTCATTATAGCTTAGTACGCAGATGCTCGAACAGCGTTTTAAAGCAGTGAGAGAGAGCGAGAGGTCAATAGTCGGGAAACACTTTTCGAAAGCCCTGTTTTAAAGGCCGGTACGCAGATGAACGAACAAAATACCAGAAAAATACCAGGTGGCGCGAGGGAAGACTTTTGGTATTTCCAGAGGGGGGTGACGAACAGAATAAATAACTTATTAAAACGGCCTGTTCTCAACTATTGGCATTTCACTCTATCTCTCTTTGCCGCGCTTTAATTGAAGTTTTCACGAGTTAACGGCATTTCGCACGCATTGTATTTACATTTATATCCCGAAAACAGTTGTTAATTTGTTGCGTTAATTTGTTTCGTTAATTTTTAATTTGTTTGGTTCAAAAATATGGAAAACGCTAAATTACCAAGATGCGAAAAAGCAGAACAATGGACTTTACTAAGGAAGAGACAATTATCGTAGCTTCATCGTTAAACATGTTGACTAACTTTATATTTCAAATAATTTATTTTGTCAACAAACACAGCTGATTTAAGATTGGTATGACCGCATCATTTACCTCCCAAAAATACCGAAGAGCGTTTTAAGAAGCGGTCACACTAGAAAAAGATTAAATCTGTTTGGGGTTGCGAACTGTTCGAGCATCTGCGTACTAAGCTTAATTGACAAACTTATCGGTCTATCGAAAAAAATAACAGACAAAAAAATGAGTTCGATAGAATATACCGTCTGTAATGCATTAAATTGTATGTAAAAAGTATATTAATGTCTCATTAGACAAAACGGTCTCACAGAACATATTGGTTTTTGCTGAAGGCTTGGCATAACTTTCAGCAACTATTCTGCACAAAAGCAAGATAAACAAACAAAATAAATAAGATTTTGGCGGCATGATTTTTCCGCCGCGAAATTTTGCAATTATTAAAAATTAACTAAATCTATGTACAAGAAAAGCTGTAATAATCAATTTAATGGTTTTCATATTAATTTCTGCAGGAGTATTTGCATGAGGACTCCAGAAATGAATAAATTGCGTACTGCGAGTTCCGGCCATTGTTATTGTTTACCTTTTAAATTGGTCTGACCGAAGTCGCTGACCGTGACTCACCGTGTCCCTCTTAAGGTTCTAATGAAGTAGCTAATTAATGAAAACTTGTGCCCTGTATCATAGCCGTATTAGTAATAGCTAGCAACCTTTTTACTAACTATTACATGATACATATGGGACATTCCATATCAATTCGACCACCCCTGTATTATTTTCGCTCTGAAAAAAAAATGCATACCCACACTATGAAGTACTCCACGTCCGTATAACGAAACTTAAATATTTTTTTGTTACTATTAATTTTTTTCGAGATAATCGCTGTTGGACAAAAACCTTGAACAAATCATAACATGAAATGGAGCATGCAATTTAAAAAACATAAAATACGGGTATCCTATATCATACCTTTTTTTCATACAAAGTACTAGACTATCCTAGGTTTAATACTAAAAGGGGTGATATTCGCTTATATTTGTTTTTCACAGGTAGGAGGTTCAGATACAAAAAAAAAAAAATGTAGAATGGAACAAATGTGTTTGCTAGAAAAATCAATTTATTTTCATAGTTTATCCATTAATAACTTTTAATGACGAAAAAATATTTAAGGCTCATTATATTTTCGTGGAGAACTTCAAAATGTGGGTATGTATTTTTTTTTTTTCAGAGCGAAAAAAAAAAACAGGGATGGCCGAGTCGATATGTCGGATTAACATTGTCTTTTATTTTTATTAGCGGTTATTTTTAAACGAAGTGCACGCGGCGAATAATCTGGAGGTCACTCTTCTGCAGTTAAGTTATGATTAGCCACGTTTCTTCCAGTCACCCCCTTTTATAGTCCTCCTTTCTTTTCACATATGTTGCAATCAACCAGACATCCACCTTTCTATTACACAGTGACTCCATATTACACGCACACAAGTGTTCTAACCTATCTCTACCGTTGTCAAACCCGATTAAGGTCACATACGCCAAGTGCATAGCAAAACCGTCTGACAAAAAAAAAGTAGTAAAGCAATTCTGCTAATAACTGAAGGAAAATGCAAAGGCAACTTTATGGTTTTAAAACATTGAAATAAGAGAAAAATTTAGACAGAATCTTTGGTTTCCAGAAACTTTTTTTACTCCGGGCTACGTCTGGTTTGGGGGTTATTAACCCTTAAAAAATGATAAATCAAGAAGTGCTTAACACTTTGACCGCGATTTTGTCAAAATTTCATCAAGTAAACTGTTTAGATTCGAATTAGCAATGTACAGGCAAAGAGCTTTCAGAATCAATAGCGTTTGGTCACCGGGTAGAAAAAAGTTATATTTCGACCTTTGTAATCTTTCTGGTTTTTTTGCTTTCAGATGGGTACAAGGGTTATATAGGTTAGTTCCAACCGAGAATGTATGTAAAAGGCAGAAGGAGAATTCTCCGACCTTATAAGGTATATGTCGGAACCTTATTTCTGTTTTCAAAGCATTGAGTTAGTTCAATAAGGATTAATTGGAATTACATAATTATATGAAATTATTTTCATTATTCATTATTTCATTATTATTTTGCTTCTTTAACTAAACACTACGCGTTGTTCTTATTATATCCGGTACCCATAGGGTACAAGGGTATTATAAGTTAGTGTCAACCGAGGATGTCTGTAACAGGCAGAATGACAAATCTCCGACCCTATAAAGTATATATATTCTTGATCAGAGTCACCAGACGAGTCGTCCGTCTGCCCGTCTGCCTGTCCGTGTGAAACAGCAGATCTCAGAGACCTAGAGTTCCCAAATTTGGTGACAACATTGAAATCTGTTGCACTCAGATCAAGATTGATAACAGTTTTTTAAAAGTTAGGCATTCGCGGACGTTTTCTGAAAATTTGTGTCGGTCACACTCGAATGTAGCTTTCCTACTTGTTCCTGGTATTATTATTGTTTTTTCCATTATCATTATCATTTAGGTTTCTGTATGTTGCGGTTAGCCTAACAGAGATCTGTTAATGTGCAGTCTCGGTGTGACATGGTATAGGAGAAGGACAAATTTATGGTCCTTGGCGAATACTGTAATGAATAGGATGTACGCCTATGTCAGCTATATAAGAAGGGAACTCACAATGTTAGAGCAGTCCTGATCGAGGCACGGTGAGAAGATGTCACAGCCGAGAAAGCGTACGGCCCGCAACGCCGCGGAATCGATACTCCGAGATCAGAAGTGAGAATGCCTTCCAACCAAACTGATTACGGTGATCGCATTTGTGAGCTTCTAGAAATGCAGCACCGAAGCATGATGGAAGTTATAAAAGCCGTGAAAAGTGTTCTACAGTGGACCTTATAGTTGCGGAAAAACCTATGGTTGAAAGCACACTGCTCATAACATTGAGTAAATCCCTGAAGAGAAGCGCTTCTGATTGGCTATCTCAAATAGGTTATTCGGGCATGACTTGGAACCAGATCAAAGAACTATTCCTGCAACAATTTAAAGGCAAGGAAACTACAGCAGCTACAGTGTTCAACGTTCTTAACTGTCCCCCAAAAGTTGGTGAGAATGTTTATAGTAGAGCTGGGAAAAAATCGATTCTAAAATCGATACTACCGATTCTTTTTTTTTCGTTTAAACATCGATTCTGTTTTGGTAGCATCGATGTATCATGAAGCATTCATCAGCTAAATTCCATCACTATGAATAAGAATGTAACAGACGCGCCGCTCTTAAACCAAAAACTGTAAGCAAGCTTCTGTTTACAAGCAAGAACCAATGGCTTTTGGATATGTAATCTTTTGTTATTCTTTTGTTATTTCTTTTCTTAAATGTATTTTTAGTTTGCATTTTACATGGTAAGTATATGATATCCATGAATTGATCTCTTTCGTTACTTATGTTTTTAAAACCTTTAACTTTTCCTTATTTATATAATCGAAATGTGTTTTTAGTTGCTTTTTGCATGTATAAGTATATGATCTCTATAAATTAATTAAACTAAATTAATTTATAAGGATCTCCATAAATTGATCTTTATAAATTAAAAAAAAAGTTTTTTTTTCGATTTAATCGGTTTTCTAAAAGATCGAAAAAAATCGATGCACTGAGAATGGATTATTTCCCAGCTCTAGTTTATAGACCGACATTAAAACGCGAGATGACTGAATTGAAAGCATTCGCATTCGTCAATAATGGAAAGCATAAAAGATCGTAGAATTCTGCGGCCAAGAAACCACGCTTGCAACCAGCACTCAAGTGTCACTTCTGCGGAAAAATTGGCCACAAAATCGTCGACTGCCATGTGAGGAAGAGCAACTTTAAAAACTAACACGGATCTCAAACAATATCACGCCGATCTGTCAACGCAAAGAGGGGCTTAATTACGTGCTACAGGTGTGGAAATCCAGGACACACCGCGTCGGCTTGTCCAGGAAGGCTTACATCACCAATCCAGAACAAAGCGTGTAAACGTTTGTAACGTAGCTGTCCTTATCAGTACCTTAACATCGTATCCATTTTGCTTTGATTCTGGTGCAGAGTGCTCGCTCGTAAAGGAATCGGTGTCCTGGCAACTGGCAGGCACACGAACAAACAATGGTGTTATCTTAAAAGGCTATTTCCCATGCCTAGTACTTGACTAGTACGTTGCAAATACTATCTAACGTCGTGATTCGCGGATATGCGCTTGAAGTTATTCTATATGTTGTTCAAGACAGTTATTTTAATTGTAGTATTATAATTGGTCGCGAAATTTTAAACCAGGGATTTGGTGTATCAATAACGATCGATAAATTTGAACTGTTTAAAACTGTATCTGTAAATACCTGTTTTGCTCTGAGTATATAGCCGTAATTTTGTCAAGATTGAGACTGATTTGGATAGTCTAGATAAGTCCAGTTTGTTGAGTATTTTGAATGAATTCTCGGAAGCATTTATCGACGGATTCCCTAAAAATAGAAACACGACCACCGAGTTTCATATTCGTTTAATCAATCCAAACAAAATCGAGCGTACGGCATTCGTTACACAAGAGGGCCAATTTGAGTTTTTAACAATGCCTTTTGGACTAAAGAATGCAGCACCTGTGTTATAAAGGCGTTGGGTGTTGTTTTTAAGACAAAAATTTGTGACAAATTTAAGTTTGTAAAATGCATTATAACTAAAGAACGAGAGGTCTCCCATTGGGTATTCTGGTTTAATATTGAAGTAGAAAAGCCAAAGCTCTTTTTAAGCTGAATACCCGCTCTGGGCAACGTAAGGTTTGGTAGTTATTAAGCCTTGAAAAGTGCCGATTCAAGAAGTGCGTGATACTTGGACCGCGATTTTCTCAAAATTGGTGGGTGATGGAAATTTTTCAGTTTCGGACTAGTAATGTACCGGGTTCAGATCTATCAGAATCAATGGCTTTTTATAGCCGGCAAAAAAAAAGGTCGATTTTTGTCGACCTGTGTAATTGTATCACCAATAAATTGACAAAACCACCCTAGGGAAAATTACCAATAGAACTCCACCCAATACCAAAAGTAGAGATCCCTAGCACACTATTTACATTGATATTTCAAGGAAATTAAGTGGCAAAAAGGATCAGAAGGAATATATTATAGTTCAGATTGACGCATTTTCAAAATTTCTTTATTTACACCATACTTTGAATATTACTAGCGAAAGCTGTGTTGACGCAGTTAAATCGACAATATCTATGTTTGAGTTATCGACTAGTGTCATAGCAGATCAGGGAAGAAGTTGAGCCGTTTTCGGAGATTTTTGTAACATGCAAAAAATACAATTACATTTAGTTGCAAATGAGGAAGTAGAACGAGATATGAGCACGCTGAAAGGTATGCTGACCGTCGTAGAGTGTAGTCAACGTACTTGGCAAGACGCTCTAGGTGAAATACAATTGGCTATAAACTGTTTTGTTAATCGAATAGCAAAAGCAAGCCCTCTTACTGGAAAATAAGCCAGATCGTTTATTATGTTGCCCATTTGCGAAAAAAATAATAAGGTAGATTTGGACTCTGTAAGAAAAAATGCAAAAGAAAGTAAGGAAAACAATGCAAAATATGAAAAAAAAAAAGGTTAATAGAAACCAAAGTAAAGTTAAACAACATAAAGTAGGCGACTATATGTTGCTAAAAAATAAAGAGAAACATTCTACGAAATTAGATAATACATTTAAAGGCCCATTTTTAGTGTTAGAGTTACTTAAAGGTGACCGTTATGTCTTGAAGTCACTTTCAAATAAACGAACCTATTAATATGAGCACGAGTCTTTAAGAAGAATGCCTATAAAAGAGATTCCCGAAGAGTAAGATATATGTAATGAGAGAGTAGAAGATGAAGAAAACTTATTGGTGGATTTTAATGAAGTAAGTGAGGTTGAAAGAGATGTCGAGGATTAGTTGGTGGACTCCATCTTGAAAGTAGCATTGATGGACGTTAATAAAAGATTCTACACATTCATTCCAGGCGGTGCGCCTGTTTTAGAAAGGAAGTAAATCATGTTGACCTTTTGGAATAAATTCATAGTAAAGGCTCTTCATAAGTTAATATAAATAATTAGTAAAATTAACCATATGAATCAGTGATGACGAACAACGTATTAATTCGTTTTATTTGATTTGTAATGATCGATTCAGGTTTTACTTATTTATTTCTATAGCAAAGATCTGCTAGTATCATGTACCTCCGCCCAAATTTGGAGTCTTTTTATAGATGTGCTTCGACTCACATCAGGTGGGTGGAGGCAAGGACAAATGTGTTATAATATTATTTACATTAAACTCAAGGGAGATTTCAACATATAACAAAAAATACAGCTCATTGCTCGACGAACATAAAACGCGAAAGGGACCATGAATCTCGTAGTTTGACCTGCAAAACTGCAAGGCTATAGGTCGAAAATTACGAGACGGCCTTTTAGGTATGGTGAAGCGAATTTGGCCAAGAAGGTGAGACGAGTTGATGTGTCCAGTGATTAGTTTGTGTAGGAACATCACTCTATGGCAGGTCCGGCGATCCCTAACGAGGGCAGGTTCAATAGTCTGTCAACGTAGAATGGCAGGTGACGATAAGATTCACAGTTTAATCCCCGTAAGGCAAACAAAGGGAATTGTTTCTGTACCGATTCGATAGGTTCCGATATTTTGCGTATTGAGGCGACCGTACGCACGAACAATATTCGAGAATTGGGCGAAGCAGTGAAATATACAGGAGTTTAGTCGTGTAGGGATCCTCAAACTTCTTTGACAATCGCTTGACAAAGGCGAAGACTCCTTATGCTTTCCCTACAATGATGCCAATGTGATCGGAGAAGATCTGTGCCAACCGAGAATGTATGTAACAGGCAGAAGGATAAATCTCCGACCCTATAAAGTATATATATTCTTGATCAGCGACACTAGCCGACTCGATCTAGCCATGTCCGTCTGTCCGTCTGTCCGTCTGTCTGTCCGTGTGAAACAACAGATCTCAGAGACTATAAGAGCTAGAGTTACCAAGTTTGGTGACAGTATTGGAATCTGTTGCACGCAGATCAAGTTTGTTTTAAAATTTGTCCACGCGTAAAGTAAGTAGATAGGCTTAATAAGTAGGCAATCATAGACGTGTTCTGAAAATTTGAGTAAAATCGGATAATAAACATAGAAGTTATTAAACAATAAAATTTCTGAGAGAGAGAGAGAGAGAGAGCGCAAGTGCGTGTTGCTCAACATGTTCCTAGCAACATTTGTCTCTTTTGAGTGTTGCTCAGCATGTTCCTAGCAACATTTGTCGCTTTTGAGAGTTGCTCAACATGTTTCTAGCAACATTTGTCTCTATTTGTTAACATTTCCTTTTTTCCATGTTCATGTGCTGTTTAATTTCACCCACAATGCTTTGGGTACTATGTATCTTACAGTCGGTCACATTCGACTGTAGCTTTCCCACTTGTTTCAACTGTAACCAAAATGAATCGATTTTCAATAATCCAATTGCAGACTGCAAGGATATACAAATTTCGGTTTTTCGGAAGATAGCTTTCTTTCTTGTTTTTCAATAAAAATACGCTTTTTGTATTAAAATATAAATGCACCAAAAGTGTGTGTGAAAAAGAAAAGACCGAAAAAGGCGCCAAAACTGCAGAACTGAAAAAGCGTGAGCAAGAAAGAACAAAAATGAACATAATTCACTTTCATAACCCAACAGATAAAACATCTGAAAAATTCATTAATTGAACAAAAAGGAGTACAAATTAATAATAATCAGAAATTAAAAGTTGTTTAGGTACCGGTATCTCACAGTCGAGCACACTTGACTGTAACTTCTTTCTTGTTATACCCGGTACCCATAGGATACAAGGGTGTTATAATTAAGTGCCAACCGAGAATGTATGTAACAGGCATAGTCACCAGCCGATTCGATTAAGCCGATTTAGCCGTCTGTCCGCCTTTCCGCCTGTGTAAAACAACAGATCTCAGAGACTATATGAGCTAGAGTTACCAAATTTGGTGGCAACATTGGAATCTGTTGCAAGCAAATCAATTTTTTTTTTTACATTTGGCCACGCCCACTTCCGCCCCCAAGGATCATAAAAAACTTTATATAAGCTACTGTCGTAATTTCGGCAAAAAAATAAATAGATAAAATAAAAAACGGCGGTTTCTGAAAATTTGGTAAGATCGGATGATAAATATGGAAGTTATTAAACAATAAAGTCTCTGTGTATGCTTCTGGGTGTATGTCTTTCTTGGGTGTTGCTCAACATTTTTCTAGCAACATTTGACTTTATTGGTCAACATTTTATTCTCTCCATATCCATGAGCTATTTAATTTCACACACAACGCCTTAGGTACCGGGAATCTCACAGTCGGTCACACTCGACTGTAGCTTTCCTACTTGTTATACCCGGTACCCATAGGGTACAAGGGTATCACTGTGGACGGCAGTCCACGTAGTGACGATGAGCACCGAGACTGTGGTGCGCAAGGAGACTACTATATACAGCCGTAGAATTGAAAATCTGCTACGATAGTCCAATCAGAACCATTTATATCTTGATCGAAAGGTATTGTAAACCTCTTTGAAACTGCTTACTAAGATTTTTCAAAAACGGATTAGTTTGGGAGAAATGGGAGTGAAAGTGCGAAATTGAACATTTTGAAAATTTGAGCATTTGGGGCCAGTAGAGCAAAAATCCCCAAATTTTTAATAATGTTCTGATCTAGCTTTAAATACGCGTCGAATGACACCTCGATCATCCTGATCCGATACTCCGTTCAAAAGATATTTAATAAACAAAATTTTAACGGCCTTTCCGAAATGAAAACGTTTGTCCTGTTGTTTGTCTGTGTGTCGATTTTTTTTGTTTTAGACTCCTGGAACTACTTTTATTTTATTAAACAGCTCGAGCTGAACATTTTTTGTTCTACAACTTCTTGGGTTTCCCTCTAGTTTGGCGGGAAAACAGCTAAAAAATCTAGATTTCCCGCGCCCATAACTTCTAAACGACTAAAGCTACAGAAACGTGATATATGTCGTTAGAAAGGTATTTTGAAATAATAGTAGCTTTGCCTGGACATAATTTATCTAAATATAATATTTAAGAATTTAGAATTAAAATTAATTTTTCTTTAGGAATTTCTTAATTTTTTTAAAAAATGGCTCTTACGATTTTGATACTCATTTCAGGCCGTATAACCCTTGAGATTACTGTTCACCTTTTGGGGTACTACTCATATCTCCGAAAATTCGCTTTTTCATTAAAATTAGTACCAATGATCCCATATAGGTAACTTCTTCATATATGGATTTTTTGTTAGTTTTCCACATTTGAAACAAATACTTGTGATATCAAAAACACCACTTAACGAGATACTAAATTTTGTGACGGTAACCGGCGTTCAGCTAATATTAGATGTCATACCTATGAGCTATAATTTTTATACCCGGTACCCATAGGGTACAAGGGTATTATAAGTTAGTGCCAACCGAGAATGTATGTAACAGGCAGAAGGAGAAACCTCCGACCCTATAAAGTATATATATTCTTGATCAGCCTCACTAGCCGAGTCGATCTAGCCATGTCCGTCTGTCCGTCTGTCCGTCTGTCCGTCCGTCCGTCCGTGTGAAACAACAGATCTCAGAGACTATAAGAGCTAGAGTACCAAATTTGGTGACCACATTGGAATATTTTGCACGCAGATCAAGTTTGTTTTAAAAATTGGCCACGCCCACTTCCGCCCCGGAAAACATAAAAAAGGTAAATAACCATATGCGTGATTTTCGGCATAAAGTAAATAGATTGGCTGAATAAGTAGGCAATTATGGACGTGTTCTGAAAATTTGAGTAAAATCGGATGATAAACATAGAAGCTATTAAACAATAAAGTTTCTGAGAGAGCGCGCACGAGCGTGTTGCTCAGCATGTTCCTAGCAACATTTGTCGTTGTTGGGTGTTGCTCAGCATGTTCCTAGCAACATTTGTCACTTTTGAGAGTTGCCCAACATGTTCCTAGCAACATTTGTCTCTATTTGTCAACATTTCCTTTTTCACATGTTCATGTGCTGTTTAATTTCACCCACAATTGGGTACCGGGTATCTTACAGTCGGTCACACTCGACTGTAGCTTTCCCACTTGTTTAATAATAGATTGGTCATATAGGAACGACCTCTGGACATGGTATTGAGCTATACTAATTAACACTAACAATTGGAGACCTACATACATATGGCATTTTAAAAACTTCTGATATCAAACAAAACCACCTCTTAACGAGGTGAGATAAAAGTGACGATGGCACATTCAACTCAAAAATTTCAAAACAGGCAGCGTGCCGATTTTGAAACTAATTAAACAATTTTGTAATATTTTGTTTCAATAACTATTAATCGTCACAAAATTTGGTATCAGAAATTTTTGGAGTTGAATGTGCCATCGTCACTTTTATCTCACCTCGTTAAGAGGTGGTTTTATTATACCCGGTACCCATAGGGTACAAGGGTATTATAAGTTAGTGCCAATCGAGAATGTATGTAACAGGCAGAAGGAGGCATCTCCGACCCCATAAAGTATATATATTCTTGATCAGCATCACCAGCCGAGTCGATTTAGCCATGTCCGTCTGTCCGTCTGTCCGTCCGTGTGAAACAACAGATCTCAGAGATTATACGAGCTAGAGTTACCAAATTTGGTGACAACATTGGAATCTGTTGCACGCAGATCAAGTTTGTTTTAAAATTTGGCCACGCCCACTTCCGCCCCCGAAAAAAATAAAAAACGGTATATAAGCTATAGGCGTGATTTTCGACTTAAAGTAAATAGATATACTTAATAAGTAGGCGATTGCGGACGTGCTCTGCAAATTTAAGTAAAATCGGATGATAAACATGAAAGTTATTACACAATTAATGCTTTCATGCTCTCTCGCTCTATCGCACTGCTTAGGAATAATTTCGCGTGTCTGAGCACTTAGCTTTTGGGTGGCAGTAGCGAAAAAAGTGTTGCGTGCTTTCGAGCGCAGTATTAATTCGTAATGCAGCTGCGTACAGATGCAGAATAAGTCTTTTGAACGTTGCTTAATATGTTTTTAGTAACATTTAACTTTATTTGTCAACTTTTGTTTTTCCATGTCCGTGTGCTATTTAATTTCACGGGCAATACTTTGGGTACCGGGTATCTCACAGTCGGTCACTCGACTGTAGCTTTCTCACTTGTTATACCCGACGACGTCTGCGCAGAAGACACCCTGCGGACCTATGGATACTCGGCCGAGACAGACATGGACGATTACTTTAACACCATATAATCACACATAAAATGCCCCAAAGTGCCGCTCTTTCCCACCCGCAGTTTCCGGGATCTATAGTTACTATTAATCAAACACGAAAACAAGAGCTACTCTTGTGAAGCGTGATAATTAAACTTACAAAAATGAAAAAAAAAAAAATGTTATACCCGAAACCCATAGGGTACAAGGGTATTATAAGTTAGTGCCAACCGAGAATGTATGTAACAGGCAGAAGGAGAAACCTCCGACCCTATAAAGTATATATATTCTTGATCAGCCTCACTAGCCGAGTCGATCTAGCCATGTCCGTCTGTCCGTCTGTCCGTCTGTCCGTCCGTCCGTCCGTGTGAAACAACAGATCTCAGAGACTATAAGAGCTAGAGTACCAAATTTGGTGACCACATTGGAATATTTTGCACGCAGATCAAGTTTGTTTTAAAATTGACCACGCCCACTTCCGCCCCGGAAAACATAAAAACGGTAAATAACCATATGCGTGATTTTCGGCATAAAGTAAATAGATTGGCTGAATAAGTAGGCAATTATGGACGTGTTCTGAAAATTTGAGTAAAATCGGATGATAAACATAGAAGCTATTAAACAATAAAGTTTCTGAGAGAGAGAGAGAGAGCGCGCACGAGCGTGTTGCTCAGCATGTTCCTAGCAACATTTGTCGTTGTTGGGTGTTGCTCAGCATGTTCCTAGCAACATTTGTCACTTTTGAGAGTTGCCCAACATGTTCCTAGCAACATTTGTCTCTATTTGTCAACATTTCCTTTTTCACATGTTCATGTGCTGTTTAATTTCACCCACAATTGGGTACCGGGTATCTTACAGTCGGTCACACTCGACTGTAGCTTTCCCACTTGTTTAATAATAGATTGGTCATATAGGAACGACCTCTGGACATGGTATTGAGCTATACTAATTAACACTAACAATTGGAGACCTACATACATATGGCATTTTAAAACTTCTGATATCAAACAAAACCACCTCTTAACGAGGTGAGATAAAAGTGACGATGGCACATTCAACTCAAAAATTTCAAAACAGGCAGCGTGCCGATTTTGAAACTAATTAAACAATTTTGTAATATTTTGTTTCAATAACTATTAATCGTCACAAAATTTGGTATCAGAAATTTTGGAGTTGAATGTGCCATCGTCACTTTTATCTCACCTCGTTAAGAGGTGGTTTTGTTATACCCGGTACCCATAGGGTACAAGGGTATTATAAGTTAGTGCCAATCGAGAATGTATGTAACAGGCAGAAGGAGGCATCTCCGACCCCATAAAGTATATATATTCTTGATCAGCATCACCAGCCGAGTCGATTTAGCCATGTCCGTCTGTCCGTCTGTCCGTCCGTGTGAAACAACAGATCTCAGAGATTATACGAGCTAGAGTTACCAAATTTGGTGACAACATTGGAATCTGTTGCACGCAGATCAAGTTTGTTTTAAAATTTGGCCACGCCCACTTCCGCCCCCGAAAAAAATAAAAACGGTATATAAGCTATAGGCGTGATTTTCGACTTAAAGTAAATAGATATACTTAATAAGTAGGCGATTGCGGACGTGCTCTGCAAATTTAAGTAAAATCGGATGATAAACATGAAAGTTATTACACAATTAATGCTTTCATGCTCTCTCGCTCTATCGCACTGCTTAGGAATAATTTCGCGTGTCTGAGCACTTAGCTTTTGGGTGGCAGTAGCGAAAAAAGTGTTGCGTGCTTTCGAGCGCAGTATTAATTCGTAATGCAGCTGCGTACAGATGCAGAATAAGTCTTTTGAACGTTGCTTAATATGTTTTAGTAACATTTAACTTTATTTGTCAACTTTTGTTTTTCCATGTCCGTGTGCTATTTAATTTCACGGGCAATACTTTGGGTACCGGGTATCTCACAGTCGGTCACTCGACTGTAGCTTTCTCACTTGTTATACCCGACGACGTCTGCGCAGAAGACACCCTGCGGACCTATGGATACTCGGCCGAGACAGACATGGACGATTACTTTAACACCATATAATCACACATAAAATGCCCCAAAGTGCCGCTCTTTCCCACCCGCAGTTTCCGGGATCTATAGTTACTATTAATCAAACACGAAAACAAGAGCTACTCTTGTGAAGCGTGATAATTAAACTTACAAAAATGAAAAAAAAAAAAAAAAAAAAAAAAATGTTATACCCGAAACCCATAGGGTACAAGGGTATTATAAGTTAGTGCCAACCGAGAATGGCACAGGCAGAAGGAGAAACCTCCGACCCTATAAAGTATATATATTCTTGATCAGCCTCACTAGCCGAGTCGATCTAGCCATGTCCGTCTGTCCGTCTGTCCGTCTGTCCGTCCGTCCGTCCGTGTGAAACAACAGATCTCAGAGACTATAAGAGCTAGAGTACCAAATTTGGTGACCACATTGGAATATTTTGCACGCAGATCAAGTTTGTTTTAAAAATTGGCCACGCCCACTTCCGCCCCCGAAAAACATTAAAAACGGTAAAAACGATAGACCCTATAAGTAGGCAATCTTGTACGTGTTCTGAAAATTTGAGTAAAATCGGATGATAAACGTAGAAGTTATTAAACAATAAAGTTTCTGGGTAAACTTTTTGAGAGAGAGGGAGAGAGAGAGAGAGAGGGAGAGAGAGAGAGAGAGAGAGAGAGAGAGAGAGTGAGAGAGCGCACTTGCGTGTTGCTTAACATATTCCTAGCAACATTTGTCCCTTTTGAAAGTTGCCCAACATGTTCCTAGCAACATTTGTCTTTTTTAGGTGTTGCTCAACATGTTTCTAGCAATTTTTTTTTTATTTGCCAACATTTTTTTTTTCCATGTTCATGTGCTGTTTAATTTCACCCACAATGCTTTGGGTACCGGGTATCTCACAGTCGGTCACACTCGACTGTAGCTTTCCCACTTGTTTTTTTTTATCAGAGTACCAAAACTTTTCCTTCGTTGAATTTTAAATTTCCTATTTCACAGTCGAGTACACTCGACTATAGTTTTCTTACATTTCTTGAAAAATATTATTTAGTTTCCTAAAAAACTAAATGACAATAAGAATGTAAGCTGAACTCCTTAAGCCGTATACCCTTTCAGAATGCAATTATATTATTGAATATCGATCCATTTTGGTAAAGAAGGTATTATAATTTTGACCAGAAGTTTGCAGCGCAGTGAAGGAGTCATTTCCGACTCTATAAAGTGTATACATTTTTGATCAGCATCACCAGACGAGTCGATCTATCTATGACCGTCTGTCTGTCTTTCCATTTCTAAGCAAGTCCCTTGTTTTTTCAGCTATCTGAATGAAATTGTGCAGATAACCTTCTTTATATTCCTTTTAGTATTTAAGTCAGTACGGGTCAGATCAGACCACTTTTACTAATAGCTGCCATCAGAACGATCGAGCAAATTAGCCGATTTTCGTTGTTTTTAAAGATAGCTTAAGAACTAGATATTTAACTCTAAGAAAGGCTAAATCTAGCCACACAATTACAACTTGACTGCACAGATTCTTCTGTTCTCTTTTTTGTATATTGTCCGTGCTGGTAAGCAGTTCTAAGAGACTATAAGAGCTAGAGTTATTAAACTTGGTGACAACATTCGAATCTGTTGCACGCAGACCAAGTTTGTTTTAAAATTTGGCCACGCCCACTTCAGCCTTCGAAAATAAAAACAAAAGTTTACAAGCTAAAGTCGTGATTTTTGGCTTAAAGTAAATAGATAAAATACATAAATAGGTTTGTGCGGACGTTTTCTGAAAATTTGAGTAAAATTGTTTTGGGTACCGGGTATCTCACAGTCAGTCTCACTCGACCGTATCTTTCCTACTTGTTTTTGACGTGATAACGTCTTATAAATCGATACAGCAGGCTGTATGCACGCTCGAAAAAGCATGACTCATGTGTCGTTACCTCTGCCGCGACACAGGCAGAGCAATCGTGACGTGAGCAGCAGCAGCAGAGAAGAGAGAGAATGAGAGAGAGTGGTTCAAATTTAATGCTTTCCGCTCTTCTGGCAACCGCAAGGGCAAAGCGGTGTATCTCCGTCTCGCTCTCACCGCCCGTTTTACGACGGTGTTTCTCCGTCTCGCTCTGCTCTCCCGCTTTGTCTATTTATAGCTCGAGCACTGACGCAGGCGACTGTGTATTTCAGTCTTTGACGTCGCCCTCTTGTTTGCATGCATGGTGCAGAGCTTAGAGTGTTCGAGTCTTAATCTAACGATCGCGGGTTCGAGTACCAACCGCAGCAATTGTGTTTTCAAAAATATAAGTTGGCTTTTATAGACTTTCTATAATATTTATATCCATTTAACTTAACATATCAGCATACAGCCCGCATTTCCTAGTCCTCTCCAGAAACTGGCCATTTGCGGCCGGCACTGCCTGATCCTCTCCAGAAACTGGCCATTTACAGCCGGCACTGCCTGATCCTCTCTGGCCGGCACTGCCTGATCCTCTCCAGAAACTGGCCATTTGCAGCCGGCACTGCCTGATCCTCTCCTGAAACTGGCCATTTGCAGCCGGCACTGCCTGATCCTCTCCAGAAACTGGCCATTTACAGCCGGCACTGCCTCATCCTCTCCAGAAACTGGCCATTTGCAGCCGGCACTGCCTGATCCTCTCCTGAAACTGGCCATTTGCAGTTGGCACTGCCTGATCCTCTCCTGAAACTGGCCATTTACAGCCGGCACTGCCTGATCCTCTCCAGAAACTGGCCATTTGCAGCCGGCACTGCCTGATCCTCTCCAGAAACTGGCCATTTACAGCCGGCACTGCCTGATCCTCTCCAGAAACTGGCCATTTGCAGCCGGCACTGCCTGATCCTCTCCAGAAACTGGCCATTTACAGCCTCCTCTCTCAATTTTACATAATTTTTTTACCGTGAACGTGTCAACGTCTTAAGTAAATGCTACCATTCCATCAGTATTTTCTTAAGACGTTGTCACGTTCAACGTCAGTAACCCGACAATTTTTTTTTATGAAACTGGTCGAGTTTGAGTCTAATCTGACTCTTTTCTGACATATACATATATTATATAGAAATACCCTCTAAAAATTAAAATTTTTAGGTACTTGAATCGTCTCTGAGAAATGGGTATTAAATCATATAAGTAGTAAATATATTAAAATCATACTTACATTTTTGGATCAATAATTGTATCAACCAAAAAAAATCATCGAATTTTGTTAAAGAATTTCGAAGTTTAGATCCAGTAGTTTTAGTTTTAATTGTTTTGTTATTTTAATCCAAATGCACAATTAATTTAAATTAGAATTCTAATTCTCAATTTAGTCCGGAATTTATACTTTATAAGCCCAAGCTTAAATAAAGTATAAAATTCTTCATATTTTCGAAATTCCTTTTAGTCTGCTTATGACAAAATCATATAGTCTGCTTATGACAAAATCATATAGTCGTCCAATCAACGCCGTTAAAACTTATTTTTTACTAACCTTAATTCCGTATATGCTCAGTCATAAAAGCTTCATAAGAGTCCGCGATTAGATAGCACTAAATGTGCTCCGAAAACGCTCAAATTTAAGTGTTTCTAACTTTTCTGGCTGGGATTCTGCAGAAAAACATATGTCAACTGCAGATAGACGTGCGTCACCTCTTTGCTCTTCATAGATATTTATTAAACTATTTTTTAAATTTACATATTTGAACCATCTAGCACGCGGTAGAGGAACAGATCCAGTTTCCTGTGCGAAGTGCAATGTTTTTGATTTTAGCGATTTCGCACGAAACTGCGCTGTGATCGCCGTGTTTTGTTCATGATTCATTAGCAGCTTTAACAATGCCTGCAATTAGCGACTGTCGCTGTTAGTTCTCGTATCATTCGAATCAGGTATTGTTTATTTCTACATTTTATTTCCGTAACGAAGCGGAGAAAGTTCAAGGGCAAGTGACAAATGATCTCGCGCGTGGAAATTACTTTTATAGGTTAACTACTTAATATCGAAGATAATATTCGATTACTTTGATGATATTTGATTACTTTGAATTTATCTAGGAGAATCTCAATATTAGGAAAAAATTTTGTTTCCTTAATTTTTAATACTTATGCAAACCTGCTGAAACGACACCCCCGTAAGAAAAAAAAGAAAGTGTAATTTATTGGTAAGTGATTAAAGTCAGCAACAACGCCGGGTTGTTATTTACATTTACAAATGTCAAAATTTGTTTAAATGTTTTAATTTGTTTGACATTTTGAGAAAATGTAACAAGAAGAAGTTTGCGTGTTCAACTCATTTCCGATCTCATCCGTTTGTCCGCCTTTCCGTTTCTACGCAAACTAGTCGCTCAGTTTAAAAGCAATGAAAATAGAAATAGTCCTATTTCTTTTGGAGGTATAAGTCGGAACGTATCACGTTGGACGACTAAACCATATACAGTATACACATACATACAGTATAGTATTCCAAAGCCGAATTATCAGGCAGGCTCTGGTTTTTACTTTTTTTTTTCGTTTTCGTTTTAGACCAAAATCGTACGTTTTCGTTTTTAGGTTTTCACAAACTTTTTGTCATCGTTTTGTTATCGAAATATATAATTATTTTTTTTGATCAAACAGTTGACATGGACGTTTTGAGAAGTAAACGGAATGTTTAAGTGCCTTTACTTTTTTTAATTGTTTGTTTTAAACCCAAATAAATGCAGAAATTGTTTATTTATCGGTCCAAGAGCGCTGCCACTCTTTAAACAGGAAATGTTATACCTTTTTTACCTTTGAATATAATTAATGCCCCCTTTTAATTTTACAAGCATTTCGACCATATTGTTTGGTTCCACCAACAGTACGGCAGCACTGGCAACCAAAACGAAAGTTGTCGTTGCCGACGGCAAATATTTTATTTGCGAATTCGAGGTGGGGTCAGAAAATAATTATTTAAAAGTAATTACGAGCTAGATTGATCCACTGATGGTGTGAAACAAACATCAGTAGACCAACGAGTCAACAATTTTTTCCTTTTGCAATTAAGGACCGATTTGATGTAGAAAAGGCATTTACTTTTCATTTCGACAAGACAAACTTGCCCGTTTTTGAAAACGAAAAAGTCTTGTGAAAGTGAAAACGGGAGCACCGATTTTCGTTTTCGAAAACGAAAACGAAAGAATCTTGTGAAAGTGAAAACCGGAGCCTGCCTGTATAATATATTTGAACTTTATGTTAATATGAACAGAAAATTTTGTAGAGTTAATTTTTGGCATAGTGAGTTTTCTTGTAGGTGCGGGGTGGGAACAGTTTTGCAAGTGAACTTTTTGACGTGATAACGTCTTATAAATCGATAGAGCAGGCTGGCTGCACGCTCGAAAAAGCATTACTCTTACGTCTTTACCCCTGCCGCGACACAGGTAGAGCAAACGTGACGTGAGCGGCAGCAGCAGAGAAGAGAGAGAATGAGAGAGAGTGGTTAAAATTTAATGCTTTGCACTCTTCTGGCAACCGCAAGGGCAAAGCGGTGTTTCTCCGTCTCGCTCTGCTCTCCCGCTTTGTCTATTTATAGCTCGAGCACTGACGCACGCGTATGTGTGTATTTCAGTCTTTGACGTCGCCCTCTTGTTTGCGTGCGTGGTGCAGAGGCTAGAGTGTTCGAATCTTAATCTAACGATCGCGGGTTCGAGTACCAGCCGCAGCAATTGTGTTTTCAAAAAAATGTAAATTGACTTTATAGCAGTAATGCCCACACAAATACAATGACATGTGACTTGCATTTGTGTGCGTAAGAGAAAAACGAAGTTGGCTTCGCGCGAGACGTTGCGGTTGTCAGAGCAGTGCAAAGCATTTAAATTTTAATGCTTTGCACTGCTCTGACAACTCCCACTCGACCTCTTATTCTCTCTCTTCTCTGCTGCTGCTGCTCACGTCACGTTTACACTGCCTGTGTAGCGGCAGAGAACCGGCAGAATTTTTACCAACCACATGTGGCGGGGGCTTGGGCACCACTGCTTTATAGACTTTCTATAATATTTATATCCATTTAACTTAACATATCAACAAACAGCCGGCACTTCCTATTCCTCTCCAGAAACTGGCCATTTATAGCCGGCACTGCCTGATCCTCTCCAAAACTGACCATTTACAGCCGGCACTGCCTGATCCTCTCCTGAAACTGGCCATTTGCAGCCGGCACTGCCTGATCCTCTCCAGAAACTGGCCATTTGCAGCCGGCACTCCTGATCCTGTCCAGAAACTGGCCATTTACAGCCGGCCACTGCCTGATCCTTTCCAGAAACTGGCCATTTACAGCCGGCACTGCCTCATCCTCTCCAGAAACTGGCCATTTACAGCCGGCACTGCCTGATCCTCTCCAGAAACTGGCCATTTGCAGCCGACACTGCCTGATCCTCTCCAGAAACTGGCCATTTACAGCCGGCATTGCCTGATCCTCTCCAGAAACTGGCCATTTACAGCCGGCCACTGCCTGATCCTTTCCAGAAACTGGCCATTTACAGCCGGCATTGCCTGATCCTCTCCTAAAACTGGCCATTTACAGCCTCCCTCTCTCAATTTTACATAATTTTCTTACCCAGTGTCAAATAATTGAGAATGATTCGTTGTTAAACTAAGAAACTAAACTAAGAACTTTTGTGTATTAAATTGAAAATTATTCGGTCTTAAATGAAGTAAACTTTGCACTTTCCTTGAGCATAAAATGTATTCAAAAATTGGTTGTCTGTAAAGTCGGTTTACTGACGATAGTTGAACGTGACAACGTCTTAAGTAAATGCTACCATTCCATCAGTATTTTCTTAAGACGTTGTCACGTTCAACGTCAGTAAACCGACTTTACAGACAACCAATTTTTTTTTAAACGAGTTTCAATGCTAATTTTCTTTGTTAAATTATAATTCCCATTAAAATACATTATATTAATACAATTTGGTTAGGTCTAAGGCATAACAAGAAAGAAAGCTGTTTTCAGCAAGCCGAAATTTGTATACCCTTGCAGTCTGCAATTGGATTATTGAAAATTGATTCATTTTGGTTACAGTTAAAAAAATCTTAGCGTGTAAACATTTTAGATTTAGTTTATATGGCAGCTATATGATATAGTTGTCTGATCTATATGAAATTAAAACCGTAGTTGTATAACCGTAAAAAACGGCTATATCTTGAAATTTATATATATAAGAGTTAAATTCTTTTTTACATTAATTTCGACGGCAGCTATAGGATACAGTTGTCTGATTTCGGCCGTTCCGACATATATACTGCGTGCTAAAGAAATAAGCCTATGCTGAAAATTTCAGCCCGATAGCTCAAAACTGAGAGACTAGTTCGCGTAGAAACCGACAGACAGACAGACAGACAGACAGACGGACGGACAGACAGACAGACAGACAGACGGACATGGCTAGATCGACTCGGCTGGTGATGCTGATCAAGAATATATATACTATGTGGGGTCGGAGATGCCTCCTTCACTGCGTTGAAAATATCATGGCAAAATTATAATACCCTCTGCAAGGGTATAAAAACAAAAAATAATAAAACAAGTTCAATATATTTCTAGTTAGCTAACACTGCTATTTTATGAGTTTTTCAATAATATTATATTTTTTTACAGAGCACCGCAGGATATTGATTAGATCCTTATTATTTGCTGAAGATTAATGTTTTTAGAATATATTAGGCATAATACTCGTCTACTATGTTAACTATGTTTTTTGGCTTTTTATCGATACAATGACCAGCACCATAGTCATCTTTCTTGTTAGTTGGCAATAGCTGTACATAGCTGTGATAAGAATGGGATATTGAATATAAACAATTAAGAATGCTACCGTCAAGCAAGTTGTTCTGTAAGATACCAGGTACCGAAAGATCTGTGCATTAAATAAGAAGAAGAACTCCATGCATTCATGCTGGCAACTTCTCACACACCTTTGTCTCGGACTAAACTCTTCTGAAAAAATTACACATTTATTTTTAAAATTCCGCACTATTTAGTATGACAACGCAAAGCGCTATAGCTCCCATGGTAGTGATAAACAAGTGGGAAAGCTACAGTCAAGTGTGACCGACTGTAAGATACCCGATACCCAAAGCATTGTGGGTGAAATTAAACAGCACATGAACATGGGAAAAAAATCATTTTCTGACAAATGAAGACAAATATTGCTAGAAACATGTTGACCAACACTCGAAAGAAACAAATGCTGATAGGAACATGTTGGCGACAAATGTTGCTAGAAACACGCTGAGCAACACCCAACAAAGACAAATGTTGCTAGGAACATTTTGAGCAACACGCACTTGCGCGCTCTCTCTCAGAGACTTTATTGTTTAATATTGTTTATCATTCGATTTTACTCAAAATTTCAGAACACGTCCACGATTGCCTACTTATTAAGGTATCTATTTACTTTACGCCGAAAATCACGCCTATAGCTTATATACAGTTTTTTATCATTTTCGGGGGCGGAAGTGGGCGTGGTTAAATTTTAAAACAAACATGACCTGCGTGCAACAGATTCCAATGTTGTCACCAAATTTGGTAACTCTAACTCTTATAGTCTCTGAGATCTGTTGTTTCACACGGATGGACAAACGGACAGACGGACATGGCTAGATCGACTCGGCTAGTGACGCTGATCAAGAATATATATACTTTATAGGGTCGAAGATTTCTCCTTCTGCCTGTTACATACATTCTCGGTTGGCACCAACTTATAATACCCTTGTACACTATGGGTACCGGGTATAAAAATTCAAAGACAAATAAACTATAGCTTCGTTGTTTTTGAACATATTAACATCTCAGATATAGCCATTTTTTACTTTTTAAGAATTAAGATTTTAATTCTATTAATTTATTAATTTAATTTTTTTAATAAAATTTTCTTATGAAACAACACAATTGCCATACTTTTAACTTTTTTAAATAAATTAAATAAATTTGCCCAGAAATCGAGGTGAGTTTTCAATATTTGGACATAAACACGTTTGTAAATACAGTAGAATCCGGTTATAGCGACTTTCAAGGGACCGACGATTTTACGTCGTTATATCCGGAAGACGCACTAGCCGAAAGCAGCCAAAACAAATTTTTTTTTTTTATTTTATGGTTTCCATGTTCGTAATAGGTTTAAAAATAAACCAAATTAATTTTTTAATCAAAACAAAAAATTTAATACATTTAATTCAATAACATAAGGTTTTCATGAGTTATTCATAATATATATAATGCATATTCATAAGTATAGTATAATAAGATTTTTTCTACGTATGGTTTTTCTATTTATTCTTACTTGAAATAATCAGTAATTTTTGATTGTTTGGTTTTTGTGTGTATGTAAACAAGAAATTTTGTGCGTTAAACTCTCGTCATTAAAAGCTGAATGGCCTTGAATGCCTCCAAAACGCTAGGTGCTGAATTTATATTTTGATCTTAATTTTGATCTTCGACGTTGTCATCGCTGTCCTGTTCGTCATCTAAAATATTTTGAACAATGCTGTCCTCAGACGGTTCCTCACAAATCGCCACACCATTGTCAATAAGAACATATTCACCCAGTTCTTCCTCTGAAATCGGTAGCTGATTTTTAGAGCTCTTGCCCAAACCGATAGAGGAATATCATCTCCGATTTCATTATCATTTTAGAATGAGCTGCTGGGACCTTCTAAATTTTCTTTGGCCAGCCCAGAATGCTTAAAACTTAGCTTTTTTAATTTTGAAAAATTATTTTCGTAATGAAATAACACAGAATTCATGATATTGTTTGTTTATTTTAGCATTGTTAAAGAAATCGAATTTTCTTCTTTACATTTTTTTTTTTTTTTTCGGCAAGTCGCAATATACGGTTGAATTGTGAAAAATCTTGTCGGCATAAGCGGTTTGACTCTAAAAGCGGAAACGTTCTAAGCGGAGGCCCATTCATATAAGTTTGTATGGGGACCAACCAAGACATCGAGTTTTCGTCGCAATAATCGGACGGACGCTGTAAGCAGAGTCGGTATATCCGGATTCTACTGTAAGTGTTAACAGTGTTAAAAATATTATAATCAAGTTTGGGGAGACATGCTCACTAAAAGATTTGCCAAAGACTGGTAGAAAAAAAGGTCCAAGTGATGCCAGCGTTGATAAGAAGGTGCTGGCCTTAATTCACAAAAATCCCTCGATGTCAGTTCGAGATTTGGCCAAAAGACGCACACGAGTACAAGTATGGTTCAACGCATAAAACAACGACATGGACTAAAGACGTATAAAAAACAAAAAGTTCAAAAAAAAGTCTGCGTCAACAAGAAGTCGGCAAAACGAGAGTGCGCAGACTTTATGATCGCTTGCTCACTGATGCAGTCGAATGCATTGTAATGGACGATGAAACGTATGTAAAATTAGACTCCAAACTTTACCAGGCCCCCAATTTTACACAAAAGCCAAAGGTGAAACCGTTGACGACTCGGTCACCAAAATAGAAGTGGACAAATTTGGGGAGAAAGTCCTGATATGGCAGGCAATTTGCACCTGTGGCTTAAAACCAGCCCATTTTTTACAAAAGGCACAATTAACGCTGACGTTTATCAAAGAGAGTGCATTAAAAACGTCTAATACCTTTCTATCGAAAACACAACGTGTCGACTATATTTTGGCCAGACTTTGCGTCAGCGCACTATGCCCGTCAACATTGGCGCTCCTTGAGGCGGAAAACATCAAGTTTGTTACAAAGAGGAGAACCCACCAAATTGCCCAGAGCTGCGTCCCATTGAGAGATATTGGGCCATCGTTAAGCGTAATTTAATAAAAATGGTAGTCTCTCCCAAAACAACACAGACATGAAAAAAAACTGGATGCGTTCAGCCGGCAAGGTCACCAAGGAGGGTGTGCAGAACCTGATGAAAGGAGTTAAGCAAAAAATTCGCTCAAAAATAAGATGTTAATTTTTTTTAAATTCTTTTTATAATAATTTAACGTTTAAGTTTTGCTTTAAAAAAAAACAAAAAGAAAAATTGAAATTGAAATCGAATAAAAAACATGAAAGTTATAGTAGAAAGAAAGTGTGCAGTTTCTTTTCGGCACATTCCTTAGTCTCAGAGATCTGTTGATTCACACGGACAGACAGACGGACAGACGGACATTGCTTACTCGACTCTGCAGGTGACGCTGATCAAGAATATATATACTTTATGGGGTCGGAGATTTCTCCTTCTGCCTGTTACATAAATTTTCTGTTGGCTCTAAATTATAATACCCTTGTACCCTATGGGTACCGGATATAAAAATAATAGATTACAAATTAATTAAATAGTTTCAAAATTGGCACTTGTGTAATACATACGTGTATTCATTGAAATTAAGCAAAATATTTAAAGCAGAATGCCGACTAATTAAATATGTAGCTTTCGCATACAGGAAGCAATTCGTGTTTGTTCTTTGACTAATTGCAATCCGATATCCGGGATATGTTGTTGTTTCGACTTCTGTTCTGACTTAAGCTATGTACATATTTGCGGAGAACTTGGAAACCAATCGCGATGTTTACTTAACAAGCCAACATGAGTCCCCCAAAACGCGCCGAAGCTCTTCCGATTGTCGACTGTCTGCAGAAAAAGACAGAGTGGAAATATCCTATTTATCTTTGCATTGACGCAAACAACTGAAAACGGCGTCGTGTGAGTAAAGTCTAATTAAAAATATAATGTGCACTATTTGTTTTGGAACCAAAAAGAAAAAACAGCAAAATAGCACTCAATTAGAAAAAACAAGTAAAATGCCTGGTAACCAAAGCTTGCTGAGTAAAATAAATTAATTGGAAAAAGATAAAAGGCTGCAACATGATTATCTAATAATACCATGTTCTTTGTCATACTATATTAACTCCTAACTCCTCCGACTATATTTCCTCTTAACGAGGTAGATAATAGTGACAATCGCACATTCATTTAAAAAAATACATTAATTAAAAAAAAATATCACATTTTAATTATTAAAACAAAATAAAAATCGTATTAGTTGAAAAATTTGTAACATTGAAAACAAGGAAAGGTAAGACGGCGTTCCGATTTTGACACTAATTAAATATTTTCTAATTTTTGTTTGAACGTTTTTCAAATTAACAACTTTAATTGCTTTAAATTAAGCAGAATGCCGATTTCGAAACTAATAAAATATGCATTTAAATATCATTCAAAAACTCGTATTTCCGTAGAGAGCGGACGTCTTTCGTGCGAGCTCCGGGAAAATTATAGAAAGTGGATGATTTATAGACAAAAATAAAGTTAATAATAGTGGAGTATTCCAAGATAAGCAAAAAGACGCTAAAACAGAAAAATAAACAGTTTTCGACACACAAAATTAGTGATATGATTAAAACAAGTGCATAATTATTTTATAAAAATAAGTGCCACGCGAAATAGCTCAATGAGCGACGAACAAAAGAAAGAGCGTAGAAGTTCCGTGAGCCCCAGTAACGGTTATTTCTCGTACTTCTCAAGGCGCGACAACAACGAAACGGCGATAATAAGCAACCGTTTGGCGGTCGATAGCCCACCCGCTCTTCTCACTCCTACACCTACATCATAGAGTTCTCAGTGCAAAACCCCAACAACAAGCACTGATACAATTTTGGCAACTGCAGCAAAAGCAACGGCAACAACAACAGTGACGCCGGAAAAAGCAACAGCAGCAACTACAGTAACGGCGGCAAAAGCAACGTCAACAACTACAGCATCGGCCAGTATCGCGGTAACGACTACGATGTCATCGACTGCAAATACAATGACAACCAAAGCTGCAAGCTCCAAAGCCAATATCGGCAATGTTCAACAAGCGGTCCCGGCCATACAGACCGGCATGGATCGCTACATCCAAATTAAGCGTAAGCTTAGTCCGCAGAACAACGCGGTCGGTAATAAGCCAAAATAAACCGTGTTCAAAGAGACAACGATCAACCCGGGAGATCTAATAACAACAGATTTGCCCTTTTAGCGGATAAACAACCGGAACTGGGTCAAGAGACCCAAAAGAAACCGAAGCTCCCACCAATTTACAATAGGAGAAAAGCCCAAACGCCCTGGTCAACAAAATTGTTGCGCTGGTCGGGGAGGACATTTTCATGTTGTTCCGCTTACTAAAGGGAATATACAAGAAACGAAACTGCAAACAAAATCTGAAACACATTTCCGAGCAGTGTCCAAATACCTGGATGAAGCTAAGAAAAATTATTACACGTACCAATTAAAAGCAGCAAGGGCTTGCAAGTAGTAATAAAAGAAATCGAGCCCGACGTAACTCCCAACGAAATTATAGATGCCCTTAAAGAAAAGGGTTTTCAGCAAAGAACGTTAGCAACATTATAAACAAAATAAAAAGCCGCAACCACTCTTTAAGGTCGAGCTGGATCCAAACAGCAGAGCCTTGAAGAAAAACAAAGTGCACCCCATTTATAACCTGCCATTCCTATTTCACCAAAGAATTACGGTAGAAGAGCCACATAAAGGAACGGCCCAGTGCAGTGCACAAATTGCCAGGAGTATGGACACACCAGGACATACTGCACACTTCGATCAGTCTGTGTAGTTTGCGGAAACTTTCACAGTTCCGCAAACTGCTCTGCTAACAGGGAAGACCCCCAGAAGAAGAAATGTGGAAACTGCGGTGGAAACCATACGGAAACTACAGGGGCTGTATGGTCTACAAGGAGCTGAGGAGTCGCATTCGACGAGTGACAGCAACTCGCTATCAGAATACACGAAACGTGTTCACTAATTCACAAACGACGCCGGACGTATTTTTCGCCAAGGCCGCAAGATCCTCATTTGGTCCGCTGATCGCTCAGAAGGGCTTCTCCTACGCCGATGCACTTCGAACAGGAATGGAAAACCCACTCCAGTCTAATCTAGAAAACTTTCAACAGGCCCCAGGACAGCCACAAAGCACAATGGAAGCTATGATGCTTACCCTGCAACAAAGTTTGACGGAATTAATGTCCTTCATGAAAACGACCATGCAAACACTTGTTCAAAATCAGAACATGGTGATACAGTTGCTTGTAGCTCAGCAGTCCAAATAACTGATGTCTAGTCTACAAATAACCATGTGGAACGCCAATGGCGTCTCACGGCATAAACTTGAAATAACACAGTTCCTGAATGAACATCATATCGACGCAAATACAACTTTCAAATAAAAGAGTACGCCTTCTACCGCACAGATCATCCAGATGGTAAAGCCCACGGCGGTACCGGCGTCCTAATCAGAGAACGCATCAAGCACCATTTGCACCAAAGGTATTCAACTAATTACTTGTAGGCTACGTCTATTAAAGTGCAGTCAGGTAGCGGCAACCTTTCCATAGCCGCTGTCTATTGGCCGCCTCGCTTTACAATTTCTGAAGGTCAATTCATGGATTTTTACAACTCGCTTGGAGATCGCTTCATAGCTGCAGGAGACTATAATGCCAAGCATACGCACTGGGAATCGTTTCTCGTGACTCCCAAAGGAATGCAACTATATAATGCAATCATAAACTTGAGCAACAAATTGGACTATGTTTCCCCTGGTACCCACATATTGGCCAGCAGACCCCAGAAAGATGCCAGACTTAATATTATTATTATTATTACTATGGCCTTATTGCACCGCGACCAGATGTTAGGTCTTTTGTGCCGGCCTGTAGGATTAAGGTAGAGCCTCTATTCCTAGGCTTCTGATAAAGGAGAGCACTTTGGCGAGGTCTATCTCTTCCCAAATCCTGTAGGGGGATAAGTTCACCTCCTAGTTGTTGAAGTCGACGTCTGATTAGTGAGGGGCATTCACATAGAACATGTTCTGATGTTTCTGGCTCCAGCTCACAGAATCTACATGTGTCGATTTCTGAAAGTTTTAATTTCTTAAGGTGATACCTTAGGTTGCAGTGACCTGTTAGGCAGCCTGTTAGAGTGCGAATCTCACTCTTTTTTAGATTGATGATGCGTTTGGATCGCGACATCTGGGGGACGAGGAATTGTTTGGCTTGTCTCAGCCCTGCACTGTCGGACTTAATGCTGCCAGACTTAATAGACTTTGCAGTGACTAAAAATATTTCAATAAGTGCCAAAGCGCTTTCGGATCTTTCATAAGTCCATTCGCCAGTGCTTATAACTCTTCTTCAAAGCCCAGAAATTACCGATCATCCCCACAGGCTGACGTCGCACAGAACTAACTGGCTTAAATATAAGAAATATGTAAGTTCCCACATTGAACTAACCCCGCAGCTCAACATCGAAGCGGATATCGACTGCTCTACTGATGCTCTTGAAGACGTACTCACTACAGCAGCCACTATTTCAACACCGCAACAAATTTAAAACTAATCAACAAATTGAACAGCTTGTCCTGGAAAAGAGGCGTTTGCGACGTGCTTGGCAAACCAACAGATCGCCATCTTCACAACAACGTTTTAAGGAAGCCACTCGCTTACTTAATCGAGCTCTGAAACAAGACGCTGAAAACGCACAACTACGGTACATCGAAAACTTTCGCCAACCAGTACAAGGCATCCTTTGTGGAGGGCTCACTCAAACCTGAGCTCTCCAATCGAAACAGTCACCCCGATAAGAAAATCATCGGGTTGCTGGGCCCGCAGCGATGAAGATAGAGCCGAAACATTTGCTTTACATCTTTGAAGAGTCTTCCAGCCAAACCCGGCCACTAGTCCACTTGTCCTACCACAAATTCAAACTAATACTTTATCTTTACCAACATTGTTTCAGCCAATTGAGATCGCAAAAGTCATTGGGAACCTAAAACCAAAAAGGCTCCGGGCGGTGACTTTATAACTCCAAAATGATAATTGAACTTCCAAACTCTGCTATAGACGTTATTTGTAAAATCTTCAATGGGATTATATGTCTCGGCTACTACCCAAGGAAATGGAAAAAATCTGTCATCATAATGATACCGAAGCCCGGAAAAGACCACACAGTCCCGTCATCCTACAGACCAATAAGTCTACCAAACTGTTCGAGAAATGCCTGCTAACACGCATAATACCATATCTGGAATGTTATCCCGGCTCATCAATTTGGCTTACCTCAAAACCATGGAACCATCGAACAAGTCAACCGAATAACATCAGAGATACGCGCAGCCTTCGAGCATCGCGAATACTGCAGCGCAATATTCCTCGATGTATCTCAAGCTTTCGATCGAGTCTGGCTAAATGGTCTCATGCATAAAATCAAAACACACTTGCCCACATACACTCATAAGCTACTTGAATCGTATCTTTACAACAGAGTTTTCGCAGTAAGGTGCAACGCAACAACATCTGGCGACTACACTATCGAAGCTGGGGTTCCACAAGGAAGTGCACTTGGGCCTACTCTGTTTGTCCTTTATACAGCGGATATTCCTACAACCGAGCGACTAACAACATCCACGTTCGCTGACGACACTGCGATCTTAAGCCGCTCGAGGTGCCCAACCCAAGCCACAACACATCTAGCACATCACCTCATGGTAGTTGAGAAATGGCTTTCTGACTGTCGTATTAAAATTAACGAAACAAATGTAAACACATAACTTTTACTCTCAACAGGCAAACATGCTCTCCAATATTCTTGAATAGTACGCAGATTTCCCAAGTCAACGAAGTAACGTATCTCGGCGTCCACCTCGACAGACGACTAACCTGGCGAAGACACATCGAATGCAAGAAACTCCATCTAAAACTAAAAGCCAGCAGCCTCCACTGGATTTTAAACGCCCGATCGCGAGAACTATCACTGGGGCACCATGGTATATTCGCAACCTAAACATCCACAGGGACCTCGGCATTCTTGCAGTAAAAGATGAAATAGACAAACAAAAGGCGACCTACAATAAAACACTTACTGTGCACCCAAATCATCTGGCAAGAGGCTTGACTCGGGTATCCAGCAGAACCCGCCTGCATCGAAACGATCATCCAACCCAGCAATAATTATCAGGGACATTTAACTCTGTGCCAGTCATATAACTGTTAGTTAGGTTATTAATATAAGATTTGATACACATATTGTTAGTCTCGTAAAGGAGAAGATTCAATAAACAACAGTAAAGTATACAAAAAAAAAATATCAGGTGTCAGCACCCAGACACTCACAGTTTTTTAGTGCGTATGTATGCGAAGCTAACAGAGCCAAATGATACTAACAGATTCGAACGATTTGCTTCTCTGCTGCTGCGAAAAAGCCGAGCGATTGTGCATACATTTTTGACAAAGTACAACACTTTGGACAACAAAGCAATGGACCCGAACGATTTGCGTCTCTGTTGCTCCGAGATCCGAGCAATTGTGCATAGGCTACCCGAACATTTTTAACATTTGCTACGACAGCCTAACAGAATCCCGAACAGACACAACGCGCTTATCCTACATACATATGTGCCGACAGAGTTGCCTGGCAATTTTTCCTATGCACAGTGTATACGACGCTGCGGACCCCTGCTCTATATACAGCTCCTTTCTGTAGCTTAAGTCTTTCAAATATATTTATTATATCTAGAAATCAAGCTTTTTAGCCGGTTTCCCGTTAAACTAGCAGGACAACCAAAAAGTGGTAAAACAAAAATTCATACAGAACGAAAAACAGACAGACACACAACGGGACAAACGTTTTCATCTCGGGAAAGCCGTTAAAACCTTGATTTTGAATATCTAAAAGCTACAAAAAGCTAAAATCCAATAGCATTTAAAACAGCTCCAATTTTCAAAATTTTAATTTTCGCACCGTCCCTTTCATTTCTCCTGAACTAATCTGTTTTTAAACAAGTAGGAAAGCTACAGCCAAGTGTGACCGACTGTAAGATACCCGGTACTCAAAGCATTGTGGGTGAAATTAAACTGCACATGAACATGGAAAAAAGGAAATATTGACAAATAGAGACAAATATAGCTAGAAACATGTTGAGCAACACTCAAAAGAGACAAATGTTGCTAGGAACATGTTGGGCAACTCTCAAAAGCGACAAATGTTGGTAGGAACATGCTGAGCAACACCCAACAAAGACAAATGTTGCTAGGAATATGTTGAGCAACACGCACGTGCGCGCGCGCTCTCTCTCTCTCTCTCTCTCTCTCTCTCTCTCAGAAACTTTATTGTTTAATAACTTCTATGTTTATCATCCGATTTTACTCAAATTTTTAGAACACGTCCACGATTGCCTACTTATTAAGCCTATCTATTTACTCTACGCCGAAAATCACGCATATGGTTATATATAGTTTTTTATAATTTTCGGGGGCGGAAGTGGGCGTGGCCAAATTTTAAAACAAACTTGATCTGCGTGCAACAGATTCCAATGTTGTCACCAAATTTGGTAACTCTAGCTCTTATAGTCTCTGAGATCTGTTGTTTCACACGGACGGACGGACGGACAGACGGACAGACGGACAGACGGACATGGCTAAATCGACTTGGCTGGTGATGCTGATCAAGAATATATATACTTTATGGGGTCGGAGATGCCTCCTTCTGCCTGTTACATGCATTCTCGATTGGCACTAACTTATAATACCCTTGTACCCTATGGGTACCAGGTATAAAAACATTTAATCCACCATGTAGTAGTTTCCCTTTAAGAGTTTTTAAGCTCGGAAGAATACTTTATTAATCAAACTCCTTCGCCTATGATGTGTGGAAACTTCCCGTATTTGCATCCAGCAATAGTCGCTTAGCATTCCTTGATCCCAGAAACCTTCTGATGAAATCGTTCTCCCTGTTCATCACTTTCTGTCCCCAAGTTTTTCGGAAAGAAGTCCAAATGACTGCTTAGAAAGTGCATTTTAAGTGGCAACCTTTAGTTAAGAATGGAACTTAGTTTAATGAATGTTATGGTTTGATGAATATGTGGTTTGAAAGGATTTCATCATTATTTGAATTTCTTCTTCTTTTATTTCCCGCATGTAACTTAAAATGCACTTTCTAAACAGTCATTTGGACTTCTTTCCAGAGAACTTGGGGGCAGAAAATATTTCGATAACAAAATGATGACCAAAAGTTGGTGAAAACTGGAGCACCTAAAAACGAAACCGTACGTTTTTGGTGTAAAACGAAAACGAAAAACAAAAGTGAAAACCGGAGCCTGCCTGTATAAAAGTTATACTTTCTAGTATTTTCCTTTTAGTATATTTTTAATACTTATTTGTATAGGTCTTAAACTGCGCATTATAACAAATCGTATAAATTCCATCCTCTTGCGTATAAATTCTAAACTATTTCTTATAAACTCTATACAATGCTGGTAAAAATTCCAAATTTTTTGTATAAAAACCAGCTTTTCGCCCCTATATCAAACAAGTGAGAAAGCTACAGTCGAGTGTCACCGACTGTGAGATACCCGGTACCCAGTATTGTGCGTGAAATTAAATAACACACCAACATGGAAAAAACAAAAAGTTGACAAATGAAGACAAATGTTGCTAAAAACATGTTAAGCAACGTTCAAAAAAGACAAATTCTGCAGCTGAAAGCAGCTGCCTTACGAATTAATACTGCGCTCGAAAGCACGCAACACTTTTTGCTACTGCCTTTGTGGCTCAGAAGAAGAAGAAGCATTGACAGAAAACTTTATTATTTAATTACTTCCATGTTTATCATCCGATTTTACTCAAATTTTCAGAAAACGTCCGCAAATGCCTACTTATTTATTTTATCTATTTACTTTAAGCCAAAATTACGACTATAGCTTATATAAAGTTTTTACGCTTTTCGGGGCGGAAGTGGGCGTGGCCAAATTTTAAAACAAACTTGATCTGCTTGCAACAGATTCCAATGTTGTCACCAAATTTGGTAGCTCTAGCTCTTATAGTCTCTGAAATCTGTTGTTTCACACGGACAGACGGACAGGCGGACAGACGGACATGGCTAAATCGACTCGGCTGGTGATGCTGATCAAGAATATATATACTTTATGGGGTCGGAGATGCCTCCTTCTGCCTGTTACATACATTCTCGATTGGCACTAACTTATAATACCCTTGTAGGGTACAAATGTATGTAACAGGCAGAAGGAGGCATCTCCGACCCCATAAAGTATATATATTCTTGATCAGCATCACCAGCCGAGTCGATTTAGCCATGTCCGTCTGTCCGTCTGTCCGTCTGTCCGTCCGTCCGTCCGTGTGAAACAACAGATCTTAGAGACTATAAGAGCTGGAGTTACCAAATTTGGTGACAACATTGAAATCTGTTGCACGCAGATCAAGTTTGTTTTAAAATTTGGCCACGCCCATTTCCGCCCCCGAAAATCGTAAAAAAACTTTATATAAGCTATAGTCGTCATTTTTGACTTATAGTAAATAAATAAAATAAATAAGTAGGCATTTGCGGACGTTTTCTGAAAATTTGAGTAAAATCGGATGATAAACATGGAAGTTATTAAACAATAAAGTTTCTGTGAATGCTCTTCTTTTTCAGAGCCACAAAGGCAATAGTGAAAAAAAGTGTTGCGTGCTTTTGGGCGCAGTATACATTCGTAATGCAGCGTACAGCTGCAAAATTTGTCTTTTTTGAACGTTGCTCAACATGTATTTAGTAACATTTATCTTAATTTGTAAATTTTTTGTTTTTTTTTCATGTCCGTGGGCTACTTAATTTCATGCACAATACTTTGGGTACCGGGTATCTCACAGTCGGTCACTCAACTGTAGCTTTCTCACTTGTTTTATTTCGCTATTATTGCTCGTTTCGACAGTAGCTTTATTATCAACGGTTGGTTTCAACATATTGTTATATTATTTTATATATCATATATATAGGCGATCTGAATGACAAATAAACACAAGAAAACATAAACTGAAAAACTTGCCTCACCCAGGGCTCGAATGCATGGCAGGCGAACGTCTTACCACTTCAGCCAATCGGCATCACATAAGAAAGCGTCTTAAATAGCCATATTAAATTTATATTATTAAGTATGAAATTAATACTAATCTCGTCATACTGCTTGGAGTATAATTTTGAGACAACGCGTATTAAGTTTAAACTCTTGGTTTTTATACCCGGTACTCATAGGGTACAAGGGTATTATAAGTTAGTGCCAATCGAGGATGTATGTAACAGGCAGAAGGAGAAATCTCCGACCCTATAAAGTATATATATTCTTGATCAGCGTCACTAGCCGAGTCGATATAGCCATGTCCGTCTGTCCGTCTGTCCGTCCGTGTGAGACAACAGATCTCAGAGACTATAAGAGCTAGAGTTACCAAATTTGGTGACAACATTGGAATCTGTTGCACGCAGATCAAGTTTGTTTTAAAATTTGGCCACGCCAACTTCCGCCCCGAAAAAAAAAAACGGTATATTTGCTATAGGCGTAATTTTCGACTTAAATTAAATAGATAGGCTTAATAAGTAGGCGATTGCGGACGTGCTCTGCAAATTTGAGTAAAATCGGATGATAAACATGAAAGTTATTAAAAAATTAATGCTTTCATGCTCTCTCGCTCTATCGCACTGCTTAGGAATAATTTCGCGTGTCTGAGCACTTAGCTTTTGGGTGGCAGTAGCGAAAAAAAAGTGTTGCGTGCTTTCGAGCGCAGTATTAATTCGTAATGCAGCTGCGTACAGCAGCAGAATTAGTCTTTTTTGAACGTTGCTCAATATGTTTTTAGTAACATTTGTCTTTATTTGTCACTTTTTTTTTTTCCATGTCCGTGTGCTATTTAATTTCACGGGCAATACTTTGGGTACCGGGTATCCCACAGTCGGTCACTCGACTGTAGCTTTCTCACTTGTTTTTTGTTTTGGGTGTGCCATGAACATATGCCCATCTGATACTGTAGCGTCATTTGAAGATATGCTTTGCTTATAAATGCTTTGTCCAGATGATCCATCGCAGCCCCACTTACTGATTAATGTCAGTTTCTCAGGAAGGCTTTTCAGCTTATTTTCAGGAAGACTCTCCATAAGTCGTTTCACTGTATGGTCCATAAGATCCTGAACATTCGCTTTTACTAAGACTTCGGATACCTCTGTATGCAATGGTACTGCATCCTTTTTGGTTGTCGCGATGCGCTTGTATCCAGGCAAAATGTCAGCTCCGTGTCGCAATAAAGAAGACCGTATTTCATACGTCTCCTTGGAAAGATCTAAGTCCATAAACAAGGCCAACGCTTCTTCGCAACAATAAATTGTAAGGAGTGCGTTTGTGGGCGTGGGAATGCTCGCCTTTATCCTTTGAAGTCGCACTGGTCTTGCATCAGCTATATTTCTTGTAATATGCGACCTGACTCTATCATTGTCTTTTTGATATTAAATAGATAGCGCCTCCGATAAATGGTCCGTAGTGAAAGCATTGGTGGCCTCGGAAAGCTTCCTCTTTCTTGTGAAATTTGCACAATCCTCCAATATTTTTTTTTACCTTCCTTTTCCACGTCCGGCTGATGTGGAAGTTTCATCTTCTGCCAATGTATTCAGTTTGGTATTCTTAATAAGCCCGTCCATGTATCTGGTGTTGAATCTTTGAGTAGATCGACATACTTTCTCCCATTTTTCCTTAATACGGAAATATAGCAAACGAAGATTTTTTTTAATAGATGGATCTCCAAATTATGGTTTACGATCCCAAGTTCGTCAAAAGCAGCATCCAGAAAATCCGTCGCGGTCGTTGAGCTTCTAAACATATCAAATAATTTTGCGTTATTCAACAATATGATTTTGAATTAGTCACACTTTTTTTCACAATAAATGCAAAACACTTGTCTCGTCAATTGTCAGTTATAGACTGATCAATGGAATACTTTTTTATTCAATATATAGTCAAATCTTTTACCTTGTAGTTACCGTCTGATATAGAGGGTCATGAAAGGGAAAAAGGGCTTATATATGGGAGACAAACCATCCTAAATTACGTTCTACCTGTTTTAACTTTGGATTAGGACGAGTTATGCAATTTGTATATTAGGCACGTGTTTAAATAATAGTTGTGCCTACCTGCGGCGATCATAAGTAAGTCAAGGAATTGACTTGGTCTTTTAACCCTTCGTAAATGTACACGTCCGTATACAATTGTAAAATCTAATTTTCCTGCTTATTTAAATGTGTAGTTAATTTGTATATTTGGGGATGTTTTTGTCGAACATTTCACTATTTGCCCTTAAACAATAACCATATCAGGCTTAACAGTGCCTAAGCGGTTACCAGGGATGTGTAATTTATAACAGGGCTGCACGCTCATTAAATTTCTGAAACCGTGACTTTTTTTCGTTTTTTTACTAGAGGTGTATGGGTACTGCAGACAGAAGCAGCAAGACTTTATTGAATTCGGTTAAGAAATATTCAACGAATTTGTTTACATCAAATTTAAAAAAATAGTGAAAATATGGACAGTTAGTAAAGAATTAATTACCTGAAGAAACAAGAAGCAAACAGTAAAATGTTTTCTTTAACTTATACCTAATAAGTACATTAATAAAAGAAAAAAAAACAGGGCTCATTACATAGTTTTCTTGAAATTCGACCTGAAATTTGCTCAAATTTCCTAAAAATGTTGTGTTTTGTTGAAAATGAAAAATTTGTCAACTTTGATACGGTATATCTTTTAAAACAAAAATCGTTGGCTATTAACATTTTGTATTTGTAATTTTTGAACAATTACCTATAAGATTTGCGTATTCAAAATATAGAACGCGAACATAAAATTTTTGATCCTTTTAATTAACCCTTCATTTGAAAATCTTCAGCAAATCCTTAACTTTCTCAAATCAGCTAACCTGCTTTAACTCATTTAAATTGTTAATCTCCTTCGCTTCGAATTCATATGTAAAATTCTAGTTATTAAGTAAACCTGTAATAACAATTTAGTCCGGCCGAAAGTCTTAGCAACTATGGCCGATTCCTCCCTGTACCTTAAGTTTTAAACTTTTGGCACAGGGGGAACAATAAATAAATAAAATTTTGGATTTTTGCAACGACGTTTGTTCTAGAGGCCCCTATAGTGCGACGTAACAAGATCCATTTCCGCTTCCTCGAAACGTTCGCAAAATTCAATATAAAATATTTCCCAAGTAAAATGGTATGGATACGGTGGAATTTACAAAACCGGTCACTAGCCTTATTAGCATACAACAGATACAAGTGGTCGCAGAGAAGGCAGTAGAACCAGTACCGTACTTCCGTAAAGAGCGGACGAGATCCCGCGAGCTCGGGGAAAATTTAAAGAAAGTGGATGATTTAAAGACAAAATTAAAGATAATAAAATACTGGAGTTTTCCAAGATAAGCGAAAAGACGCTTAAACAGAAAAAATAAATTGTTATCAACCCACAAAATTAGTGATATAGATTAGATTAGATTAAAACAAATGCACAAGTGCCCAGGGATGGTTATTTCTTGTATTTCTCAACGCGCAACAAACGGTGACAAAGAGCAACCGTCTGGCGGTCTAAACAAAGAACACGGTCTTTCTTACCCGCCCTTTTTCTTTTACTCCTACATCATGGAGTTCTCAGTGTAATTTGTCATTTGAACTTCTTTCCGGAGAACTTGGGGCCAGAAAGTGATGAACAGGGAGAACGATTTCATCGGGAGATGTCATCATTTCAAAAGCGTTACGAAGGTTTCTGGGATGAAGGAATGCTAAGCGAATACCCTCTTGGACCGATAAATAAACAATTTCTGCATTTATTTGGGTTAAAAACAAACAATTAAAAAAGTAAAAGCATTTAAACATTCCGCTTACATCTCAAAACATTCAAGACAACTGTTTAAGCAATAAACACAATTAAATATATCGATAGCAAAATGATGACCAAAAGTTGGTGAAAACTGGAGCACCTAAAAACGAAAACGTACTTTTTTGGTCTAAAACGAAAAACAAAAGTGGAAACCGGAGCCTGCCTGTATATCTCAAAAAACAAAATCACAAAGCAGGCTTTTACCCTTGGAAAACAATATTGTAGCACAACTGCAATATGATAATTTCATTGAATTCGCCACAACTTCTAGAATATTTATTGGATTTGCATATATTTAACCTGAACTCTTTAAGGACATAGGTAGCCTTAGATCCGTTTACTCAAACTAATTAAAAACTTTTTTATATATTTAAAAAGTAAATGAAAACTAGCTATAAACAATATGTTTTTTTACTTTCAGCGCCTATATCCTCATTAATAAAACTCTGACCACAAAGAGCCTTATGTTTTAAAAAAGGTATATTTATTGCCTATTGGATAGTATTAATTTCAAATTTGTTGGACTAACGGTTTTAGGTATTTTTAGCGTAATATAAAAAATGTGGTTCTTTAAAAATTTTTTTTAGTTCGGCGTGTTCACCGGCTGAAAATTAGTCGGAAAAAGTGGGTCTGAACGTTTATATAAAAAAAATATAAATTTGTAAACTAGTGTTATATTAAAAATTTGTACACATAATGGTAACTTTGAATTTTATTTGGATTTTTGTATTTTTAAGAATAACGGTTCTGACGGCTGCTACAGCATATCTCCAAGAGGCCCTTTTAAAAAGTTTTGTGCAGTTCACACTATTTCTTAAGTGGATTATCGAGAAAAAAACAAGCGTGTTTTGTTAAAGTATTGTAGAATCTAGCAATTAATCAAAGCAATAGACAAGACTAAAATGTTTTTAATTTGTTTAAGCGCGGCCGAAGTTAACGCATATGATCTTACAGATTCCCAAGTCCGGGTTCAGCAAGGCACTAGTATATAATGACGCATTTAATGTTGAAGTTCGATCCGCATCAAAGTTCACTGATGATCTCCTTGCTAAGAGTGAAACAGGCTGTATGAAAAAGCCTGCTGCATTTGTCTTCTGACAAAAACGATCTGTTTATCTCGCAATTAATAGTCAACAAATCTAATTTCTGTATATGAAGATCAGGTTGACTATAGACCTCGAGTTGGCGCAAATTACGAACAATGAAAATACGATCACGAAAAATCTGAATAAAGAATAAAAAACAAGAAAGAAAGCTATCTTCGGTAAACCGAAATTTGTATACCCTTGCAGTCTGCAATTGGATTATTGAAAATCGATTCATTTTGGTTACAGTTGAAAAAATATCTTAGTTTGTAAACATTTTACATCTTACATATAGAATTTTACATTTTACATGTAGAATTTTACATTTTACATGTAGAATTTTACATTTTCATTTAAATTGACCGATCGTTTCTATGGCAGATATATGATTTAGTTGTCTGATCTTAATAAAATTAAACCCGTAATTCTATAACCGGACTGCTATATCTTGAAATTGATTAATATACGTTGAAAAACAGAAAAGTTAAAAGTTTTTAACATTAATTTTGATATTATTCATATGGCAGTTATAGGATATAGTGGTCCGATTTCGGTATATATATATATATTCTTGATCAGCATCACCAGCCGAGTCGATCTAGCCATGTCCGTCTGTCTGTCTGTCTGCCCGTCTGTCGGTTTCTACGCGAACTAGTCTCTCAGTTTTTGAGCTACCGGGCTGAAATTTTCAGCATAGTCGTATTTTTTTAGCACGCAGTATATATGTAGGAACGGCCGAAATCGGACCACTATATCCTATAGCTGTAATAGGGATAATCGCGAAAATAATGTAAAACGAGAAAGAAAGCTAAGTTCAGTAAACCGAAGTTTGTATACCCTTGCAGTCAGCAATTGGATCATTGAAAATCGATCCTCTTTTGTAATGTAAAAACAAATGTCAAATTATGTAAATTTTTGTAAATTTTACATTTTCATATAAATTGACCGATCCCTTCTATGGCAGCTATATGATATAGTTGTGCGATCTTAATGAAATTAAAACCGTAATTCTAGAACTATAAAAAACGACTATATCTCAAAATTAATAGAAATTCGTTGAAAAACAGAGAAGTTAAATTTTTTTTACATTAATTTCGCTATCATTCCTATGGCAGCTATAGGATATAGTGGTCCGATTTCGCCCGCTCCGACATATATACTGCGTGCTAAAGAAATAAGACTATGCTGAAAATTTCAGCCCGATAGCTCAAAAACTGAGAGACTAGTTCGCGTAGAAACCGACAGACGGACAGACAGACGGACAGACAGACAGACGGACAGACAGACAGACAGACGGACATGGCTAGATCGACTCGGCTGGTGATGCTGATCAAGAATATATATACTTTATGGGGTCTGAGATGCCTCCTTCACTGAGTTGCAAATATCATGGCAAAATTATAATACCCTCTGCAAGGGTATAAAAAATGTTTACTTTTCTGTTTTTCAACGAATTTCTATAAATTTCGAGATATAGCTGTTTTTATAGTTCTAGAATTACGGTTTTAATTTCATTAAAATCGGACAACTATGTATATCATATACCTGCCATAGAAGGGATCGGTCGATTTATATGAAAATGTAAAATTCTACATGTAAAATGTAAAATTTACAAAGTTTACTGCAAGGGTATACAAACTTCGGTTTACCGAAGTTAGCTTCCTTTCTTGTTTTTAGTATAGCTCGCCTAGCTCATACTTTTGGACCTATCAACTTGCGTTTTTTAATGCTTCGTTCTTGGTTAAAGATGCACTATAAGAAAGAATTTTTTGATCGGCCTACTAGAAGTCCTGAAAATTCGAATTTTCCCAATTTTTCGAAGTACTCTTAATGCAGCTTTGGCCAGCGGTTTTCAACTGAATGACTAGCTTAGCGGGAACATTGTCAACTGGAGTTTGGGAAACCATGGTTCGATTCGAGCTCACTGCCTTTTTATACCCTTGCAGAGGGTATTATAATTTGCCATGACATTTACAACGCAGTGAAGGAGGCATCTCCGACCCCATAAAGTATATATATTCTTGATCAGCATCCGATTCGATCTATCCATGTCCGTCTGTCTGTCCGTTTGTTGGTTTCCACGCGAACTAGTCTCTCAGTTTTTGAGCTATCGGGCTCAGCATAGTCTTATTTTCGTTTTTTTTTTATACTCTTCGTTTTGATGCCTACGCCTAGTATTATTTATTTTAAATTCTCTTTAAAAGAAATAGAAAGCAGTTACGATCATCACGATATTAGTATAATTAATCAGTTACGTTCAATTTTTTACGTTTCAATAGATGTTCTACAATCAATCTTTTGATTGTAATATGGTTTATTAACGAATTGACAAAAAACATATCACAATCAAAAGTAACCCAGAAAGATCGAAACGGCGCAGCAGAAAGTGAACTAATGGACACACATCTGCACGAAACGATTCTTTTTATTTTGATGTTTTAATAAATTTTGCAGCGCATGGAGCAAGTGATTTAGTGATTAAAGTCTATCATAACAGATATAAGCATTTGACGTTATAATACTTTCCTCAGGGTATATTATTTTTACAGCGGGCGAAGCCTATGGGATTGCTAGTTGTTTATAAAAAAATTAAAATGCTTCGATTAAGTACTAGAAACGATAGATCAGATGGCTCTGTAAAACTTTATGACTAATCGGATAAGCCGTTTTCGAGATAAAATGGACACCGACTTTCAAAAGGTTGACGCTACAATTACACTGCACAGTGAGGCCATTTGAATTTCTTCGTTGCAAAGTTATTAACTTTAGAATCAAATAAGACAATCGAATAATTTGAAAGGCATATGACAGACAATTGTTCAATATATTAAAAATATGATTAAACAAGGTATTACTCTTTTTAGATGGTTTCTTAATATTTATTAAAGTATAAATTTATTTATATGATACAAAAATCACGTTCATTTAACAAATAAAAATATTATTTAACCTTTCGAGATTTGTGCTTATTTTTAATGTTTTTAATTAAAAAAAAAAAGTTTGACATACAAAAAAAAAAAACATTTTATTTATTTTGTAATTTTTCGTTTTGGTCCAGGCAGGCGTAGGTTTATCAGGGATTTTATGTTATACCAGGAAATATAACTTCTGGAATCGTGACGTTTTACGTTTTTTGCTCCGAGGTGCTGCAGAAAGCTGCAGCAAGACTCTATTGAATTCGATTAGGGGGTTATATACAGTCACGATTTTCAAAAAATCGATTTTGTTTTTGTTTGCTTATTTGATAGTTTATACTTTCAATAATATTCTATGGAAGCGGCAATGTTAAATATTGAATAGTTTTTGAATGGCAACGTTTTTAAGAGCGACGGCATTAGGAAACTTTAAACTCGTTTTTCTCAAAACTATGTTTTTCAAGTCGGTGAACACGATTTCTCAAAAACCGCTGCTCTAATTTTCACACAAGCTCAACAACTACTTTTTGCTGTTCTTGATTGAAGCTTTTAAAAAAAAATTAAAATTGTAATTTTAGTCAAAAATTAAAGACGATTTTTTTTCCCACAAATGATCTTTTTTTTTTTCAAAAAGCTGCCATTTATTTCTGGATTTATTTCCAGGCCATCAGCCAATCGGGTACACAGGGGGATCAACAGGCGACCGAGTCACCTGCCGTAACTGTGTGCACCATTGGTAGTGCGACTATACTCTCCTCGTGAGGGCGGCTGGAAGCTGGTTCAAGGTCAAGTCGACCAAGAATGCTGACAAATGGTACTCGGGCGGGACCTGGGCAAGTCTTAAAAATACCTTCCCTCAAGTCAGGCGTGTTATGCGACCCGTGCCCGCTGACTTTCGGTTCGCAGCTGAGGGACCAATCCAGCTGTATTTATACGGAGTCTTTTCAGGGCCGGGCAACCCTGGGTCGTAGTGGCCTTGCCGTGGTTTTGGGGCGAAGCCACGGTCGATCTCCCTAAGCCCCAGTTTCTGAGGCCCAGTTAGGGCTTAGTTTCTCAGGCGACGTCGAAGGTCGACAAAGACGAGCTGCTGACGCCAAGTCCGGTTGTCTCAGCTTCGTCAAGATCCGATGGGTGAGCAAGCAGCACTCCCGAAGCCAGTTCTCACATAGGTGTGACGCCGCTGGGTGGATGAGCTCCGCGATGATGGGCGCCTGCTGGCAGAGAAGTGGGAGGAGATAGAGGCCAAGATGGTAGAGGCCATGGTGACTGACAGGTTGGTCGCCATGCCGACCGGCCCTGTCCCGTCCTTCGACTCTTCAGACATGGTCAGGGGGCACCGAGTGATCAGGTGCGACGATGGGTTCTCTAGGAGCTTCCTGGCGAAATGTGTTACTAAGATAAGCAACACTTGGGCGGGCGTTAAGATAAGGCAAGTCCACGCCAGGGAGATACCGATACCCAGAGCCTGCATCTGGTTGCCAAAGGGGCAAATTGACCATGCAAGGGTGAATCAGTGTCGGCGAGCTCAAAAAGAGATGAAGTCGAGCCAGCCGTTCCTTTTCTAGATCAATCAACGGTGCCTGTCGCAGTTGGAAGCCGTGGAACGCAATGTCCGGTACGGCATGAGGAAGTCAAAGATCAGGGTCTTTCTTGCCGAACCGGACGAGATTCTGGAAGAGGTCGATGACACTAACAAGATGTTAGACGACATGGTCATCGACGACAAATCCCCCGATTCCACCCCCGTTAATATCGATACGGAAAGTCGTGTAGATCGATCTGAAGCGCAGCTCGTACGCTTCAGCAAATCTCACGATCCTTCTCAGGGAGAAGGATATCGACATCGCCCTTATACAGGAGCCTTGAACTAGGGACCAGCAAGTCTCTGGCCTGAAGCTCCTCAACGGATGAGATCAGGTATAGTAATTGTTTAGACCGCGAAGCACCCAGTATGGTCCGCTCTCCCCTCTCTCCGAATGCCCACTCTCCCGCGCTGGATGCTGTCGCTTCCAGGCTCTGCCGCTTTCCCGCTCCCTGAAATATTTCCATTGCGTATTCAATGTCAGCTCTGAGAAATACATCGCCCGGTCGGTCCGCGCCAATTTAAAGTTCCGAGCGTTTTTCCTTCTCATCTTTCTCGCGATCGCCGAGTGTTTTCTCCCCCACAGCTTGCAACCTGCAACCAGCAACCACAATCCCGTGGCACCAGCGAAGCTGCCTTCCGACGAGTTCGACGCCACAACAACATTTTCATCATTCGACCGAATTTTTCAGCGAACCTTTTCCTACCAAGACAAGTACGAAGTTGCTAAAAAATTATTTTAATTGCCGGTCAACAGTCAGCCATCGAAAACTCCGTTTCGTTTGACTTAATGTACGATTTGTCCAAAATCGAATTCCGATTAATCCGACAACGGCAATTTAAATACAATTTCGCCCTTCCTTTCTTGTCTTTGATCGTGCGGCGATTTTTATCCAATTTCCTTTTGTGCAAATCAAGTACATTTGGAGAACATAAGGACATTTGGCCGTACATCAGACTCATTACATACATACATTCATCTACATACACACATCTCCGAAAGTGTACATACTTAAGTAAAACTCAAAATTTCGTGAAAAGTTTGCATTCCCAGCGCACAGTGAAAATATTTCGAGTTTCAAGTAATCCGCCAAATTGGCCCCCTAAAGTTATACAGGCAGGCTCCGGTTTTCACTTTATTTTTTCGTTTTCGTTTTAGACCAAAATCGTACGTTTTCGTTTTTAGGTGCTCCGGTTTTCACAAACTTTTTGTCATCGTTTTGTTATCGAAATATTTATTTATTTTTATTGCTCAAACAGTTGACTTGGACGTTTTGAGAAGTAAACGGAATGTTTAAATGCCTTTACTTTTTTTAATTGTTTGTTTTAAACCCAAATAAATGCAGAAATTGTTTATTTATCGGTCCAAGAGCGCTGCCACTCTTTAAACAGGAAATGTTATACCTTTTTAAAATGGTAAAAGTACCATTTAAACAATAAAATTAAACTGTTTTATTTATTAAAACCTTTCTTATCTTCTTTGAACATAATTAATGCCCTACTTTTAATTTTACAAGCATTTCGACCAGATTGTTTGGTTCCACCAAAAGTACGGCAGCACTGGCAACCAAAACGAAAGTTGTCGTTGCCGACGGCAAATATTTTTTTTGCGAATTCGAGGTGGGGTCAGAAAATAATTCTTTAAAAAGTAATTACGAACTAGATTGATCCACTGATGATGTAAAACAAACATCAATAGACCAACAAGTCAACTATTTTTTTCCTTTTGCATTTAAGAAGCGATTTGATGTAGAAAAAGGCATTTACTTTTCATTTCGACAAGAAAAACTTGCCCGTTTTTGAAAACGAAAAAGTCTTGTGAAAGTGAAAACGGGAGCACCGATTTTCGTTTTCGAAAACGAAAACGAAAGAATCTTGTGAAAGTGAAAACCGGAGCCTGCCTGATAAAGTGCTATTCCTTCACTGTGTTTGCCTTTCTAAAATATTTTTGTACACTTTTTCCATTTCCAATACAGTCCACAAAAAATCGAAAACTACAACACAAATGGTGCTAGGAACATGTTGGGCAACTCTCAAAAGCGACAAATGTTGCTAGGAACAAGCTGAGCAACACCCAACAAAGACAAATGCTGCTAGGAACATGTTGAGCAACACGCACGTGCGCGCGCGCTCTCTCTCTCTCTCTCTCTCTCTCTCTCTCTCAGAAACTTATTGTTTAATAACTTCTATGTTTATCATCCGATTTTACTTAAATTTTTAGAACACGTCCACGAATGCCTACTTGTTAAGACTGTCTATTTACTTTACGCCGAAAATCACGCATATGACTTATTTTTTATATATTGATATTTACCCATAGGGTACAAGGGTATTATAAATTAGTGCCAATCGAGAATGTATGTAACAGGCAGAAGGAGAAATCTCCGACCCTATAAAGTATATATATTCTTGATCAGCGTCACTAGCTGAGTCGACCTAGCCATGTCCGTCTGTCCGTCTGTCTGTCCGTGGGAAACAGCAGATCTTTAGAGACTATAAGAGCTAGAGTTACCAAATTTGGTGACAACATCGGAATCTGTTGCACGCAGATCAAGTTTGTTTTAAAATTTGGCCACGCCCACTTCCGCCCCCATAAACGTAAAAAACTTTATATAAGCTAGATTCGTAAATTTTGGCTCAAAGTAAATAGATACAATAAATAAGTAGGCATTTGCAGACGTTTTCTGAAAATTTGAGTAAAATCGGATGATAAACATGGAAGTTATTAAACAATTAAGTTTCTGCTCGTATTGAGCCACAACGGCAGTAGCGAAAAAAGGGTTGCGTGCTTTTGGGCGCGGTATTAATTCGTAATACAACTACGTACAGCTGCAGAATTTGTCTCTTTTAAACTTTGCTCAACATGTTTTTGGCAAAATTTGTCTTTATTTGTCAACATTTTGTTTTTCCCATGTCCGTGTGCTATTTAATTTCACGCACAATACTTTGGGTACCGGGTATCTTACAGTCGGTCACACTCAACTGTAGCTTTCCTACTTGTTTTTTTTTAATATTATTCTAGTTTAACAACGTTCAAAAATATTGTCCTCGAATTTTCAAGTTAATCGGAACAATAAATTTGCAGTTATAATAGCATTATGACACTGTATTAAAAACTTCATTAATTGGCGCATTAATTAGAGGCTTGACAGCAACCATAGGGTTTTGCCTAAGTGCGAGCAAGACGACTATACGGCACTTTTAATGAGAGATTAATACATTAATTGCTCATTAATTGAAAAACTTATCGGCCTATCGAAAAAAATACCAGACAAAAATATGTGTTCGATTGAATATACCGTCTCTAATTCATTAAATTGTATCTAAAAAGTATATTGATTGCTCATTAGACAAAACGGTCTCACAAAATATATTGGTTTTTGCTGAAGGCTTAGCATAATTTTCAGCAACATTTCTGCACAAAAGCAAGATAAATAAACAAAATAAATAAGTTTTCGGTGGCATGGTTTTTTCGCCGTGAAATCTTGCAATTATTATGAATTAACTAAATCTATGTACAAGAAAAGCTGTAAAAATCAGTTTAATGGTTTTCATATTAATTTCTGCAGAAGTATTTGCATGAGGATTCCAGAAATGAATAAATTGTGCACTGCGAATTCTGGCCATTGTTATTGTTTACCTTTTAAGTCAGTGTGACCGTAGTCGCATTACGAAAAAAAAATCCGAACCAAAAAAGACATATAGTTGTCTCTTTCAAGGTTCTAATGAAGTAGCTAATTAATGAAAACTTGTGCCCTGTATCATAGCCGTATTAGCAATAAGTAAACGATGTTTGGTTTACACTTATCGATGCCAAAAAAGCAAATAAAATGCTTTAATTATCGTTAATTTGACGTTCTTTGCTTTTGTACGCAGACTTTTTCTTGCCCAAAAAATGGAAAATTTATGTTTTTTAATTTTAATTAAAAAAGTTGTTGATTTAAATAATTGAATACTTGTTATGTTTATTGCAAATATATGTGTTATTAATATAAAAAAAAATCAAGACGATATTTTCAATACGAATATATTTTTTTTGCCGTCAAAGTTTGTTGTAAGGTTTGTACGCAGACTTTTTATAGTAGGTGTATATCAACGTATTTCGGAGTATATTGACGTTCTGTTCAAAAACAGTTCACAAGGTGTATCGGTTTTAAATTATAAATAAAACTGAAATAAAGACTCAGAGTTGCGCGCGCATAAAACACAATTTGCGTTTCAACGAAGAAAAATAAAACTACAAAAACACTCAACTAAAACAATCCACAAAAACACTCAATTTAAAAAAAAAACATATTGTCACAAAACACAAATGTCGACCCGGTCGTAATTGTCAAATTAGAATCAATAAATACAAAACAAAAGAAGGCAGACTAAACAACAACTAAGTCTGCAGCTGCTCGGTTTCAACTCCAGTGCTGCAGTTTATGTAAACGAGCAACTTCCCCAAAAAAAGCTTTGTTATCTTTAAAGAAGCAATGAGAATGAAGAAGGCGAAATTATTATCTGCTGTTTTTACGCGCCGTGCTTTTGTACACGTGAGAAGCAACGGAGATGAAGGAGCTCGCTGCATTGAAAGCTTAGGAGAGCTTTCATCTCTTTTATCTCTTTACACGTCCGCTCATAACTCCACGATCTCTGCAGCTGAACCAGGTGCTTTTAATTCATCAAATTCTTCTATAACATATGCTGCTGTTGCTACCGGGGGAAATCATAGCTTTTGAGATGCATCTCATATTTAATTTTAATGTAGGTTTTTTTATAAAAATAATATATCTTCTACGTGTGTGTGTTAAATATGTGCCAATAATGTTTATTTGTTTAGTAAATAGTAATCAAACGCTTAGATATGCCAAACTCAAATAACCATGCAATAATTAGAGTTCTCCAAAATCGCAAGCACGGTTTTACGCTATGTCACCTAAACGCACAGAGTCTATGTCACAAAATGGAAGAGTTCAGGTATTTATTTGTCAATTCAAACGTCGATATTGTGTGCATATCTGAAACATGGTTCCAGTCAAATGTAAAATATGCATGTTATGAATGTCCTGGGAATACTCTATACTCTGGGAATACTCTATACTCTGGGAATACTCTATACTCGTGTGGGCCACGCTGGGGGAGTAGCAATATATGTAAATTCCAAAATCAAATGTAAAGTCATAGAACAACATCCCTCTGATAGTCATATCGAGTACATCTTCCTAGAAATTGCTAAAATAAGACATAACCCATCAAGAATATTGGTTAGCTGTATGTATCGACCGAACAGACAAGTAGACTTCACAAATACAATGGAAGCGTTTTCAAGGGTATCTCTTAAATATAATGATATAATCCTGACGGGTGACCTCAACAGTAATATGCTTAATGGTGTTAGTGTTCGTGGGCATATGGAGTCTTTGGGGGTTAGCATTGTTAATTCAGAGATACCTACTCACTACACTAAAAATTATAACAGTTTGCTTGACGTGTTTTTTGTCAATGATATACCGACTTTTTCTGGACATAACCTTATATTTTTTACTTACAACATTAAACTTGACCGCACTGAGCAACCTTATATATATAGAGAAATATTGACTATTCTAGACTTAATGAAGATTGTAACCTATGTTATTGGGACAATATATTTTACTTAACAACGGTAGATGAACAACTGGTACTATTCTAACATTGGCTTTTTATATAATACTCATGTACCAGCTCAAAAAAAGACTGTAAGGAATTCCTTAAAATCATGGTTTAATAATAATATTAAAACCGCTATTTTAAAAAGAGACAAGGCTTACCACAAATGGAAACGATATAAGACTGAACATTTTTATACACTATTTAAAAGTGAAAAGACAAGAGTGAACGGGAATACATAAGCCTCAAACTTACTGGTGCAATGGAAAACGGAAAAGTCTGCAGAGAATTGAAAAATCTGGGAATAGGCAATATACAATCTATTATAAAAGACGATGTAAGTGCAGACGACCTTAATAAAAAAATGTTAAACATAAATGTACCTGATCCTGACTATAGCACCTATCTGACAAAAGGAGACCGTAGAAAGTATGATTAATTGTTCCAATTTTGTTCGTGTAAATCAATGTGATGTCTTAAAATCTATCCTACAAATCAAATAAAAAGCTACAGGACTTGATGATGTAAATCCAAACTTTATGAAAGTAATATTACCCAAAATCATTAATCACTTGACTCATATATTTAATACGGCCATAACAACATCCACCTTTCCAGAGACCTGGAAATTAGCAAAAATTTTGCCTATACCCAAGGGCAAAAATCATTATAGGCCTATTTTAATACTTTCATACTGCTCAAAGATTTTTAAGAAGATAATTGTCGGACAAATTAATATATTCTTAACTACAAATAAATTGTTAAGTAATTATCAGTCAGGTTTCCGAAAACAGAGAAGTTGCACGACTGCTATTACAAAGATTGTTGAGGACATACGTAGGGAAACTGATAAAAGTAAAATTACTTTTCTCACACTGATGGACTTTAGTAAGGCATTCGACACAGTTGACTACAAAATATTAATAATGAAGCTGACGAAATTATTTAAGTTTTTTGACACATCTGCAAAATTAATGTCGTCCTATATCACCAAGCAAGCTGTTATTAAGTTTGTTATTTGGAAGAAACCTAGCGTGGTGTTCCGCAGGGATCGGTATTAGGGCGATTATTGTTTTCAATGTAGTTGTTGTTATCAATTGTCTATGTGTAACGTACACATGTATGCGGATGATGTTCAGTTATATGTTAGTCGCCCGTTGAGTCTAGTGAATGAATGTATCAATTTGTCCAATATTTGTTTGTTAAATGTAGATTACTGGGCTACAAGGAATGGAATTTATAAAAAAAATATGAATACAAATGATCTCCGAAAGATTAGAATAGGAGAGCTGGACTATGTTGAGAAAGCTAATAATCTCGGTATATGGGTCAATAAAACTCTGTCATGGAATGATCATGTTAATGCAGCCACAGGAAAAGCGTATGGATTATTGCGACAATTACATGCTACACAAACTTTCTTGCCAATTTCTATCCGGTATTACTCGCTAAAACCTTAGTCACCCCAACTCTTTTTTATGGAGTTAAAGTTTTTGGTACCTTGTATGCAGCAAGTCGAAAAAAATAAAACTGGCGATGCAATTTGTTTTTTTGAGAAACATGATTATACTCTGTACCCATAGGGTACAAGGGTATTATAAGTTAGCGCCAACCGAGAATGTATGTAACAGGCAGAAGGAGAAATCTCCGACCCTTTTAAAGTATACGTATTCGTGATCAGGGTCACCAGCCGAATTGATTTAACCATGTCCTTCTGTCCGTCCGTCCGTGTTGGTAAACAGATCTCAGAGACTATAAGAGCTACAGTTACCAAATTTGGTGAAAACATTCGAATCTGTTGCACGCAGATGAAGTTTCTTTAAAATTGCCCTCTTCCGCCCTCAACAATCATAAAAATACTTTAAATAGGCATAACTTGTTATTTTTGGGTTAAAGTTAATTGTTAAGTTAAATAAATAAACAAGCTTGAGCTGATGTTTTCTGAACATTTGAGTAAAATCGGATGATAAACGTGGAAGTTATTAAACTATAACGTTTCTGTGTATGCTTCTTTTCTGTTTTGAGCGCCAGTGCGTGTTGCTCAACATGTTCCTAGCAATATTTGTCTTCATTTGTCAACATTATCTTTTGTCCATGTCCATATGCTATTTAATTTCAACGTCATCTTTTTGGGTACCGGGTATCTCACAGTCGGTTACACTCGACTGTAGCTTTTCTACTTGTTTTTTATTATTTTTATTTTATTTATTTATTATTTTTATTTTATTTATTTATTTTTTTTTATTTCTTAAGATTATTTTTCGTATTTTTTCATAGAAGGTACGAAAAAGTAACACACACATGGATGGGCGTGGTGACTTTCAATGTAGCTTTAATACTTCTTAGATCAATACAAAAAGATTAGAATAATAAAAAAATTTCTAGTTTCACACGGAAAACTTACATTTGCTTGGAAACCTTGTCCTTTTTTGTACGAAAAATAAGCTACTTGTTGTCGCGAAGCAATACGCCAGCGATAGATTTCAAGAATGAACTTTTTCCCAATTTAAAATATTTAGTGGAAAATAAACAAAAAAATTCAATTTTTCGCCGAGCTTTTGACTATACTAAGCATTTTGGAAAATATTCAAGAAACAAACAAAAAATTAACATTGCTACATTTGTGCGTATTTTGAGATATTGATAATTATAATTTTTCATACCCACCCATGCTGCCAAACTGACCCTACGCACAGTGTAAGATTTGCCAATCTATGGGGATTTTAAGCTGAAATTGAACTATTTTTGTCGTCGATAAACTCAAAGAAGAACTTTTAGAAATGTTTAACTATTACAAAAACAACAAACTAGAAAATGTTTGCTTAGAAGAGAACGGATTTTAAAGCTCTGTATTAGAAATGCATGCAAATTTGAATTGGGAAACGAGCATCAGTTGACAAAGTTTAGTCTTATCAATTTCATCGCGTGATCAGTGGGAGCAGCCAAAAGTTATTTTTCACATAGTCACTAAGGCAGTTTTTGCTCGAAAACCTTTAATTTAAAAATCTAATAACCCGTTCTTCGTTTTTTGAGGTTTGGTCAAGTAACGTGAAACTCGCTAAGCGAGACTCATTTGTAGATCATTTAAGGACGACACAACGGTCAATCTTTGGGCTTACCAGAACATTCACTCCAAATTTCAAGCCGATATCCCAAAATAAAACGACTCCTATTGATTTTAGTCTCCCTAGATTGGCAAACTTTTACATTGTGCTACGTAGTCTCCCAGTATGGAACAACTTTTTTTTATTGAATTCAAGCTAGTAATCCATTAAAAACCATCTTAATTTTTAGTTTTCTCCCTTTTATTCGATTAATAGAATTTAATTATTTATCGTTATTTCTTTTTTACAATCTTTCTGATCTGAAGCTTTTCGCCATTTTTAGGTCAACTGTTGAACAGTTCATCAAGAGTTGAACAACTAAGAATGTGTAATATTCACAAAAACCAAAATATTTTCTTTTTTTGCACTTTTATTTTACTAACTTTTTAGTTTTTCTCCGGTTGTAACAACAAAAAAAAGGAAAAAATGCAAAATAAATATAAAAATATAAAGCAAAAATAAGTTTTTACGGCAGTCAGGGTGTGAACCTACGACGCAAACGGCTACAGGCTACGCAGCTTGCAGTAGTAGCGTCTTAGGGGGTGTCTAACATTATTGCTAATAGCTCCCAGTTTATCATCAGTTTAAACTTAAATTTTTAGAAAATGTCCGCTCAAGCCTATTCATTTATTTTATCTATTAACTTTAACCCGAAAATAACGAGTATAGCTTATTTAATGTTTTATGATTTTTGAGGGCGAAAAAAGGGCGTAGACAAATTTTAAAACAAACTTGATCTGCGTGCAACGAGTTAGAATGCTCTCATCAAATTTGGTAACTCCAGCATTTATAGTCTCTGAGAATTGTTTAACAACACGGACGGACAGACAGACGGACAGACGGTCCGATTTTATGTACAACTAGAAAGAAAACTACTTTAGCAAGCGAAATTTTTTATATACCCTTGCAGATAAATTAATAAAATTTAAAATATAAAATATATCATAATTTATATATATATATATATATATATATCAACTAAGCCGATTTCCGTTGATTATATATATATATATATATGATTTTATATATATATATATATATGAGTATATATATATATATATGAGTCCCATATTTTTAAAATCAACGAAAATCGGCTTATTTGAGCCGATCGTTCCTAGGCAGATGTAAGATATAGTGGTCCGGTTTTGGACGTATAAAATTGCATCAGAAATAAAAAAATATCTATTCAGAAATAAGTCTATTCTGAATGTTTTGACCCAATTGCTTAAAAACTGAGACTCGTTTTCGTAGCAACGGACAGACAGACGGACAGACGCACATGGCTAGATCGACTCGTCTGGTGATGCTGATCAAGAATATATATAATATTGCGAGTATATATGTATATTCATGGGGTCGGACATGCTTCATTCACTGCGTTGCAAAATTCTGGTCAAAATTAGTATACCCGGCAAAACGTAGCAGGTAGTAGTAGTTTTAAATACCGCAACACCGATTTGCGTTTTTTAAAAGTGAATCGCAAGAAATTTGCGAAGATGAAAACCGGAGCCCTCCCTATAGTATTAATTATGAAATAAAGGCTTAAAATTTCTGGTTGACTCACCGCAATCGGTTTCTCAGCGGCGGCGCCTGCTCCTTGGCAGCAGCTGCCCTCCTCCGCTGGTTCCAACGTCGAGTCAATGTTATCCGCCTGGCGGAGCAGACGCACCTTGGTCTGCAAGGTGGCTGCTGAGGGTGTGGCGGCAACATAAAAGAAGCGCTGCGATGGCAGCCGGATGTTTGAGGAAACGAGGGCGACGCAGCCTGCTCTGCCGACAAAGAAAAGCAGTAGGAGCACTTGTGGCAGGACAACCAGTGCCTGTTGCACAAATACATGGATTCGGGTTCGGGTTAGCGTCATGGCTAAGCAGACTCTGTCAAGTGCCTATGCCAATGCTTAAAAGTTGAAGTAATAATTGCAGCTAGCGACCCTGCTATCTTTTTTTCTTATTTATATTATTGTTATTTGAAGTTTTACATCAAATGATCCTGCAAATGGTGTTAAAACGTAAAGTAATTTAAGAAAAAATATAATAGAACGTTAATGAAATCAACATTAAATTGTGCATTTCAAATTAATAAATGTATATCTACACTTACAAATCTAAAGGCATATATTTGAAATCAATAACCCACAACTCACGACATTTACTTAATAGACTGAATTTTTTGTTGTCAAATTATTGGCTTTGGGGCAAACAGTTTCCCCTAAGAACCAATTCTTAAATTACAATTGAAATATTCCTTCAATCGATATATATATATTTCCGAATTTTTACACCCGCTACCCGTAGAGCACAAGGGTATTATTACTTTATGCCAAACGAGAATGTATTTAATAGGAAGAAAGAGGCATCTTCGACCTCATAAGGTATCTGTAACCAATGCTACACATAAAGCAAACGTCAACATTTGTTGAGTTATAACAGTAACAGTTTCTCCTGTTTGCCTTAAGAGGATTAAACTGGGAGGCGGGACGCCACTTGCCCCCGTACAGAGACAGGCTGCGACTTCTAAACCTTCCCACTTTTGTGGATTGTCAAACCTGTTACGGTGTCATCTTCCTACACAAACTAATCAATGGAGTTATCGACTCCACCACACTTCTAAATTCTATCGACTGGAATGTGCTCTTGGGAAACCCTCTCGGACGTTCCGCCCGTTATCACTGCCGGTGTGCAGGTCAGACTACTCCCGTATTGCCGCATTCCGTGTGCTTTGTGATAACTACAATGTCCCGTAGTATAGCCTTTGAGTGTTCCGACGAAACGAACACCCGTGTCGTCATTGAATTCCTTATAAGCCTACACAATAATTCTGTTAATAATTATACATATGTAGTATACAATATAAAGGAGCAGTCCATTGCTTTAACAAATAACAAGTGGGAAAGCTACAGTCGAGTGTGACCGACTGTAAGATACCCGGTACCCAAAGCATTGTGGGTGAAATTAAACAGCACATGTACATGGAAAAAAGGAAATGGTTACAAATAGAGCCAAATATTGCTAGAAACATGTTAAGCAGAACTCAAAAGAGGCAAATGTTGCTAGGAGCATGTTGGGCAACTCTCAAAAGCGACTAATGTTGCTCTCTCTCTAAGAAACTTGATTGTTTAATAACTTCTATGTTTATCATCCGATTCTACTAAAATTTTCAGATTGCCTACTAATTAAGCCTATCTATTTACTTTACGCCGCATATGACGCATATGGTTATATACCGTTTTTTATGATTTTCGGGGGCGGAAGTGGGCGTGGCCAAATTTTAAAACAAACTTGATCTGCGTGCAACAGATTCCAATGTTGTAACCAAATTTGATAACTCTAGCTCTTATAGTCTCTGAGATCTGTTGTTTCACACGGACGGACGGACGGACAGACGGACAGACGGACATGGCTAAATCGACTTGGCTGGTGACGCTGATCAAGAATATATATACTTCATAGGGTCGGAGATTTTTCCTTCTGCCTGTTACATACATTCTCGGTTGGCACTAACTTATAATACCCTTGTACCCTATGGGTACCGGGTATAAACATTGTGCGTGGATTAAAGACTAATAAGTGTGACATGCGAGATCATGTGTGCGAAACGTGTGCTAAGAGTAAAATAACTGTGAAGCCGTTTCCAAAGCTTGCTGAAAATCGCGCGAACAATATTTTGCAACGTGTACACACAGACATTTGTGGCCCTATGAGTAAAACGTCAAACGGAGGGTCTATATCTATATCTATATATCTATATTTCGTGACATTTACAGACGATAAATCGCGATATATACATGTTGAGATGGCTCGGAGCATGTTGCCGTATGCTAAACTGGACGAAGCATTTTGGGCGGAAGCCGTAGCTACTGATCGGAGTCATCATCGTTGGAGAACATGACGCCGTTCGAAGCTTGGTTCGGACGGAAGCCAAGTGTATCTCATATCAAAGTCTTCGGAGTGAAGACGATTGGCTTGGACAAGAAGCATCATCGCAAATTCCAACCAAAAGGAATTGAGTATGTGTTCGTTGGGTACTCGGATACGGCTGCAGCGTACCGTTTGTACAACCCAAGTACTGGGAAACTAACAGAGCTACGAGATGAGATATTTTTGGAGTATTTTCAAAAGCAAGAAAATTCTGATGCCCATTTCGTCCCACAAAACGAAGGAATAACCGTTCAAGAAGAGTATGAGCCTGATATACACGTTAGCGAGGAAAGCATACGACACGATGAGATGCTGTCAGAAGGAGAGGTGCTGCCGGAAGCAGAGGAGCTGCCAGAAGAAAAGCGAGGTCCAGGGAAACCTAAAATCGTACGAACTGGTCGTCGTGGGAGACCAAGAAAGGAGTACCAAACTCTCAATGGTAATGGCTGATGGCATTAATGTGCCAACAAGTGTTAGGGATGCACTTAGTTCCAAGCATGCAGAGGATTGGAAGAATTCCATGCAACAGGAGATTGCTAGCTTGGAGACAAGAAACACTTGGACGCTTGTCGAGCTACCTGAAGGCGAGAAGGCGATTGGTTTCATGTGGGTCTACGCGTACTCATCAATAAGGCTGGTCATTGCGGTAGCGGTCGAACGCGGTATGTATATGCACCAACTTGATGTTTCGTCTGCTTATCTCAACAGTAAACTCCATGACGTGGTGTATATGAGGCAACCTGAGGGATTCCTTGATGAAAAGTATCCTGGAAAAGTCCTCAAGCTTCACAAATCGCTCTAAGGCCTGAAACAAAGCGGTCGAGAGTGGAACAGCAGCCTAAACGACGTCATACTGAAGTTAGGGTTCTCAGCGTGCCCGAGCGAGTCCTGTATCTACAAACGAGGTCAAGGTGATCAGTTGAGTTTCATCGTAGTCTACGTAGATGACCTTATAGTGGCGAGCGACATGAAAGCAGACTTGGAGGAGATCAAGTACCTTATACCGAAGAGGTTCGATGCTGTCGATGGCGGCATCCTAAAGCATTTCCTAGGGATGGAAATTGATCGCGATGGCGAAGTTGGCAGTGTTCGAGTTGGTCATAAGCAGTACATAGAGGCCTTATTGGAAAACTATGGGATGCATGGCCAGATATTCTTCATTCTGTAGCGAAGCTTGCGCAACAGAACTCGTATCCACATGGAGAGCACATGGTGTGCGCCAAGCGAATCCTGACGTACCTGCAAGGTACGAAGACATTCCAGTAAACCTATCAGCGAACTGGACAGCGATCGGAAATCCTTTACGGGCTGGACGTTTATGGTAGCAGGAGCAGCAATCAGCTGGGAGTCAAAGAAGCAAAGCGTGGTAGCACTCAGTACAACCGAAGCAGAGTACGTCGCGCTTTCTTCAGCTGCTAAGGAGGCAGCATATATCCGTAAGCTATGGGGCAAGATGAATCTTGGCGAGATGTATTAACACAGAATTTGAGTTAAATTAAGCACGTGAAATGTATTAACATGATGGGTTTGCTGTAAAAAGTACTGAATTATCCTGTGAAACTGAGATACAGCGTTGAGGAGTGTTGGAAATAAAGATTAATATAGCAACGCCGTCTCTCAGCTGATATCGATAGTTGTCTGCGAGCAACTTCATATCGTCTATATCGATAGTACCGCGTTTCATCTTTTTGTACATTTTCTATTCCTAATAATTACTCTCAATAAAAACATTTATAACAATCATATATTTTTTTATACCCTTGCAGCGGGTATTATAATTTTGCCATGATATTTGCAACGCAGTGAAGGAAGCATCTCCGACCCCATAAAGTGTATATATTCTTGATCAGCATCACCAGCCGAGTCGATCTAGCCATGTCCGTCTGTCTGTCCTTCTGTCTGTCCGACTGTCTGTCTGTCTGTCGGTTTCTACGCGAACTAGTCTCACAGTTTTTGTGCTATCGGGCTGAAATTTTCAGCATAGTCTTATTTCTTTAGCACGCAGTATATATGTCGGAACGGCCGAAGCCAGACCACTATATCCTATAGCTGCCATAGGAATGATGGCCTTGCAGCCTGCAACTGGATCATTGAAAATCGATCCATTTTGGTAATGTTTAAAAAAATATTCAATTTTGTAAGTTTTGTAAATTTTACATTTTTCTATGGCAGCTATATGATATAGTTGTCCGATCTTAATGAAATTAAATCCGTAATTCTATTTTTACAAGTTCGTTGAAAAACAGAGAAGGTATAATTTTTGTTTCATTAATTTTCCAATCATTCCTATGGCAGCTATAAGATATAGTGGTCAGTTCCGAGATATATAGTAACTGCAATAGGAAGAAGACTACAAAGAAGAACTACAAAGTTTCATTCAGATAGCTCAAAAACTGAGAGACTAGTTTGCGTAGCTACGGACAGACAAACGTACATAGCTAGATCGACTCGGCTGGTGATGCTGATCAAGAATATATATACTATATGGGGTTGGAGATGCTTCCTTCACTGCGTTGCAAACTTCTGGACAAAATTATAATACCCTGCAAGGGTATAAAAAATATAATCATTTTAAACCATTTGCAACTGTGTTATCACTTTGGTGCGGCACTATATGTCGTCACGGCACTTTATCAGCTTAGTCAATACAAAGAAAGCTCGAGTAAAATCTCGACAGCGATATATGTATGTACTTCTTATTCATCAAATGCAAACCAACAAATTAAAAACGGGAGAGTGGAATAAGAAAAGAAAAATTTAACATTTAATTAAATGGAGTACAAAGAATAAAAACGATTGGCAAGCATTGAAAATCTACATCAGGGGTGCTCGAACCTACCTAATGGCAGTGCATATTCCAACAACATATGCACTCTTGTAAAAACACTTTTGTTTTATTTCAAGATGTACACAGAGAGAAAGGCACTTCCCAATTCATCGCTAATTTTTCCGATCCCTCAAAGAATGGGAATGAATCAATCTTAAAAAATCAAATTACATTGGGATTTGCGGTAGGAAAAGAAGCTTAATGAAATTATTGTTGGCTTGCTCGGTCTTATATGAATAGGATGGCGACAGAAAGAAGAAAGTGCAAAATTGTTTGTGCATAGCGCCGTAGGATTAAAAACCTTGCCTATGGGATGGGCTCACACAAAAACAGATGTGATGCGTATGCGTAGGCTCGTCCGTGACCATTGGTCACCTACTGGGATTCTCTTCTTAGCTGGCTGCCAACCCAAAATGCTGTTGGTTCAGAGCGTATGAGGAGTACAAAAAGGAGAATGAGAGCAGCCCGTCCTCGCCGTCCTCGGCGAAGTTGCGACGGGAGCTGGCCACTCGGCTTTGGATATAATATTTTTAGGTAAATAAATAAAACATTTGTTCATTTTGCAGGTGTTGGTGGCGTACTCCGCCTGACAGCTTTAAGCTTAGTACGCAGACACTGGAACAGCGTTTCTAAGCAGTGGGAGAGAGCGAGGGGCCACTTTTCGACAGCGCTGTTTTAAAGGCCGGTACGCAGGTGAACGAACAAAATATCAGAAAATGCCAGGTGGCGCGAGGGAAGACTTTTGGTATTTCCAAAAGTCAACAGAATAAAAAATTTATTAAAACGACCTGTTTTCAACTATTGGGCACTCTCTCTTACCGTTTCTTCACAGATTTCAAATATATAGAGCCCTCCAAGAACAATAATTTACACAAAATCCGAGTCCAGGAGTTTAGAAAAGATAAAGTTGTAGTAATTAAATTGGTAGAGGCAAATTCAATAACAAGGGATAAAAAATATTTGCATATATAAAGGTCTGGAAGTAAAAAGCTCCCTCGATGTCATATTTGGTTATGACTTTGGTGAGCACCTTGAGATGTCACGCTCGGTGGTTGAGATGAAGGCGTCTAAGGCGACGGCCAGCGCCCGCTGCTGCTGAGAGCAGTGTCTGGCTGGACAAATCCTTCATTACCGAGCTGGAGAAGGACATGTACAGCGCACCTCCAGCGAAATGTATGCCATCAAGGATATGGTGAACAATCAGAGTAACTTCGAATCATTCCACCAGTAAAACAGTAGTAGCTACGGCAACCTCCCAGATGGTGGTGAATTAAATTTGGTACAAACAGCCGGTAGTGCAGCCCTTGCCTTCATCGATCCAGGAAAGAATGTTGGATAACTAGTAGGGAGAAAAAGCGGCGGTTGCACATGATCGAGAGAATCTGGGCCACGGTGAAGGTGCCCATTGAGCGCAGATGAAATGTTCCAAAACGAAGCTGCAAATCTGTGCAACTGCCTTGTCTTTCGAAAGGATTATATTGTCAACAAACATAAAACAGCTTATTTTAAATACGTATGACCGCATCATTTACCTCCCAAAATGAGCCGAAGAGCGTTTTAAGAAGCGGTCACACTGGAAAAAGATTAAATCTGTTTGGGGTTGCAAACTGTTCGAGTATCTGCGTACTAAGGTTTAAATTTGAACTGTAGACTAACATAGCTGTCAGTATGGCTGTATAAACACCATGATAGAGATCTGCATGAATACATTCATTTCTAAGTATACAGTACTGTACAGTAGTCTGGTGTTCTCAAAAATACTGTACTCATTCTATACTGTACAGTATATTCAATATGTCAAAAAAGCCTGTACAACTTTCGTACTGTTCTCACTGAAAGTGAGTGACAGTAAAAGTTGTATATTTCGGGTATGAATATCAATTCTATTCCGAACGTCACAAGGTGTACAGTAAATAAAACAAAATATACAACTGTACAAATGAGTGCTACAAATATTCAAGTCGATGTACATAAGTTCACTTCAATAAATTTTAAATGATACAACAAATTATAAATTATGTATTTTAGCTTAAATAAAACCAGAAATCATTGTTGGGTAATACCAAAGACCCAATCGGTACCATAAATTCGCTGAATGACTTCAAAAAGTACGCTGCTGATGTTAAGGCCAAAATAGAACCAATGAACTAAAGCCATATGTATTAAAAGAAAGGTTTGGGAGACCTTTTCGCGGATAGTCGATAAAAATGGATTAGAGATAACAGATGTAGTTGCAACAAGTGCACAAACAAGCACATTTACAAGTTCGCCAAGGCCAATACTCTTAAGCGCGGCCATCTTGATATAACAGTTGACAATGAGTCGAAGAAGCTAAGCACCAAGCTAGCAGTGCAGCTTCTGAAAGGGCTTTTTCGGTTGCTAAAAACCTCACAACCGAAAAACGCTGCAGAATTGCCAATACGCCAGAAATGGTAAATAGTATCATGTTTTTACACACCAGTATTAATAATTCAAATAGTTAATATTTTTTGTAACGATTTTAATAAAAGTTAAGTTAAATCAATTAAAAAGTTTACGTATTTAGAAGTAAGTACACTGTACATCAAAACACTGTACACTAATTTAACTGTACACCAATTTTGGTGTACTCATTTTATACTGTACAGTACTATACTGAGTATGAGCAGTATCTGTCAAATACAGACATTATTACAACATTCATTCACATTTATTTGGAGCTGTTGAGTAAAATAGTGTACACTTTTTTGAATTAAATGATTCATTTGCTCATTTGAATGTATCCATGCAGGTCTCTACACCATGAAACCTGGTCGCACTAGAAAGATGAAACGTCTTTAGATAGCTAAAGCCCAATGAGAAGATGGTGAAAAATGGAACCGAGAAGCCCGCCAATATAAGTGGTTTATGGTTATGGTTATTAAAATTAATACTAGAGCAACAAATTTTATTCTTTCACGAATAATTTGCGAATAATTAGCGGCAAATTCTGAGCAAACAATATTTTGAAAATGTGAAGGTTTTCTACAGTTGCCCGTTTGACGTTTTTAGTTTTTGTGTTTTTAAAAAACAAATATAAAAACTCGAGCAACAAAATTTTTCTTTGCGTAACTAATTAGCAAATAATTAGCAACAAATTCTGGGTAAAAAAGATTTGAAGTTTTCTGGAGTTGCCCTGCTAACTTGATGTCAACTTAGCAGGACATCTAAAAATAAAACAAAAAAAAATTTGCAACAAATTCTTTTCCCGTAACTAATTTGCAACAAATTAGCGGCAAATTATTGTATAATCAAAAGTTTTATTTTCCAAAGTTGCCCTGCTAACTTGATGAACAATAAATTTCTGTTAGGTGGGCCCCTTTCAGAAAATAAAAAAAAAAAAAACCGTAGATAGGGGGTGTTTCAACATAAATTTGGGTAAAAAAATTATGTTGGGGACGCTCTTAGTTTAGTCGCAATTAATTTTTGAATTTTTCATACAAAATTAGCTCAACAACCGTAGCAAACACGCACACTGACAAATAATGAATACAGAGAATCCAAGCGCCTGTCTGTGTGATCGTCGCGGTACAGTGGTCGGCTGAAGCCGAAGTCGGCACGTTGATGAAACGTTAATGACAACGGCCTATTGATGACAACTGGTACTGCAGGGTGACTTCATTTGCCTGTCAGAGCTACGTACTCACCAGCGCTAAAATTTAGCAAATAAATACACTTTTTCGGCGCCTCTTAGCAAGATAAATACTAGAACATACTAAAATGAACATCGCGTAAGGTCTTTGAAATCGTATGAACATTAGCAAGGGAGGTGCGAGAGGAAGGAAACATTTGAAATACCCCGCGACCATTGCGGACTTGAGACAGGCAATAGGAAACAAAGCCGTATAGCGGGTTTTTCCAGCGGGGAAAAATTATTTTAGGTACAATACAATTGAGGAAGATCGAATTATGTGGGCTCTTGACCATAAAATAAATACAAATAAAAAATAGTAAATTAAAATTAAGTCTTAAAAAATGTAATTTCACAGGGAAATAAGCAAATCAAATAGAAAAAGAGCCAAAATCCCAACTTAAAAAATTATGGACATGCTAATTTCATCTGCTCTGCTCGTGCCTGGTCCTTCAGAGCATACAAGAACTACAAGTAGAGAATGAGAGCAACCCGTCCTCGGGAAGTGGCAATGACCCGGGACGACTGGGCAAGCAGCTGCCATTGGGCTCCGTGGAGTGCTCATGGAGAGAGATCATGGCGGTCAGTCCCTAAGATCCGCGCGCGGCGACTTAAGCGCCTAATTCGTGGCAGCAGCCGTCGTGGACGTGGATGTGCATAACGATGCGGCACGTCGCAGGTGTTGTACGAATACAATGCGGAGAGATCGACCAGCTGCCAACTGGACGAGGAGGGGGAGCAGCAGACGGAAGAGGCCGGACACACAAAAATGTCCTTCGGCCAACACTTCCCAGTGGGATCTGGAGAAGCTCTCCAACAGTGGCAGTAGCAGCATTTGTTCATTTTGCAGGCATTTGTGGCGGCTTGGCGGCGTTTAATTTGAATTGTAAACAAACACCGCTGACAGTATGGCCGCTTGGCCGATTTGTATGGATTTTCGGTGATCACCATAAAACCTGGCCACACTAGAAATATGAAACCCGTTCTGCTAGCTAAGGGTTTAGCGCTAGTGAGCACTAGGCTTTAGGGGCTGTTCTTCATGATTTTTGAACTCATACCTTCGGACGGGCAAAAAGCCAATCTCGGCTGTTGATACTAATTAAGAATAAATACATATTCATGATAAGGTCGCATATGTCTCCCTTCTTTGAAAGGGTAAAAAAACGAACTAAAAATTAAATACTGTTTAATATAAATTAATTACGTAGTCATTGTGCATAACTGTCGACGGCCGTCCATGTAGTGACGATAAGCACCACAAGGAGACTACTATATAGAATTGAAAATCTGCTACGATTGTCCGATTAATACTCTTTGAAACTGCAAGCTATGATTTGTATAAAAACTGATTAGTTCAGAAGAAATAGAAGTGAAAGTGCGTAAATAAATATGTTTAAAATTGAAGCTGTTGGGCAGGTGGCGTAAAATTCTACAAATTTAAAATGCTTCTGTGTTTTATCTTTAAATGCGCGTCGAACGACACCTCAATTACCCCGATCCGATACTCCGTTCATAAACAAGATTTTAACAGCCGTATGAAAACGATTGTCTTGTAGTTTGTCTATCTGTCTGTCTGTATGAAATCTTCGTTTTACAGTCCTAGATGCACTTTTAATTTATTAAACAGCTCGAGCTGAACAATATTTGTTTTACCACTGGTGGAGAAACATCGGTGAAAACATCGATACATCGAAAATGTTTGGGAACATCGATGTTTTTTTCTTTTTTCTTGAAAACATCGATGTTTCATCGAAAATGAAAGCATCGAAAAACATTCTCCACCTCCTTCTAGTTTGGCGGGAAAACAGCTATTGGGATAGCTACAGTCGAGTGTGACCGACTGTGAGATACCCGGTACCCAATGCATGGTGGGAGAAATTTAATAGCACATATACATTGAAAAAAAAAATGTTGACAGAAACATGTTAAGCAACTCTAAAAAAAGGCTAATGTTGCTAGGAAAATGTTGAGCAACACCCGAAAGAGACAAATGCTTCTAGGGACATGTTGGGCAACACGCACGTGCGCTCTCAACATAAAAGAAGAAGAAGCATACCCAGAAACTTCAACCTTTAATAACTTCCATGTTTATCATCCGATTTTACTCAAAATTTCAAAAAACGTCCGCGATTGCCTACTTGTTTATTATATCTATTTACTTTAGGCCGAAAATCACGACTATAACTTATAAAAAGTTTTTTATGATTTTCTTGGGCGAAAGTGGGCGTGGAAAAAATGTTAACACAAACTTGACAGGCAGAAGGAGGCATCTTCGGCCCCATAAAATATATAAATTCTTGATCAGCATCACCAGCCGAGTCGATTTATGTCCGTCTGTCTGTCTTTTTGTCTGTTCGTGTTGGTAAACAGATGTCAGAGAATTACCAAATTTGGTAAAAACATTTGAATCTGTTGCACGCAGGTCAAGTTTGTTTTAAAATCTGGCCACTCCCACTCTCGCCCCGAAAATCATAATCAACTTTACACAAACTATAGTCGTCATTTTCGATTTAAAGTAAATACATAAACTTTATAAATAGGATTGGGCGGTCGTTTTCTGAAAATTTGAGAAAAATCGGATGATAAACTTGGGAGTTATTAGGCAATAAAGTGGGAATTTGAAGATAGGCTCTACCAGACACCCTGATACTTGTTGTGAAGCTGCGGGCAGCCGATCAGGTCGAGGGTTCGATCACAGGCGCAGGCGAAATTTTCTTACTTCTTTTTCTTCAATACTTTGATGTTTTTATATTTTTGTTACCAAAAATTTAAAAGGAAATAATGAGTAGCTAATAAAATAAAAATGAAAAAAAAAATAATAATTTTGGTTTTCGTTGAAACTGAACACGAGCCGATTTTGCAAAACTTAAATGCATCGCCCGCTCAGACAACTAAACTATTACCGATACTGCCGTTTTCATACTAACTGTGCCTAGTCAACTGTTGACAAAATAAAATGAATGAACGCTCTGTCTGCGTGAAAAAGAAATGACAAAAAATAACAAAATTCAATTTTGTTGCATTACCCAACTTCGGAAGAACTGAAATGAAATGTATTAATTGAATAAAAAGAAGAATAACAATATATATTAAATATGAGCGGGATTTTAACTTTTACTGTTCGTGCCAAAAACAACAAAATCCCGGCAGTCAGACATCTGGGCTACACCCTATATTACGTAATCCGCGGAAGTTGTCGCAGTATATAATCTTATCAACACTTTTGCGCTAAGGAGCGACATTATTTTTATAATACAGTGCAGCAAATATACATATGTGTCCGAAAAGGAGTCAATCGCTCTATTTTTGGCACTCGCCAAAAAAATTTTTATTCGTTGGCTGCGATCGAGCGAGTGTTGGTGCGTCGTCGAGTTTTTGGATATTGAGGTTATAAATAAATAGTTTAAAAAGCGTAATTTTCGTTGCGATGAGTTTTAATTAACTATTGTTCTAATTCGACAGTGTTTGTTCTTGAAGTAAAAGTTTGTGGACCGGGTATCTCACAGTCGGTCACACTCGACTGTAGCATTCCCACTTGTTTTTGTGTGTTCGCGAGAGCATGTATTTTGCCATTAAAAAAAATGCTGATATAGGAGGCTATTTTTTGCACAAAGCGTAGAGCTAATATATTCACGTAAAAATAAGAAAAAAGGAAAGAAACAAAATTATTTAAGGGTAGTTTTATAGCCAGAAAGCGTTCTAACGTGTGTTCGCGATGCTGAAAAATGCCCATACATACATATATGCCCGATCTTACAGAAATTAAACCCGTGATTCAAGAACCGTAAAAAATCGCGATATCTCGAAATTTATGGAAACACGTTGAACGAGAAGGAAAGCTAACTTCGGTAAACTGAAGTTTGTATAACCTTGCAGTCTGAAATTGGATCATTGAAAATAGATCCATTTTGGTAATGTTAAAAAAAAATGTCAAATTATGAAATTTTGTAAAATTTTACATTTTACATGTAGAATTTTACATTTTCATATAAATCGACCGATCCCTTAATGAAATTAAAACCGTAATTCTAAAACTATAAAAAATGCCCGATAGCTCAAAACCTGAGAGACTAGGTCGCGTAAAACCGACAGACAGACAGACAGACGGACGGACAGACAGAGAGACAGACAGACGGACATGGCTAGATCGACTCGGCTGGTGATGCTGATCAAGAATATATATACTATGTGGGGTCGGAGATGCCTCCTTCACTGCGTTGCAAATATCATGGCAAAATTATAATACTCTCTGCAAGGGTATAAAAACAGAGATGTTAAAATTCTTTTTTCTTTCTTACATTAATTTTGCCATCATTCCAATGACCGCTATGGGATAAAGTGTTCCAAATTGGACGTTCCGACATACATATGTATATGTACAATGTATACTGCTTGTAAAAAAATAATGACTGCATAGAATTTCAACCCGATAGTTTAAAAACTAAAAGACTAGTTCGCGTAGAAACCGACAGATACACAGACAGACGGCCATGGCTAGATCGACTCGGCTAGTGATGCTGATCAGGAATATATATACTATGTGGGGTCGGAGATGCCTCCTTCACTGCGTTGCAAATATCATGGCAAAATTATAATACCCTCTGCAAGGGTATGAATAGAATGATGGAAAAAAAAACCCTAAGAAGTATGAATGAAAACAACAACACAGGAAAGAAGATAGTATGTTGGACGGTTAAGAGGGTAATGCAAGAAACGAAGGAAAACAACAGATCGGCAAACAGCGATAAAAATAGCTTTAAGCTCGACTTGTAACGGGAAATGAGGAGTTTAAAAAGGCAGCATAAACAGTCCGTTTTTTGTGATCGTGCTTATGTCTGTGGTTGAAGTGCGCTGAGTTTAAGGCGGGGGAAGTTGTTATTTGCTGCCACACAGTCAAACAAGCCAACATGAACGCTGCTATCAGCACGCGCCTCAATTACTTAACATTGTTGTCTGCTAACAGACAAACTAACATTCCTTTGTATCTTGGCATACCTGCATTTTCTCTCTGTTGCCACGTGCTCATTTCATATTTCGTGTTGCTTACGCACACACCTGTGTGACTCGTCTTGACACTCTTTGTCCCCTTATTAGTTGTTGTTTTCTTTTAACGTTGCCTATCCCTGTTTTTATTTTCTTTTAAACCAGGTACTCAGACCCGTCGGTAAGTGCATACATATGCATGTAAGTATATGTACATATGTACATACATCATTTAAATACAATTGGATGATAAACAAGGGAATTGTTTTACACTGTAAATTTTACAGTGTAAAACCTTGATGCCTAAGCCATTGCTCATCAAGCTCATTTTGTTTTTGCAATTGCTCTTGCTATAGAAAGAGCTGCTGTAAAATGTACAGTTGTAAAGGTTGCAACCTTCTATCTATCTCTATCGCAATCGCCTAAAAACGCTTGACGCAAATATTCATTAAATTTATTGATCTTTTATTAAGCAAGGATTTTTCGGTTCGAGTGCCAACCGAGAATATTCAAATTTAAAAGGCATAAGGATGCATTTTCCATAAAGAACAGAAAAATTATGCGTACAAACATGTTTTGTAACTTTAGTTTAACAAAAAGGTTAATAAAATATATAGAAAACAAGAAAGAAGGCAAACTTGCTATCATCCTAAAGACTCGAAAAAATCCGTTGGAAAATCAAGACGCGTATTAAAAAAGCCCACCACGCCAAAAATCTGTTGAAAAATAGATTTATGGTAGAAAAGTCAGGTAAAATTAATTTTTTTAATTTTTGCCCGACAACGACTAGATTAAGTGTACTTTACTACGTTGCAAACTTCTGACTGAAATTATAATAAACCGCACTTTCACTTGTAATAAAAATAAAATAATTGTAATTTCTATGTTATAAAGAAAAGCATGTACATATGTACTTAATTTAAAACTTGTCCTTAAGTTCAGATAAATTGGGAACGATTTTGAGGACGAATTGAGTACTTTTTTCTTCTCTCAAGTTCTCAAAACGTAAATTAATTCTCTATATGGTCAAATACGCGTTAAAGTAAGCAAAGCAGAAAAATAGTTCTTTGCTCAAATGTTCCATCCAGTTGTCATTTGTCTATAAGAACATAGTCTTCAGTATGGGGATCTTTAAAGTAAAGTTTAAAATCTTATTTTGTGATATTTTTCGAATAACAAAAAGTATTTTAAGGTTTTTCACATTCTCACATATTTAACTCAAAACCAAAACCACTAATTAACCAAAACAAGGATACTATGAAAATGGTTTCATTTTGTTATATTTTTCGAATGAAAAAATTTTAGTTTTTCGCATCTTCACATACTTAACTTAATATAAACTCGTAATTTTGTTTATTTTTTGAATAAAATAGAAATTCGTACACGTAACGTTATCGATTTTTGTGTATCATTACCGATATTACTTTTTGCCTGAGGGAGCATTAAAAATATATTTATCTGCAAGTCAAATATGTATATCTATTCTGGAAACCTTAAACTTCAAAATAATGGGCAGGAGGAAAAACGGGATTGCTCGATTCGCTGATTTAAACGAAAGAATACAGTAAACTCCAAACTTTCTTCCAGAATTTGGTAACGTTATCGACTAATTTGAACTCTTGTAACTCTTAAGGTAGGCGTGATAGAAAAAAGTTTTGTTGTTACAAAATATAAGTCTTGGTGTATACTATCAGATACATATAAGACATACAGGCCTATTCCAGTTTTACTCGGAAGTGAATTTGATAACATTTTCGAATTTCCTTTGACATACATAGATTTCCCATGTAGATTTGAGGACTTTTATAAAATTTCCTTTGGAAAGAGTGAGGAAAAAGTTCCCAACGCACCACGTTGAATTAAAACCCTTTAATTTAATGGTAAAACCATCATAAAAGCGATTGTTCAAAATGAATCCTAGGAAAATGAAATTTTTTGGTACCTTGATAAGAAGGAGGATTTTTCGGAAGTGAAATCTAGAACAGGTCTGGGAAATAACTTCCGTGTAGATTTTTCGGAAGTGAAAACTGGAGCAGGCCTGATAATAATTTTGCTTTGCATTTATGGAAATATGAACAAAATGTGCGTACAAACGTATCGTTACCGACTTTGTTTTCGACCATATAAGTTTGTACCCATAGAGTAGCCATAGATTACAAGGGGTACCAGGGTATCCGTCTATCCTCTTCTTCGCAAACAAGTCTCTCAGTTTTACGATATCTGAATTCAACTTTGCAGATAGTCTTCTTTCTATTCCCATTCGCATAAAGGTCAAATATATCATATAGCTGCCATAGGAATGATCGGGCCAAATTTTCGTTGCTTTTAAAGATCTCTGATTAAGACTTAGTGTATGATCTTTTAATTTAATTATAGCCATACATTTAAAATTTCATCAAAATGGGACCCTATATCTTATAGCAACCATTGGTATGATCGGGCCAAACTAGCAGATTTTCGTTGTTTTTAAGATTTCCGATTTAAACTAAATATATAATCCTTTTTTGTATGTCTTTTATTATCAATTTTTATTATCTGCAAGGGTTTATAAACTTCGGTCTGCCGAACTTGTTTACCTTTCATGTATTTTTTTTTTATAAATTTGAGCATAATTATAACTAGACAAAGTGAATTAGCAATGCTCATGGGCCTTTTAACTTCACCCACAAGTCTTTGGGTACCGGGTATTTTACAGTCGGTCACACTCGACGGTAGCTTTCTTACTTGTTTTTGGTGTCGAAAACTGTACTCAAACTGAGTTAAAATGTCACAGGTCGACAAAAATCGACCTTTTTTTGCCGACGAATAAAAGCCATTGATTCTGATAGACTGAACCGGTACATTACCAGTCCGAAACTGAAAAGGGTAAATTTCTGTTATACGGGCCCCTTCCAGAAATTATAAAAAAAATACTGTAGATAGGGGTTGTTGAAACATGCATTTGGGTAAAAAAATTATTTTGGGGACGCTCTTAGTTTAGTCGCAATTAATTTTTGAAGTTTCCATACAAAATAAGTTCGGCAAACCTAACAAACACGAACACTGACAAATTATGAATACATACACAGAATCCAAGCGCCTGGCTGTGTGATCGTCGCAGTATAGTGGTCTGGGAAGCTTAAAATTTTTGTTAAATTGTGCTTAGCGTAAATACTATATATGTCGACCCCACTTTGAATACATTTATGCGTGAAATATAAATATAAAAAAATTTGACAACGTAAAATTCGTAGTAATGAACTACTTTTAATTCCATTTTTTATTTCAATATTAAGGTTATATTATATATAAAATTAGAAGTCGTCGTGATCCTAAAGTTATAATTTAAGACAATCCAAAATTAAAAGGGTGGTATTAGTAAAGAATACTTAAAGTAGCGCCGCAGGCGGTTTTATTTTTCAAAAAAAAATTTCGTTTGCGGCGCTTCTTTAAGTATTCTTTATTAATCACACCCTTCTTAATATATAATTTTAATTATAATATTATGTATAATATAATCTTAATATTGAAATAAAACAAAATTTAACAAAAATTTTAAACTTCACAGCCCACTGTACCGCGACGATCCCACAGACAGGCGCTTGCAAGTGGATTCCTAATTTGTCAGTGTGCGTGTTTGTTACGATTGCAGAACTAATTTTGTATGGAAAGTTCAAAAATTAATTGCGACTAAACTAAGAGCGTCCCCAACATAATTTTTTTACCCAAATGCATGTTTTGAACACCCCCTATCTACGGTATTTTTTTTTTAATTTCTGGAAGGGGTCCGTAAAACAGAAATTTACCCTGAAAATGCACTGCTTGAATCGGCACTTTTCAAGGCTTAATAACTCCCAAACCTTACGTTGCCTAGAGCGGGTATTCAGCTTAAAAAGAGCTTTGGCCTTTCTACTTCAATATCCAATGGGAGACCTCTCGTTCTTTAGTTATAATGCATTTTACAAACTTAAATTTGTCACAAATTTTTGCTATGTTGTAGCCCTGATATATGAACATTTTTGTTAGAGACTGCTTTGGGTTCGGAACATTGATGATTCTTCAAACTTCCCAAGAATTAATTTTTATTAATTTGTATACATTAAAAACAAATTCAACTTTGTATATAAATATGATAATCAAAAATGTCCAGAGAATGTGTTGTCAGCCCATAAAACGTTTGGTTTGTGTACTTAAGTTATAATCCCAAACCAATGTTTCTAACCAAAGCCAAGACTCTCACCAGCAATAGCAAAAATTTGTGACAAATTTAAGTTTGTAAAATGCATTATACCTAAAGAACGAGAGGTCTCCCATTGGATATTATTGTTTAATATTGAAGTAGAAAGGCCAAAGCTCTTTTTAAGCTGAATACCCGCTCTGGGCAACGTAAGGTTTGGGAGTTATTAGGCCTTGAAAAGTGCCGATTCAAGCAGTGCACGATACTTTGACCGCGATTTTCTTAAAATTGGTGGGTGATGGAAACTTTTCAGTTTCGGACTAGTAATGTATCGGTTCAAATCTATCAAAATCAATGGCTTTTATTCACCGGAATTTTTCTTGTCGACCAGTGTTATCATACCCAGTGGAGCAAATTTGGCATCGAGAATCGAATTTATCCGCCAAACTTCGAGTAGTAAATATTCGAATTCGTACCACAGCATGCATTACTTCCATTCCAATAATATGACAGCTTTTTCAGCTGGTTACCTTTAAAATGTCTGCTTCGAATCGACAATTCTATGTTTTAACAGCTGAAAAACGATCAATTACGAGTCTTCGATGATGCCTCTTGTAACGCATACCACATTCGGTAGTGGCTGGCAAGCGCCATTGGGTATGGACTTAACAAATATTTGAAAAGCTATTTGGTCATTTTGAATTTATATTCTCTCTAAGAACTATTACCTCTGCTACATCATACATTAAAGTAACCAAGTTATATCATTTCTACAAATCCGATATTATACATATAAAACCTTAGCCTTGACTAATGTGCAAACAAAATTTTCACCTCGTTCCAAAAATTAAAAAAAAACGATTTATTTATGTTTCATTTAATTAGTAATAAATAAAATAATTATTTTTGTATGAGTTGATTACGTACATTCTCGGTTGACTCTAAGTTACAATACTCTTCTACCTGTACGGGTAACGGGTATTAAAATTTATTATAACTTTATAGATGCTGTTTATCTTTGTATAATAAATGGCTTGGAGTTTAATTGGAAATAGTGCAAATGACGAAAACTTCTATTTCAACTTTCAATTATGACTTCAAATTCAGTTTAAGTTGAAAAAGGATTTAAAGCGAATTTAAAATGCATTTAATCGTTGGTTTGATAAAATGATAAATATGTCACAAACTACACACTTTTATGAAGTTGTTCTTTGGAAACAATCGAATCTAACTAGAGTTATTTGAGACGAGTCTCTCTAGTTTCTTAATAAAATAATATTAGTGACTCACTAACGATTCCAACTGGCATGCTATCGATTTACTCGACATTCACATTGTGTTTTGACGTACATGGATAGCTCAATTTAAATATTTATTAAAGCCAGGCTTAGACGTTATTGTGATGGTTGTTGGGGAATTCAAGCGCAACCATTAGCACAGGGGTTTTTTTTTATATTCAGACACATTCATACATATGTATGTACACACATACAAACATACACTTGAGTTTAAATTTTTTGGGAGCCACACTAAAAAAAATACTTAATTGCAGAGCGTCATATTTGTTCTCATTGTTGTTATCGCTTTTGTATTTGTAAATGATAAAACATCACATAGATTTCATTTAAAACAGCTGGTTGAAAACAAGTCACAGAAGGCTATAATGCATTAAAAGTTTTTTATTGTCCGGCAAATGGGGAAAAAAAAATATACATACATATGTATGTACATATGTATGTTGAGCTTGAGGGTCACTTGTTTGCATGTTTTTTTTTTTTTTTAGATTTACAATTATTTACAATGATTTTACAATGATTTACAATTTCTGCACGAGAAAACGTCAGTCGAAATATATTGAGGGATTTGAGGGATATTGTATTTATCTACTTTCAATTTTATATATTTAACTATTTGCACTAACTCTGTTTGTAATATTTTAAACAATAAATTATGTACATATGTATGTACACCATACTAAAATCAAATAAAAACTTACACACGAAACTCACTGAAAACATTGGAAGCACATCAAAACATTGGAACGAAAAACACAAGAAAAAAATCACGTGAAATGTATTGTAGTTTGTGAGAAGTATTTGATAGCGACGGTGTTTCCGCGGGGAATCGGCTTAACTGCGATCCAAGCGCAAGCACGTTTCATTCGAAACTGTCGTCAGTGTGGGGTAAGTTACTTCTCCTTCGTGCATAGAGATGGCAAGTGCTTGAGCACGCTCGGATTTAAGGCACGCCCATGCACATTTAAAAATTGATTTATTTAATTTAATTTTTTCTTTTATGAGAAATATATTTTATAAATCACCTTTTTTTAAATAAATCATTCGGTTTAAACTAAAAACCAAGTAAATCTTTTAAATTCATTTTATTTCAAACTTGTATATACATACATACATATGTATCATTTGTCAGTGCCGGAATACGCTGCCCGTCACCTCTACTCGTGTTTTCAAAAATGTTACACGGCACATGCACTTTAACAGCAGTATCGCTCTCTCAGCGCTCTCTTTGGCTGCTGCGGGCGCCAATAAGCTCTTAACATAACATGTTTAGCGAGTTAACAGGGCAGTTTTCCAAAGCTGTTTCATGATAACAGTTAGTACCTGAGACAGGTGATCTGATCTTATCTGCGTGTACCGCCAAACTTTGATTGAAAATTATCAACAGCTTACCCTCGGATTCTAATTTTATCTTAAGAAACATGACTAAATGTGTGAATACAAAAAGTAATAAATATTAAGAAGTCGTAGGAAATGTAATATGTTAGGAAGAAAAAGGCAAAGAAGAAAGGAAGAAGTAAAAACAGGCTAGGGGGCTCTATTTTTGAATGACAAACGGCCACTGTTTAAAAGGCCGGTATGCAGATAAACGAAAAAAATACCAGAAAAAGACCAGGTGGCGCGAGGGAAGACTTTTGGTATTTCCAGAGCGGGGTGACGAACAGAATAAAAAATTTATTAAAACGACCTGTTCTCAACTATTGGGCTCTCAGTCTCTCTTACCGTTTCTTCACACATTTCAAATATATAGATCCCGCCAAGAACAATAATTTACACAAAATCCGAGTCCAGGAGTTTAGAAGAGATAAAGAGGCAAATTCAATAATAGGGGATTTGGGCAATATAAAATATTTGCATATATAAAGGTCTGGAAGTAAATAGCTCCCCTCGATGTCATATTTGGTTATGACTTTGGTGAGCACGTTGAGATGTCACGCTCGTTGGTTGAGATAAAGGCGTCTAAGGCGACAGCTAGCGCCCGCTGGTGTGAGAGCAGTGTCTGGCTGGACAAATCCTTCATTACCGAGCTGGAGAAGGACATGTACAGCGCACCTCCAGCGGAATGTATGCCAGGAAGGATATGGTGTACAATCAGAGTAACTTCGAATCATTAGATTAAATAGATAGACCTTATAAGTAGGCAGTCGGGTATGTGTTCTGAAAATTTGAGTAAAATCGGATGATAAACATAGAAGTTATTAAACAAAAAAGTTTCTGTGTAAACTTCTTGAGAGAGAGAGAGAGAGAGAGAGAGAGAGAGAGAGAGCGCACGTGCTTGTTGCTCAACATGTTTCTAGCAATATTTGTCTTTATTTGCCAACATTTTGTTTTTCCATTGTTCATGTGCTGTTTAATTTCAACCATAAAGGCTACAACATAGCAAAAATTTGTGACAAATTTAAATTTGTAAAATGCATTTTAACTAAAGAACGAGAGGTCTCCCATTGGATATTATTGTTTAATATTGAAGTAGAAAGGACAAAGCTCTTTTTAAGCTAAATACCCGCTCTGGGAAACGTAAGGATTGGGAGTTATTAAGCCTTGAAAAGTGCCGATTCAAGCAGTGCATGATACTTTGACCGTGATTTTCTCAAAATTGGTGGGTGATGGAAACCTTTCACTTTCGGACTAGTAATGTACCGGTTCACATCTATCAGAATCAATGGCTTTTATTCGCCGGCATTTTTCTTGTCGACCAGTGTTATTTAACGAGAAAGAAAGCTAACTTCGGTAAACCGAAGTTTGTATACCCTTGCAGTCTGCAATTGGATCATTGAAAATCGATCCATTTTGGTAATGTAAAAAAAAAAATTTCAAATTATGTATATTTTGTAAATTTTACATTTTACATGTAGAATTCTACATTTTCATATAAATCGACCGATCCCTTCTATGGCAGCTATATGATATAGTTGTTCGATCTTAATGAAATTAAAACCGTAATTCTAGAACTATAAAAAACGACTATATCTCCAGGTTTATAGAAATTCGTTGAAAAACAGATAAGTTAAAATTTTTTTTACATTAATTTCGCCGTTCCGACATATATACTGCGTGCTAAAGAAATAAGACTATGCTGAAAATTTCAGCCCGATAGCTCAAAAACTGAAAGACTAGTTCGCGTAGAAACCGACAGACCGACAAACAGACAGACGGACATGGCTAGATCGACTCGGCTGGTGATGCTGATCAAGGATGTATATTCTTTATGGGGTCGGAGATGCCTCCTTCACTGCGTTGCAAATATCATGGCAAAATTATAATACCCTCTGCAAGGGTATAAAAACAAAATAAAAAATTGTTAAAATTTTTAAGAAAAATTGACTTGTTTTTAGGAAAAAATTGCTTTAAAATTAAGTCTATGCGTTCCTTAAGGATAGGCAAAAGTCTATTTTTTAGGTAACCTGTAAAGTGGTCCCAAAATATTAGACGTCTACATGTGAGTTTTTGTAAGAAACTGATTTTATTTAAAACGATCTCCGCCTTATATAGGAGATTGGATTCCAATTTTACTCTATGACCTACGCAGACCGCTATGTTTAGAGTCATGTGCACATGCGCTAAGCAGCGTACAGCTGCATTGATTTGAAGATAAATATATACATATGTATAAACGTGTTCATGTGTGAACATTCTGCCAAGGGCTAGCAAGATTGGGTGAGGGTGTACAATTTTAAATTTGACATTTAAAATACAAAATTTGATAATATACAAACATATTGAACAATTATACTTTTCATACAACGATTTAGTGGACTGTAGTTTTTAATAGTTTTCCTTTAACTTAACTGTGAGGTGACGTCCGGCCGGGGGAATACAAAAAAAAAAAAAATGCGACTTACGTTCTTTCTTTCTGAGTTACCATGCAATGGCAACATTTTCTTTAATAGCCTCTGCCAACTCTTCTTCTAACTTTTACTCGATTTTCATTTCCCTGAAATTTGTTCTCCAGGTTAATAACAGCCAAGTCGGACTTTAATTCGTGCGGTGAACGAATTCAGGATAGAATTCTGTGTGGAACGAGGATGATATTAGCCATGCTCCCCAGTTCAGCAAAGCGGTAAGCGGGAGATTCAGGTACCTGAATCGTTCGCTGCTCTGCTCCTTATAGAATTTTATGCTCTTTGCTCAGGAGGGTTTTTCTTTTGGGGAATTTTTGTTTTTTTTTAAGGCGTGCGCTGATAAAACAGCACTAAGTTCTCTGCATTTAACTTGTAATTACATAAATTTCAATAGTTTAAAATAGAAATATCATCTCTGCTCTTTCTAAGGCTCCTTGAAACTATTACCTAACAACATTTACACATAAATAAATAAAACAATAAAATAAAAAACAGTTAAAAATGTTGTAGAAATTAAAAAAAAATTGTGTTCGGAACGCGTTGAAAAAATCGTTTTTTTGTTTTCGAAACGATCAATTTGCGTTGTTTTTATAACTATTTAATGTTGATATAGTAGAAAACGCAAGAAAAGTTTGGTCACACGTATATTGTACCAGTTTACAAAATAAAAAAAATAAATGATCCAAGCCTGTTGATGCGAAATTCTGGTAAAAACAAACCTTTCTTTCGGCAGAAAAAATATAGCAGGAGTATTCTGTACAAGAGCGCCCCCTTCAAATCGATATTACTCCTGAATTTTAGTTGAGACGTGGTCAAGATCTTATCCTAGCCTTAGAATATTCCTGCTATATTTTTTCTGCAGAAAGAAAGGTTTGTTTTTATGCCACGTTTGTTTGAGGCCGCGAGGAAGCTTAACCCCTTAATGGTACCATACATTGTCTATGTATGTATATAAAGGCGATTATTTAATTTTGATCTTACTTCAACTTAATTTTGTAAATTTTTGTTTATTTAACAAAACTTAGCTTTTTTTGCATAGCTAGATCCAGCTATTCATCACATCTAGCAAAGTTAACAGACCATCTAAAAGCGGTGTCCAACACTGTACCTTTAATCTAGTAGACATCTGGCCAAAAATTTTAAAAAATTTCTCAATTTACTTAACTTTGAAAATCCACGATAAATCCATTTTTCAACGGATTTCTTCAGTTGAAGGCCTGTTTGATACTTTGGGCGATTAAATTTAGAAAAAAAAACACGTTTTAATTTTTCAACGGATTTTTTTTCGAGTTTTTAGGATGCTAGCAGCATGTTAACATTTGAGTTAACAGATTAACATTTCCACTTTTTCCAAGTTTCTCGACCTCCAGCACACAAAGTACTTATCCAATATAAATAAAGTGTAAAAAATTGAAAGGTTAGTTCATCATCTGTAAAATAAAACATTCGACGGCTAAATTGGTTGGCTACGACTCGAGCTATAAAATGAGAAACGTAAAATGAGCAGAATTTTTTTGTGTAAAACTTTAAAAAATCTTTTTAAAAAAACGTATCCATAGAAAAAAAAAATTAAAGCCATTTTCGTGATCTGGGGACTCAACTCTACCAGAATTTCGCATCAACAGGCTTGGAGCATTTTGAGTGTAAACTAGTGTTGCAGTAGCGATTATGCAAATTTACAAAAACAAAATAAGGCCATACTATTTTTTTTTTTCCTTTTGAAAAAGTGCGTATTGTGAAAAGTGCATCTAACTAAAAAAGGTATGTAATAAATTTAAATTATCATAATATTATGTGTTGTATATTAACTATAACTTAACTACTATATGCCTTACATACTAACACTAATATTAATTATATAGCTCCATGCAACACTTTTTCTTGTGTCTTCGTTGTTTTGTGTCCTTTTTGTGTATGTATGTATTTATGTCCGTGGGTGCCCCGTCGGTCCTTGTAGAACGGGTGGTAAAGAAAAACGGTTCTGAAACGGTTCTATATGCCAATTCTAGCTCAAAAATCGCCAGAACAATGATATAATACATATTAGATGTATGCAATAACTTGTGTTCTTTTGTTGGTTTATTAGAAGCGAAGAAGTGAGTTATAAAATAAATATTATGTGCAACTTTCTCTTCTCTAAGAATGCATATATATACGTTTTTTTGGAAGTAAATTACCCGAGCGCTTCCCGAACAGTCGGCTTTTTTTTTCTATAGCTTCGGTTCCGTGCAATCGTCGCTTCTCTCAAAACGCATAAATATGCGTTCTATCCGAAACCAGCATTTGTTATTGTTTTTTATTCTCTTTCTCTTTCATATAAGTGCAAACGTCGCTTCTCTTAGAACGTATAAAGATGCATTATTTCGGAAACCAGCATTTGAAACGTAAATAAGAGAATAAAAAGAAAAGAAACTCACAAACAAATAAGAAGAAAAGAGAATGAAAAAACACGCGGTTGACTTTTGCGTTTTCTTTTGTTACTTGCTTTAGTTGCATTAAGAAGTTTGCTTGACGCAGTTGTGAAATTCATTTTAATAAGTATGCAAGGTAAGAAAACATATATCTATTGTTTATTAAGATAATTCATTTCAGTTTCAGATATATTAACAACATAAGGTAAGCGATTGCCATAATAAAATAAATAATATATTACTTTTATTTCAGAACTGGTATGTATACATAAATATACAAAATATAATGTTTATCATTTCAGTTTCCGTCTATTTATAGGTCATAATATTATAATTTTTTTTATTTCAGATAATATTTGCGTTTTATGGTGAGTGTATATAATTTTAGTTTCCCATTTATTATATTTATAACGTTATTTAATCATTGCATCAAAACACAATATTATTATTTTCAATATAATTGCAGGCTTTCTTCATTAATCACATACAAAAATGTATTGTGCGATTTATTTACCTTCGTGTATATTATATAACATACATATGTTAAAAGCAAGAAAATACACGTTTTTAAATAAATTTTTATTGTTTTTTTAATGGTTATTAATACATTATCACCGAACGGTTTCTTATGTATGCTACAGATGGGTTTCTTAAGCCTTTCTTCATAACAGTTATATAACTGTTATCAATGGGTTATTTTGAAGCGGTATTTTGCATGAAAGATACATTGCTACAGAACCGTTATTGATGTGTGCTGCAGATGGGTTATATAACGCATATTTTAGAAACTAAAGTTGGAAGCGAAACCCGAAGATTGCCGAAGTGTAATATACGTTATTTATATGTTGCGAAAGAACTGTTGCAGCATACAAAAAAAAGAACAGTGGTTTCCTTGTATCACCCCATATTAATCTGAAAGGAAGACTGCACGTATCGAGAATGCATTCTTTACTGTCAAAGAACGCATAGAACTGTGCTTGCTGGAAGCGACCAGGTCCGACTGGGTGTCTCACATATGTAAATGTGTGCGTGGGTGTCTTACACTCACTTCACAATCAATTATTTCCTTACTATTTATTAATTATGTTAATTAATTTCTTAGCTAAGGACCGCCAATTCCAAATCTACCAGGAGCTTTGTTGCCAAGTCGGCGAGCAGCTTAAGTGTAAGTTAAAACATTATTCACAATATATTGTCTATTTATAAAATATATTTTTTGAAAATTTTTAGTGCAACTTGCTGAATTAAAAAAATCAATGGAATCCCGATTTGCGGCGATGGAGAGGCCTATGAATGCGAGAGTAGTGTAACTCCCGCGATTAAGCCTAGTACTCACTAGCGCTAAACCCTTAGCTAGCTGAAAGGGTTTCACAATTCTAGTGTGACCAGGTTTTATGACGTTCACCGAAAATCCTTATGAAACGGCTAAAGCGGCCATACTGTCAGCTGTGTTTGTTTACAATTCAAATTAAACGCCGCCAAGCCGCGTACCCACAAATACGTGCAAAATGAAGAAATTATTTATTTATTTACTTAGATTATGATTTTTAATGTAGCGGGGCCAGCTCCCGATGCCGCCGAGCTGCTCCTGGCTCTTGGCCCTGCAGCAGCTGCCACGGCTGGAGATGCCGCTAGGGAGTGTTGACCGAAAGACATCTTTGTGTGTCTGGCCTCTTACGTCTGCTGCTCCTCCTCCATCCAGTTGGCTGCTGGTGGATCTCTCCGCATTGCAGTCGTAGAACACCTGCGACGTGCCGCATCGTTGGGCACATCCACGTCCACGACGGCTGCTGCCACAACCTTGGCGCTTAAGTCGCCACGCGGATTCTTGGGACTGAACACCATGATCTCTCTCCATGAGCTCTCCACGGAACCAAATGGCAGCTGCTTGCCCAGTCCTTCCGGTTCATTTCCATTCCCATTGCCAGTTCTCCTTTGTACTGCTTGTATGCTTCGAAGCACCAGCATTAAGAAAAGAAAAGTATCCCAGTAGGCGACCACTGGTCAAGGACGAGCAGAGGAGAAGCAATTAACATGTCCTTAATTTTTTAATTTGGGATTTTGGCCCTTTTCTATTTGATTAGCTTATTTCCCTGTTAAATTACATTTTTTAAGACTTAATTTTATTTTAATATTTTTATTTATAATTGTTTTATGGTAAAGATCCCACATTCAAACTTCTTTAATTGTATTGAAAATAAATTCATTTTCCCCGCTGATAAAACCTGCAATACGGCTTTGTTTCCTATTGCCTGTCTCCATTTCGCAAGGGTATTATCAAATATTTCCTTCCTCCCGGGCCACCCTGGCTAACGGTCATCAGGGTGACCGTTTATGGTATTTTTTACAATGTAAAAACCGCTCTCGCTGTCCATAAATGAACTATTTTTTCTAGCACAACATACAGACTCTAAGGAGCTAGTTTCAAAACTCTGAAGGACCAAAAATGTAAGAGAGGCTGCAAATAAAGCAAACGTCTACATATCTTGAGTTGATAATTCAAACTGACTTTATTAGGCGCGGACTCTGCTTTATATAGATCCTAGCTTAGGTAGCTTACATCAAATCTTATTCTACACTTATCGCTAGACCAACGTAGTGATCTGTTTATCCATTAGCAAGGGATACATTCTTCAGTGCGATTGGGGTGAACACAGAATTCGTATATCCCACGCATGGATTCAAATTACATATACATATTTTCAAGTGTTTTGTGTTAGGCCCGTTTGGCCGCTATATTTAAAGATATGCTGAGATCCCAAGCAGGGGTTCAGATTACATTTATTTGTGTTACACTCAACCTGCCGCTATGTTATAAATATATATTTATATATGAACGTGTTCATGTGTGAACAGTAACCTATTACCTAAAAATATATTATTTTTTATTCTTATTTTTATTATTTTTCTGAATAAATGGACTTTTTTTTTGTTTTTGTTTTATGTATGTCTTGGGTTTTTTTCAGAGCTCGGAAGGTTGGTTCAAGGTTCAAGGTTGGTTCTCAAAATGGCGGCCGGCGGCCAAAAGCAGTTTGCAGTTGCAAGGCATACATTATTATCCTAACTTATTTTATATGTTACCGCTGTTTGATACCAAAGCCTCAAATTAAATATATGATCCTTTATTTATATTAAAGCTATACATTTTAAAGTTGATCCAAATCGGACCACTATATCTTATAGCTGTCATAGGAACAATCAGGTCAAATTAACCGATTTTCGTTGTTTTCAAAGATATTGGATTCAAACTTACTAAATGGTCTTTTAATGGCTATACATTTAAAATGTCATTCAAATCTGACCACTATATCTTTTAGCTGCCATAGGAACGATCGGGAACGATGTAAGATTAAAGCTTAGTAAATTGTCTTTTAATTTAAATCTACACAGAGAAAATTATGGGTTCGGAAATGAAGAATTAAGCGTACTCAAAGATTCAGTTTTACTACTCCTAGATTCAGTTTTTTTTTCCTTACTTTGAAACCAAACAAAATTCAAAATGAATACAAAAGTACTTACACAAAAACTAAGTACAAATATTCTTGAATTGAAATGGTTTTATCCTTAAATTAAAAATGCCTGTACTTGAAAGAAAGGGGTGAGAGGGGAAGAGCGGCAAAATCCCTCCTCTCGCCCGTTTTGCGTCTTTATTACTCCGACTCGCTCTCACCGCCCGTTTTGCGACGGCGTTGCTCCGTCTCGCTCTGCTCTCCCGCTTTGTCTATTTATTGCTCGACCACAGTCGCACGCGTATGTGTCTATTTCAGTCTTTGACGCCGTCCTCCGCTTTGCATGCGTGGCTAGAGTGTTCGAGTATTAATCTGACGATCTCGGGTTCGAGTACCAGTCGCAGCAATTGTGTATTCGAAAAAATGTTAGTTGGCTTTTATAGACTTTCTATATTATTTATATCCATTTAACTTAACATATCAACAAACAACCGGCACTTCCTAATCCTCTCCAGAAACTGGCCACTTACAGCCGGCACTGCCTGATCCTCTCCAGAAAGTGGCTATTTACAGCCGGCACTGCCTGATCCTCTCCAGAAACTGTCCATTTGCAGCCGGCACTGCCTGATCCTCTCCGGAACCTGCCATTTGCAGCCGGCACTGCCTGATCCTCTCCAGAAACTGGTCATTTGCAGCCGGCACTGCCCGATCCTCTCCAGAAACTGGCCATTTACAGCCTCCCTCTCTCAACTTTTCATAATTTTTTACCCAGTGTCAAATAATTGAGAATGATTCGTTGTTAAACTAAGAACTTTTGTGTAATAAATTGAAAATTAATCGGTCTTAAATGAAGTAAATTTTGCACTTTCCTTGAGCATAAAATGTATTCAAAAACGTCATTAAATACTTCATATTAGTATTCGCATTCTAAAAAATTGTCCTTGAACTGATTACAAAACCACATTTAATTAAGTACAAAAAGTTCTCGGTTGCTATTTGAGTATTTTTTACTTACTTTAAGTGCATTTTTACTTAACAATTTTCTCGGTGTAGCTATACATTTACAATTTCTTCCAAATCGGACCAATATATCTTATAGCTGCCATATCAACGATCGGTCCAAATTAGCCGCTTTTCGGTGTTTTTAAAGATTTCGAATTAAAACAATATATACGATTCCTCATTTTAATTTAATTATTATCTGCAAGGGTATACATATAAACTTCGGCTTGCCGAAGTTAGCTTCCGTTCTTGTTTCTATTACACTTTGTTTTGATATTAATTATTTTCAAATTCCCATTAACCAGCCATTGTAAATAGAGAAAGCACTTAAGATCCTCACGGAATTAGTATAATTAATCAGTTAGATACAGTTTTGGCGAACAGGTCCAACTATTATTGTTTATTAGCGAAAAAACTAACACAACCAAAAGTTAGGAAGGAAGGATCGAAACGGCGCAGCAGAAATGTGACCTGATTGTTCGATTTAATTCAATCATAAGAGATATAAACATCTGACCAAAGTTATAATACCTTCCTCGGGGTAAAGTATTTTTACAGCGGGCGAAGCCGCGATGGGATTGTTAGACCCTAATGAATTCTTGAATATGTAAAATCAAAAAAGGCTCCTTTAATACGACATGAATTTATGTATTGGAATTAAAACAGATGCCACCTCTGCAAAATATAATGTAGTGAGCTGTTTCTTTGTACCCAAATATGATGGAAAAAAGCCAAATTAAACAAGAATGGAAGCTAACTTCGGTAAGCCGAAGTTTGAATACCCTTGCAGTCTGCAATTGGAAATTGATTTAAAATTGAAAAAATATCGAGGTTTGTACATTTTTATAACATTGTCCTACACATTTTACATTTGACATATAGATTTTTACATTTTCATATAAATCAACCGATCGCTTCTATGGCAGCTTTATGATATAGTGGTTATGATAAAGTAGTTATGATATATATACGTTGAACAGAGAAGTTATCTCTATCTCCACTTTCGTGACTTAGCAGATACAAAACTCTACTCAATATTTACACTTTAATTCTGTTCTAAATTAAATAAACTACAATCAATTTCGTGTTTCAATAGTTGTATTACAGTGTAATGGTGTTCAAAGCCAAAAGTTCTGCCGGCTCACGAATGCACCGCATATCGGCTTGTTTGCTTAAAACACATTACAAAATGAATAACGTTTGAACTATTAAAGTTGTCCACGCTTATCTTATAATAATATTCAAAGCTCCAAAATTATTAAGATATTAAATTGTTTAAGTTACACTTACCAAATTTAAAAATGTTAATTTTTACTAAGAAAATCACGGACCGTAATTATTAAAAGTTTTATTTTAAACATCTTATAATAACACAGGCCTTTGAAAATCTAAAAGTTACACTTAAACATTAAAGGTTAATGAAAAGGTCGCTTTGTTTTTGTTTTTTTGTTTTAAGTTACGTTGATATTTTATAGGTGTAATGTAAGTTTTGACTTAAACTGCGTGGACTACTATATACAGCCGTAGAATTGAAAATCTGCTACGATAGTCCAATCAGAACTATTTATATCTTGATCGAAATGTATTGTAAACCTCTTTGAAACTGCATACTAAGATTTTTCAAAAACGGATTAGTCTAGGAGAAATGTGAGTGAAAGTGCAAAATTGAAAATTTTTAAAATTGGAGCTATTGGGGCCGGTGGAGCAAAAATCCCAAAATTTTTAATGTTGTTGTGATCTAGCTTTAAATACGCGTCGAATGACACCTCGATCATCCTGATCCGATACTCCGTTCAAAAGATATTCAATAAACAAGATTTTAACGGCCTTTCCGAAATGAAAACGTTTGTCCTGTTGTTTGTCTGTCTGTCTGTCTGTAGTTTTTTTTTTGTTTTAGACTCCTGGAACTACTTTTATTTTATTAAACAGCTCGAGCTGAACATTTTTTGTTCTACGACTTCTTAAGTTTCCCTCTAGTTTGGCGGGAAAACAGCTAAAAAAGCTAGACTTCCCGCGCCCATAACTTCTAAACGAATAAAGCTACAGAAACGTGCTATATGTCGTTAGAAAGGTATTTTGAAATAATAGTAGCTTTGCCTGGACATAATTTATCAAAATATAATATTTAAGAATTTATGATTAAAATTAATTTTTTGTTTTTAAGTTTTTGTATTTTTTTCAAAAGTGGCTCTAACGATTTTGATAGTCACTCAAAGCCATATAGCCCTTGAGATGGCTCAACTTTTGGTATATATATATATCTGGGAAAATTCGCTTTCTGGAGATATAACTCATTAAAATTAGTAGCAAAGATCCCATATATGTACATACCTAACCTTTAACATGCACTTTACATACATTTATGTAAAAGTACATGTAGAGTCATATAGAGACGTGCACAATTGCAATAAAGTTTAAAGCCATCAAACAAAACGTAAAATATTTTAAATTAAAAAAAAAAAACCTTTTAAAATGTTTGTTTTTAATTTGATCTACTTTTTGCTTTTCCCGCTACTTTGGCGGGAAAATAGGGAAAAAAATCGATTTCTCGCGCCCATAACTTCTGAACGACTAAAGTTATTGAAACGTGCTATATGTCGTTGGAAAGGTATTTTAAAATGATAATTTTTTTGCCTTTACAAATTTATATAAATATTATAATTAAGAATTTAGAATAAAAATTAATTTTTTCTAAGATTTTTAAAATTTAAAAAAAAAAGGCTCTTACGGTTTTGATACTCACTTCAGGCCGTATAACCCTTGAGATTATTGTTCACCTTTTGGGGTATTGCTCATATCTTCGAAAATTCACTTTCTCATCAAAATTAGTACCAATGATCCCATATACATAACTTCTTCATATATGGATTTCTTTTTGTTAGTTTTTATACCCGGTAGCCGTAGGGTACAAGGGTATTATAAGTTAGTGCCAACCGAGAATGTATGTAACAGGCAGAAGGAGGCATTTCCGACCTCATAAAGTATATATATTCTTGATCAGCATCACCAGCCGAGTCGATTTAGCCATGCCCGTCTGTCCGTCTGTCCGTCTGTCCGCCCGTCCGTGTGAAACAACAGATCTCAGAGACTATAAGAGCTAGAGTAACCAAATTTGGTGACAACATTGGAATCTATTACACGCAGATCAAGTTTGTTTTAAAAATTGGCCACTCCCACTTCCGCCCCCGAATTTTGTAAAAAACTTTATATAAGCTTTAGTCGTAATTTTTGGCTTAATCTTGATCTTGGAATAAACCAGTATTTTAAACTTTAAGCAATCAAACAAAAACACCTCTTAACGAGGTGAGATAAAAGTGACAATGGCACATTCAACTCAAAAAAAATGTATGATGCCAAATTTTGTGACAATTAATAGTATTATTATTATTATTACTAGGGCCTTATTGCACCGCGACCAGATGTTATGTCTTTTGTGCCGGCCTGTAGAATTAAGGTAGAGCCTCTATTCCTAGGCTTCTTATAAAGGAGAGCACTTTGGTGAGGTCTATCTCTTCCCAAATCCTGTAGGGGGGGATAAGTTCACCTCCTAGTTGTTGAAGTCGACGTCTGATTAGTGAGGGGCATTCACATAGACCATGTTCTGATGTTTCTGGCTCCAGCTCACAGAATCTACATGTGTCGATTTCTGAAAGTTTTAATTTCTTAAGGTGACACCTTAGGATGCAGTGACCTGTTAGGTAGCCTGTTAAAGTGCGAATCTCACTCTTTTTAGATTGATGATGCGTTTGGATCGCGACATATGGGGACGAGAAATTGTTTGGCTTGTCTCAGCCCTGCACTGTCGGTCCAGTGACGACTTATCTCCTTTTCCTCCCATTTCCTGACCAGTTCCCTTTGTGTCCTATCGAAAGTCCACAGAATGGTTTAGGGCCGATTAGTGGTGTCATCGCCCGCGTTTTGCTAGGAGTCTGCCACCTCGTTTCCTATATGGCCTTCATGCCCTGGCACCCAGCCCACCGTTAAGGTGTTTTTGAAGGCAAGGGCGTTCAGCTGCTGGAAACAGTTTTCTACAAGTCTGGAGGAGATCGTAAAGAGCTCAGCGCTATGAGCGCCGCCTGACTGTCAGAGAAGATGTAAATCCGTGCGCCTTGCATATTCCTGCGAAGGCATTCACGAGCACAGATTTCTATGGCGTGTATCTCTGCTTGAAAGATGGTTGGGGACTTCCCCATGGCTATGGATTTGTTGAACCTTGGTCCGAAAATACCAGCCCCGGTGTCGCCGTTTTCCAATTTCGATCCGTCAGTGTACCACGTTTGTGATCCACTGGGCAGAGATATTGATTTTGTTGTCCAGTCGTGTCTGGTGTACAGGACTACAGAGAAGTTTCTGTGGAAAACAAGTTTTGGTTTCTGCTCGTCAGTTATACGCAGAATGGGCTCGTTTATTAGGGTTCGAGTACCCTTAGATGCCCAGTTAGATCACCACTTTTATATTGGTGATGTTTTGGAGGCGAAGTGCCCCAGGCAGGCCTCCTTTTCAGGGTGATGGGTAGAGGGGTATGCTAGTTATAACTCCAAGTGCTGCAGTGGGGTATATCCGGATGGCTCCAGTGATGCCTATGCAGACCAGTCGTTGTATTTTAGTAAGTGCAGCCGCAGCTGTCTTCTGGGTAGATTTCGTCCACCAAGCAAGAGATGCATAGGTTATGATCGGTTTTACCACAGTGTTAAAAGACCAGTAGATCATTTTGGGACTTAGGCCCCAAAAGTCAATGGTTGATCCATTTAGGGATGGTCTTGTCAGAGAGAGAGACCTTTCCTGGTAAATGGAACTAGAACAGTTTTAGACGGGTTTATGGATAGTCCTTTATCCTGACACCATCTATTAGCTATATTGAGGGCTTGCTGCATGCGATCCGAGATGGTTTGCTCATGCAAGCCCACTATATAGATGACTAAATCGTCAGCGTAGCCCTGAGTGGGGAACCCTAGGTTGTTGAGCTCAAACAGTAGCTCGTCTATGACCAGAGTCCACAAGAGAGGAGAGAGTACTCCCCTTGAGGGCATCCCCTTGTGGCTGTGATTGAGGTCATGGTTCCTCCTAGGTCTACAGTTATGATTCTGGATTTGAGCATTTCCAGAATCCACCTAATAATGGGTGTGGCGACATTTTTACGTACAAGAGAGGCACGGATTGCCTCGTATGACGTGTTGTCAAAAGCTCCTGAGATGTCTAGAAAGTCACCTAGTGCTATTTGTTGAGAGCCAATGGCCTTTTCAATGACTGTTGTAAGGCAATGGATGGCAGTCTCAGTTGATTTACCAGTTTGGTACGCATATTGGTACTTATGTAGGGAAGATGCTTGAGGTTCACTTCCTGATGTGCTGGTCAATTATCTTTTCCATAGTTTTAAGAAGGAAGGAGCTAAGACTAATTGGTCTATAGGATTTAGGCAGTTGGGAATCTTTCTTCCCTACCTTTGGAATAAACACAACTTTTACTTTAGCCCATTTGCTTGGTATGTGTCCAAGCACGAGACTAGCTCGGAATAGACGGACCAGGGGAGTGCAAATTGGTGCAGTCCTCGCTGCAATAGGCATGGATAAATTCCATCTGGTCCAGGGGGATTTGTATGGGCTAAAACTTTGTATGGCCCATTGTACGCTATTTTGATGAAACAGTCTAAAGGGCATGTTTCCAATACGTTCTGATAGATAGGGGGTTCCTTCTTTCAGCCCCATTGGAGTCTGCCACAATAGCCACGCGCAGGTGTGGGCACTCTCCAATCCCAGAGAGGTAGGTTGGTGCCTCACTTTCTGAGATGGGTTGCTCCATGGGCACGCACCCAGGAAAGTGAGTAGTTAGGAGTAGACTCCTCGTTTCCTTTGGGTTGTTTGTGTGGGTTCCATCTGGCTTTTCAACGTACAAATGCCGTTTGAGTGGTCCTTGGAGAGGGCTTTTGTAGCCTGACAGCTTCCGGGAGAGTTGAAATCTGCCCGCAGTGTTGGCGCCACGTAGCCCGTTTTGACCTTCTCAGCTCGATGTTGTATAGCGTTAAGGCGGATTTGTAGGAATCCCATGTGGCCTTCTTTTCCTCGCCTTATTGAAAAGCCTTCGCTCAGCTTGTTTAAGATCGTCAAGGCTCTTGTTCCACCAGTTAACAGCCCGACTGATCTTACGAACTTTTCTTCGCAGCTGACGTGATATGCCGATTCAATGTTTGTATGAAGCACAGTAGCCTCACGCTCTAACTCGTCTATTGTTAGTATCGGACGGGTGGAGCAGTCTCTGGATTGCTCAAGTTCAAAACAGAAAAGATCCCAGTTTGTGTTTTGGGATTTCTAGTAACTAGGCTACATTGCAAGGCACCTCATATATCAAATCTGATGTGCTGGTGATCTCACATAGTGATCTCATTCGCAACGTGCCAGTTTGAGACAGCGGACAACATATTCAGAATACAGAGAGTTAGGTCGAGGACTTCCTCTCTAATTGCATTGATAAATGTGGGCTCGCTGCCCTGATTTAGTAAACCTATGTTATTACTAATTATGTACTCAAGAAGGTACTCACCTCTTTTGTTGATGTGGCTGCTCCCCAGACCGTGTGATGCGCATTCGCATCGCAAGCAATTATCCACCGGAGCCGGTTTCTCTGGCAGTGCTCTACCAGGGCACAGGTAGCCGCCGGAGGCACATCGTCAGTGTCGCCGGGTAGATAGGCAGAGGCCAGCACTGCCTCCTGCTCGCCATGGGCAGTGGGTATTTTAACCCAGACCGCCACCAGGTCCTCAGTTATGAACTGTGAAAGGGGAACAAATGTTAGATTTTTGTTTATTAACAAAGCCGCTCTAGGGCGAGGTTGGCCGTTTGCATATAGCAGCTCTCCAGATGGGGTGCTAAGCCCGGCATTTATCCATGGCTCCTGGATAAATGCTATGTCCATCGTAGCAAACCTCTCACAAAGGACGTCAGACGTGGCCCTCGCGTGGTGGAGGTTCGCTTGGAGACATCTGAGGTGTCTCCGGGTGTTGGGGAGGGTGGGGAAGAAGGACTGGACATTAGTCCGCCCTCTTGCGGCCCCTGGCCGCCATCTTCCGGCCTCGGTTGGTGCGCAGAAGGGCCTCCTCCTCAGGTGTGCGCCTCACACCCTTGTTGATGCGCCCTGTTCCGCGCGTGATGCGCCCGTGGAGGGGAGGGCGCATGATTTTCGTAGGTGGCACGGGCTCTTGGGCAACTATGGTGCCGCTAGCCTCTGTGCCTGCGGGGGATGTGCCATCAGCGGCATTCTTTGTTGCTATCGCAGCCGTGCCCTTTGTTGACTTGGAGCAGGTGGGCTTCTCCGCTGCGAGAGCAGGAGCCACCGTCTGCGTCTTTGGCTTAAGTGTAGCCGTGCCCCACGCAAAGGACAGTTGGTATGCCAGCGACTTCCGTCAATTGGCCGAAACTGGATCCAGCGCAATCGTATTGATGGCCATGCTCTGCCTCATTTCACGGTGGAAGACGCGCCAGTCTCCCACTCGTAGGCCGCTGTTCTGGCCCTCGACGAGCTTGAGGATCTCGTCTGTCTTCATTTCCGCGTTTGGGAGCGGAAAGTACCCAATGAAGACAGCGGCACGTGGAGCCTCTGCCTCTGGGACCAACTTGATGTGGGCGTCCTTCCACAGCCGTAGCTTTGGCACCTCTGTGTATAGCCACTCGGCTGTCTCCGCATTCCCACATGTTACGGCCATCCACCCTGGTCGAAAGGTGCAGCCAAAGAACAGCGGCTTCACAGAGCCGTGTCTCAGGGCCATCACTCTCGATAGGATGGCGGACTGAATGGTATTCAGTTGCTCCGTCGTGAGGAGATGCTCAGGGTAGTCAGCAGGAGTATAGCCATCTTCGCCGAGCTGGCAACGTCCCTGTTAGAGGCCATGACACCGACTTGGGGTGACTGCTCCTGTGTTGCCTGCCCATCCACTGCTGCGGTGTGGTGGCTGCTGGAGGCTCCGTGGCCGGCAAAACACTTGCAGGATCGCCCTTTGTCTGGGCACTAGGTGCCGCGGTTTTGTACATGGCCCTCATTTTCGACGCCTCTTCTGGGGTCGTGTTGGCCGATCTACCTCTTTTACTGGTGGTAGCGCCACTCCTGCTGGCATTTCCCTTGGAGGGTCCATAGGCTTCTGGGCGAGCCTTTGGCCTCCTCCATGGGTACGCCGTTCGCAAGGTGTCTGCGCAACCTCTTCCTTGCGGCGCCCGATAGTGCGATCCGCCTTGGTTTGTCATCCTTAGGGGAGGCGAGCAGAGTTTCTTCCTCTTCCTTGGTGATGCTGTCGGTGCCAGAGCTTTGTGAACATATGTCCATAGCATCTTCGGGCTCCCGGATGGGTTCGATTTCAATCGATTTGGGGCTGCTAGAGCACCCTGTTTCTTGAGGTTTATTTACATTTGATTCCATAAATTGGTCCCACGAGTAATGAGGAAGGAAGTATCCCCGGGTAGAGCCTCATACCCCGGATCGGGCACTTATACGACCGGAGGTGCCAGGTATCCGGAAGCCACCGTTAGAAGACACACTAACGTAGTGCCATTCATCATTCATTACGGGTTTTTCGAGTTTTCCTCTCTAGATCCGCCATATTTAGTCTAGAGCAGGGCACCTCGAGCAGGATGTGGTTCTTCACCACGTATGGTCGGTCTTCAGTAGTCGGCATGTGGCTGCCAACTCCCACTGGCTGAGTTAGCTTGGCGCGGCGACAGGCACTCACGCTTCACTACCAGAGCCTTAGCCCCCAGACTGATTAGTAAATAAAGTTGTTTACAATTTCTGTTCCTATGGAAATTTGTATGGACGTCTTGGCTATCACTAGAGAAGAAGCATAAATATATGGTTAAGTTTCGAACCTTAAATTATAATAAAAACAAGAAAGAAAGCTTACTTTGGTAAACCGAAGATTGTATACCCTTGCGGTCTGCAATTAAATCATTGAAAATCGATCCATTTTGGTAATGTTGAAAAATATCATATTATGTACATTTTGTAAATTTTACATTTTCTATGTAGAATTTTACATTTTCATATAAATCGACCGATCTCTTCTATGGCAGCCATATGATATAGTTGTCCGATCTTAATAAAATTAAAACCGTAATTCTAGAACTATAAAAAACGACTATAACTTTAAGCAATCAAACAAAAACACCTCTTAACGAGGTGAGATAAAAGTGACAATGGCACATTCAACTCAAAAAAAATGTATGATGCCAAATTTTGTGACAATTAATAGTATTATTATTATTATTATTACTAGGGCCTTATTGCACCGCGACCAGATGTTATGTCTTTTGTGCCGGCCTGTAGGATTAAGGTAGAGCCTCTATTCCTAGGCTTTATAAAGGAGAGCACTTTGGTGAGGTCTATCTCTTCCCAAATCCTGTAGGGGGGATAAGTTCACCTCCTAGTTGTTGAAGTCGACGTCTGATTAGTGAGGGCATTCACATAGACCATGTTCTGATGTTTCTGGCTCCAGCTCACAGAATCTACATGTGTCGATTTCTGAAAGTTTTAATTTCTTAAGGTGACACCTTAGGATGCAGTGACCTGTTAGGTAGCCTGTTAAAGTGCGAATCTCACTCTTTTTAGATTGATGATGCGTTTGGATCGCGACATATGGGGACGAGAAATTGTTTGGCTTGTCTCAGCCCTGCACTGTCGGTCCAGTGACGACTTATCTCCTTTTCCTCCCATTTCCTGACCAGTTCCCTTTGTGTCCTATCGAAAGTCCACAGAATGGTTTAGGGCCGATTAGTGGTGTCATCGCCCCGCGTTTTGCTAGGAGTCTGCCACCTCGTTTCCTATATGGCCTTCATGCCCTGGCACCCAGCCCACCGTTAAGGTGTTTTGAAGGCAAGGGCGTTCAGCTGCTGGAAACAGTTTTCTACAAGTCTGGAGGAGATCGTAAAGAGCTCAGCGCTATGAGCGCCGCCTGACTGTCAGAGAAGATGTAAATCCGTGCGCCTTGCATATTCCTGCGAAGGCATTCACGAGCACAGATTTCTATGGCGTGTATCTCTGCTTGAAAGATGGTTGGGGACTTCCCATGGCTATGGATTTGTTGAACCTTGGTCCGAAAATACCAGCCCCGGTGTCGCCGTTTTCCAATTTCGATCCGTCAGTGTACCACGTTTGTGATCCACTGGGCAGAGATATTGATTTTGTTGTCCAGTCGTGTCTGGTGTACAGGACTACAGAGAAGTTTCTGTGGAAAACAAGTTTTGGTTTCTGCTCGTCAGTTATACGCAGAATGGGCTCGTTTATTAGGGTTCGAGTACCCTTAGATGCCCAGTTAGATCACCACTTTTATATTGGTGATGTTTTGGAGGCGAAGTGCCCCAGGCAGGCCTCCTTTTCAGGGTGATGGGTAGAGGGGTATGCTAGTTATAACTCCAAGTGCTGCAGTGGGGTATATCCGGATGGCTCCAGTGATGCCTATGCAGACCAGTCGTTGTATTTTGGTAAGTGCAGCCGCAGCTGTCTTCTGGGTAGATTTCGTCCACCAAGCAAGAGATGCATAGGTTATGATCGGTTTTACCACAGTGTTAAAAGACCAGTAGATCATTTTGGGACTTAGGCCCCAAAGTCAATGGTTGATCCATTTAGGGATGGTCTTGTCAGAGAGAGACCTTTCCTGGTAAATGGAACTAGAACAGTTTTAGACGGGTTTATGGATAGTCCTTTATCCTGACACCATCTATTAGCTATATTGAGGGCTTGCTGCATGCGATCCGAGATGGTTTGCTCATGCAAGCCCACTATATAGATGACTAAATCGTCAGCGTAGCCCTGAGTGGGGAACCCTAGGTTGTTGAGCTCAAACAGTAGCTCGTCTATGACCAGAGTCCACAAGAGAGGAGAGAGTACTCCCCTTGAGGGCATCCCCTTGTGGCTGTGATTGAGGTCATGGTTCCTCCTAGGTCTACAGTTATGATTCTGGATTTGAGCATTTCCAGAATCCACCTAATAATGGGTGTGGCGACATTTTTACGTACAAGAGAGGCACGGATTGCCTCGTATGACGTGTTGTCAAAAGCTCCTGAGATGTCTAGAAAGTCACCTAGTGCTATTTGTTGAGAGCCAATGGCCTTTTCAATGACTGTTGTAAGGCAATGGATGGCAGTCTCAGTTGATTTACCAGTTTGGTACGCATATTGGTACTTATGTAGGGAAGATGCTTGAGGTTCACTTCCTGATGTGCTGGTCAATTATCTTTTCCATAGTTTTAAGAAGGAAGGAGCTAAGACTAATTGGTCTATAGGATTTAGGCAGTTGGGAATCTTTCTTCCCTACCTTGGAATAAACACAACTTTTACTTTAGCCCATTTGCTTGGTATGTGTCCAAGCACGAGACTAGCTCGGAATAGACGGACCAGGGGAGTGCAAATTGGTGCAGTCCTCGCTGCAATAGGCATGGATAAATTCCATCTGGTCCAGGGATTTGTATGGGCTAAAACTTTGTATGGCCCATTGTACGCTATTTTGATGAAACAGTCTAAAGGGCATGTTTCCAATACGTTCTGATAGATAGGGGGTTCCTTCTTTCAGCCCCATTGGAGTCTGCCACAATAGCCACGCGCAGGTGTGGGCACTCTCCAATCCCAGAGAGGTAGGTTGGTGCCTCACTTTCTGAGATGGGTTGCTCCATGGGCACGCACCCAGGAAAGTGAGTAGTTAGGAGTAGACTCCTCGTTTCCTTTGGGTTGTTTGTGTGGGTTCCATCAGGCTTTTTCAACGTACAAATGCCGTTTGAGTGGTCCTTGGAGAGGGCTTTTGTAGCCTGACAGCTTCCGGGAGAGTTGAAATCTGCCCGCAGTGTTGGCGCCACGTAGCCCGTTTTGACCTTCTCAGCTCGATGTTGTATAGCGTTAAGGCGGATTTGTAGGAATCCCATGGCCTTCTTTTCCTCGCCTTATTGAAAAGCCTTCGCTCAGCTTGTTTAAGATCGTCAAGGCTCTTGTTCCACCAGTTAACAGCCCGACTGATCTTACGAACTTTTTCTTCGCAGCTGACGTGATATGCCGATTCAATGTTTGTATGAAGCACAGTAGCCTCACGCTCTAACTCGTCTATTGTTAGTATCGGACGGGTGGAGCAGTCTCTGGATTGCTCAAGTTCAAAACAGAAAAGATCCCAGTTTGTGTTTTGGGATTTCTAGTAACTAGGCTACATTGCAAGGCACCTCATATATCAAATCTGATGTGCTGGTGATCTCACATAGTGATCTCATTCGCAACGTGCCAGTTTGAGACAGCGGACAACATATTCAGAATACAGAGAGTTAGGTCGAGGACTTCCTCTCTAATTGCATTGATAAATGTGGGCTCGCTGCCCTGATTTAGTAAACCTATGTTATTACTAATTATGTACTCAAGAAGGTACTCACCTCTTTTGTTGATGTGGCTGCTCCCCAGACCGTGTGATGCGCATTCGCATCGCAAGCAATTATCCACCGGAGCCGGTTTCTCTGGCAGTGCTCTACCAGGGCACAGGTAGCCGCCGGAGGCACATCGTCAGTGTCGCCGGGTAGATAGGCAGAGGCCAGCACTGCCTCCTGCTCGCCATGGGCAGTGGGTATTTTAACCCAGACCGCCACCAGGTCCTCAGTTATGAACTGTGAAAGGGGAACAAATGTTAGATTTTGTTTATTAACAAAGCCGCTCTAGGGCGAGGTTGGCCGTTTGCATATAGCAGCTCTCCAGATGGGGTGTAAGCCCGGCATTTATCCATGGCTCCTGGATAAATGCTATGTCCATCGTAGCAAACCTCTCACAAAGGACGTCAGACGCGGCCCTCGCGTGGTGGAGGTTCGCTTGGAGACATCTGAGGTGTCTCCGGGTGTTGGGGAGGGTGGGGGAGGAGGACTGGACATTAGTCCGCCCTCTTGCGGCCCCTGGCCGCCATCTTCCGGCCTCGGTTGGTGCGCAGAAGGGCCTCCTCCTCAGGTGTGCGCCTCACACCCTTGTTGATGCGCCCTGTTCCGCGCGTGATGCGCCCGTGGAGGGAGGGCGCATGATTTTCGTAGGTGGCACGGGCTCTTGGGCAACTATGGTGCCGCTAGCCTCTGTGCCTGCGGGGATGTGCCATCAGCGGCATTCTTTGTTGCTGTCGCAGCCGTGCCCTTTGTTGCCTTGGAGCAGGTGGGCTTCTCCGCTGCGAGAGCAGGAGCCACCGTCTGCGTCTTTGGCTGCGCGCTGGCCTTTGGCTTAAGTGTAGCCGTGCCCCACGCAAAGGACAGTTGGTATGCCAGCGACTTCCGTCAATTGGCCGAAACTGGATCCAGCGCAATCGTATTGATGGCCATGCTCTGCCTCATTTCACGGTGGAAGACGCGCCAGTCTCCCACTCGTAGGCCGCTGTTCTGGCCCTCGACGAGCTTGAGGATCTCGTCTGTCTTCATTTCCGCGTTTGGGAGCGGAAAGTACCCAATGAAGACAGCGGCACGTGGAGCCTCTGCCTCTGGGACCAACTTGATGTGGGCGTCCTTCCACAGCCGTAGCTTTGGCACCTCTGTGTATAGCCACTGGCTGTCTCCGCATTCCCACATGTTACGGCCATCCACCCTGGTCGAAAGGTGCAGCCAAAGAACAGCGGCTTCACAGAGCCGTGTCTCAGGGCCATCACTCTCGATAGGATGGCGGACTGAATGGTATTCAGTTGCTCCGTTGTGAGGAGATGCTCAGGGTAGTCAGCAGGAGTATAGCCATCTTCGCCGAGCTGGCAACGTCCCTGTTAGAGGCCATGACACCGACTTGGGGTGACTGCTCCTGTGTTGCCTGCCCATCCACTGCTGCGGTGTGGTGGCTGCTGGAGGCTCCGTGGCCGGCAAAACACTTGCAGGATCGCCCTTTGTCTGGGCACTAGGTGCCGCGGTTTTGTACATGGCCCTCATTTTCGACGCCTCTTCTGGGGTCGTGTTGGCCGATCTACCTCTTTTACTGGTGGTAGCGCCACTCCTGCTGGCATTTCCCTTGGAGGGTCCATAGGCTTCTGGGCGAGCCTTTGGCCTCCTCCATGGGTACGCCGTTCGCAAGGTGTCTGCGCAACCTCTTCCTTGCGGCGCCCGATAGTGCGATCCGCCTTGGTTTGTCATCCTTAGGGAGGCGAGCAGAGTTTCTTCCTCTTCCTTGGTGATGCTGTCGGTGCCAGAGCTTTGTGAACATATGTCCATAGCATCTTCGGGCTCCCGGATGGGTTCGATTTCAATCGATTTGGGGCTGCTAGAGCACCCTGTTTCTTGAGGTTTATTTACATTTGATTCCATAAATTGGTCCCACGAGTAATGAGGAAGGAAGTATCCCCCGGGGTAGAGCCTCATACCCCGGATCGGGCACTTATACGACCGGAGGTGCCAGGTATCCGGAAGCCACCGTTAGAAGACACACTAACGTAGTGCCATTCATCATTCATTACGGGTTTTTTCGAGTTTTCCTCTCTAGATCCGCCATATTTAGTCTAGAGCAGGGGCACCTCGAGCAGGATGTGGTTCTTCACCACGTATGGTCGGTCTTCAGTAGTCGGCATGTGGCTGCCAACTCCCACTGGCTGAGTTAGCTTGGCGCGGCGACAGGCACTCACGCTTCACTACCAGAGCCTTAGCCCCCAGACTGATTAGTAAATAAAGTTGTTTACAATTTCTGTTCCTATGGAAATTTGTATGGACGTCTTGGCTATCACTAGAGAAGAAGCATAAATATATGGTTAAGTTTCGAACCTTAAATTATAATAAAACAAGAAAGAAAGCTTACTTTGGTAAACCGAAGATTGTATACCCTTGCGGTCTGCAATTAAATCATTGAAAATCGATCCATTTTGGTAATGTTGAAAATATCATATTATGTACATTTTGTAAATTTTACATTTTCTATGTAGAATTTTACATTTTCATATAAATCGACCGATCTCTTCTATGGCAGCCATATGATATAGTTGTCCGATCTTAATAAAATTAAAACCGTAATTCTAGAACTATAAAAAACGACTATAGTTCGAAATGTATAGAAATTCGTTGAAAAACAGAGAATTTAAATTTTTTTTTACATTAATTTCGCCATCATTCCTATGGCATCTATAGGATATAGTGGCCATGGCATCCGATCAAGAGCAATATACCGGTGAGTCCGTTCCAAAACTCTCTTAAAATCGTGAGGTCTCCACTCGTTGGATACATTCCCGCCTCAAAAGCGAATTGATTGCGTTCGCTGAAGAATTTGGCTTCTTTCCGAAGAAATTTCGTCTCTTTGGTGCGAGACTCAGCACAAACCCCAGAGGTGTGGGCTCGACTCGCTGACCTAGAGAGACGCTTTGCTTCTCGTGCCCCGAGTCCCGTTCCTGGGGAGGATAAGCCCAACGTCAGTGGGATTAAAGCACCCCTGGCGTCAGTGGCGAGCAGTGGGAGCTCTCCTTCGACGCGTCCTCTGAATACTCCCAGCGTTTTTATTACCGCCCCACCTACTGCCGCAAGGACCCACAAAACCTTTAGGGAACCCACGCCTGAACGAAGTCGTCGTGAGTTTACTTGCGTCCCCATAAAGATCCGCAAATGGGGTCTTCAATTCGACGGTTACTTCGATCCTCTAGCCCTTATCGAACAGGTCGAAAGCCGTGCATTATCGTACGCAATCGACCCAGGGCTTCTCCCTCGCCGACTGGGCCACTTTCCGGAAAGAATTCCTCGAGTTCTTTCTTCCCGCGAGGTATCTTCAACGACTAGACGACAAAATCCGAGGTCGTGAACAAGACGAACCCAAGGAGGAATACCACAGTCACGCATCTGTAAGCAAGGCCCCGAGAGCCACTAAGACGATCATCGAACCCAATGGACACCCAACGGACACAGAGCAGGACATCGCCGAAGCCCCGACTGAGCACAACTAAGCACGAAGCGGAGGAACCACAACTAGAGCAGTGAACAACGCAAAGCGAGAATAACGAAGCGGCACCTCGCCGAGAACGAGAAGTAACACACAGCAAGGATAACGTAGCGAAAGTACTTCAACACGAACCACGAATACCACACGTCAAGGAAGGCGAAGCAAACGTAAATCAACAGAAGCAAGGAATATCACACGCCGAGGACCCCACTAACCCACGGGACCCACGACTCCACCCGGGAACCAACTATACGGGAAGAGCGTCCCAACCCTGCACTCGCGATAGCTCGAGCCGGCATGAGGAGGCTACCGAGCGAGCGTTGCAATCCTCTCCGGGACCTCCGAGCGCACGGACACGACCCCGCAGTGCAATAGAGGTGGAGGAACATCGATGTTGGCTGACATCGATGTATTCGATGTTTTTGGCGGAAAACATCGATGTTTCATCGATGTTAAAAAAAAAAAATTACTAACATGATTGTTTCTATATTATTTAAGCTTTATTTTAACTTATAATAATGTTTGAAATTAAAAAAAAAAAAGTAGTTCTCGACAAAAACTGTTCATGAAGTTTCAAACATGCCTAACATAAAAGATATTTCATTTTATATAAATTATTACGTTATTTTACAGAATTATTTTTTATTAAGTAGTAGTTTTGAAATTAAAATATTTAACAAATATATAAATTCATTTGAGATAATTTATGAGGAAAGATGAAATTAGAACTTAGATTTTATACGAGGGGCTTGGACAATGATAACGTAATCATTTTATATACAATTATATAAAAAAAATTTTTTTTATGAATTTTTGAGGGAAAAAATTGTATGATTACGTTATCATAGGGAAGGGGGTTCATCAAAAACGTGATAACGTAATATATGGACAGCGCCTGACTTTGTTTTGCACCGCGCTGTAGAGATAGAAAAACATCGATGATTCCATTCCAAACATCGATGTTAGCGATGTTTCGAAAACATCGATGACATCGATGTTAGCATCGATGTTTCTCCACCTCGAGGGCCTCGAGACCGACGCGTCGAGGCCGTGGCAGGCTAGCGACCTACTCCCGTAGCGCGGGCTACGGTATCTAACTCCCAAAAGTCCCTTTACGTAGTTCTAACCGTAACCTAAATCTTTAACTTTTCCTTATTTATATAATCGAAATGTATTTTAAGTTTGCTTTTTACATGTATAAGTACATAATATCCATGAATTGATTTTAATAAACTAAATAACAAAAAAAAAAAATTTTTTTTTCGATTTAATCGACTTAATCGATTTTTTTTTCTAAAAGATCGATAAAAATCGATGCACTGAGAATCGATTATTTCCACTTTGGAGGTTGTCTGTTGGAACTGATGGAGACATAACTTGGAAGGTTGAAAAGTTAGAGTTAGAGTTCTATATCGCTCAGTCAGGAATGAATCGAGCACAAGCCATTTAGGAATTTCGGTTTTATTTGACAAGGATTGCTCCCCCAGGAATACACTTCACTCTTGCGGGTTTTGTGTGCTACAGAGCAGACCACCCAAGTAACTCCAGTCGAGGAGGTGCAGCTGTTTTGGTAAGGCGTGAGATCTCCCACTACCACCTCCACGCTATCAGAAGCAGGGAAATACAGCTAGCCGCTATCATGGTCTCCACGCGCAGTGGCGAGCTCCTAATTGCTGCAGCGTACTTGCCACCTTTTCTCAGTTGGACTAATGCTTGACCAGGTCAAAAGTTCATTCTGGGAGCTGATTTCAATGCAAAGCGTCGGCTGTGGGGCAACTTCAGACAAGATCGAAGAGGGAGGGCTCTTCACGACGCCATAACAAGCTCCTCAGCCCAAGTCCTTGCAACAGGAAGCCCTACTTGGTACCCGCCGCGTGCAGGAGCCACCCCGTCCTGCATTGACTTTTTTGTGTACAAGTCAATCCCTAGCAATCTACTTAACATAAGAGAGGAGCAGGACTTTTGCTCGGATCATCTGCCGCTGATAGCAACCGTATTTGTCTTTCCAACCACGATGCCGCCAGAGCCAGCCTCTTAAAACCTGGCTCATGCCTTCCGGTGTTTAGGGAGTCCTTAGCTAACTCCCTGGTGCTTAACACAACTTTAAGCACTGAGGAAGATGTGGACACTGCGATTAGCACACTTCTTGCTAAAATAGGAGAAGCTTCCGTAGCTGCTGCCCCAACCAGACCATCAAACCCTCACCTGGTAAGACATCGGAGCGAACTCTCGGATGAACTTGAGGGTCTGCTGCTACTCAAGAAAAGACTCAGACGTAAGCTTATCCGCACGAATGACCTTAGGATAGATAGGATGTTCCGTAGGATCTCCAACAGAGTGAGGAAGAAGCTATCGCTACTTAAAGCTGAAGCAACAGACCGGTTTTTAGAGAACGCGACAGTTGATGCAAGCTCCAACTTCACTCTCTGGAAGCTTACCGGAGCAAAGAAGAGGCAAGCTACGCCTAAGTATCCTCTAAAGAAGGCTGATGGCACATGGGCAAAATCCACTCTGGACCGTGTAGAAACCTTTGCTGAAGACCTGGAGAGCAGGTTTACTCCGTTCAGCACTTCCTCTGCTAGAAGAGTGCAGCTTGCGGCAGAAACCCTCTATAGGACGCATCAGATGAAGCTCCCAGTGGCACCTGTAACCTTGCCGAAGTTAAAAAGGATATTGGGGGACTGAAAATCAAAAAGGCTCCGGGAGAAGACTCGATCGATAACCGAGTTACAAAATCCCAGCCTCTCAGAGTACTGTTATACCTCGTGCTTATTTTTAATTCTGCCTTGAGACTCGGTTACTATCCTAAGGCCTGGAGAAACGCTAGGATAGTCATGGTCCTGAAACCTGGCAAACCCCCGGGAGACCTCAATAGCTACCGCCCCATTAGTCTCCTCACCACCTTTGGCAAGCTGTTTGAACGCTGCATTCTAAGAAGAGTACTGCATGCACCGATGGTAAAGCGTGCCATCCCAAACTTCCAGTTTGGTTTCAGGCTCAGACATGGCACCCCTGAGGAACTGCACCGAGTGACGGAATTCATACTGGATGGTTTCCATAACAAGCAGTATGCATACCTGGATATACAGCAAGCGTTCGACAGGGTATGGCACGACGGCCTTCTATCCAAACTGAAGACACTGCTCAACCCACAGCTGTATGACACACTCAAGTCGTTCCTGTGTGATCCTGAGTGATCCAGGATGGAACGATGTCTTCTGAAAGGCGGATCAGAGCAGGTGTACCACAGGGTAGTGTTCTTGGACCTACACTGTACAGCCTTTTCACTCACGACATGCCGAAGCCACCAGTACACTCTCAGAACCTTATGCTGGCTACCTTTGCGGACGACACAGCGGCAGTGTGCAGATCCTCTTGTATTTACACTGCCACTGACAGGCTCCAGGCAAACCTGAAGAAATTTGAAAACTGGACCTGTCGATGGAACATATCTGTAAATCCTTCAAAGTGTGTAGTTGTAACTCACACACTTAGAAAGGACACCTGCCCAGGAATATTCCTACACGGAGAGCTCCTGGACCAAAAGAAGGATCACAAGTACCTGGGTGTGAACCTCGACACTAGACTAACACTAGCAAAGCACATAAAACTCGTCAAAAACACACTAGAAGCCAAGGCCAAGAAGTTATCTTGGCTCTTAAAACCAAATAACAACCTAAGCCTGTCAAACAAAATCAAAATCTACGAAACCATACTCGCCCCCACATGGAGATATGGAATCCAAGTATATGGAATTGCAGCCAAAAGAAACCTTAACCAAATCAGAATCTTCCAAAGCAAGACACTACGCACACTCTCTGGAGCCGAATGGTACATTCGAAATGTTGACCTGGCTAGGGACCTTCATGTCCCTCTAGTTGGAGATGTAATCAACTTACAAGCTGAAACTTACCTCAAGAAACTTACGAACCACCCGAATATCTTGTCAGAAGACTCACAGAACACAGACGCAGAAGAAGACTCAAAAGAACACATCCCATCGACCTACCACACAGAATTTTCTAAACTCCACATAAACTAAAATACTCCACTAATTTTTAACCCAAAACACTCTCCTACTCCCACACAATCTCTTTAATATCCGTCGAACACCAAACTACACCATTGTAAAAGTTACTACATTACAGTAACAGTAAACAATATTACACTGTGTGTATCGACACAGTAATAACTCACTAAAAAAAGCGATGTTTCGAAACATCGATGACGTCGATGTTAGCATCGATGTTTCTCCACCTCTAGCTTGGACAATGATAACGTAATCATTTTATATACAATTATAAAAAAAAAAAATTATTTTTATGAATTTTTGAGTGAAAAAATTTTTATGATTACGTAATCATAGGGTTCATCAAAAACGTGATAACGTAATATATGGACAGCGCCTGACTTTGTTTTGCACCGCGCTGTAGAGATAGAAAAACATCGATGATTCCATACCAACATCGATGACATCGATGTTAGCATTGATGTTTCTCCACCTCAAGGGGCCTCGAGACCGACGCGTCGAGGCCGTGGCAGGCTAGCGACCTACTCCCGTAGCGCGGGCTACGGTATCTAACTCCCAAAAGTCCCTTTACGTAGTTCTAACCGTAACCTAACTAGTTACGTAGCGCATCCCCAGCTGCGAGCGCATCACTGACAGCCGCCCGCTAGTTGTTAGCCTGATCGCATGCCAGAGTTTTTCCCCGCGTACCCGTTTCAGCTGCGAGCGCATCTCTGCCAGCCGCCCGCTCGTTGTTAGCCTGGCCGCACGTCCATTTGCCCACGTACCCGTTCCTGCTAGGAGCGCATCCCTGCCAGCAGCCCGATAATTGGCAGCACTGGCGAACTAGCTAGCTGCGCGCGTCTCCAATATTGAGCTTGGTTTCACCCCACCCATTGTTCGGAGCTTAAGCCTAGTACTCACTAGCGCTAAACGCTTAGCTAGCTGAAAGGGTTTCATAATTCTAGTGTGACCACGTTTCATGGCGTTCATCGAAAATCCATACGAAACGGCTAAACGGCCATACTGTCAGCTGTGTTTGTTTACAATTCAAATTAAACGCCGCCAAGCCGCGTACTCACAAATAAGTCCAAAATAAAGAAATTATTTATTTCTTTACTTAGATTATGATTTTCAATGTAGCGGGGCCAGCTCTCGATGCCGCCGAGCTGCTCCTGGCGATCTGCTCTTCGCCCTGCAGCTGCTGTCACTGCTGGAGATCCCGCTAGGGAGTGTTGACCGAAAGAAATCTTTGTGTGTCTGGCCTCGTTCGTCTGATGCTCCTTCTCCTCGTCCAGTTGGCTGCTGCTGGATCTCTCCGTATTGTAGTCGTGAGCACATCCACGTCCACGACGGCTGCTGCCACAAACTTGGCGCTTAAGTCGCCGCGAGCAGATGACCATGGTGGGACTGACCTCTCTCCATGAGCTCTCCACGGAACCCAATGGCGGCTGCTTGCCCAGTCCATTCCCGTTGCCACTTCCATTTCCATTCTCGTTGCCACTTCTCCTTCTTGTAGCACACAAGGGTATGCTTCGAAGCACTAGCATTTTGGAGTGGCAGCCAACTAAGAAAAGAATCCCAGAAGGCGACCACTGGTCAGGGACGAGCACAGGAGAAGCAATAAGCAATTCCATAATTTTTTAATTTGGGATTTTGTCCCTTTTCTATTTTATTTGCTAATTTGCTTAAATTAATATACATTTTAATTTATTTTAATTTTTTTTTTTAATTTTATTTTAATATTTTTGGTTTGTATGTATTTTATGGTCAAGATCCCACATTCAAACTTCTTTAATTGTATTGTAAATAAATTCATTTTCCCCGCTGCAAAAACATGCTATACGGCTTTGTTTCCTATTGCCTGTCTCCACTTTGCCTGTCCACTTGCCTGTCTCCACTTTCTCCCGAGCCTCCCTTTCTAATGGTCATCCGATTTGAAAGACCTAACGCGATGTTCATTGTAGTATATACTAAATATATTCTAGTATTTCTTTTAGCTCATCTGCGTATCGACCTTACTAAGAGGCGCCGAAAAAGTGTATTCACCTCTCGCTCGCACTCATTTGGTTGTTAAATTTTAGCGCAAGTGAGTACGTAGCTTTATCGAGTACCGGTTCCGCAGCTGGGCAGCACTGGCGAACTAGCGCCGATTACCCGCTAGACCGGTTCCGCACCACCGCGCAGTGCCGACCAATAGTGTTGCCCGCCCCTATAGCTAGTTTATTTCCGGACAGAATTAATTATGGCGGGAATAAATACCTAAGCCCATAAAGAAATATATTCAGTGAGCGCAAAATTCCTGCAATTAAATCCCAGCTACAAGTTCCATCCCCTTTCTATATAAATTTTCTTGTATAGTTTTCCTGGCACGACTGAGGTTTTACCCCGGCTGAGAAACTACGTTACAGTGTGTTCGAAAAGTATCACGAATTTCGATTGTTTTGTGGCGTTATGTTGGTACTCATGTCTTTCATTTATGCCGATAAGCTCGGCCATTTTGAATGTTCACTTAATTGTTGACAGCTGCTTTGCTTGCACGTGTTTTGAATCGTCTTCGATTTTTACCTATTCAAAAAAAATGGATCAAAGAACCTGTATCAAATTTTGTGTAAAATACGAAATTAAGTACGCGGATGCATTCCGAATGTTGACTGTGGCATTCGGAGATCGGTGGTACAAAATGTTTTCAGATGGCCGCGAAGATGGGCCTTTTGGCCAAAAATTGGCTTATGCACTACGATAAAGCCCCTGCTCACACATCGTTGCTTGTGCGCGACTTTTTGGCCAAAAACAACACACTAATGATGCCGCAGACACCGTATTCCCCAGATCTGGCCCCCTATAACTTTTTCTTGTTCCCTAAACTGAAGAGGTCCATGAAAGGACGACTTTACGCTAAGCTTGAAGATTGAAGTGCTTCGAAGATTGGAAAAACCGTTGGCACAAGTGTATAATATCTCATGGGGATTACTTTGGAGAAAATAGATATTCATGAAGAAATAAATAATTTTTGAAAAAACACAAAAATCGCGATACTTTTTGAGCACACCTCGTAGATTTAGTTAATAATAATAATTGCCAAATTTCTCGGCGGAAAAACCATGCCGCCGAAACCTTATTTATTTTGTTTATCTACCTTTCTTTTGTGCAATAGAGTTGCTGAAAGTTATGCCAAGCCTTTAACAAAAACCAATATATTCTGTGAGACCGTTTTGTCTAATGAAGCATTAATATACTTTTTGGATACAATTTTATTTTATTATTTTGAATGATTTCGTAAATAAAGCATTTAATCGAACAAACTAAAATTCCTACTTGTTAAGAAATTAATTTACTAATGTTTTATTTTGGGTTTGGGCAGATTTGACCAGCGCAAGTGCCTTAAATATCCATTCAAAAAATCGTGCCCCCACTGTTTTTGAAATTGCTCCCTCCAACGATTGCGTGCCAACATGCACGGTACCCCAAGTTTTGGAGCAATCATTAAAGTATCTCCCCACAAAATTTCATTGGATTCCAACCGATGGGAAGCTCGCATACAAAAACATGCAGCAAAAATTAGAAGTCCTATAACTCTACTTTCGGATCGAGTGCCGATATGCACAGTATATGGGGATATTGGGGATTGAATAAAGAATATTTGGGGAAAGTTTTATAAAAAAAGAGTACCGACAGATTTTGAGAAATTCGCTTTACAGTGGGGCTTAGGGAATAGCAGTTAACGAAGGCGCGAGCAGCGGAACTGGAACCGTTTGTGAACCAATCGCTCCCTGAGCCATCGGAACCATGTTAACTGGAATTCAAACAATTGGCGGGACTAGACAAATAGGGGCTACCTTAAAAAAATTATTGCGTCTCTCAACGAAAGCGTGCCGACATGCACGGTATATCAAAAGAAAGGGAAAAGGGAAAGGGAAAATTGCGATGAAATTCGAGTTCAATCTCCACGAGATCCTCCCGACCGATTTTAGGAAATTATTGTCTTTCTCTTTTCCGACCAGATTAACAAGCACTTGTTCCATATTGTTCCTAACGCCATGCTGTAGCTGCTGACCATTTGACATAATCGACGCTAGCTTTTGAAAAGTTATTGCGGCTGTCTACTTTCGCGTGCCACTATGCACGGTATATCAAACGAAAGGGAAAATGATTATGAATTTTGGTTTAAGTCGTTCCGACATCCTTTCGACAGATTTTGAGAAAATCAAGTTTTTACATATCCGACCAGATTAACAACACTGGTTCAGTATTTAAACTTAGCGCGTAAAATATATATAATAAATATCTATATTCGACGCCACATCGATATCGACTAGTCTAGACGCGCTTTATATATCGATATTCGATTGCCTACTTCACTGCAACTCTGTCATCAAGCGGTTAACTTTAACCAGCAGTGCTGCCATATTAGCCTATTTTAAGCTAGACCTAGCAAATTTAAAATCATTTAGCTTACAAAATAATTTAAATGCTTACAGCTTGAAATCAGGCTTATTTAAAATTTCTTTCACCTAATTTTGGCTTAAAACAAATTTAGAATAAAACAATTTTTGTTTTTTTAATGTATTGTAATTTATTGTCATTTTTATCGATATATCGAGCAAAAGTCATAGTGTTTTTCGGATTTATCTTTTAATTTTTCGTTCAGTTGCTTGTGTAGTTGCTACCGCCAGACTCATAGAGAAAAAAAGACTCATATAGACTGATTATAGATTAATAATTTTTATTTTTTTCTTGAATACAAATATCTATGCATTTTGCTTTGCTTGCCATGACAAATTTTAATTTTAATAAAATAAAAAGAAATGTATAATTAAAATTAATTTAATTTAAAATTTTTAATTGAGCATTCGTTACTTTTGACTTACCAGTGTTTAAAATTAAATAAATTATTCACCCTTTCCCACCACCATTGAGGTAGAGTGATTGGCGCGTTTTTTTTAACGTGGTATCCCCAATAGGCCTACTCCTCTAATAAAAATGCAGTCATACAGTATATATAAATATGTATATGCAGTCCATTAAATTATTTTTTCAAGAATTACATAAATGAAACAGTTCTTTTATTTTTTGTATGTGCATTTTATTAAATTCTTTTTTCAAGAATTATTTAAAAGAAACAGTTTTTTTATTTCTTTAAGTTCATTTTATTAAATTCTTTTTTCAAGAATTACATAAAAGAAACAGTTCTTTAATTTTTTTAAGTACATTTTATTAAATTCTTTTTTCAAGAATTACATTAAAGGAACAGTTCTTTTATTTTTTTAAGTGCATTTTATTAAATTCTTTTTTCGAGAAGTACATAAAAGAAACAGTACTTTTATTTTTTTTTAAATGCATTTTATTAAATTTTTTTTTCAAGAAACCTTTATTTTATTTTGTATATAGAAAGTTAATTTTTTTAAATTCTTTTTTCCAATAATTATAAGTATTAAACAGTTATTTAATATTTTAGATATAAATAGCATTTTTTTAAATTCTTTTCTTTTATAAAAGAAACATATCTTATACATTTATCTTTTGAGATCTGTTGTTTCATAATGACTTAGTTGCATCGCAAACTAGACAATTTACCAGTTCATGTTTATAATTTTGTGTAATACATTGACTGCAAATAGATCGTCCACATGAGGTACACGAATCTCGAGTATCAAAGGCTATCCACTTGCCGCAATGCAAGCAAATGTCAGCTAAGGAGTCACCAAGGCTGAGTAGTTGCTGAAATACTTCCTTTCAAAACAGATTTGCTGGCTGCAAATCCGTCATGGGCTTATTATCCATGTAGGATTTTGCAAACTGCAAAATAAAAATGCCACAATTATACTCGTCTTGTTGAGAATCGCGGTCTAGATGATCTTTGTAGTATGCTATAAACTTTTTAGCAATGGCTGTTTGCCCAAAGGGATCTAAGAATATAAACTCTTGTTTAATAACATCTACAAAGCATATCAAAAAATGATTTTGATTACAATAAGGAATAATCGAATGAAATTCTGAGTTTTCATATGCTTCTCTAATTTTATCCTCATTATTAAAACCATAGTCATTAAGTTGACACGGAAGATTTATATATGTAGCATCATGATGCTCATATATCAAAGCAGTTAAAGCGGCATCTTATACAAAGTTAGAGAGCCACTTTTTGTCCTGCAATGTAAGTATGTCTTCTAACTCAAGATGATATATAAATTGATTTAAATTTGAAGTATGTATAGCTTCAAACATACCCATGCAATTTAGTACGTAAAAATGTTAATTTTTTGTTAAAAACGTATGTGATTTAATTGCTTTCTTCATTACATTTTTGAAGTTCTTCTCCATTTTAAAACCATTCTCTTTAGAATAGGAATGGTCTAAATGTACTAAATTATTCATATTTGAAAGAACGCAGTCTCTGAGATCATCGTCACTACGTAGGCTCCCGTTCTCAGTGATATTTTTTGTTAGACTGCATAATTCTGAATTATGTTCTTCACGAACCGTATTTAGTCCTGAAAAATCTCTTTTGAATAAGCTTATCTTAAGTTATTGTTTGGACTGCTCCGATTCTCAACACTAGAATCGCCTGCAGCCCTGATGACGTCACGCACTGGAAGCGCGCTCACTGGAAAAGCGCTTTAGTTATACACATTCCTTTTTGTCCCTCGCTCTCAAGCTTAGTACGCAGATGCTCGAAAAGTGTTCCCAAGCATTGAGTCAAAACGAGAGGTCAATAGTCACCCTCTCGCTCTCTCGCACTGCTTTGGAACACTTTTCGAGCATCTGCGTACAGACCTTCAGTACGGAAAACTGAGCGCGATCACAGTTATTTTTGCTTATGTATTATATTAAAGTTTTAAGCTGGCAGCGTGGTCGGCAATGAAATGCACGCCGAAGAACAAGTCTGCGAGCGATAGCCAAAAGAGATGGACGTACCCTCTGTGCCCTTTCTCTCAACATATTCAATTTAACCTCATTAAAGCTAAGAGTCACACTTTGGAATTTTCTGGACCTTTTATTTGGGACTCTGGGAAACAGATCGCCAACCCGAGGACTCCCAACGTCGCCGCAGGTGGACAATCTCTCTGTGTGCCACACCATAACTTATGCAGATTGGGGCTCCGTCGAGACGCAGCCGTAGCCAACACATTTTTGGTGCCGAAACCCGGGATCTACTTCTCTTGGGCTGGAAGCAGTCTGTGGATCAGCGTTGGACTATTCTGGAGTGCGACGAGGTTATTTACGCAAGGTTAGTGCACTTGGTTTTGTTGTGTGAAAGAGGGTCACGTCATGGCTGAGACATTTGAGGAATTAACCGCGGAACAGGAATCCTTAGTGGATTCGGTAAACCTGATCCAAGAAAACTTTCGGAAAATTGGTACAGCTAAATCGGAAGCGCATATGGAGGCCAGATTAGAAGCTCTGGCTAATTTGCGTACAGAATTCCGAGATAATCATCGTAAACTGGTTCGTGCGGAAGACGAAGTGATTAAGACTGATTATATGGATTTAGGTACTGATGGTAAATTTCAAGAAGCGTATAGCAATAGCGTCGCAGTTATTCGAACTCAATTAAACGAGTCTAGGGATCGGATTCTTGCATCAACAGCTATCCACAATCATGAGAGCCATGATTTTGCAGCGCCAGTTCAGGCTGTTGTTGATGAGGTTAAGCTTCCTACAGTAAAATTGCCCATATTCAGCGGGGAATTTGTCGATTGGCCGGCATTTAAAGAAGTTTTTGAAGCCCGAGTGCACAAATGCCCTAGACTTACTGATCTTCACCGATTCCATTACTTGAAAGATTCCCTGGCATCGGAAGCCCTTAAAGATATTCAACATTTAACGCTAAAAGGTCAAGTTATCAGGTAGCTTGGGAAATGTTGTTAAACTTATATGATAATAAACGTGTGTTGTTTCAGCATTATATGCAAGTCTTGGAGCAACAGCCCATGGTGAATGATTCCGATCCTGCGTCGCTAAAGGGATTTTACAGACTTGTCGTTCCTGTATTAAATCTTTAGAAAAGGTTGGGGTGGAACTCTCCCAGCAAAGTCATGTTTTGGTCTACCTTATGACTAAGAAGTTGCCTGCGCAGGTTCGGTTGGATTGGGAAAAATCGTTGGCTACATCTCAGGACCTACCGACTTTTGAAGAGCTGGCTACGCACCTCGATGGACAATACAGGACAATGGGTACTGCAGCCTCCGGTGAAAGGATAGTGTCGTCCAGCAAAGAACGGAGAGCCGCTTCTGGGTCTGGCGAGAAGCGCAGAGATCTCAAATCCTCATTTGTCGCCCGTTCAGTGGAACGATGTGCCATATGTGGGAAGGATGGCCATTCTATACAAGACTGCAAGGTATTTGAAAACATGAATATTGCAGTGAGGAGGGAAGCGGTTATGAAGCAGCGTTTGTGCTTTAATTGTTTGGGTAACAACCATCAGTCGCGAAGGTGTAAGGTTAAAACAATTGTTCCTTATGTATAGATAGGCATCACACTCTTATACATGTGGAGCGCTTACGGCAAGTTAGCCAGGGTACTGATCATGCCCAACAGGTCACTTCAAACGCAATTAATGGGACTCCGGTTAAAGGTTTGCCAAGGTATGAGGTGCTCTTACCCACGGCCATAGTTATGATCGAGTCCGCGAAGGGTTTTACACTTCAGTTTCGGGCATTTTAGACCAGGGATCGCAAGCCTCATTCGTATCTGAAAATGTAGCTCAAAAGCTTGGATTGGTTTGTCAAAAGGCACGCATTAAAGTAAATAGATTGGCAAATGCATTGATTACTGAAGCCTCATCTTCCGTGCTTTTGAAATTTGGATCGAGATTTGAGCCACAAGTTCAGTACAGTGTGACAGCGTACGTTTTGCCCAAAGTGAGCAAGCGCATGCCGGAGCGTCGCCTAGCAGTGGATAAATGGACTCAATTCAAACACCTCTGTCTAGCTGATCCTAACTATTTTATACCCCAAGGTGTGGACATACTACTAGGAAGCGACATCTACAACGAACTGATGCTGAGTGAAATTCATCGTGGTTCGGCCGGCTCACCCATTGCACAGAACACACGGCTGGGATTCATCATTCGACGCCAATCTGAAGGAAGTGTATTCTCAAACTATCCAGGAGTATTTGGAATTAGGCCAAATGGAAAAGGTTTTACCACAATGTGTGGAGATAGAATCAAGAGGAGAGTTGGGGGGAGCCAAACATTGTTATTTGCCTCACCACCCAGTCATCAAGGAATCATCGTCGACCACAAAGGTGCGCGTGGTGTTTGACGGATCAATGAAGACGAGCAATGGAAAATCTTTAAATGAGATTTTAGCAGGGGTTGCAAATAACAGTTATGAGATAAATAAAAATTGGAGCCAAAAAAATTAGCTGCGACGATAGGAAAATTATGTATAACTTATTTTTAAGGACATTGCAAAAATAGGATAAACTTTTATTTGCAATTTTTATTTTGTTAATCTTTATAACTGTTATTTTTGATTTTAATAAAAGTTAAAATAATTCTTATTTTCAATTTTATATAAAGTTAAATCATAACTCTTATTTGTAATTTTAAAATAAAATTGCCAATAAGAATTGTTTGTCAATTTTATTTTGAAAAATTGAAAATAACTGTTATTCTTCAATTTTATTTTAAAATTGAAAATAAAATTGAATTGCAATAACTTTTGAACGGAGCGGTTTATTTTAAAGATCGAAAGATATTTTAATCTACGTCTCAATACTTTTCGTTTGATGTATTATAATGTATATAATGTATTATAATTTACCATATGATATATACATAAATATGTACATGCACTTGTCATATGGTAAAATTCATGCATACATACATACATCCAACGAAAGGTATTCAGACGTAGATTGAAGTTATCTTTCGTTCTTTCAAATAAACCGCTCCGTTCAAAAGTTATTGCAATTCAATTTTATTTTCAATTTTAAAATAAAATTGAAGAATAACAGTTATTTTCAATTTTCAAAATAAAATTGACAAACAATTCTTATTGGCAATTTTATTTTAAAAATTACAAATAAGAGTTATGATTTAACTTTTATATAAAAATTGAAAAATAAGAATTATTTTTAACTTTTTTATTAAAAATCAAAAATAACAGTTATTTTGCAATTATTTTTTTAAATTAAAAAAATAACTTATTTTACAACTTTTATTTTAAAAATTATAACAGTTACGAACCCTGGATTTTAGCAATCGGACCAAAACTGCACCTGGAGCTTCCAGCGGTGCTGCTTAACTGGAGGACATGGAAATACGCATTTACCGCTGACGTGGAGAAAATGTATAGGTGCATAAATATACATAAGAGGGATGCGCAATTCCAAAGGATTTTATGGAAACCGGACAACAGCAACCAGGTAGAGGAGTATGCCTGTTGCACGGTTATGTTTGGTACAAGCTGTGCCCCGTATTTGGCTATTCGAGTGATGCAGCAACTGGCTAAGGATGAAGCGCATAAGTATCCGTTGGCCGCAAATGTGATCGAACAGCAAATGTATGTTGATGACGTATTATCTGGAGCGAACAATATACATGAGGCGAGGGAGCTGCAGTCACAAATCATAAGCATGATGCGGAGTGGCACTTTTGAGTTGCGTAAATGGGCGAGCAACTGTCCTCAGCTTTGGAGGATATTCCTCTTGAACATCGGGAAACAAAAGGGTCGTTGAACTTTCAGGGTGATGAGATTATTCGGGCATTGGGATTATATTGGAATCCCATTGAAGATGAGTTTCGATTTCAAATTAATTTTGATCTTCCAACAGGTACACTAACAAAAGAAAGATGCTTTCCACGATTGCAAGATTATTTGATCCGATGGGATGGCTGAGCCCAATCACAATAGTGGGAAGGCGTCTAGTTCAAGTTTTATGGAAGGCAAAACTTAATTGGGACGACCACGTACCGAAGCATCTTCAAAAGGAATGGCAGAAATTCACTCGAGAGCTGTTTAAACTGGATAAAGTGCATATTCCTCGTTATATTACCTGGAGATTGTCGGAGAGTAAACCGCAGTTACACATATTTTGTGACGCATCTGGAACAGCGTACGGTGCGGCAGCTTATTTACGGATGCGGACGGGAAAAGACTCCTTTCATGCGGAGTTGGTTTTAGCGAAATGCAAGATAGCCCCAATTAAACCCCAACTTACAATTCCAAGGGCGGAATTGTGTGCAGCAGTAGTGGCTGCAAAAATGTTCAAGTATCTTAAAGATCACTTAACTATCCATGTTAACTTTTCAGAAACGGTCTTCTGGTCGGATTCAATGATTGTTCTGAGCTGGATTCACGGAGGAGCTGCAAGATGGAAGGTATTCGTCGCCAACCGCATAAGCAAGATTCTGGAGCTATGTAATGGGGATCAGTGGCGTCATGTGCCCTCTGAGGATAATCCGGCCGATCTATTGAGTCGAGGAATCACTGTGACAAAATTGGCAGATTGCCATTTATGGTGGCATGGGCCGCCTTGGCTGAAATTGCATAAATGTGACTGGCCAGCTATATCATCAGATCCCGGAGCCGATGTACGAGTCAGCAGCGAATCGAAGGAAGTACAATGCAATGCCATTGCTGTTCAGAAGGAACCCGGGCATTTTATATGGGAGAGCTGTTCATCATATACGCGCCTAGTTCGAATCATGGCATATATGCAAAGGTTCATAACTAATTGCCAGTCCGCAAAATCTGATCGAATTGTGGACTCCCTTAAGGTGAGCGAGACTATGAAAGGACTCACGTGGGTGATTCGAATTTGTCAACGGGAATGTTTTATAGGCGAATGGAAACTCTTATCGGAAGGAAAAACATTACCCAAACAGAGTTCGCTGCTACCACTTAACCCGTACTTTGATGAATCGGAAAAGGTCATTAGACTCGGAGGACGTTTGCGGGATGCGTTGTTGCCGATGTCAGAAAAACACCCATACATACTTCCGTATCAGCACCCGTTTACAAGTTTGGTCATCCGGTTTAGCCATGCCAGTATATTGCACGGAGGTGCTGCTCTTACACTAAATCACATTCGGAAAAGGTTTTGGATACTCAACGGTCGTAACGCTGTACGAAGGAAATCCATCGATGCGTTGTCTGCTACAAATGGAATCCCAGGTTCACATGTCAGCAAATGGGTGATTTACCCCGGCGCGAGTTCGGCCACAGAAGGCTTTCACGTCAATTGGAATCGATTATGCTGGGCCTGTCCACATAACACCATCCAAAGGAAGAGGTCGGATTTCGGTGAAGGGTTATATCGCGGTTTTGTGTGTCTTGTGACCAAGGCCATACATCTGGAGCCAGTAGGGATTTGACATCAAACGCGTTTATTGGAGCATTGCAACGATTTATCGGTCGTCGTGGGAAATGTGTTCACATTTATAGCGATTGTGGCACGAATTTCATAGGCGCAAACCAAAACTACAAGCCGACAAGTTGGCATACAAGATGTATATTGAAAAACTATTCTGGCCAGGATGACAGATGAAGGGATCACCTGGCATTTTAACCCTCCCTCGGCTCCACATTTTGGTGGCTTGTGGGAGGCTGGGGTGAAGTCAATGAAGTATCACTTAAAACGAACTGTTGGCGATCATAAGCTGACATATGAGGAGTTAGCCACTGTACTAGCCCAAATCGAGGCTTGTTTAAACTCTCGCCCATTGTGTCCTCTGAGTAATGATCCAGAAGATCTAATGGTATTAACCCCTGGACATTTCTTAGTAGGAGATTCGCTACTCGCCTTGCCAACAGAACAAACAGAAAAGCTTAGTGCCACCGAGCGATGGAGAAATTGTCAGCATTTAGTTCAACAATTTTGGAAGCGTTGGTCCTCGGATTATTTATCGCGTTTACAGCGGAGACCAAAATGGTTGGAAAAGAGAAATAATTTACAAGCTGGTGACATAGTACTCATTAAAGATGAACGTGTGCCGTCGAATCTTTGGGCTCTCGGTCGAATTACCCAAACTCATCGAGGACAAGACGGTTTAGTTCGAGTTGTTACACTCAAGTCACAGAGTGGTCTTATTAAACGACCAGTAGCAAAATTGTGCCCGCTACCTATACAAGAAAACTGGCAGAATCATGACGTTGACCCTCCACAACAATCCTAAGTTGCTCTTTCTCTTTCTAGCGATTTTTAAACCTTCGACATCATGGACGCTGGACCAGGAGCTAATGATATTCGATGTTATCATTAGGGGGGAGAATGTTTGGACTGCTCCGATTCTCAACACTAGAATCGCCTGCAGCCCTGATGACGTCACGCACTGGAAGCGCGCTCACTGGAAAAGCGCTCTAGTTATACACATTCCTTTTTGTCCCTCGCTCTCAGTACGGAAAACTGAGCGCGATCACAGTTATTTTTGCTTATGTATTATATTAAAGTTTTAAGCTGGCAGCGTGGTCGGCAATGAAATGCACGCCGAAGAACAAGTCTGCGAGCGATCTCTGTGCCCTTTCTCTCAACATATTCAATTTAACCTCATTAAAGCTAAGAGTCACACTTTGGAATTTTCTGGACCTTTTATTTGGGACTCTGGGAAACAGATCGCCAACCCGAGGACTCCCAACGTCGCCGCAGGTGGACAATCTCTCTGTGTGCCACACCATAACTTATGCAGATTGGGGCTCCGTCGAGACGCAGCCGTAGCCAACACAGTTATTTATTGCCTTTTTTGCCAACTTTCTTTAACCGTTAACAAATTTTTATTCGACATTTTATCAACTACGTTTTCATTTCTCTTCGAGATATATTTTTTAGGCTTAGCCTTTATAATCGCTCCATGAGTCAAAGGGGACCGAGAAAATTCTGGATGCGCCAGTTCAACTTGCCGCACCACAGATTTTGAAAATTCATCCTTTTTTTGAATGAATCTTCCAAGTTTTAATCCCTGCCTGGTTTTTAGTACACTGTGCTTCAGTGATTAAATAGGGACTCTATTGGACCATTGCTGGGTCTTTTATTGCTAGAGTCTATAAAAATTCCCATAATAATATTTGTTATTTTGACCTGTTTCGGATTGCTTTGAAATTATTTCTGATACTTCCGAGCAATTAACGTGAATCGTTCCTTAAATTCACTCTTGCCTGCAATCGATTTCAATTTACACTCTTGATTCTTTTGAATTGACTTGACATTCGTTTCATGCTGAGTCAAATCAAAAGTTTCTGAGGTACTATCTTGAAAATTTGAAATAGCATCGCGTACCTTACTATTTATCACTGGAGATAGAAGAATGGTAGTCACATTAAAGAACCATTTTTCCAAGTCACTGACAGTGATTATATTATATGCTAGACCTAGGACATTTCTTACAAAATCTCTCAGATCTATGTTGGCCAATCCAACAGTTTTGTCTATATCAGAACACATTATTTGATAAATTATCATGTATCATTTGGTCATGGTCAACTAATTTCCTATTGGTGCTAGCTTTATTTAATAATTTATTCCTTAATTTAAATGCAGTGCTGCCCTTTATTTCATTCTCAGCAAAAAACCGATTTATAGCTCTACACTGCGTACTTTTTTTTGCATTAATGGAGTGAGTCAGGTTTAGTCTATTGGAATAAACCCTAACTACTCTATTATAAGATCCTTCAAACCTATAAAAATTACAAGCTGGATCTTGGCAATATGCATAAGCTACAAATGTTTTCTTGTTAAGACGCACCGACTTGAAATTAATGAAGCATGCATTATTAATGGAGAAAAAATTTTCCCTTAATGTATGCTCTATACTTTTCCTTTCGGAAAATTTTAAACAGCACTTTGTAACTGTTTCCTCAAAGTCTTGCATTTGAAGCTGAGCAATTAAAGAATGACATGGCTCTGGTAAGCGAACCTGATCGAGACTCCAAAAAACCATTTCTACGTCAATATTAAAACTTGTATTTCCAACCCGACAAGCCTTTCGAAGACATTTCAATGTCGCTCCAATATGGCCTTCATCTATTGGGTTAGAAGAATTGGAAATAGCACTGATCGAAAGATCCTGTTCTATAACTGTTTCGCTATTAAGTTTATCGCTTTTTATAATCGGTGAATAAACATCATCATATTCTTGCGCTGGGGTCAATACTTTTAAGTTACAGCTCTGTATTACTCGTTTGTAACTTGAAAATACAACTTTTCGCCATTATTTTGACGCTGTCTTAGACTTAAACAAGCTAATATTTTTCTTTGAATTATTACATTTTAAAAGCTGAAATATATGCTTGTAGTCACCTTCCGCCAAGAGTCCTGACGGTCGTGTGGCTCCCGTCTCTATGGCTTCTTGTATGGCCTTCGATAATCTATGTGCGTCGTTCCTGAAAACAAAAATTAAATTTCCCCCAAATATTTAATAAAAATTAACCTTTCTAGAAAGAAAAAAACGACACTGCAAGCCTATAAAAACTTCGGTTTTTAAGTTAAAATTTTTTTTTATTAATTTGTTTTAACATTAAATTATTTTTGTTTTTAAGAATTTTGTAAGCAAATTTTTGCCTAAGCAGTTTCGAATTATTCTAGATTTTAAAGAACAGTTTGATCAAAATCGCATCACTATATCTTATAGCTGGCAAAAAAAAAAAGTTTAAGCATAAGTGTTAAGTGTGATCATGTTATTATATAATTATGTTTAGTAATTTTAAGTATGAACATGTTGCTATATAATGTAATCGAGTATGTATTCGATACAGAGGTGTCAAACTATCAATGGTTCGGATTCAGCTTGCACCATCGATAGTTTAAAAGCTATCACGATAGTATTGCCTTCATATTCAATTTTTAAAGCTTAGTACGCAGATGCTCGAACAGCGTTTTTAAGCAGTGAGAGAGAGCGAGAGGTCAATGGTCGGGAAACACTTTTCGAAAGCCCTGTTTTAAAGGCCGGTACGCAGATGAACGAACAAAATACCAGAAAAATACCAGGCGGCGCGAGGGAAGACTTTTGGTATTTCCAGAGCGGGGTGACGAAAAGAATAAAAATTTATTAAAACGACCTGTTCTCAACTATTGGCCTCTCACTCTCTCTTACCGTTTCTTCACACATTTCAAATATAAAGATCCCGCCAAGAACAATAATTTACACAAAATCCAAGTCCAAGAGTTTAGAAGAGATAAAGTTGTAGTAATTTAATTGGTAGAGGCAAATTCAATAATAAGGGATTTAGGTAATATAAAAATATTTGCATAAATAAAGGTCTGGAAGGAAATAGCTCCCTCGATGTCATATTTGGTTATGACTTTGGTGAGCACGGTGAGATGTCACGCTCGGGGGCTGAGATGAAGACTTCTGAGGCGACGGTCAGCGCCCGCTGCTGCTGAGAGCAGTGTCTGGCTGGACAAATCCTTTATTACCGATCTGGAGAAGGACATGTACAGCCTCCAGCGAATCATTCCACCAGTAAAACAGGAGTAGCTACGGCAACCTCCCAGATCGTGGTGAATTCCATTTGGTACAAACAGAATTACCAGCAGCAGCCGGTAGAGCCCTTGTCCTCGTTGTCGATCCAGGAAAGAATGTTGGATAACTATTAGGGAAAAAAGAGGCGTTTGTACATGATCGAGAGAATCTGGGCCACGGTGTTGGTGGCCATTGTGCGCAGATGAAATATTCCAAAACGAAGCTGCAAATCTGTGCAACTGCCTTGTCTTTCGAAAGGATTATATTGTCAACAAACATAAAACAGCTTATTTTAAATACGTATGACCGCATCATTTACGTCCCAAAAATGCCGAAGAGCGTTTTAAGAAGCGGTCACACTGGAAAAAGATTAAATCTGTTTGGGGTTGCGAACTGTTCGAGCATCTGCGTACTAAGCTTAAATTAGAAATTTTTAAAGACACCAAAAATATATTGCAATAAATATATATACCGTTAAATGTAGAGTTTTATGTATTTACAAATGAATATCAAAAGTATCGAATGCAGAATTCGTTCCTAACTTAAGCTTAGTACGCAGACAGGCGAAAAGTGTTCCTAAGCAGTGCGACAGGGTGACTATTGACCTCTCGTTTTGACTCAGTGCTTAGGAACACTTTTCGCCTGTCGAACAGTTCGCAACCCCAAACAGATTTAATCTTTTTCCAGTGTGACCACTTCTTAAAACGCTCTTCGGCATTTTTGGGAGGTAAACGATGCGGTCATACCAATCTTAAATCAGCTGTGTTTGTTGACAAAATAATTTATTTGAAATATAAAGTTAGTCAACATGTTTAACGATGAAGCTACGATAATTGTATCTTCCTTGGTAAAATCCATTATTCTGCTTTTTCGCATCTTGGTTAATTTAGCGTTTTCCATATTTTTAAACCAAACAAATTAAGAAATTAACAAAACAATTTAACGCAACAAATTAACGCAACAAATTAACAACTGTTTTTCGGGATATAAATGTAAATACAATGCGTGCGAAATGCCGTTAACTCGTGAAAACTTAAATTAAAGCGCGGCAAAGAGAGATAGAGTGAGATGCCAATAGTTGAGAACAGGCCGTTTTAATAAATTTGTTATTCTGTTCGTCACCCCGCTCTGGAAATACCAAAATCTGCCCACGCGCCACCTGGTATTTTTCTGGTATTTTGTTCGTTCATCTGCGTACCGGCCTTTAAAACAGGGCTTTCGAAAAGTGTTTCCCGACCATTGACCACTCGCTCTCTCTCACTGCTTAAAAACGCTGTTCGAGCATCTGCGTACTAAGCTTTAAACATTTAAAAACATCGATATTGGCGCCATCGATAGTTTTTTCTATTCTTGGGGGGACCATCGATACTACCACGATACTATCGCTTTTAAATAGGTATAAGGGGTGTTCATGTACAAAATGCCTGTATAATAAAAGAAAAGGAGGGGTATTCTTGAAAAAAAAATATAAATATGACTTTAATTATTACTAGGCAAATTTCTGACTCCTGTAACGTTTATAAAGAAAGAGCTGAACAAATTAGAATATATCTGCAAATATAGAATTTAGAATAAATATATAAATGTATATAAAAATATATATATATATATATATATATATAGTTGTCCGATCTTTATGAAATTAATAATAATTATTAATACTTACAGTTGACTTTATCCATTTTGTCAATTATATGGTGTCAATTTATATTTTAAAATTAACTTTTGACTGAATTTTTGTCCACTCGCGATCGAACGAAGTTCATGCACAGAAATTACGCATACGAAAACTTCTTTCCAAGATCTTGGGGAGTTGCCAGATCAGCAGAAAACACATAGTAGCAAAAGTGTGACGTCACAATAAATTGGCCAATTAGCAAGTTCCGCGCTGGTCTATGGGCCAAAAGGGACCTCTCCTGCCAAAGCATAGATCACCGCGAGCTCCTCCGTGACCACTCGCTGTGCTTTTCTGTGGACGGCCGCCCACAGTGAATAACCCTTCCCTAATCCCAAAAACCCAAGAATTCCAGGAACAACAAATATACAAGACTTAAATATAATTTTTAATAATTTTTGTTTAATGCAGTATACATAGTTCATAGGTTAATGCATTCCTCCGGCTGCTCGTCCTGCAGCGGCTCCTGCGGCTCCTGTTGTAACATCTGCAGTCCCGGTTGGAACCGCTGCAGACCCGGAAGGAACTGCTGCAGCCCCGGCTGGAACTGTTGCAGCCCCGGCTGGAACTGCTGCAGCCCCAGCTGAAACTACTGCGGCCGCGGCTGGAACCGCTGCAGCCCCTGGTGGAGCAGCTGCGGCTCTGGTAAATCAGTTGAGGTCCCTGGGGGAACTGCTGCAGCTCCTGATAATATTAGTAGTACCCCAGCGGTACATTAGTAAATTAAATTCTTAACAAGTAGGAACTTTAGTTTGTTCGATTAATGCTTTGTTTACGAAATAATTCAAAAATAAAAACTCCTTCCGTGTTCCATTTCCCACCGTTCTATTTCGACGCTAACTCACCAACGCTAATTTGAAGGACATAAAATATGAGCGTGGCAAAGAGCTCTTACAAAAACATAAACGCACATAATGCCACCTGCAGCCCTTGTGCAAAAATAATAAGGTCAAGTGGTAACACCACTAATCTTCTTAATAATATCCTCCTAATATCCTTACTTAAACTATTCAACCTTAAGATCTCTGTTCTTTAATGAAAGAAGCAAAAATTATGTTACCAATATATGTAAGAAAATTTAACTTTTTCATTGTTAAAAAAATGAAATTAAGACTCTTAAGTTTTTTCTTGTATCCTCACTTAAACTATTCAACCTTAAGATCTCTGTTCTTTTATGGAAAAATGTTTATTGTTTTATTTTTATTTACTAAATAGATAAAAAAAATATAATGCTTTTAAAGATAATGTTATTTTGGGGGGTCTAAGATTCTTATACTGATGACAATTTTTTAAAAAAATCAGATATATCGATAAATTTTGGTGATAAATATTGCAAAAACCCTGATGATATTCTTAAAGAATTGATGATTAATCGATGCGATAATTATACCCTTGCAGAGGGTATAATAATTTTGTCATGATATTTGCAACGCAGTGAAGGAGGCATCTCCGACCCCATAAAGTATATATATTCTTGATCAGCATCACCAGCCGAGTCGATCTAGCCATGTCCGTCTGTCTGTCCGTCTGTCCGTCTGTCGGTTTCTACGCGAACTAGTCTCTCAGTTTTTGAGCTATCGGGCTGAAATTTTCAGCATAGTCTTATTTCTTTAGCACGCAGTATATATGTCGGAACGGCCAAAATCGGACCACTATATCTTATAGCTGCCATAGAAATTATGGCAAAATTAATGTAAAAAAATTTAAAATTCTCTGTTTTTCAACGAATTTCTATAAATTTCGAGATATAGTCGTTTTTTATAGTTTTAGAATTACGGTTTTAATTTAATTAAGACTATATCATATAGCTGCCATAGAAGGGATCGGTCGATTTATATGAAAATGTAAAATTCTACATGTAAAATGTAAAATTTTACAAAATTTACATAATTTCACATTTTTTTTTAACATTACCAAAATGGATCGATTGTCAATGATCCAATTGCAGACTGCAAGGGTATACAAACTTCGGTTTACCGAAGTTAGCTTTCTTTCTCGTTTTTTATATATTTTTACAACCCTAATTCGTAAGTAGCAGCATTAACTACAGCATCCAACGCCACACAGTGGCTCGTTTTCCGAAAACTCGTTGCAAAAGTCAGATTTCGGATTGTTGAATTCAGCAAATCTTTTGAAACCCTTTAATAAGGAATAGATCAAGCTATTCAAAACCAAATTTTTATAATTTACAAAATTTTTTTAGCATTTTTAATCGCTGCTTAAAGTTGGACAATTTTTCTGTATTTAAGAAAAATAAAAAAGCTTAAGCTAAAAAAAAAACATTTTTCTGTTTTTAAGAACCAATCCTAGGCCTGAATCAAAAATAGAAAGGACATTTTTTGCTGCCCTTCTATTTTCTTAGATATATTTAAAAAAAGGTATTTTTCCACAATATTTAATTTTCAAGCTACGTACTTACTAGCGCTAAAATTTAGCAAAAATGAGTGCGAGCGAGAGGTAAGTACACTTTTTCGTCGCCTCTTAGCAAGGTCGATACGCAGATGAGCTAAAAGAAATACTGGAATATACTAAAATGAACATCGCGTTAGGTCCTTGAAATCGAATGAACGTTAGCAAGGGAGGCTCGGGAGGAAGGAAATATTTGATAATACCCCGGGACCATTGCGAAATGGAGACAGGCAAAAGGAAACAAACCCATATGGCGGGCTTTTTTCAGCGAGGAAAAATTAATTTATTTACAATACAATTAGTGAAGATCGAATTATTTGGGATCTTGACATTATGGTCAAATACAAACACAAAATATATAAATAAAATTAAGTCTTAAAAAATGTAATTTCACAGGGAAATAAGCAAATCAAATAGAAAATCTCCAAAATCAAAAGCCAAATCAAAAAATTATGGGCATGCTAATTGCTTCATCTCTGCTCGCCCCTGACCAGTGGTTGGCTATTGGGATTCTTTTCTTAGTTGGCTGCCACCCCAAAATGCAGGTGCTTCAGAGCATACAAGGACTATAAGAAAGAGAATGAGAGCAATCCTTTTTCGGGAAGTGACAACGGGAATGGTAATGACCCGGGACGACTGGGCAAGCAACCGCCATTGGGTTCCGTGCAGAGCTCATGGAGAGAGATCCTGGTGGTCAGTCCCAAGGATCCGCGCGCGGCGACTTGCGCGCCAAGTTCGTGGCAGCAGCCGTCGTGGACGTGGATGTGCCCAACGATGCGGCACGTCGTAGGTCTTCTACGACCACAATGAGGAAAGATCCACCAGCAGCCAACTGGACCAAGAGGAGGAGCAGCAGACGGAAGAGGTCGGACACACAAAGATGTCCCTCGGTCAACACATACCAGCGGGATCTGGGGCAGCTTACCAGTAGTAGTAGCAGCAGGGCCAGAAGCAGCTCGGCGGCATCATGAGCTGTCCCCGCTGCATTGGAAATCATAATTTAAGTAAATAAATAAATCATTTGTTCATTTTGCAGGTATTTGCGGCTTGACGGCGTTTAATTTGAATTGTAAATACACACACCTGACGTATGGCCGTTTGGCCGTTTCGTATGGATTTTGGGTGAAACCCATAACATCTGGTCACACTAGAAAGATGAATCCCTTTTAGCTAGCTAAGGGTTTAGCGCTAGTGAGTACTAGGCTTTTCAGCAGAGTTCGATGCTTTACAGCAATGATCCCATATAGCTAACTAACAAATACTTCTGATATCAAAAACACCTCTTAACGAGATACTAAATTTTGTGACGGTAACCGGCGTTCAGCTAATATCCGATGTCATAACTATGCGCTATAATTTTTTTATTATAGCTAAGTCATATAGGAACGACGTCATGATATGGTATTGAGCTATACTAATTAACACTAACAATTGGATACCTACATACATATGACATTTTAAAAACTTCTGATATCAAACAAAAACACCTCTTAACGAGGTGAGGTAAAAGTGATGATGGCACATTCAACTCAAAATATTTCTGATACCAAATTTTGTGACGATTAATAGTTATTTAAAAAAAAATATATTTAAAAATGTTTTAATTAGTTTCAAAATCGGCACGCTGCCTGTTTTGCCTTTTTAAATTTTTCAGCAATCGAACTTCCAGAGCGAACGGACGTGTTTACATCTTGCTCCGCAGTTTCTATTGGAATCTAATCTAACTTTATTCACAAAATTCCAATTTTTGTCAAATACGAAAAACTTTCACAAGTTCTAATAGTGGCAGTATAATCGCGGCGGCCCCAATCAAAATATAAGCCTAATAAGACATTTAACTAGTCTGCAGACGCCAAGTTGCTTATCCTTTGTTGTTGCCTGTGCCCTTGCAACTTCTCAATACATCGAACACCGACTTCAAACTTCTACACACACACGTCACAATTATAACGGCACCAACTCGAATCACACAGCAAAACAAAATAAAACGCACAGCTGAAAAAATACACTGAAACAAAAATTAAAATGGGTTCCACTGCACCGCCGACAAAGCGCACCCGGAACAACGCTGGGACTTCTAGAGACCGCGTCTCCGATGCATATTCACCACAGCTGCTGGATCTGCTCAAGGTTCGTTTCCAGGAGCAGACGGACCAAATAGCAAACCGCGTCATGGAGGCCGAGCAGCGCATCCTCAGCAGTCTCTTGGATCGCTTGGAGCTCATCTCGAGTGAGGTCAAGGAGATGGGTGCCCGAGTCACCAATCTGGAACGCGACGTGGTCGATCTTTGATCTCAAAGGGATCGACTCAGTGACCGAGTGGAGCGGCTGGACCAGGATGTGGCTGATCTGAGAGAAATGGGTGAACGAGTGGGTCGCCTGGAGGCAAAACAGGCTGCTGCGCATCCACGGTGTCCCCTTCGTGGAGGGAGAAAACGTTAGAGCTCTGTACAACAAGCTCTGCTTCAATCTCCAACTAACTCCACCACCAAGAATCTGCGATACTTTCCGAGCCCGAAAATCGCAAAAAACGCGCGTAGATCCAATCATAATTCTTAAAATGGAAAACATCCGCGAGCACAAAAAACAACTCAGCTTGCAATTATTGGGTTTCAACTCCGATTCTGTGCTATTTGTAAATGAGCAGCTTTTAAGAGAAAATTACCAAATTTTTAAAGAAGCCATGCGTATGAAGAAGCACAGAATTCTCTCAGCTGTCTTCACACGGCGGGGTCTTGTACACGTGCGCTGTCATGGCTGTCACTGCATTGAGCGCATCGAGGAGCTTTTATCTCTTAAGTTGTCCGATCCTCTCCCGCACTGTTCAAGTGCCTCTCACACCGTAGCATCAGCTGGACCTGATAATGTTGCGGGTGGCTCTAATAGCTTTCGTTCGTAAGCATTTATGCACAGCTCTCTTAATTAAGTTAGGTTTAGAATTATACTCTTATTTCATAGTTTCGATTTGAAATATTGAGATTGCGCTCCTAACAATTCCTTATAATATTGATGCAAAATGAGATAGGTAGTTCCATCGCTAGTGCCTTGATAAAAACAATTAGTAAATATAACAAGTGGGAAAGCTACAGTCGAGTGTGACCGACTGTAAGATACCCGGTACCCAAAGCATTGTAGGTGAAATTAAACAGCACATGAACATAGAAAAAAGGAAATTTTGACAAATGTAGACAAATATTGCTAGAAACATGTTGTGTAAAACTTAAAAGAGACAAATGTTGCTAGGAACATGTTGGGCAACTCTCAAAGGCGACAAATGTTGCTACCAATATGCTGAGCAACACCCAACAAAGACAAAAACATTTTGAACAACACGCCGAAAATCACGCATATGGTTATTCACCGTTTTTTATAATTTTCGGGGGCGGAAGTGGGCGTGGCCAAATTTTAAAACAAACTTAATCTGCGTGCAACAGATTCCAATGTTGTCACCAAATTTGGTAACTCTAGCTCTTATAGTCTCTGAGATCTGTTGTTTCACACGGACGGACGGACAGACGGACAGACGGACAGACGGACATGGCTAAATCGACTCGGCTGGTGACGCTGATCAAGAATATATATACTTTATAGGGTCGGAGATTTCTCCTTCTGCCTGTTACATACATTCTCGGTTGGCACTAACTTATAATACCCTTGTACCCTATGGGTACCGGGTATAAAAACGGTATTAAGGTCGTGCACATAAATGCACAAAGTCTATCAAAGAAAATTGACGAATTTAGATTTATTTTTACCCAATCAAATGTGGATGTGATATGTGTGTCTGAGACGTGGTTTCTGCCTGTTTTATCCGACCTGTCTATTGCATGTGATGGTTATGTTGTGTTTCGTTCTGATCGTATTGGACATGCTGGTTGTGTTGCTGTATACGGAAATGTGCAGCTAAAATGTAGTGTTAAATGTAAACAACCAAGTGAATGCTTAATTGAATATTTTTTTTTAGAAATCACAAATAAAGTAAAACAGAAAATTCTACTTGGATGTATTTACAGACCGAATCGTACCACCGACTATGAGCCACTACTTAGTGTGTTATCGGACATTTCTCTTTCATACACAGACATCATACTAGCAGGCGACTTTAATAGTAATCTTCTAAAAGAGAACCATCTTTTAGATAATTTTGACTCACTAGGCCTATATGCCGTGAACTCAACGATGCCTACACATTTCGGAAGTACCTGTGATACAGTTATTGACTTGTTATACCCGGTACCCATAGGGTACAAGGAGAATGTATGTAACAGGCAGAAGGAGAAATCTCCGACCCTATAAAGTATATATATTCTTGATCAGCGTCACTAGTCGAGTCGATCCAGCCATGTCTACCTGTCCGTCTGTCTGTCCGTGTGAGACAACAGATCTCAGAGACTATAAGAGCTAGAGTTACCAAATTTGGTGACAACATTGGAATCTGTTGCACGCAGATCAAGTTTGTTTAAAATTGGCCACGCCCACTTCCGCCCCCGAAAATCATAAAAAACGGTGAATAACCATATGCGTGATTTTCGGCGTAAAGTAAATAGATAGGCTTTATATGTTAAATAGGCAATCGTGGACGTGTTCTGAAAATTTGAGTAAAATCGGATGATAAACATTGAAGTTATTAAACAATAAAGTTGCTGAGAGAGAAAGAGAGAGCGCGCGCGTGCGTGTTGCTCAACATATTCATGTTCCCAGCACATTTGTCGCTTTTGAGCGTTGCCCAACATGTTCCTAGCAACTTTTGTCTCTTTTGAGTGTTGCTCAACATGTTTCTAGCAATATTTGTCTCTATTTGTCAACATTTCCTTTTCCACCCACAATGCTTTGGGTACCGGTTTTCTTACAGTCGGTCATACCGTAATAAAATTTTACTTTATGACCAGGTCTCCGTACCAGCTTTCTCTAGACATGACTTAAATTTCCTAACATATGACTTGACCCTTGACAATAATACAACTTCTTTTAAGTATAGAGATTTTAAGAATACTGACTACACTGAACTTGAGCTAGATTTTAATGCGTGTGACTGGTCATCAATTTATCAAACTTCTGTTAGTGATTGTCAATTAAATGTTTTAAATAACAATGTTCGTTATCTGTTTAATAAGTTTGTGCCGTTGAAAAAGAAGGTTATAAAGCCTATACAGAATCCATGGTTCAGTAGTGAAATAAGGAATTTAATTTATCATGTCGCTTACTTAAAATGGAAGCGATACAAGTCTGTGGATCATTACAATAGGTACAAAAATGCAAGAGTAACGATAAACAAAAAAATTAAATCCGCCAAGTGCGAGTACTTTAGGTCAAAATTTGAAAGATGTTCTTCTGTAAAACACCGCTGGACTGAAATTAATAAGTTAGGTTTAGGAAAAAGCACACTAAAGACTGAACTTAATGCAAATGTTAAAATACTAAACCGATAATTTTTGGAAATAGATGTACCTGTAGCAATATGCAACCTGTACCTGAACACTGCACCTCCTTGTTATCATAATTTTAGTTTTATGTGCGTAAATCAGAGTGATGTCCTTGATAGTATTCTTAAGGTAAAATCAAACGCACACACATGTTTTTAACACCGTTTTAACAACGAGCTCATTTCCGGCCGAATGGAAAAAAGCCAAGATCATTCCGATTCCTAAAGCAAATAACGATTTCAGGCCCATTTCTATACTGCCTTTTCTTTCAAAAGCTTTCGAAAACCTAATGTTCTCACAGATTCAACTTTTTCTGAATAGCAACTCGCTAATCCACCATAAACAGTCTAGTTTTAAAAAAAGGAGTTAAATTAGTGCAATAATTGACATAAGTAAAGATATTAGGCAGCAACTTGATAACCATTGCGTTACGTTCTCAACACTTCTTGACCACAGCAAAGCCTTTGACTCAGTCAATCATAAAATCTTAGGTTTAAAGCTTAAGAACTTATTTAATTTTTCAGACTCTGCGGTAAACTTAATTAATTCATACTTGACAAATAGATTGCAAGCAATAGTCGCTGGAACGAAGTCTTCCACCTTAAGGCAACCAATAAGAGGTGTACCTCAGGGATCATTTTTAGGGCCTTTATTGTTTATAATCTATGTCAATGTTATACCTAGTATCCTGTCTGATTGTTTAGTACATTTATACGCTGATGATGTTCAAATATATGTTAGTAGTCCTGTCAAAGAAGTAAATGTTTGCGTCAGTAGAAGGAATAAAATACTGTCAATTATAGACAAATGGGCGAAGGACAATAGCCTGGGAATAAATCCAAGAAAATCGAAATGCATCGACATATCTAAAAAAGCGATTGATACTAAAATTCTTCCAAAAATATGTATTAACAATACTTCAATCAGTTATGAAGACCATGTAGTTAACCTAGGCATAACATTTAGTAATACCTTAACATGGAGCAATCATATTAATAAAACGAGAAAAAAAGCTAACTTCGGTAAACCGAAGTTTGTATACCCTTGCAGTCTGCAATTGGATCATTAAATATCGATCCATGTAAAAAAAAATGTCAAATTATGTAAATTTTGTAAATTTTACATTTTACATGTAGAATTTTACATTTTCATATAAATCGACCGATCCCTTCTATGGCAGCTATATGATATAGTTGTCCGATCTTAATGAAATTAAAACCGTAATTCTACAACTATAAAAGACAACTAAATCTTGAAATTTATAGAAATTCGTTGAAAAATAGAGAAGTTAAAATTTTTTTTACATTAATTTTGCCATCATTCCTATGGCAGCTATAGGATATAGTAGTCCGATTTCGGCCGTTCCGACATATATACTGCGTGCTTAAGAAATAATACTAAGCTGAAAATTTCAGCCCGATAGCTCAAAAACTGAGAGACTAGTTCGCGTAGAAACCGACAGACAGACGGACAGACAGACAGACGGACAGACAGACGGACAGACAGACAGACGGACATGGCTAGATCGACTCGGCTGGTGATGCTGATCAAGAATATATATACTTTATGGGGTCGGAGATGCCTCCTTCACTGCGTTGCAAATATCATGGCAAAATTATAATACCCTCTGCAAGGGTATAACAACTGGTCGCACATATGCCCAGTTGCGTCAGCTTGCAACCTCTAAATACCAGAAGAAATAAGGTTATTAATTTCCAAAGTTATTCTTATTCCTACTCTCTTTTATGGAATCGAAGTTTTCAGCCATTGCAATGCGCGGGACAGCAAACTTTAGTGGTCGGTTTTCACTCAATTGTACGTTATGTGTTTAATTTACATTTTTTTTTTTTTTTTTTTTTTTTTTTTTTGAAAACTTTGCTGGTAATTGACGCTGGTAATCGTAAACATAGTTAGCTTAGTAACTTAGGGAACATAATTCACTGCCATATTATCGTCTGTACAAAGTTTTGCGTTTTTTTATCTTATTATTCTTATCTTCTTGAGCGTCAATGTAAGTAATTTTCACGTTATTAGTAATACTCTAATTGTTAAATAAAATTCCAGCTTAGATAGATTTTGCAGAATGCCACATACCGACAGATGTGCAAATCCAATGTGGAAGTCGAACAAAAGCGACAACTCGGGGTCGGTCTACGCTGTATATCCAAGGCAATTCATCAGAAGTTTCCGTTTTTATCAGAAAGTGAGAAAATCTGTATCAAATGTCGAGTACAAGCTGCATCTTATGTTTCGCCAACATCATGTAGTTTGAGATCAGGTCGGTCACTCGATGATTCCGGGATTTCAACTAAGTATGAACTTGACCCGGAATTTTACAATAGTGACGATGAATATAAATTCGTAAAGCGGTCTTCCAGAGAATTGGAGTTGGAAGAAATGTTGAACGGCTTTAAAGACAAATTTAAAAGTTCAACATCATACGGTCAGCGCTTGCAAATTCTAACAGTTCTACCACCATCATGGAGTGTTAGAAAAATGGCATCGGAATTTTCGACTTCAAGACATTTAGCGGCAAAAGCAAAGTCGCTAAGAGATTTAAGGGGAGTCTTTGCTTCACCTACTATAAAAGCTGGTCGTTCCTTACCGAATGCCACTGTAAATAAGGTGCACAATTTCTATTTTAAAAATATTCGGGGATGAAAGACAAAATATCCATAAAAATGAATGGCGAAAAAGTAGTTGCGCAAAAACACATGATTCTGGATGATTTGAACGACCTCACGCACAGTATAAAGCATTGAATCCAGATGCTCCCATTGGCTTCAGCAAATTTGCTGAGCTAAGACTAAAACAGTGCGTCCGTGCTGTTGTTGAAACCGTTGAATTTCGAGTTTGGCAAAGTACGGACAGATGCAGCCTACAGACTCAGCAGGCGAGTTTGTGGATCTACCCATTGAAAAATTAGAAGTCCTCAAGCCTCATCACTTTATTGCCAAAGAACAATCGGCCTTTATAAAGCAGCGAAAGCAAGTTTTAGAATGTGGGAAAGTATTGGTGCATTGCGATTTTTCAGAAAACTATGCTTTTGTTGCGCAAGATGCTGCACAGTCATTTCATTTTAATAACGATCAGTGCACAGTTCATCCAATAGTTTATTATTTTCGAACCGGAAATGAAATTCAACACCGCAGATTAATCATACTATCAGACAGTCTTCTTCACGATACAGCGTCTTTTTTTTTAATACAACAAAAATTGATCAAGCATGTAAAAGATACTAAAAAAATTGATTTATGCGACCGACAGAGCTACACAAAATTTTAAAAATCGTTTTCAAATGGCGAACCTTTTACATCATAAAACAGACTTTGGTATCGAAGCAGAGGCCCATTTTTATGCCACAGCACACGGCAAGGAGGCATGTGACGGAGTCGGAGCTGTTTTCAAACGAGAAGCGAGGCGTAAAAGTTTGCAAATTACCAATGAAGAACCTATCCTCTCGCCAGAAGCTTTATTTAGATGGTCCACCAAAAATTTTCAAGGAATTGATGTTTTTTTTTCACTAAATTGGAACACGAAGATATAAAAACTAAACTAGAGCAAAGATTTAATACAGCGATGGCAGTTCCAGCAATTAAAAAAAAATATTGCTTTGTGCCAAATATAGATGGGCAATTAATAATAAAACGATATTCAGCGTCGATTACCAGCAAAGTTTTCCCAAAAAAAAAAAACAAAAAAAAATTTACACAGTCTGATGAATATAAAACAAGTATACTCCTTTCCAAAAGCAATTAATAGATAAACAATGTAAATAAATTAATTTTTCCTAGCAAACACATTTTTACCATTCTAAGATTTTTTGTTTCTTATGTATCTGAACCTCCTCTACCCGGTAAAAACAAATTTGAGCGAATATCGACTGGCCCTAAGACGATAAAAAATTAAAAACAGTTTTTTTTTATTAAAACCCCGCTTAATATTAAACCCAGATTAGTCTAGTATTTTCTTGTGAAAAATATGTTTGAAAAAAGGATAACCGTATTTTTTGTCTTTCAAATTGCATGCACCATTTCAATGCAATGATTTTTTAAGTTTTTTGTCCAACAGCGATCATCTCGAAAAGTATTGATGGTAACGAAAAAATATTTAAGGGTCACTATTTGGACATAGAGCACTTTAAAATGTGGGTATGCATTTTTTTTGTCAGAGCTATAAAAAAAACAGGGGTGGCCGAGTTGATATGGAATATCCCATATAAATATATATATATTTTTAAATTTATTTATCTAATTTTTTTTTTTTTATTTGTAGTGTCAGGATTAGAAAAAGAAAAGAAAAAAAGAATAGATTAGAGAGTGGCATAAATTGGTTTGAAGACTTTCCGTGGTTGAGTTCATACGTGGGTTTGTGGCATTTAAAAAACAAAAACAGAAAGTTTAAAAAGATATTTGTTTACATTTTGTAGAGAGGAGTACATGAAAGTTTTGTGTAAAAAACAAAACACAGCGGTTCCTAAAAAGAGAGGTCAGCTGCATTTATCAATTTGGCAAGTTCCCTCAAATGTAGAGGTTCTTGCTTTACCAGGATTTGATTTAAATTCTGGTATTTCTGAAAATTTTTAAAGTTTTTTCTAAAATTTATAAGTCTTTGGCATTTGAAGATGAGATGTTCAGCAGATTCTGGTTCATTACATGTCTCACACATATTTGTATCACATACTTTAATGCGATGTAAAAAAACTTTGTCATTCGTGTGGTCTGTCATTAGTCGGTTTATTAGTTTTATGCTTTTGGCTTTCCATTTTAAATTGTGATGCCATGGTTTTTTTGGTAAGTTGGGAACATAGTTTGTTAGTGTCGATCCTCTAGAGTCACATTTGTTTTTGTAATCCTCATTCCAATTTTTCTTAATTTTATTGTGTATTTCTCTTAAAGCCTCTTTAACACTAAACATAACATCTACGCATATTCCTCTGCTTACAGCCTCCTTCGCTAATTTGTCAGTTTTTTCATTTATGTCAATGCTTTTGTGTCCTGGTACCCACACAATATCTAATTTATCTACGTCCGAGTCCTCAATTGTGTCATGAATTGCTTTTACTATTTATGAGTCTGTGTTTTTATTGCTTACTAATTTTATTGCCCTTAACCCATCACATTTTATCACAGTTTTTTTGTATTTTTCTTTTTTAACAGTATCACATGCTAGCTTAATCCCCACTAACTCCGCCCCACCGATGATAATCGTACTTCTGTTTTGAACATGTGTGCTTTGCAACTCGGCATTTCATAAATTCCTAAACCACTGCCGTTTGATGTGATGGATGCATCTGTGGAGATTATATTCCACCCTTCTATTCGATACTTTCCTAAAATTTTGGAAAACCTATCCCTTATCTCTTTGTCAGTATATTCATTTTTATTGTCTTTTAAAAATTTGTCCCTTACGTAAATTTTGTTTCTGGCTTTGAAGTTGTAGCAAATACTCGTATTCCTGAAAAAGTAGCTAAATTCTTTAAAGTTATAGTATAGCTTGTGTTGGCCTCCGTCTTAAGCAATTCTTAAAAAAAATCGGAGTTAAAAGTTTTGATTTTAAAAAGTTCTTTAGCAGTAAGCCATTTCGCCCTAAAAACCGGTGGCATGACTCCTGCTAAGGCAAAGATTTCATGTTTGCTTGTGTCAGGAGGTACACCTACGCATCTTCTTAGAACCCCAGCCTGTTCTATGTCCCTACAAAAGACTTAAAAATATTTGTACTTACTCTAGGTTTCAGTCCAGATTTAATTGTTGTGGCTAGCTGTACTATTTTACTACTTTGTTTGGAGAATTTTTTGAGTTCTTGAACGTGAGTTATATTTGACAAATTTGCATTGATAACTCTTCCTAGGAAGGTTATGCTTTTACTACAGGGTATGTCTTTATCGTCAACTTTTAAACCTATCAAATTCTTTTTTCCTCTACCCATATTCATAACCCAGGTCTTTGCCCAGAAGATTGAAGTCATTTATTTTCATTTGGAGATTGTCCGTCGCACTTTTTATGTCATATCCCCACGATATGATAGAGAAGTCGTCTGCAAATTGCAGAACGTGGGTTCTCGCATCAACTATTTGGTGTAGCCTCTAAGTATATACATTATAAAGTAAAGGTGACAAACACGATCCCTGTGGAATACCACCATGCACAACTTGCGTGGCATCCCCTAGCCTAAGCACTCGTTTCGACATAAAACTTATAATCCAGTCCACAAAAACCTTTGGAAAGTTCTCACTTTCCAAAATGGTCTTTAGAAATTTTAAGTTTACACAATTATATGCGTTATTTAAATCTAGGGTCATTACTACTACGGATTTTCTTTGCTTCGTCTTCATTGCCACCGTATTTATCATGTCATTTATGCACATGGCAGCCGACTTGTTTTTTTGGTAGGCATATGACCTATAGGGAAGTATTTTGTTGTCATTTATGTGTTGTTCTAACCACCCTTACTTATACTGTTTATTGTCTTTGGTATCACAGATATTAACGAAATTGGTCTGAAATTTTTAATGTTTGTCAAGTCCTTATTTTTCTTTGGTATCGGCGTCACTTTTATTACTCGCCATTCCGCAGGAAAATTACAGTCTTTTACCTTTGTATTGTAGAAGTTTACGAGTGCTTTCTTAACCCCAGGGTTTAAGGCATTAAGCATATCGTACGTGATTCGGTCTATTCCTCCAGCAGTTTTTGTACCTTTACCTAACACTGCGTCAAGATCGTTAAGACTAAACTTTGGATTGATATTGTCTTTTTTTTTTCCCCACAGCTGTTCGTCAATTTGTTTGGCTTAGCTCGGTATCTGCTCGTCAAGATATTCTAAATTTTTATCTGCATTCTCATAGTCAAAAAGCTCCTTTTTCTCTTGCTCACAATTCTTTAGATTTTTTAGAAAGCGCCATGCTTCTTTTGTACTAGACTTTACATTTAACTCCGTTATCCTTCTGGCATAACTCGTCTTTTTAGCAATTTTTACCGGTTTTTTCCAGCTCATCTTTAGATTTTCCGCCGCACAGTAGTTTTCGAAAGATGGCTTTTTGTTGAGCTTCAGTGAACTCCTTAAAAAGGATTTTTAAAATCTCCTCCCACCAAAGTGTTGGAGTACACTTTTCTTTTATTATATATGTGGCCGATTTAATTTGATTGCTTATGTTTTTGGTTAAGGTTTCAATATATGCACACGTGTCAATTTTTTTGATATTGGTCATAAGCCTGCCTTTTGAGAGAAACTTGTTTGGTCCGCTTAAACTATTTACAACTTTAAAACTAATTGGGTGGTAATGACTTCCACCTACAAAAAAATTATTGCGCTTCCATTCCTTTATATCACAGCCTTTTGAAAAAGTTAGATCTAGAACAGATCCCATTGCCGAATCTATAATTCTTTTGAAAGTTGCACTGCCGTCATTTGCTAGCCTGAAGCTAGCACTCTCCATTTTTTCTTTTAGATAGGCTCCCTTACCGTTTGTCAATCTATCACCAAGAGCCTCGCTTTTGGCGTTAAAATCTCCTGCAAGAATTACCTTATCCGAAGAGTCCAAAAAATCTATTAACATCTCTATTTAACTTTTGAATTCATTTAAAGTCATCTGTGGTTCAAAATATATAGATGCAAAGGTCATATTTTGATCCTTTCTCGTGGATTTTGCCAAAACAATGTCCGACTGTGAGTTGTATTGAATTTTTTTTAAGTCTAATATTTTTCCTATAGGCTATCCCACCATAACCATCGTCCCTATGTTTTTCTAAAAGGTCAAAATTTGCTATTTTTCTAAAACTGAGGTCATGTGAGAAAATTTCTGATAGTATTGCTAGGTCAAAACTTTCTGAATTTAAGAAAAATTCTAGGTAATTTGTATTCGCTTTTAAGGATTGTATGTTTATCTAGAGTATTTTCATACCCATTGCGAACTGTTCAAAAAGTGTCTTGGACTAAGACATTTATGTCTCCTAGAATTTCTTTTTGTCGTTGTGTAACATTTTTTTGTATATGCTGTGTTGTGTTCTTTGACAATTGATTTATATGGGTAAGTATTTTAATTGCTTTTTCCATTGTTTCTTTATCTACTGTATTTTTTGGTGGAAAACTGGGAACATGATAACTTGAGTCGTTTTTGTACGGCTCAAGCTAAAATGGGGAATTTATTTGGGTATTGTTGGTTTTGCTATTAATCTACTAGCATAGCTTTTTCAAAACGTCATTTACCTTATTGTCCTTGTTTTGCCTTTCTGGAAATAAAAAATAATTAAAAAATAAAAATTCCTTCCGTGTTACATTTCCCACCGTTCCATTTCGACGATAACTCACCGAAGCTAATTTGACGGACATTCATATTTTTAAGATTTGTAAATGTAGTGTGACCAACCACAATATCAAAATATATATATCCAAATAATATCGATGTGCGATATATAAGAAAAAAAATATTTCGATGAAAATATATATTTTTAAAAGCCTAGTACTCAGACACGAGAAAAGTGTTTCTAAGCATTGAGTCTAAACGAGAGGTCAATAGTCACCCTCTCGCTCGCTTGCAGTGCTTAGAAACACTTTTCGCGTGTCTGAGTACTAAGCTTAAATATCGAATTGTTGGAGTCCAGCCACTAGCTGTAAAAGTATCGATACTTAAAAACATCGATATATCGTAATTTTTTTTAAACTTATAAAACTAAACTGAAACCTTAGGAGACGACATTATCCCGTTTTTAGGCGAGGAGGTTAAATAATTCTTTCAGCTGTTAAGTAATTTAATACCAAAAAAGAAAAAAAACGTAATCCTATTGTCGCGGAACGGTCACACTAATTGGACCAAAGTTAAGCTTAGTACGCATATGCTCGAACAGCGTTTTTAAGCAGTGAGAGAGAGCGAGAGGTCAATGGTCGGGAAACACTTTTCGAAAGCCCTGTTTTAAAGGCCGGTACGCAGATGACCGAACAAAATACCAGAAAAATACCAGGTGGCGCGAGGGCAGATTTTTGGTATTTCCAGAGCGGGGTGACGAACAGAATAACAAATTTATTAAAACGGCCTGTTCTCAACTATTGGCATCTCACTCTATCTCTCTTTGCCGCGCTTTAATTGAAGTTTTCACGAGTTAACGGCATTTCGCACGCATTGTATTTATATTTATATCCCGAAAAACAGTTGTTAATTTGTTGCGTTGATCGTTAATTTCTTAATTTGTTTGGTTCAAAAATATGGAAGTCGCTTAATTAACCAAGATGCGAAAAAGCAGAACAATGGACTTTTTCAAGGAAGAGACAATTATCGTAGCTTCATCGTTAAACATGCAAATAAATAAAATGTAAAATATTTTCATTTTGCAGTGTCGTAAACACTTAAATGGTGTTAAATTTTAATTTGATGAAATTTAGTAATTAAATTTAAGAAACAAAGAAATTATGTTTAAACATTAATAAGATCAGTCGAAAACTCAAAATAAACTTAGCTGTAAAAAAGTTATATTTAAAATTATATTTATATTTATATAAAGTTATATTTAAAATTATATTTTAGAATTTAGAACGTAAACAAAGGGCAATTCAAAAACAAAAACAACGCCTCTTCTCAAACTCAAAATTAATAAAAATTAAACTATAAAAAAACCTTCAACTCTATTTGTTATAAAACGCAACTTAAAGCACACACATCATCTTTGGGTTAATCCACACACTCGATTGTTGATTTGCTCGCACTTACTGGGCGAGCCCCTCTCACTCGCACTCATTGTTATCATTGTGGAGAGACGAGATTTTGCCGACGGGACTACCTCAGGTAATTGTATCATGCACACAGCCTTTCACGGCAAGGAGCAAACACGAAGTATTCAATAAGGCCCTACACCCGAACGCTAAACACACGACGAGACTACCTTCTATAATTATATCATGGACGAGACTACCTTTTATAATTGTATCGTGTAAAATAGATTCCAATGTCAACAAACACACAGCTGATTTCAAATAAGTATGACCGCATCACTTGACTTTCAATAATGCCTTTCTAAGAGAGCGGACACCCTCAAAAAGATTACATTTTTTGAGCTTTAAGACGGTACAACGTCTGATTAGGCTCTATGGAAAAATAACTTTAATATTAAAAAATAAAGATAAGTTTGTGTACGCACAGTGTAAGTATTTTTTTTTTGTTGAGCTAACCTGCCCAACTCGCGGTATTTTGCTCCACGCTCCGATCGGCCACACTAGGCCTACACTGTTGCATTTGCATTTGCCCCACAACCCTACGAAAAAAGGAAAATATCTGGCCATCTAAAAATGCCAACCAAATGGTAGGCTAAGATAGGCAGCAGCATTTCCAGAACGCGTGAATCGGGACATAATCAGCGACAAGAAGCGAAAGAGCAAGCCACGAACAGAACGAAAGAACACCTAGCTAGGAGGTAAGCGACGCTAAACGCGGATATGAACGACGAACTTGTGCGGGAGCAGCGCAGCGGCGAGGGATCCGTCTCACCGAAAACTGCACCGACCGCAGCGGCAGCGTCGATGACGTTGTCCTCGGCAGCCTTGGAATCGAACAGCACGGTGATGCAGTCGGGCGGTGGAGTTGGTGCACCAATCGTGTCTGGCCATCAGGCCACCACCAGTGCGGGTCGCGCAGGAGCGGGAGCGGCACTAGATGCGTCCAGCGCCCAGCAGCCGCCACAACTGCATGCAAACGATGTGCGCGAAATGCGCGACATCAAGCAGTTGCTGTGGGGAGACAATGTGCGCGAGGATGTATTCCGTCGCTGGTCTCAAGGTAAACACTACACGACACCCGCACCTACCACCCACCTTCCTTTCTTGCTTAAAAAGCGCGCCCTTTTTATTTTGACCAGCAGGGTATATCACATTCGGGCAGACACATACTTACCTCAGAGAAAGAAGTATATGTGCATTGATATTATTTTAAACAAAAATGCAAAAAACAAAGATAATGTTTTGGATATTTTTTATTTGTGTAGTATATTCAGTGGCTCACAGCTTATTTTGTGCAGAGGTACAACCAAACTTTAAAGTCCGTGTAGTACATGAATTATATGAGATATCAACAAAATTTTAATGAAGTTTTTTAAAGTATGGTTCTAATATATATAAAAGTTGTTTATTGTTTTCCAAGTCTATTTAATAACATTTTAATTTACAAAAAACTTAAAGTATATACTTCTTAAATGTAACAGATTATTTCGTGCAAGAACTTTATGTAAATGTATTTTGTGAATTGTGATCCCTGAGAAACATTATCTTATGGAATCTTTTTTAGCACAATATCAGCTAATTTTTTTAACATTTAACTTTTTTTTTGGATACACTGAAAAAAAGTTTCATTGAAGAAGAATCAGCTCCTGTTCAACTATTGAACAGGGGGAATTGGTCTTTAAACATTTAAAAAATAAAAAAAACTAAGCGGAATATTGATTAAATAGAAAAATGAGGGACCAGTAATATAAAACAATTAAAAAAAAAAAAATAATAGGCGGCTGAAAAGGGGAAAAATGCTCCATATAATATTGTTCAGTGAGCATAAAGACACACGAATTATCCTTAAGTAAGTACATATTTTTTTTTTTGGGCGTTGAAGATGCACTACGGTCAGTACACTCAAGTGGCCATTTAAAACCAAGCCCGGGCTTGTTAGGGTTAGGTGTTAAATAGGCGCGAAAGAAAAGTATAGAAAAAAAGAATGCGAGGAAATTTAAACTACTATCAGGCAGCTCGATTGCTATCTTGCATATGTACTAGGTGGGTTAAGATTAATGTTTTTAGTTTAGGAAGGCTATCTACAGATGAGGTAATTTTATACAAATCATTATAATTTGCACATAATACTCTAAAGGGTTCATGCATTTCATACGATGTTCTGCATTGGTGCAAGACCAAAGGCAGGTAGGATCTTGTCTTTCTACATGGTACGTGGAAATTCAACTGACCCAATAGATCGCTGCTTTCCACGTCACCACGGATCAGATTATACATAAAGACAATGCCTAACATCGTTCTACGGTTTGCTAAGGAAGGTAGGTTAATCAGGAGAAGTCTACTAGAATAAGAGGGCAACCTAAGGTTTGCATCCCAGTTTAAGCCACGAAGAGCAAAAGTAAAAGTTCTTTTGAACAGACTCAATGCGTTTGCTGTGAACGTCCCACTGGGGACTCCAAACGCAAGATCCATATTCTAAAATAGGACGAACTAACGAAGTGTATAAATTCTTCGTGACGTAGGGGTCATCGAATTCCTTCGACCACCGTTTAATAAATCCAAGCACACCCTGGCTTTATTCACAATGCACGAAATATGATCAATAAACTCCAGTTTAGGATCTAGGCGGATACCCAAATCGTCAACTAGCGTGATCCTTTCCAAAGAGCAGCAGTTCAGCGTATAAGTCGCAAGCATGGGGAGACACGTGAGAATGTCATCAGCTTGCATTTTGAGCCATTCAGGTTTAATAAGTTTACATTGCACCAAGTTTGAAAGTTATTAAGATCTGTTTGTAAATCCGACTGGCAAGCGCGGTCCTTGTATTGCACACAAAGCTTAACGTCGTCAGCGTACATGAGTACTCTGGAGTTAGTCAAGACTTTGGGCAGGTCGTTAATAAATAAAGTAAAAAGTAAGGGACCCAAGTGGCTCCCTTGCGGGACACCAGAGGTCACCCGGAGAACATTCGACAAGTTGTTTTTACATATAATCAGAAGATATCGGCACCAAACAAGCAGTATAAATTAAGAATGAACTGGCAAGAAATGTTTCGTGAAAACCGACTACCGAATATTGCGGGAACATAACTTTTATAGCCAAGTAACTTTAAAGAAACCATTTATAAGGCAGAAAATTCAACTATGCCAACTTAAATTTGCCAGGGAGCACAAAAAATGCTCAATATCCTTCGGGAATGAAGTTATCTTCAACTTTTGAGAAAAAAATTGCTTAAAAATGTCGAAGAACTGGGCCTAGAGGTCGTTTAAGACACTAAGAGCAATATTATATGAAGCGTTTTGATCCCAATCGGGCACAATTTTTGTTTTTTAATTTTTAATGGTATTAAACCTTACGTATAGCATTAATTCTATATTCCGCATCGTTTTATTTATTTTAAAAAAATTTTAGGATCGATTCCCGCTGTTCAATAGTTGAACATGTGCTGATTCAACTTAAATAAACAAAACTTTTTTTCAGTGTATCCAAAAAAAGTTAAATGTTAATAAAATTAGCTGATATTGTGCTAAAAAAAGATTCCATAAGAAAATGTTTCTCAGGGATCACAATTCACGAAATAGATTTACATAAAGTTCTTGCACGAAATAAGCTGTTACATTTAAGAAGTATATACATTAAGTTTTTTGTAAATTAAAATGTTATTAAATAGAATTCAAAAACAATAAACAACTTTTATATATATTAGAACACTACTTTAAAAAACTGCATTAAAATGTTTTTGATATCTCATATAGTTCATGTGCTACACGACTTTAAAGTTTGGTTGTACCTCTACACGAAATAAGCTGTGACCCACTGTATACATATTAACAATAAAATAACAATATTATTTTCATAAGCCTAAAGGATAGAAAAATATGTAGTGAAAAACTTTAAATTCATATGAAATAAGTATATGTGCATAGTAAGTGAAAATTACTAATGAAATATTTTTTTTAGATTTTTTTTTTTAGTTTTTTAATAGTTAATATGCTTTCCTTTTTTAGTGAAAATTATTTTAATCCGGTTTGGTATTAAGGTTGCCAAGTTTTGTAGTATTGTAGGCTTAATTTGATCCCATTCCTGGAGCAATACTTTTTTCGGCTTCCATTCTTGTAAACTGTGTTGGATAATATTCCCCAAATATCTTCTGTTGGGTTTAGGTCCGGGCTGATCGCTGGCCACTGCAATAAGGGTATCTTCCTACCATCCAAAAAATCATTTGTTTTACGTGCCGTATGTATTGGCGCGTTGTCTTGCTGGAAGATCCCCTCATCCCCATAAAGGTTTCCAGCAAATTCAATCAGCACTGTTTCCAACAACTCTACATACATTTCCGCATTGGTTCTGGTTGGTATATAACAGAGTAGAGACTTTTCAGCATGTCTAAATCCATCCCAAACCATTAATGATCCTCCAGCGTGGTTTCGCTTATAGCGTTGCGGAAGGCATACATATGTAATGGTTTCGTTTTCCTTCAAAATTTGATTAATACGCCTTTTGGATATGTCAAGCTTCAGTTGACCTTTGATCTCCATGCAAGACTTGTTGTTTTCAACGGCTAGACGCCGAATTTGCCTCTTGCACCGTGCATCGATTTCCGTGGGTCTGCCGCTTCGCTTTATTTTCCCATGCATTTCCGGATTTTTTAGGAAGTTTGCAATTATGTTTCTATGCCGCTTTAGTCTGGCGGCAATAAACATACTTGCCAGATTCGGCCAGCCCTTTGATCAGACCGCGATCTTCCTCCGACAAATGCGTTCCACGTGGCATTCTACCGTAAAATTAAAATAACAACACACATTTTTATCTCCAAACGGTTAAAAACAATTAAACTTACTTTTTGCTAAATAAAGAAATTTTTTGGATCACACTTCTGAGCTTGCCGACACGCGAGAACACAATAATCGCAGCTTGCACATATGTATGCATACTTACTTCTTTTGAAAACCACGAGTTGCTACACATATTTTTTAAAACGGTACATAGAATGAAGCGCAAAAAGGAATACTGAAGTGCTAGACCTTCACAAGAGATAACAGTACAAATTGGCATACCTACAAAAAATTTACCGTTACCTCCATAGTAAATATAGGCAAATTAAAAAGAGCACATACTTCTTTCTCTGAGGTATGTGCATATCTACGTTTTCCTGCGCTTATAAGTCCGATTTTCTTAAATTTATTCCTTTGCAAATCATATTTTTATGAAATAAATCATTCGCAATTATAAGTTCCTATAAATATAAGTATTATGATATTTAAAATTGGAGTATAGAAAGCTAATTGCATGAAACCATCATAGCCTAGTTCATGTTTACGGTTTAATGCTAACTTTATTTTGCTGTCACAAAAAAAAAACAAGTCGGAAAGCTACAGTCGATTGTGACCGACTGTGAGATACCCGGTACCTAAAGCATTGTGGGTAAAATTAAACAGCACATGAACATGGAAAAAAGAAAACGTTGACAAATGAAGACAAATATTGCTAGAAACATGTAGGGAAACACTCAAAAGAGACAAATGTAGCTAGGAACATGTTGGGCAACTCTCAAAGCGACAAATGTTGCTAGGAACATGTTGCGCAACACCCAACAAAGACAAATGTTGCTAGGAACATGTTGAGCACCACGCACGTGCGCGCTCTCTCTCTTTATTGTTTAATAACTTCTAAGTTTATCATCCGATTTTACTCAAATTATTAGAAAACGTCCACGATTGGCTACTTATTAAGTCTATCTATTTACTTTAAGCCGAAAATCACGCCTATAGCTTTTATACCGTTTTTTATGATGTTCGGGGGCGGAAGTGGGCGTGGCCAAATTTTAAAACAAATTTGATCTGCGTGCAACAGATTCCAATGTAACTCTAGCTCTTATAGTCTCTGAGATCTGTTGTTTCACACGGACGGACAGACGGACAGACGGACATGGCTAGATCGACTCGGCTAGTGACGCTGATCAAGAATATATATACTTTATGGGGTCGGAGATGCCTCCTTCTGCCTGTTACATACATTCTCGATTGGCACTAACTTATAATACCCTTGTACCCTATGGGTACCGGGTATAAAAAGACTATCTGTTTTTTTTTGTTTTAGGTAGCTCAGAACCTGAGAGACTAGTTTGCGTAGAAACGGACAGACAGACGGGCAGGCGGACATGGCTAGATCGACTCGTCTGGTGATGCTGATCAAGACTGCTGGCAATCCTTTAGCAAGAAGTTATATATTTTGTGAGACCTTTGTGTCTAATGAGACATCAATATACTTTTGACATACAATTTTATGCATTAGACACGGTATTTGTTATCGAGCTCATTATTTTTTCTGGTTATTATAGCCTTATGACACTACAGTAAAAGCTTCATTCATTGGAGTTTTCATTGGAGGCTTGACAGCAACCATAGGTTTTTACCTAAGTGCGATCAAAACGACTATACGACACTTTCAATTAACAATATAACAAATAAGTTAAAGATAGTTTTGGAATTTTATTTAAAAAAAATACAAACTTTTTTTATTGAGTCTTGATTAGAACTAACTTTACTTAAAATTTAACAATCATTGATTAAAGCTATGCGTCGCTCCATCGCTGCTACCGCCTCTGCCGCTGCTGCCAATTCTGCCGACGCTCTTCGTTATTATTGGTTGCTGCTCTTGGTACCGCCGATGTCGCCGTCGCTGTTGTTACCATTTTATGCTGACTTCTTTGTTCTGTTGACGTATTTCATTATCATTGGTCGCTGTTCTGGGTTTTGCCGATGGCGCTGTCGCCGTTAAACGATATTAATATAATTAATTATTGGCCAATGCAAGTGCAATATTGCTTTTGTTGGATGCTCTTGGTCGAGTTTACTTAAATTGGGAATTTGGCTGTTCTGCATTCCCACGATCGCTGGTCAAAAGGTGCAAGCTCAGCGCACATGCTTATATTTGTGGGAACTTTATTGGGGCTATAGCTATAGCTAAAAGTTACGAGCTCAGCGCGCGTATATGGGCGGGTCCGGACTGTGTAGTCTTTCCTTGCGTTTGTGGTACGGAAGCTGGTGGACTTTCCTTTGGTCTACGCCTTCGTAGCAGTTCTGTAATTGCTCCGATGATCAGCAGTAGTAGGATGATGGCGGATCCGTAACTAACGGAAGACTCTGGATGTTTTATTTCTTAATTTTTCCAGCGCTCTTGTATTAACCTCTTCTAGTTTCGTCTTTTCTCCCATTAGTTGGAATAGGGGGGGCTCTGGTTCGGCTATGTTGGCTTCCGTTGATTTGGTAGTAGAGTCGCCAATGGTGACTGTCGAATCTGCAGTTGCATTCGTTTTTCATCTAGTAGGACTGGTCTATGAAGTCATTCAGCAGTATGGTGCCTGGCACTATTTCTTCGATAACCGGTATGTGTTGGTTGTTGATCATCTTACATTCTGGCTCTCGGAGGTCTAAAAGCGCATTTACGTAGGTGTCATTTCTTAAGTCTAACAAATTTTCAGAGTTACAAATTGTTTTATCGTTATGTGTTTCGCAAGGTTTTTTTTTATAGCATACAGTTGTTTCTTACATTCCAATGAGTTTTCGGATTTTATGTCGTTTATTGTTTGGGCTTTTTTTATTGGTTTAATTTTTAAGGTTCTACAATTGTCTGTTTCTATAGTTGGCAAGCTAAGTATGTAAATAAGGTCGATCCCATTAGTGACTAGTTTAATTTTTGCAAATTCCAACAATTCTTCTATATTAAAAAGTAAGATGTTTTCTTTTTTAAAGATCTCTTCCACTGCCGTGGTTTCTGTGCTTGTAAATACAAATGAATTTATTGTGTTAGATTTGGTACATGGTTATTTCTTCTTTTATTAATTAAATTTTGTATTTAAAAATATTTGCTTTCTGATTTATGATTTCTTCCGAATTCTGGGTAACTTTCAAAATTGCATTAGTTACATCAGTAAGTTGGTTAATTTTTTGATAAGTTAAACTGTTAATTATTACTTGTTATTGTGTTCTCTAGTTGCTTATTTATCTTAATCTCAATGATCTCGTAGTCGTGGTGATGTGGTGATCCCGCCAGCCATTTCCATGCAGTGCCTATTGCTTCTATTGCCCTTTGCTGTCTTTTTTGGGTTTGTAGTATGCGCAAATCAGTATGGATTTGTTTTAATTCGTAGGAAAGGTATGGGTGTAGTGGATGAGATGAGGTGATTGAATGAAATGATTCATCTAATTTCGCGAGTGTTTCTTCATAGCTGTGTAGGTTAAAAATGTGGAAATTTTTAGATCAGTTATGTTTTTTTTAGAATTTTCTGTTTGATTTCTGTCTTCAGTTGAACTGGAGATTGTACTTCTGAAAAATATATCTATAGGGCTTTCTTTTGTTACTGAGTGAATCGATTTATTATATTCCTGTACTGCTTTAAAGATTAGGTCTTCAAATGTCATGCTCCCGTTGTCTTTTTTGAGACACCGTATGATTTCGGATAGGGTCGAGTGAAACAAATAGAGTTATTTGTCCGTTTCTCGTCGATGCATACGGGGCAGTGGTATGCACTGATCTATTTTAAGTTGGTCTTCTAACATAACCCTGATTGCTGCTGAGCCTAATGAGCGTTCGTTGTCCATTATTATCCATTTCGGCATACCGGATGTGATTAACATTTCTCTCAATGGGTTTTTTATATCTTCTGCTGCTCTAGACTCTAAAGTTTTGACTTGAGCATATTTCGAAAACTTATCAAACCCTGTTAAGACTCTCTGTTTTTCGGTTATGTAAATATAATATCTATATGAACCAATTCTCCTGGATAATTCGGAATAGGGGTCGGTTGTATTTCTCCTTTTGGGGGGTATCTATCGTATTTTGATTCTTTACAAGTTTGACAGGATTGAACTATTGCTTTAATTTTCTATGTAGCTTGTGGAAAAAAATAGTTCTTACAAATTTTTATTTTATTTTCTTTTGCGTCTCTATGTGCTCTTTTATGATCAATGGTGATTATTTCGGTTTGAGTAAATCTTACTTTGTATGATTTTAAATAGGTGGGATAGATGTTTTGCATTTTCCCCATAACTTCTTCGGAAATCAGGATACCGTTTATAAGTTTTGGGTCAAGTCTGCTAGTTAGGATTGCTATAGTTTTTCTTCTGTGTAAGATTTTTGTTTTATTATATGTCTGTGGGTCAGTGTCGTCGGTCAGTAAATATAGTTGATTTTGGAATACATTGATTGGTGCTTTTACTGAAAATATGAGTTTGTGGGACGAGGTTTCGTCGCTATGGGCTGTTGCAGAGGAGCTGATCGTATTAATTTCTGCAGGGGAGCGGGATAACGCATCTGCTACCACATTAGCTACTCCTGGCTTCTACTTGATTTCGTGGCTATACTCTCAGATAAAGTCTCTCCAGCGTTTTAACTTTGCATTGGTTATTTACGCTATTTAAAAAACTCAGGGGTTGGTGATCCGTGTATATTACTCTTTTCGAGTACCCGTAAAGGTAATGTCTTAAACTTTGGAAACTTTGGAGCGCCCAAGCAATAGCAAGCATTTCCCTTTCGTTCGTTGCGGAATTCTCTTCAGTTTATGACAGGGTGCGTGAAATAAACGTTATTGGTTTGTGATTTTGTTCCAATACTGCACCTATTGCGTAGCTTAAAGCATCGGTAGTCAGCTGGGATTTTTTTCCGAAATCTGGACAGGCGAGGGTTACATCCCTAGAAACGATGCTGTCATTGCGTTTTTGTCCAGGTAAATAGCAGTTCTTCTTGACTTGGTTTTTCATACGCGCCCTTCTTCGCCTCTTAAAAGAATGGTTAAAGGTTTTGCTATTTTCGCATAGTCTTTTATAAACCGCCTATAATAACCTGTCATGCCCAGAAAAGAACGGAGGTCTTTTAATGTTTTAGGGACCGGGAATTTGGTAATTGCGTTTATTTTATCTATGTATGTTTTAACTTCATTTTCTGATATTTTATACCCCAAGAAATCTACTTGGTTTTTGAAAAAATTACATTTATCTATTTGAATCCTCATGTTTGCGTTTTGTAGGGTTGAAAATACCTTTTCAAGGTTTTGACCGTGCTCTACTTCATCTTTGCTAAAGACTATAATGTCATCTACGTATACGTAGCAAATTTTCCCTATGTATTCTCTCAATATGTCATCTAAAGCTCTTTGGAAAATGTATGGGGAATTTTTTAAACCGAAAGGGAGTCTGGTAAACTCATATCTTCCGCCGTTTACTGCAAATGCAGTTTTTTCTATGTCTGCGTCTTTCAGTGGGATTTGGTGGAAGACACTCTTTAGATCTAATACCGAAAAATATTTGTTGTTCCCAAGCTGTGCAATAATTCCGCCAATTTCGGGGATAGGGTACCGATCTGAGATAGTAACTTCGTTAAGCTTCCTATAATCGTTTACTAGTCTGTACTTTTTTTCCTCGGACTGACCGGACTTTTTCGAGACTACCCAGACTGGAGCGTTATATAGTGATCTTGAAGGTCTGATAATGCCGTCATTCAGCATTTCATTTATTTGGTTTTCTACCTCTTGCCTTAACGATGTTGGGTACGGATAATGTTTTCCGTAAACCGGGGAATCGGACGAAGTTCTAATTTCACCTTCTACTTCAGTTGTGTATGGTAGCTTTGTATCGGGGTCGGCCAAGAAAATGTTGTGTTTTTGTTCGACGGTATCTATAATTGTTTTTTTTTGTGATTTGGTCATATGACTGACTAGTAGCCCAATTGTATTTATTGCTTGTGTACTTACTTGATGAATTTTAATTTTCTGTTTGTTTTCGAGACCCAATGTATAGTTCTTGACATCCATTATGGCTCCTAAGCTTTTAATTGTGTCGTTGCCTAATATACCGTGGAATGTTTTGAACTTGTCTAGTAAAAAAAATTTCATGGGCTAATCTGAAATGCTAGGGAGTTTAAGTATTGTATGTTGTGTAATTTTGTTGCTACCTCCAACTGAACTGACGGAAAAATTTGTTTCGTTTTGTTTTGGTTTTGATACTAATGAACTTTGAATGTAGTTTTGATTTGAGCCAGTCTCGATTAAAAATTTTAGGATTTTTCCGTTCCCCGTGGTTACCTTGAAGTAGGGTAGTGAGGAACGGTTTATTCTAAAAAATAAAGTTATGATATGTCTATGAATTCCTGTTGTTCGGTATCATTTTGCCATACGTATTCTTCCTGAAGTTCGTTAACATTTTCTTCCCCTACTAGCTGATAATATTCTTGTTATGAGTTAAGTGTATCTTCCCCTGAATTTTGTTGTTCGGTACCTTCTGTTTTTGGCGGTATATGGAACTGTCTCTGCATCTTGCTTAAATTTGGGACAATAGAAGAGCTGGGAGGTCTTTTCCCTGCATAATCGTTATTTGCTGGTTTGTTCATATAATTTATATGGCGCGAAGGAATTGACTGGTCAACTTCCATAGGTACTGGTTTCGGTTGTGGTCGCGGGGGCGGGCTTGGTGCGCTGTAAGGTGCTACTGCCCCGGCTTGGTTTGTGTAAACTTGGTTGTAGGGTCTGAATTGATTAGTCTGGGTACTCGGGATTTTTCCAACTGCGGGTACTAATTGCGTTTGGTTTGGATTGTAATATAGATGTGGCTGAAAGTTTTGTTTGACTGCCATCATCCGATAGGGTTGTGGGGGCTTGGGTGCTAGCATAGGTGCTTTTCCTAAATACGGGGCTTTTGGCGTCTGACTATTCCTAGTATTTTGATTTTCCAGCAGACTGCACAGGTGTAGGGAGTGCCCAAGATCGTGTGGCTCTTTAATAGCCAGAAACTGCGATAGGTTGCCGTTTAGGCCTCTGACAAAGGTGTCCAAAGCTTTTTCCCTATACATGGCTGTCATGGATTGTATGTCCTCTTGTGACGCATCTAATTTGCCAACTTTGTTCAAGATTAATTATAGTTGTTGATAAACCTCTTGATAATAATCGACTATGGTTCTGTTACACTGGTTGAGAGCATAGGGTTGATATTCTAATGTCTTTAAGTCGCGTTTGTCGGCGAAATGCGCTGTTAGGCATCTTGACATAGCTGTCCAGTCTAAAAAAGTATTATAAGATTCTAGGACTGCATCCGCTTGACCAATAATTTTAGTACGGATTGCTAAAAGAATTCCTATATATTTTGGAGAGCCAATTTTGTTTTCATAAACTTTTTACACTCTGTCGACACTCTTTTTCCATGACGAAAATTCACCTGGGTTTCCGGAAAAATCTCTAAGTATCCGTACGATGTCCAGTAGTTTATTCAACTCACTGAGATTATGCGATAGCTGTCTTCTTATTGTCTGATCTGTATATTTCGAGAAATTTATATTCCCTTACTAGACTACCAAGATTGGTTTCAAGGACATTTTTTTATTTTTTCCTCAATCTCTCTCTCGGTCATGATCTTTAATTGTGACGAAGGCCCAGGAAGGTTCGCGAGTCTGTCCGCTAAATCTTGTTCGGTCATTTTGGTTGGGATATATGAGCAACAAATGGGAGGGTTACATTTAGTTTTAATTTTAATTGCTCAGAATTCGGAAATTGTTGTCTCGGAAATTTAATTAGTGTTTGTTTTTATTTATTGAACGTGTCTGTGTTTTAGGTGTTCCATAAGTATTTTTTTTATTCTCTAAGTTGTGTGCTTTGTGTTTCTGAATATGATTGAATATGGTGTTCCTATAGTATTTTTAATAATAATAATTTTTATTTTAAACTAAATTGCTTCAGCTTATTCTTACATTAGTTACATCTTACAATAGTAACGGCGTGCCCTCGTGCCGGCAGGATCGGCGAATTCCCTTTTATCTCACTCTGCAGCGATCTCTCTTGAGTGTGAGTCTACTGAGGAACCTCCTCTGCACCTTGGTTCACGTTCCCTTCGAACGGATACTAAGTGATCACGGCGATTAATTTTGGCCTGATTATTTCCGCTCGTACCTGAGTCCTGTTTTTCCGGAGTGACAGTTTAGTGGCGTTTTTTAACGGCACTTTTGTACTTCCGCTCTTACTTCTCGCTTATTAGGCTGATGGGTTTTAACGAACTTCGAGTTTTTATTTTACGAACTTCGTGAGCCGCGGAACTTGTTAACCTTTCGCGGTCTTTAATCAGGTCCCTGTTCGAGCGCCAGTTTAAGATAGGTTTGAAATTTGATTTAAAAAAAATTCAAACTTTCTTTATTGAGTCTTGATTAGAACTAACTTTACTTAAATTTAACAATCATTGATTAAAGCTATGCGTCGCTCCATTGCTGCTACCGCCTCTGCCTCTGCTGCCAATTCTGCCGACGCTCTTCGTTATTATTGGTTGCTGCTCTTGGTACCGCCGATGTCGCCGTCGCTGTTGTTACCATTTTATGCTGACTTCTTTGTACTGTTGACGTATTTCATTATCATTGGTCGCTGCTCTGGGTCTTGCCGATGTCGCCGTCGCCGTTGGCCGATCTTTATTATAATTGGCCGATGCAAGTGCAATATTGCTTTTGTTGAATGCACTTGGTTGAGTTCACTTAACTTGGGAATTTGGCTGTTCTGCATTCCCACGATCGCTGGTCAAAAGGTGCAAGCTCAGCGCACATGCTTATATTTGTGGGAACTTTATTGGGGCCATAGCTAAAAATGTAGCATAAATTAAGCATTATTGGGTATGAATTTTTTTAAAGGTATTTTTTAACCATAGTATTTTGCTCAGCTATTATGATTACTACCAGATTTTTATAAAAATACTAATAAATAACCTTTTTTTTTTTGAAGAAAATTTTAAAATCATAAAATAATTGATAAAACTTAACTTTTATAATTTGGCTTATAACGATTACGGGCTCTGGTATTTATATCATATCTATTAACTTTATGCCGAAAATAATCAAAAGCGAAAGTGGGCGGGGCAAATTAAACAAGTGGGAAAGCTACAGTCGAGTGTGACCGACTGTAAGATACCCGGTACCCAAAGCATTGTGGGTGAAATTAAACAGCACATGAACATGGAAAAAATAACATTTTCTGACAAATGAAGACAAATATTGCTAGAAACATGTTGAGCAACACTCAAAAGAGACAAATTTTGCTAGGAACATGTTGGGCAACTCTGAAAAGCGACAAATGTTGCTAGGAACATGCTGAGCAACACCCAACAAAGACAAATGTTGCTAGGAACATGTTGAGCAACACGCACGTGCGCTCTCTCTCTCTCTCTCTCTCTCAGAAACTTTATTGTTTAATAACTTCTATGTTTATCATCCGATTTTACTCAAATTTCCAGAACACGTCCACGATTACCTACTTATTAAGTCTATCTATGGTTATATACCGTTTTTTATGATTTTCGGGGGCGGAAGTGGGCGTGACCAAATTTTAAAACAAACTTGATCTGCGTGCAACATCAAATTTGGTAACTCTAGCTCTTATAGTCTCTGAGATCTTTTGTCTCACACGGACAGACAGAAGGACAGACGAACAGATGGACAGACGGACGTGGCTAGATCGACTCGGCTAGTGACGCTGATGAAGAATATATATACTTTAAAGGGTCGGAGATTTCTCCTTCTGCCTGTTACATACATTCTCGGTTTGCACTAACTTATAATACCCTTGTACCCAATGGGTAACGGGTATAAAAACAAACTTGATTTGCGTGCAACAGAGTGGAATGTTGTCACCAAATTTGTTAGCTTTACCGGCTACCGGGTAGCGTCTCTCCAAACTTAATAATTTTAATGTCGTAAGGCTTTCATGAACTTGCAGATATGACCAATGTTTGACTTTTGTACTTTTATTAAAACGAGAGATGCAGTCAGAGATGCGTACATCAGATTTTGTGCATAATTCGTTACGCTATTATTCTGCATTATGCTCTCCCATTTTCCTACGTGATTTGTATATACATACATATAGCCCAAAATTTATATTATATTGTTACGGTTTTTTCTCTCTTTACTTTTCTTACAATTATAAACCCCTCCAGGGTTTGAGTTTAGTGATGTGGAGCCGTCAGCATTGGTGCAAAAGCAAGGCGGTCCTTGTGCTGTGATAGCGCCTGTGCAGGCATACTTGCTTAAGATTATTATCATGGATATGCCAGGCGTCAAACTGTCGGAGGTGGGTATCAAAACAAACTGCCTGAAATGTAACTCTCTTTAACTTGCGATTAAAATATGCAGATTTCCTACGATAAATGCCAAAACCTGCTTATTCAGGCCTTGTGCAACATTTTGAAGAACTGTCGTGCACCGCGCTACCGCATCGTTCATCTTTTGCGTCGCCGTGGAATTGCTTTAGAGGCTGGTCCTACCAAAGAGCGACCGCCATCAGTAACAGCGGCATCATCACTTTCAGCTGACGCTGCAGGCGGAACTGGATCTGAGGAGGCAGCAGGTGTGGAGCTAGCGGCGGAAGCAACTCCTGCGTCGGTCAAGGATCTGTGCCAAGAGCACGATTCCGATACGCAGGGCGAGCTTTCGCCGGATGAGTTTCACGATCGCCTTCACACGCTGCACTTCGAAGAAATATCCGAAGTGGCCCGCTATTACATGGACAACTACGGCCAGTTGGCGCACACATACGGCGTCCTGCTGTTCATGTACTCGGTGTTCCTCACCAAGGGCTCGGAACTAGTCGCTGCCGACATATCGGACACATCAGAGCCTCTGATACACAGCACTTACGGCTATGGCGCCCAGTCGCTTATTAATCTGATGCTAACGGGTCGTGCTGTGGCTCACGTCTGGGATAACGAGCAGGATGTCGGCGGGCTGAAGCTGCGCGGTATTTGCGAGCAAAGCGACATCGGATTCATTACGCTGATGGAGCAAATGCGCTACTGCACTGTAGGCTCCTTCTTTAAAAATCCTCGCTACCCTGTTTGGGTGATGGGCTCTGATACGCATTTAACCGGTGAGTCCAACTTTGCCTTTATTATTTATTTATTTTACACAATAATACGTTACAATGTAAATTCAACCTTGGAAACCATGCAAAACAGAACAATAACAAGTAGGAAAGCTACAGTCGAGTGTGACCGACTGTGAGATACCCGGTACCATTATGGGTGAAATTAAATAGCACATGGACATGGAAAATAGAACATGTTGCGCAACACTCAACAAAGACTAATATAGCTAGAGACGTGGCATACTTATTTATTTTATCTATTTACTTTAAGGCGAAAATAAGGACTATAGCTTATATAAAGTTTTTTTTATGATTTCCGGCGGCGGAAGTGAGCGTTTCCAAATTTTAAAATAAACTTGATCTGCGTGCAACAGATTCCAATGTTGTCACCAAATTTGGTAACTCTAGCTCTTATAGTCTCTGAGATCTGTTGTTTCACAGACGAACAGACGGATATAGCTAAATCGACTTGGATGGTGACGCTGATCAAAAATATATATACTTTATAGAGTCGGAGATTTCTCCTTCTGCCTGTTACATATGTACATTCTTGGTTGGCACTTACTTATAATACCCTAGTACCCTATGGGTACCGGGTATATAAATTGAGATATAGCTGTCTTTTACAGATTTAGAATTACGGGTTTATTTCATTAAGTTCAGACAACTATATCATACAGTTGCCATACAAATGTAAAATGTAAAATTTGAAGATAAATGTTATGAAAATGTACGTAAATACGTTATTTTTAAATGTTACCTAAATGGATCGATTTTCAATGATCGAACTGCATTCTGCAAGGGTATACAAAGTTAGCTTCCTTGTTGAAGTGAAACTTCTTTTGAAGCGTCATGCATTTTCGGGTAGTAAAACCGATTTTGGATCGTCACGAAAATCGGCGAGATCGAGCGAGATAGCAAGCTTCCTATCTCGCTCTTACGCATGGGCATTTTTGTATTTCTTTTTGGGCGCGCTGCGTTGACTGCACTGCCGGCAGCGCTGCCGCTCCCTCAGCCGACTGCATAGGTGCAAGCGAGCGAACGATATGCAGGTGCCGATGAGTTGATGCTGTTGCTGCTGCTGCTTCTTCTAGCCTGCTCGCTCGCTTCTCATTGTTGTTTTTATTCGCCTCTCCACTGTTGTTTTTGTTGTTATTGTCGCTGATTGAAAATTTGTTTTTTTATTACTAGTAGTGCGTGTGTTTTATTTTTATTTTTTTTTAATATTATTCTAAGTTAACAACATTATAAAATATGGTCCTTGAATTTTCAAGTCAATCGAAACAATAAATTTGCAGGTATAACCACGGGAAATTTAAAAATTAGTTTTTGTGAGATTTGCATTATCAGATTACCCGAATTAAATTGTCGGAAATTAGATTTCTTTTTTTTTTCTTTGTCAAGTAAAAACTAATTTAGGAATTATCTAAAGCCGTATTTATCTACATTTTATTAAGTATTGCTTTAAAAGGAAAATATGCAAAAATATTATTTTTATATTATAACTAGCTGACCCGGCGAACTCCGTTTCGCCACCAGATGGCTTCGTTTTATGTAACATTTCGTTTGGTGATTAAAATATTAAGCAACATTTTTTTGTTTGTTTTATATTTGAAAAGGAAAAGTTTTATTTCATTTCACAACAGTAATGAATTTATTTCGAATACAAAAATAAAGTGTTATTTAGTTGAACTTCTCTAAGTGAATGAAAGTGAATCCAAAGTAAATACTAAATCGAAGCGTTATACGTGTCCGCAAACTATCCGTTTCATTGAAGTGCTCTTTGGTAAACCAAATTTTTTGTTTTTTTGGTCTGACGTTAGCACAAACAAAGCGGATGGTTTCCCAACTCGTGAACACGCAACGTATAACTGTCCATGTGAAAAACAATGATTTTCTAAATTTATCCCGCAAACACTAAGCGATTTGCCTTGCGACTTGTTAATTGTCATTGCGAACGCAAGGCAAACTGGAAATTGCAATCGTTTGAAGTCAAACGGAAGATCAATCGGAGTCATTGGTATTCGAGGAATACATAATTTTCACCTGTGTACTTTCCGTTAATAATGGTTGCCTTAATCAAGTTCGTGCGTATCCAATGACTATTTTCGAGCATATTAACCACAGCATTATTAAAGTGAAAAAATGCTTGCAATTTTTCAATAATTCGTCTCTTTAACTGTTGTGTTCCCTGTATATTGTACCGCACATTCAGCACATCCACCATCGACGAAATGAAATATATTTGCAGAAATTGATGCTGTTCATCTGGTGTTGGCACCATTGAATCATGCAAATGATATATTTGTCCTTGTATCTGTAATTGCAAACAATAATTTGTTGAAGAATACGGTGTAACTTCTGATGGTGTAGTGTGTGGTGTATATGTAATTGTTATGTGATTGGTTATGTGTGTTGTATTCTTACCTTGCAAGTGGCCTTCTCGAAAGATATTAGCTCCAAAGTAAGTCATGCGAAAGCAGTTATTGTATTCAAGGATGTGTTGGAGAATATGGCTGGAATCGGGATCACTTCCATCGAACAATGGATTCAGTGGCTGTGGTGGTGTTAGTAATGGATCCAGTTTGACTTTTCCACTTGCGCATCACAATCCAGCCGTTTTTCTTTTGAACTTTAACGCATTGCAATATCGGCACATAGTCGTCATTGGTCCAATATCTAAATTTTCATCATCACTGTAGTTCGCAGTGGGATCATATTGGAATGCCAAGCGATAGTATGATGCGAATGATCTTCGTGTCCTCCTATTTTGTCTTTCTTCGCTTAAGTTCTGTGAATACACTTGTTGCTGGCTTGCATGTCTTGTGCGGCGGCTGCTGTTCGCACGTCGTCCTCTAGGCATTTTGGACTATGGACAGAGTGGTGAATTTAACCTCAAATGCACGATCCACATAATTTACATAGTTCAACTTACCACCTTAAAGACAAATGCCTGCATCACAATTTCACGGTGAACACAATACCGGTTTGTCACATAATTCTAACTGAGCAGAGAACAATGAGTAGATGTCAAACAATGTATCACGCGCCGCATGCTATGTATCAGAGATGGCACTATATGTAAATAAGATTTTCCCGCTTGAGTCGCTGAAGTATCACGGAAGAGTCACGGATGAGTCGCGGAAGTATCGCGGAAGAATGGCGGAAGAGTCGCGGAAGATTCGGGGAAGTATCGCGAAAGTATCGCGAAAGTATCGCGGAAGTATCGTGGAAGTATCGCGGAGGTGCGCGGAAGTATCGCGGAAGTATCGCGGAAGCATCGCGGAAGAATCGCGAAAGTATCGTTGAAATATCGCGAAAGTATCGCTGAAATATCGCGGAAGAATCGCGGAAGTATCGCGGAAGTCGCGAAAGTTTCGTGGAAAAGTCGCGAAAGTATCGCGGAAGAATCGCGGAAGTATCGCGGAAGAGTCGCGGACATATTGCGTCCATCATTTCAATGTATCCGTACATTAATCATTTCAGCCAAAACAGCACGACGTATTCGTGATGACCTTGAAAGATTCACTACAGGTACGGTGTCAACAGATCTATTTCGTGCATTACCTTCATCTGCACTCCGGGATCGTCTTTGTAATACCCCTTTTGTACTACGCGTTCGCCTTCCTATATTTGCTCGTCTTGGTCTTGAGAAAATAAGAAAAGTACACGCACATATATATAGTACACTCTAACAGTCATGAATGCCTCATGTTCACCGATATGGTGTTTATACGCTCTTAAAACACAGTGAGTATGCGCTTCTCTGCCACGATGATCTTGGTTGCCACTCGCTCCTCCACATTTGCAACTCGAGCCTCCTCTACGTTAATCTTTGAGTTCATCAACTTGGCTAATTCCTTGAAACGATTGTTAATTTGCTTAGCCAAATCAACATCCAACGCCCTTGCAGCCTATATATCCTCGGAATTGTTTTCCCACTGCCGTTTTGAGCTGTAAGCTTTTAAATACTCTTCGCTCTGTTCGGCATAACGAGCGCTCGGAAATAAAGCTGCAGTTGGTTGCATATTATCATTGAAAGAGGGAAGTCGTCTGTCATTGTTCTTTTCTTCCGCTGATTTTATAGAGTTAAAGCTATAGAAAAAGCTCTATAGTTCACCTTACGCTATGCTCGTTTACCTTATATATATAATTCTTCTCTTCTTGTATTGACAATGAACTCCTTACATTTTGTGAAAAATGTGAAAAATGTATTCAATTTTATTCAGAAGATAACTTGCACCATCTGCTGGGCCCTTATGTGAATCTAAACCATCCTGCAATTCACTAACACACAAACAAAACAAGTGAGTCAAGTGTGACCGACTGTCAGATACCCGGTACCCAAAGTATTGTGCCTGAAATTAAATAGGACACGGACATGGAAAAAACAAAATGTTGACAAATAAAGACAAATGTTGCTAAAAACATGTTGAGCAACGTTCAAAAAAGACAAATTCTGCAGCTGTACGCAGCTGCATTACGAATTAATACTGCGCCCGAAAGCACGCAACACTTTATTTCGCTACAGCTTCTGTGGCTCAAAAGAAGAAGATGCATTCACAGAAACTTTATTGTTTAATAACTTCCATGTTTATCATCCGATTTTACTCAAATTTTTTAGAAAACATCCGCAAATGCCTACTTATTTATTTTATCTATGTACTTTAAGCCGAAAATTACGACTATAGCTTATATAACGTTTTTTACGATTTACAGGGGGCGGAAGTGGGCGTGGTCAAATTTTAAAACAAACTTAATCTGCGTGCAACAGATTCCAATGCTGTCACCAAATTTGGTAACTCTAGCTATTATAGTCTCTGAGATCTGTTGTTTCACACGAACAGACAGACGGACAGACGGACATGGCTAAATCGATTCGGCTGGTGATGCTGATCAAGAATATATATACTTTATGGGGTCGGAGATGCCTCCTTCTGCCTGTTACATACATTCTCGATTGGCGCTAATATGATGTAATAATAATATTATAATACCCTTGTACCCTATGGATACCGGGTATAAAAATTTATTCAAATCGGACCAGCCTTTATGGAGGAGTTCACAGTCAACACACGTACAAAAGAAATATATAAAAATATAATGTAAATATAAATAACGTTCGGTACATCAAACCTACCACCATTTTGCACTTAGGCGCCTCATATTGGCAGTATTTATGTATGATTTTCCATAAAAATCTTTAAGGGGTTACCTAGGGATTTTAGGCAAAAAAAACAAGTACTTTTTCGTTTTATTTGTTCCCGGTACCGATAGGGTGCAAGGGTATGATAAGTAAGTGCCAACCGAGAATGTATGTAACAGGCAGAAGGAGAAATCGCCGACCCTATAAAGTAAATATTCTTGATCAGTTACCAGCCGAGTTAACTTAGCCATGTCCGGCTGTCCGTTGCTACGCAAACTAGTCTCTCAGTTTTTGAGCTATCCGAATGAAACTTTGCAGATAGTCTTTTTTTATTGCAGCTAGTATATATGCCGGAATCGGACTACTATATTTTATAGCTGCCAAAGGAAAGATAGGGCCAAAATGTCATATTTTCGCTATTTTTGAAGATATTGGTCTAAAATAAAATATATGATCCTAGCCATACATTTTAAATTTCAAGTTGGACCACTATATCTTATAGTTGACATATGAACGATCGGCCCAAATTAGCTGCTATTTTAAAGATTTAATGGTTTTTAAAGATATCGGATTAAAACGATATATAAGATTCCTTATTTTTATTTTGTTTATTATCTGCAAGGGTATATAAACTTCGGCTTGCCAAAGCTAGCTTTCTTTCTTATTTTCTTTTAACTTCTTATAGGTACAGTGGTAAGTCACTAAAATGTTCTCTAATATCGTCTGTGCAATTAAAACCTGCAAAAAGATAATTTCTGAAGATGACCCTATTATTGGTTGCTGGCTTTGTGATAATATCGTGCACGCCAAGTGCGTTGAGTGCACAGGCCGGGTGGTTGATATTATTAAAATCATTGGACTGCGTTACTTCTGCAAATCTTGTCGCGTGCGGCAAACCAAAAATGGTTTTAAAAAGCTACTTATTAGCTTTCGTAAAACTAATGAGGTGCTCTTGGCGCTGGACTCCCAGTTTAATGGCCTTAAGCTTTTAATGAGTCCTCCTATATTCTAGGTTGAATTACAGCCGAAGAACCTAGGATTAAGGTGAACAAATTCCAATTTTCTTATGCTAGGGATATTTCATCTTTCAAAATAAATGTCCCTGACGAACTTTTTAACACAATATGCTCTGCTGACTTCTGGCCAAAGTATGTTGTTGTTGAGGAGTACGAATCTAAGAAAAAGAGAAGTCGGCCTGTAATGGTGGTCTACCCAGGCCGGACAAAACCATTGTTCCACATACGTCGACCGCAAAATCAGAATGCAAAAGGCTTACGTAGTAAGCTTCCCAAATTGTATTCTGATAGTCTTTCATTTGCATCCCAGGTGATGGTGTTCACAGAAACCTGGTTAAAGCCGAAGACCCTTAGCCCCAAAGTTTTTCCAGCTGTGTACACAACGTACAATCTTGATCGGCCTCCTAGGCGGTTGACTCCAACCTCACGTCTGAATTTCAAAGAATGCAGCGTATTGAATTCCTTTTTGAGAAACTATCATTTAATGGTAGTTTTACTTTTATAACTTGTTTCTACATTTCTCCCTTGTCGGAACTTCCTATTTATTGGAACCACCTTACCGCTATTCGGGCGCTCTCCAATTGACTTTCGGATAGGGACCATTTAGTAGTTCTAGGTGATTTTAACGTTCCTGGGGCTATTTGGTCCACAAATAAATCCTCAAATACCCTTTTAACTACAGCACGTCACGACTTTATTGATGGCTTGTTTGACATTTCGCTATCTCAAGTCAACCATGTACGAAATTTCTTAGATCGCTTGCTCGATCTCTGCTTTGTCTCTGATCCGGCAAGAGTCAGTTTGGTTAGGGTCCTGCCCTTGACGCAACCTGAAGATCCACACTATCGTACTTTCGATGTGAGTATCGATATTGAGACTGCTATGGAGAATAAGTCTGATCGGCTAGCTAAGAAAGTTCACTGCTTTCGCAAGGCGGACTTTCGACGGCTGAATAATTTTATATCTGATTTCAATTGGTCCAATCTTTACAAATGCACTGACATGGTCAGTGCGATGGATATTTTTTACAATGCCCTGAATTATAATATTATCCGTTAATCTCAAATAAGCCTCCCTGGCTTAGTAAAGAGTTGATTCGCCTCAAAAACATTAAGTTCAATCTTTATTCTAAATTTAAACGTAACGTAAGCTGTCCATTCTTGCTATATTGCGGCTCGGTCTAAGTTCAGTGTTATATAAACTATTAGTTCGCGCTGGACCTAACATCGTTTTATAATTGGGTCAACCCTAAACGTAAGCCTATTACACATTCTTCCTCGCTTTCATTTGAAAATACGACAGCAAACAATGATCAGGCAATCGCCGATCTTTTTGCTCAGTTTTTTCGAACTACTTATTCTCTGTCATCCGATTCAAACCAGACCTATTCTTATAGCATGCCCAAAGCAAACCTAATCTTCAGTTCTAGCTTAAACAAAAGCTCCCTTCTTGTGGATCTTCAACGTGTCAAGCCGGTTTATTCGTCAGGTCCCGATGGAATACCAGGCTGTGTGCCGAGTCCCTGTGCAGTCCCCTTCTAAAATGGTTTACCTTATCCTTAGAGACTTCCCAATTTCCCCTTATTTTGAAGGAATCATTCGTCATTCCTCTCCACAAAAAAGGTAGCGAAGTGGATGCTAACAACTATAGAGGAATCACTAAGTTGTTAGCCATCCCAAAACTTTTCGAAAACGCAATAACTCTCCATTTGCAGCACCTGTGTAGATCAGTAATTTGTCCATGCCAACATGGGTTCATTAAACGAAGATCAACGACAACTAACCTCTTGGAGCTCACTTCTTTCATTATAAGAGGCTTTCCACAAAATTTGCAGACAGATGTGATCTATACTGATTTCAGTAAAGCATTTTACTCCGTTAATCATTCCCTTCTTGTTAGGAAAATCGACTTAATGGGTTTTCTTAGATGGATCTCAAGTTATCTGAATGGCAGGACACAAAAGGTCCCCTTTAAAAACAACTTGTCGAATGTTCCCCGGGTGACCTCTGGTGTCCCGCAAGGGAGCCTCCTGGTCCCCTTGCTTTTTACATTATTTATTAACGACCTGTCCAAAGTCTTGACTAACTCCAGAGTACTCATGTACGCTGACGACGTTAAACTTTGCGTGCAATACAAAGACGACGCTAGCCAGTCGGATTTACAAACAGATCTTTAAAACTTTCAAAAATGGTGCAGTGCAATCTTAATCTTAATCTTAACCTGAATGGCTCCAAATAAAAGCTGATGACATTATCACATGTCATTCCCATGCTTGCGACTTATACGCTGAACTGCTGCTCTTTGGAAAGGATGACTCTAGTTGACGATTTGGAAATCCGCCTAGATCGTAAATTGGAGTTTATTGATCATATTTCGTGCATTGTGAATAAAGCCAGGGGAGGTTTTGATTTATTAAAAGGTGATCGAAGGAATTCGATGACCACTACGTCACGAAGAACTTATACATTTCGTTAGTTCGTCCTATTTTAGAATATGGATATTGCGTTTGGGGTCCCCAGTGGGACGTCCACAGCAATTCAAAAGAACTTTTTACTTTTCGCACTTCGTGGCTTGCTTCGCATGCTAGGTATTGTCTTTATGTATAACCTGATCCGTGGTGACGTGGAAAGCACCAATAGAGTGGTCACTTGAATTTCCCCGTACCATGTAGATCCACTAGACCCTACTTGCCTTTAGTTTTGCACCACTGGAGAACATCGAAGGAGATGCATGAACCCTTTTGAGTACTATGTGCAAATTATAATGATTTGTACAAAACTTAACATTAATCTTAACCCACTTAGTGCACAAGATAGCAATCGAGCTGCGCGTTAGTAGTCTATATGTTGTAGGGCAGTTTCCTCGCATTCTTTTACCTATATTTTCTTTGCGCCTTTTAGTACTTAACTCTAACAAGCAGCTGCGTGGTTTCGAAGGGCCACTTGAAAGTACTGACCGTAGTGCATCAACGTCCAAAAAAAAATTGTTGTTACAGGCAGAAGGAGGCATCTCCGACCCCTAAAAGTATAAATATTCTTGATCAGCATCACCAACAGAGTCGACTTAGCCATATGAGTCTGTCTGTCTGTCCGTCTGTCCGTCTGTCTGTTTGTCCGTGTGTCCGTCTGTCCGTGTGTCCATCTGTCCGTGTTGGTAAATAGATCTCAGAAATTCCAATGCTGTCACCGAATTTGGTAACTCTAGCTCTTATAGTCTCTGAGATCTGTTGTTTCACACGGACAGACAGACGGACAGACGGTTATGGCTAAACCGACTCGGCTGGTGATGCTGATCAAGAATATATGTATATACTTTATGGGGTCGGAGATGCCTTCTTCTGCCTGTTACATACATTCTCGATTTGCACTAACTTATAATACCCTTGTACCCTATGGGTACCGGGTTTAAGAAGGGGTGTGTCAAGCCTACGCACGACAGAAGTGAAACTTCTAGTATTCTTCTCTTTCTTATCTTATGATTTGAATTTATAGTATGTAGAATTCATGAATAATTATATAATATAATATTTACTATTAAATACAGAGTTTAATTTATATTTTCGAGAGCTAATAACAAAACATTTATTTATAATTTATCAAAAACAAAAATCCAAGTTTTGTTTAAAAAAGTATTTTAAGAAATTGATTAGTTGAAAAAAAAGTTTTTTATTTTATTTATTTAACATATTACAAGGATACAACTTATAAATAAAATTAAATAATATTGTTAGGGTTTTGCTCATGTTTATTTTATTACACTCGTCAACAGGAACAACATTAGTTTAATATAAAGATTACTTGGTTAAATTAACATAAACATTTACATAATATTATAATATAAAAATAATATTATTGCATATTTTCCTATTAAAGCAAAATTTAATAAAATATTTAAAACGGCTTTATAAAATTTCTGAATTAGGTTTTTCTTGACAAAGAAAAAAAAGAAACCTAATTTCCGACACTTTAATTCGGGTAATCTGAAAATGCAGATCTCAGAAAAATTGTTAAAATAGAATAATATTAAAAAAAAAAACGAGAAAGAAAGCTATCTTCGGTAAACCGAAATTTGTATACCCTTGCAGTCTGCTATTGGATTATTGAAAATCTATTTATTTTGGTTACAGTTGAAAAAATATCTTACATTTTACATGTAGAATTTTACATTTTCAATTAAATCGACCGATCCTTTCTATTGAAGCTATATGATATAGTTGTCCGATCTTAATGAAATTAAAACCGTAATTCTATAACCGTAAAAAACTTCTAGATTTTGAAATTGATTGATATACGTTGAAAAACAAAAAAGTTAAAAATGTTTTTACATAAATTTCGCCATCATTCCTATGGCAGCTATAAGATATAGTGGTCCGATTTCGGCCGTTCCGACATATATACTGCGTGCTAAAAAAATAAGACTATGCTAAAGTAGCTCAAGAACTGAGAGACTAGTTCGCGTAGAAACCGACAGACAGACAGACGGACAGACAGACAAACAGACGGACATGGCTAGATTGACTCGGCTGGTGATGCTGATCAAGAATATATATACTTTATGGGGTCGGAGATGCCTCATTCACTGCGTTGCAAATATCATGGCAAAATTATAATACCCTCTGCAAAGGTATAAAAATAAAAGTGATTTTCGCACACACGCACAACTAATAATAAAAAAACATAATTTCAATTAGCGACAATAACAACAACAACAACAGTGGCAAGGCGAATAAACACAACAATGAAAAGCGAGCGAGCAGGCTAGAAGAAACAGCAGCAGCAGCAACAGCATCAACTCATCGGCACCTGCATATCGCTCGCTATATAGCAAGCTTGCTATCTCGCTCGATCTCGCCGATTTTTGTGACGATCCAAAATCGGATTTACTACCCGAAAATGCATGACGCGCCTAAAGAAGTTTCATTTCAAAAAAAGTTCCTAAGCAATGTCGTGGAAGGTGACAACCCTTAGCAGTGAAGTCCGAAAAGGTTGCTGAAAATGTAAAAAAAAAATAAAAACCCTAAGAGCTCTGTGGCACAGTGTTTTTATTTTAGCGAATTGGTTTTAAAAACACCTCGATTCCGCCAGCGGTTTCTGTAGCTCCCCAATATTATATAATAATAAAATTAATATGAAGAATTTTTTATTATTTAATTTCCGGGGATACGTTATTATACCCGGCACCCATAAGGTACAAGGGTATTTTAAGTGAGTGCCCACCGAGAATGTGTGTAAAAGGAGAAATCTCCGACCCTATTAAGTTTATAGACGAGTAGATTTAGCCATGTCCATCTCTCCGTCTGTCCGTTCATGTAAAACAACAGACCTCAGAGACTATAAGAGATAAAATTACCAAATTTGGTGACAAAATTGTTGCATGCAGATCAAGATTGTTTTAACATTCGGTCACGCCCCCGGTCGCCCCCGAAAATCATTAAAATCCTTTTTGTAAGCTGTAGTCGTAATTTTTTGCTAAAAGTAAATAGATAAAATAAAAAAGTAGGCATTCACGGGCGTTTTCTGAAAATTTTAGTAAAATCGAATGATAAACATGGAAGCTATTAAGCAATGAAGTTTCTGTGTGTGCTTCTCATTCTTTTATGTTGAGAATGCCAGTGCGTGTTACTTAACAATTTGTTTTTTTTTTTTTGGTGTTGCTCAACATGTTTCTAGCAACATTTGTCTTTATTTGTCAACATTTTCTTTTTTCCATGTCCATATGCTTTTTAATTTTAGCCACAATAGCTTTGGGTACCGGGTATCTCACAGTCGGTCACACTCGACTGTAGCTTTCCTACTTGTTAATTTTCCTTCAGTACTAGAAGGAATAATATTAACAATAATATTAAATGTTAATATTGTCCTTCCCTGCAGTTCTGTTCAGCAACGAGAAGAGGCTTGTCTCGCCGGAGACACCCTCAGAGACGGGCCGTCGCATTTTCAAGTCATATGATCCAGAGGGCAACAATTTCATATCGACGACTATGCTGCGCGAAGTTCTTGCGGAATTAAATCTGGTCAGCGAGCCGGCCTAGTAAGCTTAACTGTAGGGTTTCCCGAAAATGTGAGTTTGATTTATCGAGCTCATGCTCTTTGCAGTGTGAGCCTTATGCAGAAACGTCTGGACCCGGAGAATTTGGGCATTATACTGCTGAACGCCTTTATGGACGAATTCTTTCCGCTAGAGCGACGCTCCACGCCGGATACCTTCGAGTTGCGCCATTACAACGGGATACCAGGCTCCAATGAAAACAATAAGGTGAGAAGTTTGTGCCAAATGCCTTTTGTTAAGAATCGTGACCGAAGCTTCTTATTAAGCGGTTTATTTTACTTATTGTTTTCATACCCTTGCAGGGTTTTACAATTTTAGTCAGAAGTTTGCAGCGCAGTGAAGAAAGCATCTCCAACCCCATAAAGTATTTCAAACAAAAACACCTCTTAACGAGGTGAGATAAAAGTGACGATGGCACCTTCAATTATTGATATTAAATTCTGTGACGATTAATAGTAACGGTAACATAAATAAAATAACAATTTATTAGTTTTTAATTCGACACGCTGGTCTTTAGCTCTAAGGCTAGTTATTTTACAGCTTAGTGCCGAAAACGAAACTAGTTAAATTATTTGTTAACGTTACTATTAATCGTCACAAAATTTGATATCAGAAATTTTCGAAGTTGAAGGTGCTATCGTCACTTTTATCCCACCTCGTTAGGAGGTGCTTTTGTTTGATATCATAAGTTTTAAAAATGACAATTGTATGTAGGTCTCCCATTGTTTGTGTAAAATTGTATAGCTCAATACCATGTCCAGAGCTCGTTCCTACATGACTTAGCTATTAATAAACAAGTAAGAAAGCTACAGTCGATTGTGCTCGACTGTGAGATACCCGGTACCCAACGCATGGTGGGTGACATTAAATAGCACATATACATGAAATAAAGAAAATGTTGACAAATGGACACTAATGTTGCTAAAAATGTTGAGCAACACCCAAAAGAGACAAATGTAGCTTATTATGCATAGAAGAAGAAGAAGCATACACAGAAACTTTATCGCTTAATAACTTCCATGTTTATTATCCGATTTTACAAAAATTTTCAGAAAACGTCCGCGATTGCCTACTTATTTATTCAATCTATTTTCTTTTAGCCGAAAATTACGACTAAAGCTTATATAAAGTTTTTTATGATTTTCAGGGCCGAAAGTGGGCGTGGCCAAATTTTAAAACAAACTTGTTCTGCGTGTAACAGATACCAATGTTGTCACCAAATTTGGTAACTCTAGCTCATTAAGTCTCTGAGATCTGAGACGGACGGACAGGCGGCTAAATCGACTTGGATGGTCACGCTGATCAAGAATATATATGCTTTATAGGGTCGGATATTTCTCCTTCTGGCTGTTTGAGAGTTGCCCAACATGTTCCTAGCAACATTTGTCTCTTTTGAGTGTTCCTCAACATGTTTCTAGCAATATTTGTCTTTATTTGCCAACATTTTGTTTTTCCCTTGTTCATGTGCTGTTTAATTTCAACCACAATGCTTTGGGTACGGGGTATCTCACAGTCGGTCACACTCTACTGTAGCTTTCCCACTTGTTATACCCGGAACCCATAGGGTACAAGGGTATTATATTATCGAGTCGGTTTTGACACGATTGAACGAGAGCGTCGGTTCGGTCGAAGTCGAAGTCGACGCGTTGATGAAACGTTGATGACAACGGCCTATTGATGACACCTAATACTGCAGGGCATTTTCTTTATTCCATGTATGTGTGCTATTGGGTACCGGGTATCTCACAGTCGGTCACACTTAACTGTAGGTTTCCCACTTGTTATTTTAAATATTAAATAAAAAAAATTAAAAATTGTAGAAAAATTTTACATATTTCAAAGTCCTTCCAAAAATTATACATAATTTTATATAGTATACATAATTTTTTTATCGTCGGAGCTTATCGCAATAAATTTTTTTTTTGGCTAATGTGTATTTTACTCAACTGTTATTTGTGATCCCTGATATATGTAGATACTGAACTGGAAGTGAACTTGTAGAATCTTTTATACCCAGTCTGGCTCCTCACATTCGGTGTGAGTTCTCTTAAAATACCTTGAAAAATGAATGTTGTACGTTTTATAAGGATAATTTTAAAATTGTATACTTTTTTCTCCATATTGACAATGTTGTATGTGTTGGTGTTCCCAGCAAGCAATATGAGCGTTTTCGAACTGTTTTCTGACGATTTTTTTTATGAGCATTCTCAGTCACAATGAGACCAAAAAGTGTCCAGAAAGAGTGAGTCCAATTTTGACATAGGGTACAAGGGTATTATAAGTTAGTGCCAACCGAGAATGTATGTAACAGGCAGAAGGAGAAATCTCCGACCCTATAAAGTATATATATTCTTGATCAGCATCACCAGCCGAGTCGACTTAGCTATGCCCGTCTGTTCGTCTGTCCGTGTGAAACAACAGATCTCAGAGACTATAAGAGCTAGAGTTACCAAATTTGGTGACAACATTGGAATCTATTGCACGCATATCAAGTTTGTTTTAAAAATTGGTCACGCCCACTTCCGCCCGTGATTTTAGACTTAATAATTAGGCAATCGCAGACGTGTTCTGAAAATTTTAGTAAAATCAGATGATAAGCATAGATGACAATAAAGACAATAAAGTTTCTGCGTATACTACTTCTTCGTCTTCTTGAGAGAGTGAGAGAGAGAGAGAGAGCACGTGCGTGTTGCTCAACATGTTCCTACCAACACTTGTCACTTTTGAGTGTTGCTCATGTTTCTAGCAACATTTGTCTTCATTTGTCAACATTTTCTTTTTTTTCCATGTTCATGTGCTATTCAATTTCACCCACAATGCTTTGGGTACCGGGTATCTCAAAGTCGGTCACACTCGACTGAGTCTTATCTGACTCACTGTAAGACCTCAGAAAATGAACATTCTAGTAAGCAATAAGACCGTTTTCGGTCACTTTTCGGATACTTTTTTTATAAGATTTTACAGTCATTATGAGCCAAAAAAAAAGTGTTTTTCTATGAAAACGATCGCACTTTATGTAGACTATTTCTGAGTCGAAGCTGACTCTTTTCTGACACATGCCAAAACTGAAACCACGCAGAAAAGGCACTTTTTTTTGGCACTCGAAAAGCTTCTTAAAAGGGTCCTTGCAGACGCTTATTAAAGTACAAAAAGCACTGAAAACCCTTCGAAAAGGCGAAATAAAAAAAAATCAACATATTCTAATTTACTTTGAGGTAATTTTTATTATAATAATATTTTATTAATGTGTTATATATATTATAGTATTCTATTATATGTGACGCCAATTAAAATAAAAATAAATAATAAATATTTATGCTTCACTTATGTTCCTGCTGGTGTCCAAGCGTACAAACATAAATATTCAATCGTCAACATACATACAGTGGCGGACAAAAGTCTACATACGACCACTTTTTTTGGATTTTATTCAGTTTTATACATTTTAAAGGAAAAGTAATGATGCAGTCTTGTTTCAAATTTAATTTTATTACGAATACCAAAATTTCTTAATGATACAACATAAGCTGTTAAAGTTATTAACAAAAAACCGAAAAAAGGTAATGACAAAAGTCTACATACGATTCTTTGATTAGCTGATTCTGATATAAAACTTAAAGGTAACGTTCCGTTTTTGGTTTGTTTTATGCTTAACTAAATATTTAGCTTTGGTTTTATTGTATATCATCCTTTGAAAAGCGCTACACCCGCGGAAATTTCTTTCCAAAGGACATTCCTGTGGCTTTGCGAAAATTTGTTATAAAACACAGAAAAAATCCAAAAATAGTTGACGAAATAACTAAATTATTAAGTTTAAGCAAATCGGCGGTTCAAACTACTTATAAAAACTTCGAAAATCCGATGTCCTTCGGAAATAAGCCGAGCAGTGGCCGCCCAAAGAAGCTTGCGCATAAGGACATACCCTTTATGCGTGTAGAAATAAGCGAAAATCTCAAGGTACATGCTCCGAACTTGGTCCACATGGTAGCTAAAATATCTAAAATTGTTGTCCACTTACGCAAAAAAAGCAAGGACTCTTCTTAATAAAGGATTCCCAAGCAGAACTCCACGCCATAAAACCACTCAAAAGCGAGAAATCCGCCCACTTCGCTCGCAGTTCGCAAAAAACCATCATACAATCCACTACACCACACTACAAATCAAATATATTGAAAACGAGAAAGAAAGCTAACTTCGGTAAACCGAAGTTTGTATACCCTTGCAGTCTGAAATTGGATCATTGAAAATCGATCCATTTTGGTAATGTTAAAAAAAAATGTAAAATTATGTAAATTTTGTAAATTTTAAATTTTACATGTAGAATTTAACATTTTTATATAAATTGACCGATCCCTTCTATGGTTGTCCGATCTTAATGAAATTAAAACCGTAATTTTATAACTATAAAAAACGACTATATCTCGAAGTTTATAGAAATTTGTTGAAAAACAGAGAAGTTAAAATTTTGTTACATTCATTTCGCCATCATTCCTATGGCAGCTTTAGGATATAGTGGTCCGATTTCAGCCGTTCCGACATATATACTGCGTGCTAAAGAAATAAGACTATGCTGAAAAAAATGTCAGCCCGATATCTCAAAAACTGAGAGACTAGTTCGCGTAGAAACCGACAGACAGACGGACAGACAGACAGACAGACGGACATGGCTAGATCGACTCGGCTGGTGATGCTGATCGAGAATATATATACTTTATGGGGTCGGAGATGCCTCCTTCACTGCGTTGCAAATATCATGGCAAAATTATAATACCCTCTGCAAGGGTATAAATATACGTCCGAAATTACACAAAATTAAATCTATACATATTTAACTGCACTATACATACATCCAATAAAACAACAACAAAAATCAATATATGCTAATATACAACAAATACTCCGAGACTCCGAGAAATTACAGTCCACATCTACCCACATATTATTAAATACAAACCACTATTTTATTCCTAGAGTCGGCACAGAAACGCCGGCTCAATAATTATATTTATTTGTTTACCTTTGTGCTATTCTGCGTGGCCACAAACATACATATATATTTTTATTTTCATTAACATACATATGTTACATCAGCGTCGTCAAAGTCGATGCACTGATTTTTTTGCAATTCTTTCCGCCTCTCGTTCTCTTCTCTTGTTTTGTTATCTCCGTTATCAGCATTGACCGACGGCCAATTCACAAAAATCCGCACGCATTAAAAACAAGAACGGCGAATACAGTGCCGATAAATAAAATGAATTCACTACAAATAATACGAAACTATTAATTCCTAAATATAAACAAAACAGTTCAGAAGATAACAAATAATAACAAGACAAAACGTAATATCTAGATATATCCAAATTAGCTAGTTTTTTTTTATTTTTTTTCTCATTATTTGAGCGTTTTTTTGTTAAATTAAATTGGCTAAAAATACGAAAAGTCTCCAGACAAATTCGGTGTGCTGTAACCTGCAAGAGGGAAAATATTCCACAGCGCCGCATCTCTCCAACGACGCTAGTGTGACCGTTCTGCGTTTCCTGCAGATTGTTCCGTTCCTTTCACTTATTTAATTGTTTTAAATTAATTCCAAACTTAACAAGAAAGAAAGCTAAGTTCGGTAAACCGAAGTTTGTATACCCTTGCAGTCTGCAATTGGATCATTGAAAATCGATCCATTTTGGTAATGTTGAAAATATCAAATTGTGTACATTTTGTAAATTTTACATTTTACATGTAGAATTTTACATTTTTATATAAATCGACCGATCGTTTCTATGGCAACTATATGATATAGTTGTCTGATCTTAATGAAATTAAAACCGTAATTCTATAACCGTAAAAACTGCTATATCTTGAAATTGATTGATATACGTTGAATAACAAAAAAGTTAAAAATGTTTTTACATAAATTTCGCCATCATTCCCATGGCAGCTATAAGATATAGTGGCCCGATTTCGGCATATATACTGCGTGCTAAAGAAATAAGACTATTCTGAAAGTTTCTGCCCAATAGCTCAGAAACTGAGAGACTAGTTCGCGTATAAACCGACAGACGGACAGACAGACAGACGGACATGGCTAGATCGACTCGGCTAGTGATGCTGATCAAGAATATATATACTTTATGGGGTCGGAGATGCGTCCTTCACTGCGTTGCAAATATCATCAAATTATAATACCCTCTGCAAGGGTATAAAAATAACCTGTTACCAAAATAGTATATATTATACCCTTGCAGAGGGTATGATAATTTTGTCATGATGTTTGCAACGCAGTGAAGGAGGCATCTCCGACCCCATAAAGTATATATATTCTTGATCAGCATCACCAGCTGAGTCGATCTAGCCATGTCCGTCTGTCTGTCCGTCTGTCCGTCTGTCCGGCTGTCGGTTTCTACGCGAACTAGTCTCTCAGTTTTTGAGCTATCGGGCTGAAATTTTCAGCATAGTCTTATTTCTTTAGCACGCAGTATATATGTCGGAATGGCCAAAATCGGACCACTATATCTTATAGCTGCCATAGAAATGATGGCGAAATTAATGTAAAAAAAAATTTTAACTTCTCTGTTTTTTAACGAATATCTATAAATTTCGAGATATTGTCGTTTTTTATATTTCTAGAATTACGGTTTTAATTTCATTAAGATCGGACAACTATATCATATAGCTGCTATAGAAGGGATCGGTCGATTTATATAAAATGTAAAATTCTACATGTAAAATAATAATTTGACATTTTTTTTTCAACATTACCAAAATGGATTGATTTTCAATGATCTAATTGCAGACTGCAAGGGTATACAAACTTCGGTTTACCGAAGTTAGCTTTCTTTCTCGTTTAGATATACATTTCACATTCCAGTGTTGCATTCCACTTATTCCAATGTACGGTATTACACATTCCAGTGTTTCCATTCCACACATTCCGGTGTGTCGATATCACACATTCCAGTGTGTCATAAAACACATTCCAGTGTTTTAATTCCACACATTCCAGTGTATCATTCTAATGTTCCGTCTCACATACACATCTATAAAAAATCTTAAATCAAAGATGCCACAGAGAAGCCCACTGCAACAATTGCATCCTTGCACAAATTTATTGCTGTTAGTGATCGTGTAAGCCAGTTTGAGGCGATGGTCAACACTCCTGGCCACTCCACGCCGTCGCTCTACACATGCCAAGTCCGCCGAGATCACATCCGAGCCAAGACTAGTGGTGAAGCTACATAATTCCATAGTTTCCAATTCGCCACTCACCAACGATGGGTTCCGCTCAGCCTGAAACAACTTAACGTTTCGAAAACAAACGGTCGATGATCATTAAAAAGGTTATTTAATGTGCAATCCATCGCAAATGAATCTTCGGCAGCCTTAAAGATGCTTCAGGAAACCATTCAGAGTTGTCTTACGTCCCTAGAAATGTCCGGCATGAATACTGAAAATTGGGACTGTCTTTTGGTTTAATTGTGCTCTACGAAGCTACTAAAGCTTACGCTTTCCTTGTGGGAGCAATCCTTAACCAATAAAACCCAGATTATCAAGTGGAAAGAGCTCGATGCATTCCTGACTGAGCGCCATAGAATTCTAGAGGCCATAGATTCCATTCAACCTTCCAAGTTATGTCTCCGTCAGTTCAGACCGACAACCTCCAAAGTGTCCAACGAATACTAAAATCCTTCTGTACACAAGTGGTTCCAAAGCCCGACAACCTCCGAAATGTCCCCACGAGTGCTGAAATCCTTCAGTACGAGTGCTGAAATCCTTCAGTACAAAAGTGGTTCCGAAAACGACAAGCTGCGATTTGTGTTCGCGCCAAGAGGGCGCTTATTTTCGAGAGCTAGTGTGAAGCGCTAGCGGCTTTAAAATGTCCCGCTTCACGGAGCCCAGCGCTCTTGCACACTCTCTCTCCCTCTCTCTTCCTCCGGACATTCAGTCCGCAAGAGCTTTCCAAGCCGCTCTCCCCAACTTCTATTTTATGACGTATAATTAGTTATAATTTGCGACTAGCCGATAAAGGCATAATAAAGTTAAACAATTCCTACTGCGACCCCCAACAACTCCTTATTCATTTTTCTACGTGGGATTTTGGGACTTCAAATTCGATCGACTTATTTTGGCTGATAATCCGCCCACTCCTTTTCAGCCTCAAAAAACCGTCAGAAAGCGCTCATATTGTTTGGGACGTTCTCATTTCGGAAAGGCCGTTAAACCCTTGTTTATTGAATATCTTTTGAACAAAGTATCGGATCGGAATGATTAAGGTGTTATTCGACGCGTATTTGAAGCTAGATCCCAACAACATTCAAAATTATGATGTTTCAAAGAGGTTTACAATACCTATCGATCAAGATATAAATGGTTCTGATCGCACTATAGTAGCAGATTTTCAATTCTACGGCTCTATATAGTAGTCTCCTTGCGCACCACAGTCTCATCGTCACTACGTGGATTGCCGTCCACAGTAATATACATATAGAACAGAAAATTTTTTTAAAAATGCACATTCCAACGATCAATATGATCGATTTAAGGCTGTTTTCCGACATTTTTCACCGTCAAAATAATACTACACACCTTCAAAAAATGCGCTTTCCTACAAGCAATATGACCCCTTTCTGACACTTTTCACCGTCATAAAGTCTATGAAAACTGTCGTACTTTATGATTCAAATCTGACTCTTTTCCAACATTTGGCATTTTTAATTAGTTGAATCGTCTCTTAGAGTTTGTTTATAGGGCTAAAAATGGTTAATAAATCATATAAAGTAGGAAATAAATACATTAATCTTAAAAAAAAAAATGTATCCATAGAAAACAAATTTTAATGACAATAATGTCATTGATGTACAGCGGGTTGTCCAGACATGTTTCGATCGATACTAATTCGATCATCATCAGTGAACTTTGCTGTACGAATAACTCCCAGCATTAGCGCCTCATTAAGAACTGTGTGTGATCTTGGCATATAATCGAGTCTTAATTTACGTATGAGAAATTAAGCCGATTAAGACCCCGAGTTAGCTAGAACCCTTCATTAACGATAGGTCGCCAATGTAAACATTGAAAAACAGGGACAACACACCCAAAAATCGTTCGCATAAAAAAAAAAAATAATGCATTTACGGCAAATCGGCTACTTACACCAGCCACCCGCTTATGGAAAGCTCGATGCAGCATTCAAAAATAAAATACTGCCTAGTATCCTAGGATTAATATTAAGTTGGTTTTTTAATAAAAAATCATTTTTTTCTCTTAGGGCCAATTGAAATTGCACATCTATGAAAAGTCATTTTCCTTAATTTTATTCTTCATTAACGTTTTAATATATGTATTTTCCCTTCTGCAGGTGCGCTTCTACTGTGGCTCAGCCATTCTGCTGGAGGGTGACCTGAAGTCGATCTGCACCTCCAACCCGATGGTCACCTGCTTGCAAACCAAGTGGCCAAATATCGAGATCAATTGGCATGACACTCACATGCCCTCGTTGAATTGACGTGCCGTCAAGGGAGACAGAGTACAGCGAGGGGCAACTGGAAAAGTAAACCAATTAGAGGGAATTGAGAGGAGAGGCCGCAGCAATGATCGAGATATAACAGCTGTAGAAAAGGGAGCACACCCTTTAATTGTTTTACTTTTATTAATTGAAAGTTTTTTTTTTTAAAAACACCTGCTAGAAATTTTTCATAAAAAATGAACAGGAATAAAAGCAGAACGCACCAATAAAAAAAAGAACAGAAAACAAGACGAGAAAAGGAAGGGCGCAGCCATATTGAAGAAACAGAAGAATATGTAAATTCAAAAGGAAAGGAGTTACGCCAATCGTTGAATCACACAAAAAACACACACGCATACATATGTATATGCATAGCTGTATACAAAATTTAAAAAAAAAAAACTTGAATGCAAAAATGTAAAAAAAAAATCGTAAACAGGCGCGGGAAAAGAAAGCACATACTTCTAATAAAAAACTCAAAACTAATTTCGAAAATTATACCTTTGCATTGCAGAAACTAAACTAAACTAAACCTACAGGCTAAAACACAAATTATATCTATGTATATGTATGAATTAACAAAAAACAAGATCGAAAAATCAAAAAACAAAATGAAAAGTAAAATGAGATTTAAAAAAAAAACTAGAGGCAAGCAAAGCTAGAAGGAAATGTATTAACAACAATTAGTTTTGGCCTTTTAACAGATTAATTGTAGTTTTAAATCATTTAATAAGATAAATAATCACAAATACACATTTATAAAAAACAAAAGGGAAGGTAAATTATTTATTAACAACAAACCGAAAGAGACAGGAAAGAGTAAGTTAGCAAGCAAGCGTGCAAGAGCAAGACAGCAAACTTAAGCTACTTCAACATGAAAAAACTAAATGTAATTAATTAGAGATTAATACAATTAAAAAAAAAACACAAAATCTCATTAAAATGTTAAGCATTTTTTGCGGAAGTAGTAAAGTGCCAGATAAATAACATGTTTTGTTCAGCTAAGTTTATTTCTTTTTTTCCCAGTTTTAGATTGTTTAAATAAATACCTCCTTGCATATATAATTCACCTCTAGCCAGAAATATTTCTCCCTTTATTATATAGGTTTTATAAAAATCTGTGTATTAAATCATACATATATTGCCAAGATAAGAGCTGATACAATATGTATATATTATAAAGTTTTGGACTTTAGACTTTTTTGTTTTGATTATTTGGGAAAAATGTTCGATCTCACATGTGATAACCCAACACCAAACTTGAATTGATTCAGTTTAAGATCGTTACACATAAGTATTAATAACGAAATTTGGACAGAATATTGAATCAATAATCAAATTTATATGTGATACCAGGACAATCTCTAAAGTTGTCCATGGTATAAGTAACAATTAAAATCCAACTAAATAGCCTAGGTGCTGTCCAGATATTAAGTAATCACTTTTTCGATGAGTTTCGACCCCTCCTTCCCTATGTTTTCAAAAGTGATCATTGATTACATCCTATGATCCCCATCCTCTATGATTACGTTATAATACAAATTTTGTTATCAACCTAAATCAAACATAATCATTTTATTATTTAAAGTTAAAATAAATTATGCACTTTTTGTGTTTTTTTAACCAAATAATTGTTATTCTTTAACTCAGATCAGTTTTAATTGCAATATCTGCATTATTCTTTAATAAATAATAGTAATTCAATATTCCTTAATGGTTTTATTTTTTTAATGATTTGCTGGCGCATCGAACTTAAATGATTTAATAGAAAATCATAAAAAATGCTGCCGACATGGGGCGCCTTAGTGCAAGATGCTGTTAAGTTGGATGCAACCAATTAAAATATTAGGCAGCTATGTTCGAGATGCAGCTAAGTATCAAGGCAGCTAAGCAAATTATACTGTATTTGGATAAACAGCTTATTTGGAAATAGTTTCGAAATAATTTCATTAAAGCATTGTATAATTCTCAGATTGTTTGGGTTTGCAATTATTTAACGTGCGCTGTAGATATACCTTTCATAACAACAAGCAGGCAAACCCATAATTTAAATGTTCTTTATATAATATTAATTCCATGGAAGACATTAAAATAAAATTCAATTTGTTTATAAGATATATATTACATGTTTATCTTTATTTAGAAAAACGTAGCACTTCCCCAAAGGGGAAAGGGGATCGAAAACAAGTTAATATACCTTACAAAACTCCAACTTAGTCCTTAAATCATCTATCTAATTATGCCGCCAGTCACCCTCCCTCCTTTCCTGTTGTTCACCGCCCGTGTATATTTGTATGTCCAGTCGATAGTGAAGTGGCTTTTGCTGCTGTAGCCTGTCGCTATCGCTTTCGTCGGGCATCGGATCTCATTTGACGTCCAGCAGACTGCTTTGAAACATCTGCAACGCCAAGTTACGCAGGCCATCGTTCACGAGCGGAGCAGTTCGTGGAAACTCGCACTCGCGGGCGGGCAGACCGCAGAGCTGGCGGCGTAGACGCAAATCCTGACGAGCGCTCAAGGCCCGAGTACCAGGACCACAGACATTTCCCACCAAACGCTGACGTTCTGCTGCAACATTACGTAGACCCATTTGCACACATGCCAAGGGCTCAAGTTGCGTGGGACTGGCTAGCAATTCACGGTAGTCAAGTAGTGGTGATGAATTCTTTACTTGTTTTGGCTCTTGTAGTTCTCCATGCTCTTGCTGTTCGCTTTCCCTCTCCCTATCCCTCTGTTGGCGTTTCTCCTTCTCCTGTATGAACTGTTGGCGGGCCTCTTCCATTACGTGACAAGCATAGCCTTCACCCGCCATTCCAAAAGAGATTCCCATGTCGAGGAGCACGCGATGCGGCTGCCATCGCTGCTTGGCGGACGTTCCCCGATCCGCGCCCTGTTGAGCCGCCTGAGCGTCGTTGGCCTGCTGCCGGGTCTCCGCTATTAAGCCCTGCCAGTCCACGCCTAGGGCATCGCCAATGCCTGTAAGAAGAAGGCACACGATATTAGATATTAGATTAAATTGTAACATTATTTGTTATTCGCAAAAAAATGTAAAGTTGTTCGGCATTTTATATCCGGTGCCCATAGGGTACAAGGGTATTATAAGTTAGTGCCAACCGAGAATGTATGTAACAGGCGGAAGGAGAAATCTCCGACCCAATAAAGTATATATATTCTTGATCGGCGTCACTAGCCGAGTCGATCTAGCTATGTCCGTCTGTCTGTCCGTGTGAAACAACAGATCTCAGAGACTATAAGAGCTAGAGTTACCAAATTTGGTGACAACATTGGAATCTATTGCACGCAGATCAAGTTTGTTTTAAAATTTGGCCACGCCCACTTCCGCCCCCGAAAATTATAGAAAACGGTATATAAGCTATAATCGCCATTTTCGGCTTTAAGTAAATAGATAGACTTAATAAGTTGGCAATCGTGGATGTTTTCTGAAAATTTGAGTAAAATCGGATGATAAACATAGAAGTTATTAAACAATAAAGTTTCTGAGAGGGAGAGAGAGAGAGCGCGCACGTGCGTGTTGCTCAAAATGTTCCTAGCAACATTTGTCTTTGTTGGGTGTTGCTCAGCATATTGCTAGCAACATTTGTCGCTTTTGAGAGTTGCCCAACATGTTCCTAGCAAAATTTGTCTCTTTTGAGTGTTGCTCAACATGTTTCTAGCAAAATTTGTCTTCATTTGTCAGAAAATGTTATTTTTTCCATGTTCATGTGCTGTTTAATTCCACCCACAATGCTTTGGGTACCGGGAATCTCACAGTCGGTCACACTCGACTGTAGCTTTCCCACTTGTTTTATTAATATACACGGATAAAAACTAAAAAGTAAAATAAAAATGCAATAAACAAATATTTTGGTTTTGTGTGGGATTGAACTCGGGTCAATTTTGCAAAACGTAAGTGCATCGGCCGCTTAGAGAACTGGGCCATTACCTACATTACACGTGAAGCGGCCATTTTCATACTAAGTATGCTTCGACAACTGTTAAAATAATTTTGGCAAAACTGAAATAAAATGTATTAACTGAATAAAAAGGAGAAAAATTTAAAAAGCCAGAACTCAGACCTTTCTTGCATAAAAAACGTTTTACCAGCGCTTAGACCGCTAGGCTATGCATAGGAGCTAATTCGAGCGGCGATTTATTTTAAGAAGTATTAAGGAAATTTTGACAAATGTAGACAAATATTGCTAGAAACGTGTTGTGTAAAACTCAAAGGAGACAAATGTTGCTAGGAACATGTTGGGCAACTCTTAAAAGCGACAAATGTTGCTAGCAATATGCTGAGCAACACCCAACAAAGACAAATGTAGCTAGGAACATGTTGAGCAACACGCACGTGCGCGCTCTCTCTCTCTCCCTCTCAGAAACTTTATTGTTTAATAACTTCTATGTTTATCATTCGATTTTACTCAAATTTTCAGAAAACATCCACGATTGCCAACTTATTAAGTCTATCTATTTACTTAAAGCCGAAAATGGCGATTATAGCTTATATACCGTTTTCTATAATTTTCGGGGGCGGAAGTGGGCGTGGCCAAATTTTAAAACAAACTTGATCTGCGTGCAATAGATTCCAATGTTGTCACCAAATTTGGTAACTCTAGCTCTTATAGTCTCTGAGATCTGTTGTTTCACACGGACGGACGGACGGACGGACAGAAGGACAGACGGACAGACGGACATGGCTAAATCGACTCGGCTGGTGACGCTGATCAAGAATATATATACTTTATAGGGTCGGAGATTTCTCCTTCTGCCTGTTACATACATTCTCGGTTGGCACTAACTTATAATACCCTTGTACCCTATGGGTACCGGGTATAATCATGTTTCATAAAAGATATTTGCATCGACAATATGGCGAGATTGCCTTTTAATTATGTAAAACTACTTTTACTTTGTTAAATTTTGAAAGTCCGGTCCAGCGATCTACAACGAGTAATAAGTTATCGGGTAGTATCCGATCATTTACTCGGATCGTATATGATCGGCTCGTTGGGATCAGCTGATTGGAATGCTCGTTGGGCACATGCTTGTATAGACTAGACATACTCTATATCAGACATGATCGTAGTCATCGCTCGCTACTTACGCAAGATCGATCGGGATCGATTGATTTCTTATGCATCTATAAACTATTATTAAGAAGACATAATATTCATGTTTTATTTTATCTACGAAGAACTGTTAATTTTAATTTTGTTTAACTATGAAAAACTGATCATTTTAGTTTTGTTAATTAGTTAATAAACAGTCAAAAATCAAAATAATTTTGTATTATTTCTTTCGTTGTAATTGTAATGAATGGGAATTGCACTATTAATTCTGCGTAACACACACAAACAAAATCCATACATTAATGCTCATTTCAGACCGATCATCTCGAGTACTGCACGATCAATCCCTGCGCAAAACACACATAAATCAAATCATTCATGCTCTCTTCGGGACAACTCGGTCTTAGCTACGATCATTCTTTGTACTCGTTCACGAAGCTCGAAATAATTGTTTAATCATTCCAAAGCGATCCGATAAGATGCACGAACTTACTTGTACCTGATTATTATTTCGGCTTTTGCTTCGGGTATGCAGCATGAACGATCATATTTCGGCTGAGCGAAATGAGTTGAATTAAGCGAAAATGTTTGCATGCTGATCGAGATTATAACCGTTGAAAATCTCTGGTGCGGTCTTAAATTGAAGCTACGTTATCCCGTCTTAAGACGAATTTTTTTTTTATTTGGCTATTCCTTTTGAATTTGCTGTGACTAGCATTTCTTCACATGCAGCCGAGGACCACATCCGTTTGTTGTGTGTTCGCGAGGGCATGTTTTTTGCCAATAAAAAAACCGCTGATATCCACCCCCGAGGCTACTTTTTGCACCAACCGTAGAGTTAATATATTTACGTAAAAATAAAAAATAAAAACAAGAAAGAAGTTTAACTTCGGCAAGCCGAAGTTTATATACCCTTGCATATAATTAATAAAATAAAAATAAGGAACCTTATATTTCGTTTTAATCCGAAATCTTTAAAAACAACAAAAAGCAGCTAATTTAGACCGATCGTATAGTGGTCCGACTTGGATAAAATTTTAAATGTATGGCTTTATTTAAATTAAAACGCCATTTACTAAGTTTTAGTCCGATATTTTTAAAAACAACGAAATCAACTATTTCGGGCCGATTGTTCCTTTGGCAGCTATAAGATTTAGCGATCTGATTTGCATGAAATTTAAAATGTATAGCTATAATGTAATTAAAGGATCATATATTTTATTTAAGACCAATATCTTCAAAAATAGCGAAAACTTGACATTTTGGTCCTATCTTTCCTATGGCAGCTATAAGATATAGTTTTCCGTTCCGACATATATACTAGCTGCAATAGAAAGAAGACTATCTGCAAAGTTTAATTTGGATAGTTAAAAAACTGAGAGACGAGTTTGCGTAGCCACGGACAGACAGAAAGACAGACAGAATAGAATTACATTACCAATATAGACGCATATATGGTCAAAAACGCGTTAAAGTAAACCAAGCAGAAAAATGAATTTTGTTTCAAATTGTACATCCAGTTGTCATTTGTCTACAAAAACATAACCTAAAGTTTTGGGAATTTTAAAGTAGAGCATAAAAATCTCTTTTGTGATATTTTTCGAATGAAAAACAAGCATTTCGACACAAAGGAAAACAGCCAATTAACCAAAACAGGGATACTATTAAAATGGTCTCATTATACCCTTGCAGATGGTATTATAATTTTGCAACGCAGTGAAGGAGGCATCTTCGACCCCATAAAGTATATATATTCTTGATCAGCATCACCAGTCGAGTCGATCTAGCCAAGTCCGTATGTCTGTCCGTCTGTCTGTCTGTCCATCTGTCTATCCGTCTGTCTGTCCGTCTGTCGGTTTCTACGCGAACTAGCTCTCAGTTTTTGAGCTATCGGGCTGAAATTTTCAGCATAGTCTTATTTCTTTAGCACGCAGTATATATGTCGGAACAGCTGAAATCGGACCACTATATCCTATAGCTGCCATAGGAGTGATGGCGAAATTATTTTTAAAACAAAATTTTAACTTCTCTGTTTTTCAACGAATTTCTATAAACTTTAAGATATAGTCGTTTTTTTATAGTTTTTGAATAACGGTTTTAATTTCATTAAGATCAGATAATTGTATCATATATCTGCCATAGAAGGGATCGGTCAATTTATATGAAAATGTAAAATTCTACATGTAAAATGTAAAATGTACAAAATTTACATAATTTGACATTTTTGTTTAACATTACCCAAATGGATCGATTTTCAATGATCCAATTGCAGACTGCAAGGGTATAAAAACTTCAGTTTACAGAAGTTAGCTTTCTTTCTCGTTTTTTAAATTTTTCGAATGAAAAAAAAATATTTTCAGTTTTTTCGCTTTATCACATATTTAGCTTGAAATAAACTCGTAACCAAATAAAATTCAATAAAGTTTTCACATATTTTTCTTTTGTTTATTCTTTAAATAAAATAGAAATTCGTTCTGGTAACGTTACCGTTTTTACCGACTTTACTTTTTTGCCTGTGGGAACATCAAAAAAATATATTTATCTGCAAGTCAAATATGGACATTTCCCAGCAACGCGAACACACGTTCATACGCTTTCTGGCTATAAAAATACCCTTAAAAATAATTTTGTTGTTTGTTTTTTTTTTACGTAAATGTATTAGATCTACGCTTGGTGCAAAAAGTAGCCTCGGTGGATATCAGCTTTTTTTTAATTGGCAAAAAACCTGCTCACGCGTCCACACAAAAAATGGAAGTGCTTCTCGGCTGCATGTAAAGAAATGCAAAACTCAGCGAATTTGAAGGAAAGATTGATGAAAAAGAATTTCGTTTAAAAAAGGGATAATGAAGCTTTAATTTAAGACCCCACTTCCCAAATTTAACAAAGTCGTTTTTGTTCAATAATTGAAAAGGTAATCTCGCGGACACACATCGCGAACACACACTGTTTTTTACCTCACGTTTTCGTATGAATAACTTCATATATTTTTGAAAAACGACTTATTATGTACTTAATAGATATCGAAGAGAATATTTGGTAGAAAAAGTGTCAACATTTCGTATGTTTTGCATGCGAAAAATTTAATATGCCTTTAAAATACACAAAAATACCAAAATTTTATTTTTTTTTAGTTTTTTTAGTAAACTGCACTACCCTTTCCCAACCCAGAACCCTAACCTTCTCCCACGAAAACCCAATCCAACTTCTAGCCAACCCAACAACAGAAAATTCAATCAAAATCCTCTTCTTCCTCCATAAAGCCAAGCTTATGCAAAAAATATAGACAGATAAACTTATAAAAACCAAAACAATAATAAATAAACATGTAAATACACCCAGGCGAGCGGTAGGCCTCAGCAACTAATGCTCCAAATGTTAGCTTTAGATAAATAAAATAAAAATTTTAAGTAGAGTGCGACACAACAAAATTTGAGCGACTATTTCGAAAATAGTAACTGTAACAAAATGCATTATGTCATTTGAAAGTACACCTAAATACCTCTAAGCACAATACAAAATGTTACTATATGTTTTTCAGAGACCTAAAAATATATTACATTTTCATTTACAAAATTGTACGAATTTAACGTGTCGTGCGATTAGCCCACATAATAATTCTTTTATTTATGGAAATATGAACAAAAATGTGCCTACAAACGTAACGTTGCCGACTTAGTTTTAGACCATATATATTCTTAATATGCAACCACGGTCGAGCTTATTTAGCCATGTCCGTCTGTCCGTATATCTGTTTCTACGCAAACGAGCCTCTTCAAATTTCAACAGATTTGCATCTACTTAGGATATGAACATTTTTTATGATTTCAGCCTAACGCACTATTGGGCGAAAATGCCAAAACAGCAACTTAAATCAGCGAAGCTCTGTAGCAGAAAAACTTGTATAAGGTATTCTTAGAAGTAAAAAAGTTAGTAAAAACCATCATAAAATGGATTTATTTGGGGCAATTTTTTTTTAGACAAAACATAATTTTTTTTTATTTGTAATTTGAGCAACCTGGAGGTCTATAGTCAACCTGGACTTCATATACAGAAATCAGAATTGTTGACTATTAATTGCCAGATACACAGATCGTTTTTTACAGAAGACAAATGCAGCAGGTTTGTTCATACAGACTGTTTCACTCTTACCAAGGAGATCATCAGTGAACAGTCGAGACTCGTACTTCCGTAGAGAGCGGACGTGTTTCGCGCGAGCTCCGGGAAAATTATAGAAAGTGGATGATTTAAAGACAAAAATAAAGTTTAAAATACTGGAGTGTTCCAAGATAAGCAAAAAGACGCTAAAACAGAAAAAAAAAATTGTTTTCGACACACAAAATTAGTGATATGATTAAAACAAGTGCATAATTATTTTATAAAAAATAGGTGCCACGCGAAATAGCTCAATGAGCGACGAACAAAAGAAAGAGCGTAGAAGCTCCGTGAGCCCAAGTAACGGTTATTTCTCGTACTTCTCAACGCGCGAGAACAACGAAACGGCTACAAAGAGCAACCGTTTGGCGGTCGATAGCCAAAGAGCACGGTCTTGCTCACCCGTTCTTCCCACTCCTACACCTACATCATGGAGTTCTCAGTGCAAAACCCCAACAACAAGCACTGACAATATTTCTGCAACTGCAGCAAAAGCAACAGGAACAACAACAGTGACGGCGGAAAAAGCAACAGCAGCAACCACAGTAACGGCGGCAAAAACAACAGTAACAACTACAGCAACGGCCAGTATAGCGGTAACAACTACGATGCCATAGACTGCAAATACAATAACAACCAAAACTGCAAGCTCCAAAGCCAATATCGGCAACGTTTAACAAGCGGTCCCGGCCATACAGACCGGCATGGATCGCTACATCCAAATTAAGCGTAAGCTTAGTCCGCAGAACAACGCGGTCGGTAATAAGCCAAAAATAAACCGTGTTCAAAGAGACAACGATCAACCCGGGAGATCTAATAACAACAGATTTGCCCTTTTAGCGGATAAACAACCGGAACTGGGTCAAGAGACCCAAAAGAAACCGAAGCTCCCACCAATTTACAATAGGGAGAAAAGCCCAAACGCCCTGGTCAACAAAATTGTTGCGCTGGTCGGGGATGGACATTTTCATGTTGTTCCGCTTACTAAAGGGAATATACAAGAAACGAAACTGCAAACAAAATCTGAAACACATTTCCGAGCAGTGTCCAAATACCTGGATGAAGCTAAGAAAAATTATTACACGTACCAATTAAAAAGCAGCAAGGGCTTGCAAGTAGTAATAAAAGAAATCGAGCCCGACGTAACTCCCAACGAAATTATAGATGCCCTTAAAGAAAAGGGGTTTTCAGCAAAGAACGTTAGCAACATTATAAACAAAAATAAAAAGCCGCAACCACTCTTTAAGGTCGAGCTGGATCCAAACAGCAGAGCCTTGAAGAAAAACAAAGTGCACCCCATTTATAACCTGCCATTCCTATTTCACCAAAGAATTACGGTAGAAAAGCCACATAAAAGGAACGGCCCAGTGCAGTGCACAAATTGCCAGGAGTATGGACACACCAGGACATACTGCACACTTCGATCAGTCTGTGTAGTTTGCGGAAACTTTCACAGTTCCGCAAACTGCTCTGCTAACAGGGAAGACCCCCAGAAGAAGAAATGTGGAAACTGCGGTGGAAACCATACGGCAAACTACAGGGGCTGTATGGTCTACAAGGAGCTGAAGAATCGCATGCGACGAGTGACAGCAACTCGCCATCAGAATACACGAAACGTGTTCACTAATTCACAAACGACGCCGGACGTATTTTTCGCCAAGGCCGCAAGATCCTCATTTGGTCCGCTGATCGCTCAGAAGGGCTTCTCCTACGCCGATGCACTTCGAACAGGAATGGAAAACCCACTCCAGTCTAATCTAGAAAACGTTCAACAGGCCCCAGGACAGCCACAAAGCACAATGGAAGCTATGATGCTTACCCTGCAACAAAGTTTGACGGAATTAATGTCCTTCATGAAAACGACCATGCAAACACTTGTTCAAAATCAGAACATGGTGATACAGTTGCTTGTAGCTCAGCAGTCCAAATAACTGATGTCTAGTCTACAAATAATCATGTGGAACGCCAATGGCGTCTCACGGCATAAACTTGAAATAACACAGTTCCTGAATGAACATCATATCGACGTTATGCTGCTTAGAGAGACGCACCTCACACGCAAATACAACTTTTAAATAAAAGAGTACGCCTTCTACCGCACAGATCATCCAGATGGTAAAGCCCACGGCGGTACCGGCGTCCTAATCAGAGAACGCATCAAGCACCATTTTCACCAAAGGTATTCAACTAATTACTTGCAGGCTACGTCTATTAAAGTGCAGTCAGGTAGCGGAAACCTTTCCATAGCCGCTGTCTACTGCCCGCCTCGCTTTACAATTTCTGAAGGTCAATTCATGGATTTTACAACTCACTTGGAGATCGCTTCATAGCTGCAGGAGACTATAATGCCAAGCATACGCACTGGGAATCGTGTCTCGTGACTCCCAAAGGAATGCAACTATATAATGCAATCATAAACTTGAGCAACAAATTGGACTATGTTTCCCCTGGTAGCCCACATATTGGCCAGCAGACCCCAGAAAGATGCCAGACTTAATAGACTTTGCAGTGACTAAAAATATTTCACGCAACATAATAAGTGCCAAAGCGCTTTCGGATCTTTCATAAGACCATTCGCCAGTGCTTATAACTCTTCTTCAAAGCCCAGAAATTACCGATCATCCCCACAGGCTGACGTCGCACAGAACTAACTGGCTTAAATATAAGAAATATGTAAGTTCCCACATTGAACTAACCCCGCAGCTCAACATCGAAGCGGATATCGACTGCTCTACTGATGCTCTTGAAGACGTACTCACTACAGCAGCCACTATTTCAACACCGCAACAAATTTAAAACTAATATTGAACAGCTTGTCCTGGAAAAGAGGCGTTTGCGACGTGCTTGGCAAACCAACAGATCGCCATCTTCACAACAACGTTTTAAGGAAGCCACTCGCTTACTTAATCGAGCTCTGAAACAAGACGCTGAAAACGCACAACTACGGTACATCGAAAACTTTCGCCAACCAGTACAAGGCATCCTTTGTGGAGGGCTCACTCAAACCTGAGCTTTCCAATCGAAACAGTCACCCCGATAAGAAAATCATCGGGTTGCTGGGCCCGCAGCGATGAAGATAGAGCCGAAACATTTGCTTTACATCTTTGAAGAGTCTTCCAGCCAAACCCGGCCACTAGTCCACTTGTCCTACCACAAATTCAAACTAATACTTTATCTTTACCAACATTGTTTCAGCCAATTGAGATCGCAAAAGTCATTGGGAACCTAAAACCAAAAAGGCTCCGGGCGGTGACTTTATAACTCCAAAATGATAATTGAACTTCCAAACTCTGCTATAGACGTTATTTGTAAAATCTTCAATGGGATTATATGTCTCGGCTACTACCCAAGGAAATGGAAAAAATCTGTCATCATAATGATACCGAAGCCCGGAAAAGACCACACAGTCCCGTCATCCTACAGACCAATAAGTCTACCAAACTGTTCGAGAAATGCCTGCTAACACGCATAATACCATATCTGGAATGTTATCCCGGCTCATCAATTTGGCTTACCTCAAAACCATGGAACCATCGAACAAGTCAACCGAATAACATCAGAGATACGCACAGCCTTCGAGCATCGCGAATACTGCAGCGCAATATTCCTCGATGTATCTCAAGCTTTCGATCGAGTCTGGCTAAATGGTCTCATGCATAAAATCAAAACACACTTGCCCACATACACTCATAAGCTACTTGAATCGTATCTTTACAACAGAGTTTTCGCAGTAAGGTGCAACGCAACAACATCTGGCGACTACACTATCGAAGCTGGGGTTCCACAAGGAAGTGCACTTGGGCCTACTCTGTTTGTCCTTTATACAGCGGATATTCCTACAACCGAGCGACTAACAACATCCACGTTCGCTGACGACACTGCGATCCTAAGCCGCTCGAGGTCCCCAACCCGAGCAACAACACAGCTAGCAAATCACCTCATGGTAGTTGAGAAGTGGCTTTCTGACTGACTTAACGAACAAAAATGTAAACACATAACTTTAACTCTCAACAGTCAAACATGCTCTCCAATATTCTTGAATAGTACGCAGATTCCTCAAGTCAACGAAGTAACATATCTCGGCGTCCACCTCGATAGACGACTAACCTGGCGAAGACACATCGAATGCAAGAAACTCCATCTAAAACTAAAAACCAGCAGCCTTCACTGGATTTTAAACGCCCGATCGCCACTGCGTCTGGACTACAAGGTCCTGCTCTACAACTCCACTCTCAAGCCTATCTGGACATATGGCTCCCAGTTGTGGGGGAACGCGAGCAACAGCAACATAGACATCATTCAGCGAGCACAATCGAAAATCCTGAGAACTATCACTGGGGCACCATGGTATATTCGCAACCTTAACATCCACAGGGATCTCGGCATTCTTGCAGTAAAAGATGAAATAGAGAAACAAAAGGCGACCTACAATAAAAAACTTACTGTGCACCCAAATCATCTGGCAAGAGGCTTGACTCGGGTTTCCAGCAGAACCCGCCTGCATCGGAACGACCATCCAACCCAGCACTAATTATCAGGGACATTTAACTCTGTGCCAGTCATATGACTGTTAGTTAAGTTATTTATATAAGATTTAATACACATATTGTTAGTCTCGTAAAGGAGAATATTCAATAAACAACAGCAAAGTATTAAAAAAAAAAAAAATCAGTGAACTTTGATGCCGATCAAAATTAAACATTAAATGCGTCATTATATACTAGTGCCTTGCTGAACCCGGACTTGGGAATCCGTAAGACCCTATGCATTACATTACACCGCTCTTAATATTGGAGGCCAGAGGGGGAGTTTCATTTCCCCTACCTCTGTGTACTTTTTCTAGACTTTGTTCCGTTAGAACTCCCATCGGGAATTACTCAGCAACAGTTTGTTGATTTTTAACATATGTCTTATTGATTACATATTTTTGGGATGTGTTGATTTTCCATTATTTTTAAGTCTTCTTTAAGTCGTAAGTGACCCACTTTTCATCGCCAGCCACCATCCGCTTCAAAAACGGGTTGATTTTGTTGCGATTCAGGAGCGATTCGCATGCATCCATACGGTCAAAAATGTTTTTTTGCGTCAAGTCGTGTGGCACCCATACATCGAGCTTCTTTTTGAATCCAAGCTTTTTCAAATGGTTTATAACGGTTTGATGACCCATGCCCAGCTCTTGGCCGATGCTACGGCTGCTACTATGCTGGTCTCTTTCGATCAATTCAGCGATTTTATCGCAATTTTCCGCAATTTTTTTTTCAGGACTTCCGGACCTTGGCACATCTTCGACCACCTCTGCACCAGAACGAAAACTTTGAAACCATTGTTGTGCGGTGGAAATGGAAACTGTATCGGGTCCATAAACTGCACAAATTTTATTGGCAGCATGAGATGCATTTTTGCCTTTATCGTAGCAGTACTGTAAAATATGCCGTATTTTCTCTTTATTTTGCTCCATGTTTGCGACGCTATAACTCACGAACGACTAAAACAAACAACAATAAATCAAAAAGCTATAGCGTGAACCGATGCGACGAATAAAACTAGAACTACGCGCTTGCAAAGACACACAGCGAAAATACCGCAAGACTTTTTTTACAACCTTATATAATACCCTTGGCAAGGGTATAACAATTGCTTAAATTTTGTGTTATTATATTACATTTCAATTTATAAACGAAGCCGTTTCGCCGTCGTTTACATCGAATCAACCCCACTACCTACTATTTTTTATATTCTCACCTTTATGTCGGGCATCCTCCTCCAGTTCACCATCGGATATTTCCTCAAAGTCCAGCACTTCGTCAATCACTTCCTCCACCTTAATCGGATGGCTAGCTACTATGCCATTGACACTTGTCTCGGTGATCTTTGCCTCCTGTGCTGCATTGTTAGGGTCCATTTCCTGCCCCATTTCTACTGTTAGCTCACTTTTGGGTCGTAACACCTTGTCCGTTTTGTTAAGGATATCATCGTCGCTGTCACTTATTTCGCTCAACTCACCCTCAGCGGTGCTGAGATGAGGCTCCAGCTTAACTGGATCTGCGGCGGATGTCAGGGAAGTCGGGTTTAGATTAGGAACTGGGGAGTCGTCCTGAGCACCAAGTTCCGGTGTTCCAGCGGAATCCTCAGAGGCTTCCTCTTGCTTGATGCTCACCACATTCAGTTTGCTCACCTAAATGAAGGAAAATTATTTATTACTTCTTTTGTTTGTAATATTAAACATGTACTAAAATAATTAAATTGTCGCCAATTTGTTTATAAATAAATAATATTTGTTGTATTTTATTATCGCGAAAGTATCGTATGTACAAATATCCTTATTATTTCAGGATATATCGATATTTTTTAGCAAAATGTAAGTCACTTGTTAGTACAGCTAAACTCTTTAAAAATTTGGCAAAATGCCACTCTCTGCTGAATAAAATAAAAAAACCTTCTCCGGTAAAATTGAATTATTCAACATACGATACTTTTGCAAAAATCCGTCGATATGTACACTGACAAGTAAAACTACAAACTATAAACTATAAACTATGCTAACACTCCAACGGTATGTATCTCGTTTTTTATAATCTGCATGCTAAAGATTTTGGTCTTTATTTGTTGCTCACTTAATTTTCTGTTTTTATACCCGGTACCCATAGGGTACAAGGGTATTATAAGTTAGTGCCAATCGAGAATGTATGTAACAGGCAGAAGGAGGCATCTCCGACCCCATAACGTATATATATTCTTGATCAGCATCACCAGCCGAGTCGATTTAGCCATGCCCGTGTGAAACAACAGATCTCAGAGACTATAAGAGCTAGAGTTACCAAATTTGGTGACAACATTGGAATCAATAATCAAGTTTGTTTTAGAATTTGGCCACGCCCACTTTCGCCCCCGTCAATCGTAAAAAAACTTTATATAAGCTATAATTTTCGGCTTAAAGTAAATAGATAAGTAGGCACTCGCGGACGTTTTCTGAAAATTTGAGTAGAATCGGATGATAAACATGGAAGTTATTAAACACTTAAGTTTCTGTGAATGTTGCTTCTTCTTCTTTTGAGCCACAAAGGCAGTAGCGAAAAAAAGTCTTGCGTGCTTTCGGGCACAGTATTAATTCGTAATGCAACTGCATACATCTGCAGAATTTGATTTTTTTTACCGTTGCTCAAAATGTTTTTAGCAACATTTGTGTTCATTTGTCAACATTTTGTTTTTTCCATGTCCGTGTGCTATTTAATTTCACAATACTTTGGGTACCGGGTATCTCAAAGTCGGTCACACTCGACTGTACCTTTCTCACTTGTTTTTTTTTTAAGTTTAAACCATTTGATTTGTCAGAAGAAGAATTTTAAGGTTGTGTTCCATTTTAAGTTTAGTTACTACAACTAAAATTTGATTAAACTTTTTATATTTTATTATATAATAAAAAAAATTTCCAAAAACAATCTGAGGCTTCCCTCATTAATTTGGACAAAGGATAACAAAGATGCTGACTTGTCACTGTGAACGGCAGTCTACGTAGTGACGATGAGCACCGAGACCGTGGTGAGCAAGGCTACTACAACTACGTCAAAATAAAAGCACCGACGCTAACTTTAGGAAAATATTGAATACACCTTTACAAATGGGATACCATAGCTTATCAAGGAATGAGACAAAAATTATAATCATATCTTAAGTTTTCAAGTTATTAAAGAAACTTTCCCAAAAATTATCAAAATTGGCGGATAAAATAAGAGCACCATATGTAAAAAATTATTTTAAAATAAAAAAAATTTAAAAAAAATTAGATAAAAATAAATAAAAAAATTTATGAGGCTATCATATTGAAGTATTAAAACTTATTTAACTTCATAATGCAATATTAAATAAAGTAAGTTTTTAATTTTTTTTCGTCATTTTATTTTTGTTTTAATAGTTTTTATGAATGTTCAACATCTTAAGAATATAAAGTCAAAATATAACTTTGATTGGAGCAAAAATAACAATGTAATGGGTAGTTGAACAGAAGTCATTCCATGTTCGATGTTCGGGCAGCCAAAAATTTAAGGCGCTCTCCTAAAAAGTTCCATTTTTAAAATCGGTGTACACGATTACTCAAAATCTACTTGACCAATTGTTTTGAAATTTTGCACACAGCTTCTGCAACTAATTCTCCAGGTATGACCGTCGGTGTTTTTATACATATATTTTATTTTACAATTCAACTTTTTTTAGTCAAAAATTGTTTTTTTGACTTCAAGCTTTGATGAAAAATCAAAAAAAAAATAAATGAAAAATAAATCCACGGTGATACTTTGGGACAATTATCCTTTAACTAATGCATTTTCTTTTTTTTTATATTGGACGATTCTGTGGACAGTTAGGATATACACTGTAAATCAAATTTTTTTTGAGGGGCCACGGAAGATTCCCTATAACTCCTATACCTACATATTTTTCAATAAAACATTTTTAGAAAAAATGTCTAAATGTTACGTTATCATATGTCATTTAAATTAATAAACTAGCTCAAGCCGTTTCTCCACAACAAATTTTTGAAAAGTGGTCTGTTTTACTCCAAATGAATGGCAAAAAAGCCGGATTCGAACACACAATGCTCGAAATGAGTTGGGTGAATTTGAATGGAAAGCCACGCGGGTATGAGTGAGTGAGTGCGCTTACCGACGTCTCAGTGGGCCGACGTAACACGACAAAAACGAAGTGAATGAATGAAAACGAGAAGGAATAAGGCGACTTATTTTGAATACATTCGAATGCTGGTCAGAAAAAAAAAAGAAAGCAAAACAGAAGTCAATGAAATTGCTGTTTTTCATTATTTGACTTCATTTAAATTTTATTTGATTCGCTATAGACTGAAACATGTTAAGATTATATTAGAATGTAAAAACATAAGAAATATTCATCCATTCGCTGCACGGTACATAAACAAACAGACCGACGGAATCCGAATTATTCGAATAACGCAAATATTTTCAGCTGTGCCAAAGTTTTCATTCCGTTTTATTCTCTTTCATTTCACTCATTATACACTCTTATTATACGAGACTCAACACGGACTCATATTAATAAAACTTCATTTCATTGTGTGCACGGCACTCATTCAATTGAATTCAATTCGAATGCGTTCAGTTCAATGTATGTTCTGAGTGATGCCATGCAGATGTTTAGTTTTTATCTACCTCCTTAGTAGAAAAAGCATGCCAATATCCGTACACTTGGGCCTCCATACTTAATAGCTGTTGTGGTATTTTGTGCTTTTTAGACGTCGGACATACAATCTGTTTCCACAAAAAAACCCACTTTGCTCTTATCTGTCCTCGAAAAATGCCTTAATTTTTAGTACGTCGAATTTTCATTTTCCCAGGCTAATGTCCTGTCTCTAGCAATATGTCTCAAATGGGTGGGTTCCAATTTGGGCTGCAGACTTTTGGGTTATGTTGCCTGAGATATGTGTGAACTGTTTGCTATATTGCATTCCTTTTAGGCTACTTTCAAGCTCAGTAGAAGACTTGAAAGGATCCATCTTGCTCTCAGGAATCTAGTATTCGCATGAAAAGGGGTCAGGAATCGTTTTTGTTCACGTTTTCCTGTCGTTGCCTTCAATTTGATGGATGAGGGAGCAAGTGCTATCTGGACCGTTGTTAGTGGGCCAAAGTAATCCCACCTACTCGCAACCATTGAGCCTCGGAAACTTTCAACATCACGTATTCAGTAGCTTTGAAGATATTATATATTGTTTTATTATAATATCTTAACAATGAACCAACTTTTCTGTTTGATTTTCATTAAAATTTTTTTTTTAGTTATTATCTCGATTTTTCGCAGTGCACTGCGATTTACGTATTATTATAATGATTTTACAATTGTTATAATTTTGATCAGAAGTTTGCAACGCAGTGAAGGAAGAATCTTCGACCCCATAAAGTATATATTCTTGATCAGTAAATGGCGTTTCAATTTAAATATAGCCATACGTATAAAATTTCATTCAAGTCGGACTAAAACTTAGTGAGTTGTCTTTTAATTTAAATGTATGTAGCTATACATTTAGAATATCATCCAAATCGGACCACTATATTTTATAGCTATATCAACGCTTTTCGTTATATTTAAAGATTTCGGTTTATAACGATATATAAGATTACTTATACCCATAGGGTACAAGGGTATTATAAGTTAGTGCCAACCGAGAATGTATGTAACAGGCAGAAGGAGGCATCTTGAACCCCATAAAGTATATATATTCTTGATCAGCATCACCAGCCGAGTCAAATTTGCCATAACCGGCTGTCCGTTCGTGTGATACAACAGATCTCAGAGACTATAAAAGCTAGAGCCACCAAACAGTATTGTAATCCGTTGCACGCAGATCAAGTTTATTTTAGAATTTGGCCACGCCCACTTCCACTCCCGAAAATCTTAAAAAACGTTATATAAGCTATAGTCGTTATTTTCAGCTTAAAATAAATAGATAAAATAAATAAATAGGCATACGCAGACGTTTTCTGAAAATTTCAGTAAAATCGGATGATAAACATGCGAGATATTAGCAATAAGGTTAGAATTTTAACACACCCCCTAAGACGCTGCTATTGCAAGCTACATAGCCTGTAGCCGTCTAGGTCGTGGGTTCAATCCCTGACCGCGCCAGAGCTTTTTTTCGTTTTTTTTTGTTGTTTTTTTTTTTTGGCATTGTGGCATTTCTTCCTTTTTTTTAGTTATTATACCCGGAGAACAACAAGAAAAAAATTGTAAGAAAAAAATGCAAAAAAAAAAATATTTTGGTTTTGTGTGGGATTGAGCTCGGCCGCTTAGACAACTGAGCCCTTACCTAAATTACATATGGAGCGCCATTTTCATACTAAGTATGCTGAGACAACTGTTAACCTTATTTTGGCAGGAACTGAAATAAAATGTATTAACAGAATAAAAAGAAAAAAAATTAAAAAGCCAGAAAATAAAAATTATAAAAAAAATTCCTTGATTTTGCGGGATTTGAACTCGGATCTTTCTTGCATAAAAATCGCTTGCCCACCGCTGAGACCTCTAGGCTATGCTATTTATTACGTAATTGCCAGCGATTGTCACACCTAATAGCATCTACATTTTCTTAATGAAAATATGCTTTTTATTGTAAGAGATGCACAAGCGTGTGTGAAAGAGAAATCGACTGTTGACCCAAAAAATGGCGACAAATCTGTAGAACAAAAAGAGCAAGAAATAAAAAAAAAAAATAAAAATAATCAACTTTTATAACCCAACTTTGACTGAATTGATATAAAATGGTTAATTGGAATTAAAAAGAGAAACAAGAAAGAAAGCTAAGTTCGGTAAACCGAAGTTTGTATACCCTTGCAGTCTGCAATTGGATCATTGAAAATCGATCCATTTTAGTAATGTTGAAAAAATATCAAATTATGTAAAATTTGTAAATTTTACATTTTACATGTAGAATTTTACATTTTCATAGAAATCGACCGATCCCTTCTATGGCAGCTATATGATATAGTTGTCCGTAATTCTATAACTTAAAAAAACGCCTATACCTCGAAATTTATTTAAATTCGTTGAAAAACAGAGAAGTTAAATTTTTTTTACATTAATTTCGCCATCATTTCTATGGCAGCTATAGGATATAGTGGTCCGTTCAGACATATATACTGCGTGCTAAAGAAATAAGACTATGCTAAAAATTTCAGCCCGATAGCTCAAAAACCGAGAGACTAGTTCGCATAGAAACCGACAGACAGACGGACAGACAGACAGACAGACGGACATGGCTAGATCGACTCGTCTGGTGATGCTGATCGAGAATATATATACTTTATGGGGTCGGAGATGCCTCCTTCACTGCGTTGCTAATATCATGGCAAAATTATAATACCGTCTGCAAGGGTATAAAAATAATGCTTTTTATTGTAATAGAGATGCTCAAGCACCAAATCTGTAGAACAGAAAGAGCAAGAAATGAAAAAAAAAAAACAATAATCAACTTTCATAACCAGAACTGATATAAAGTGGTTTAATGGAATGAAAAAGAGAAAAAATAAATAAGAATATAAAAAAAAGAAATTAAAAATTTTTTTTTTTTAATTTTGCGAAATTTTAACTCAGACCTTTCTTGCATATTAAACCTTTGCCAAGAGCGTAGACCGCTAAGGCTATGCATGGGAGCTAATTTGAGCGGCGATTTTTTTTAAGAAGTATTAATGTAGTATTATATAGTATGTATTATTTCAAATTTCGAGCACACTCGACTGTAGCTTATTGTTATTTATATTTACTTACTTATTATTTATATTACTTGTTATTTATATTTTTATTATTATCTGCTAGGGTATATTAACTTCGGCTTGCGAAGTTAGTTTTTTTTCTTGTTTAGGATCAAAACAATTAAATCTGCTAAAAACGGGCTCTCTCAAGGCAATTCGGCGAAACTTAAAACATTTGTTAGAAAAATGTTGTATTGGTGCTATTATTTTTTTCGGTCCTTTTAACAAAATTCTAAAAAAAAAAAATATTAAGACAGGAAATTTAAGAACTATAGCATATTTTAAGGTTAGCGGGAATACTAAACAATAAAATAAAAATCGAAATTAAAGAAAAAACCAAGTGTAACCAAATTTTTTTATTAAGATCAAAATGTGCTCCAGCGGTGCTATTATTTTTTTCGCAACTGTATATAGAGCCGTAGAATTAAAAATCTACTACGATAGTCCGATCAGAAACATTTAAACCCTGATCCGAAGGTATTGTAAAGTTTTTTGAAACCACAGATTTTTCAAAATCGAAATAGTTCAGAAGAAATGATAGTGAAAGTGGAAAAATTAAATTTTTGAAAATTGGATCTGTTGTGGCCTGTGGAGAAAAATGTTCACATTTTCTAGCTTTAAATACGCGTCCATCGACACCTTCCGATACGATACTACGTTTAAATAACAAGATTTTACAACCTTTTCGTTTGTTGTCTGTCTGTTTGTCGGTATGTATGCAATCTTCGTTGTGGAGTCGTGGAACCACTTTTATTGTATTAAACAGCACGCGCTGACCAACTTTTGTTCTAGTTTTGCGGGAAAACAGCTAAGAAAGCTCGTTTCCTGCGTCCTTAATTTCTAAACGACATAAGTTACAGAAACGTGATATATGTCGTAGAAAATGTATTTTTAAATGCTTATAGCTTTTTCTTGACATAATATATCTAAATATAATAACTAAGAATTTATATTTAAAATTAATATTTTTTGCAAAAACGGCTCTAACGATTTTGAAAGTAACTCGAAACATTATAGCCCTTGAGATTGTTCAACTTTTGGTATATAACATATGTCTCCGAAATCACGCGTTTTCGAGATATTACCCATCAAGATTAAAATAAATGATCATATATAGTTTACTTTTTTTTATACATACGTTTTTTTACTATACATACATGTTAAAACAAGTGAGAAAGCTACAGTCGAGTGACCGACTGTGAGATACCCGGTACCCAAAGTATTGCCCGTGAAATTAAATAGCACACGGACATGGAAAAAACAAAAAGTTGACAAATAAAGTCAAATGTTACTAAAAACATATTGAGCAACGTTCAAAAAAGAGTTATTCTGCATCTTTACGCAGCTGCATTACGAATTAATACTGCGCTCGAAAGCACGCAACACTTTTTTTCGCTACTGCCACCCAAAAGCTAAGTGCTCAGACACGCGAAATTATTCCTAAGAGGTGCGATAGAGCGAGAGAGCATGAAAGCATTAATTGTTTAATAACTTTCATGTTTATCATCCGATTTTACTCAAATTTGCAGAGCACGTCCGCAATCGCCTACTTATTAAGTATATCTATTTACTTTAAGTCGAAAATCACGCCTATAGCTAATAAACCGTTTTTATTTTTTCGGGGCGGAAGTGGGCGTGGCCAAATTTTAAAACAAACTTGATCTGCGTGCAAGAGATTCCAATGTTGTCACTAAATTTGGTAACTCTAGCTCTTATAGTCTCTGAGATCTGTTGTTTCACACGGACGGACAGACGGACAGACGGACATGGCTAAATCGACTCGGCTGGTGATGCTGATCAAGAATATATATACTTTATGGGGTCGGAGATGCCTCCTTCTGCCTGTTACATACATTCTCGATTGGCACTAACTTATAATACCCTTGTACCCTATGGGTACCGGGTATAAATAGATGTAGAACCATATGCACAAATGCAAAAAACCAGGGATCGTATATATGATATGATGAGTTATGATTTAATAAAAATCAAAGGCCTAAAAATCGTCTGGGAAGTGCGAGCGAACGGAAGATCCTACAGAATATTTACCTATATATGTACAAATATGATCTACTCATCAATATTTATCGTTGATATATGTAACATATTATGCGTGTTTGTATGTAGCCCCCCATGATCGCTATGAAGCAAGTTGAGGTCTTTGGATACCTACGCATTATACATCAAATAAAAGGTATTGATGAGTAGATTCATATATATAAGTGCATGCATTCTGTAGGATCTCTCGTTCAAGAAATATTTTAATTCTTTACTCAGATTTTTCGTGACCTGTATTTTCATTATTCGTAATTTGCGCCAACTTGAGGTCTATAATCAACCTGATCTTCATATACAGAAATCAGATTTTTTGACCATTAATTGCCAGATACACAGATCGTTTTTGTCAGAAGACAAATGCAGCAGGTTTTGTTCATACAGCCTGTTTCACTCTTACCAAGGAGATCATCAGTGAACTTTGATGCCGATCGAACTTCAACATTAAATACGTCATTATATACTAGTGCCTTGCAGAACCCGGACTTGGGAATCTGTAAGACCCTATGCATTAACTTCTAATGCTTTTCGAGTTGTAGGCTTTGTGGAATTGGTGTACTTATTAGTTTGGCCAGGCCAAAAACGTCCATTCAACACAAATTTAAACATAGCATTAAAAAAAAAAGCGGAAACCCCCTCTAATTTTTTATATTAATAGTTCGAAATACTGTAACTTTACAAAGTACAAATGATTGGCAGGCAAACATTCAAAAAGAATCGAGAAATAACTAAACAAAGTAGCACGATGCCCATGTACCTATTATTTTGGCCAGTAGTGAATATTTGCTTGTTGTGAAAAAAAAATTGTATTAGGATTCGAGAAATATTTTTGAAGTTACAGACAAAATTTGAAAGTCTCTCTCTTTAAACTCGTTTTTCTCAAACTATGTTTTTCAAGTCAATGAGCACGATGTCTCAAAAATTAACTTTTTTTTTTAGAAGCTGCCATCAAAGACTTTTTTTTCATACACTAACAGAATCTATTTCTCTTTTTGATGACAGATGATTCTATCAATTGGTATCGTATTCACCGCGGGACACTTTTTTTTCGAGAACCCTTGGGAAATAAGCAGCAGAGGCAAAAAAAAAAAAAAAAAAATGTTTACCAATAAAATATATTTCTTATATAAGTTATTTCTTATTATAAGTGGCCAACCGAGAATGTAGCTTACAGGCAGAAGGAGAAATTTGCTAGCTCTAGCTCTTATAGTCTCTGTTGTTTTATACAGACGGACGGATATGCGGGAGGAGATAGCTGAATCGACTGGTTGGTGATCCTGATCAAGAATATATATATATAATTTATGGGATCGATAAGTGTTCTTCTGCTTGTTACATACATTGTCGTTTGGCACTAAACTATAATACCCTTCTGCCCTATGGGTACCGAGTATAAAAAGTTTAGCTAACTTCGAACATTGGTTTACGAGATTGCCAGGAAATACAGAAGTTCCACTGTTTGAGAAAATTGGTTTGGCTGGTAAAAAAAAAAATTAAATGCTATAAAAAACGGTTTGCCATTTGAATTTAGCTGGTCTAGCTGCATAAAGATAAATTGGGAATTTGGGAAATGCTAATTTTGCGGTCTTTCAGTGGGAGGATTGAAAATTCGTTTCTTAACGTGCATCTTTGACTGAAAAGAAGGCATTTATCAAAAAATTTAGTCGATAGATCAAAGGTAGGACAGAGGGATCTAGACGTAAAAAAGGACTTACACACCAATTAATACAAATAAACAAAATGTGGGAAAAAACTTAAATGACCTGGGCAAGTATTCCCGGATTTGTGGTGGCGTTGGCCGCACTTTGGGCGGCCGCCTTAGCCGCTGCCACGGCCGTGGTTGCAGCAGCTACAGCGCTCGCTTGGGCAGCTGCGTTGGGTTTTCCGGGGTTTCCAAGGAGAGGGTTTAATAGCGGCGTCTGCGTGGGTGAAACTAGCGATGGATGGGGATGCTTCTTAAGAAAACTGGAGGCGGAGCTAAGTATACTTCCTACATCTCTGCCACCGCCGCCGCCTAATCCTCCACCATCTCGTGATCCGTAAGGTAATCGTTTGAGGGCGAATGGCCGGGAATACCCACCAGGCGGGTGCACTGGCAGTGTCATCAGCGGCGGCGGATGGGATCTGTAGCCAGGTCGCTCGCCGTGGTCTCCATGACCGTGACCCCCGCGTCGGAAGCCTCGGGCGGAGACTCTATCTCCTCTGGAATGCACATGATGATGCGGTGAGGCTGGATGTGGATGAGAGGGCGGTGGGGCATCGTCATTGTCCCGCCAATCTCCGAGGGAGTTGGCGGAGGTTTGCTGCTGCCAGGCGCGCGGCTTATCCCGCTGATCGTGCTCCAGCCAAGCGGGCTCGTTTTTAATGTTCATGGCCGGCCTATCGCCCCCAACACTGCCATTTCCAGTGTTTGGATGATCCTCACGATCCCGCTCGCGCTCTCGATCGCGCTCTCGCTCTCTTTCTCTTTCCCGCTCCCTCTCGCGCTCGTCGGCATCCCAGTCCGGTTCTGAGGCGGAGTGGTGTTGCTGCGATGGCGGTCCTCCGACCGGATGCGACGGGAGCTTGCCACGCTTGGGTCCCCCCACAAAGCCGCTGGGGCGACCGGGTGTTCCACTTGGCCCTCCCGGAAGGCCAGGCCCTCCTCCGCCGCTGCCGCCACCCTCCTCCTCCCAGTCGCGTTCCCACTCCGGCCGGTAGTCGCCACGCGGCGGTCCGAGAGGGCGCTCCCTTTCTCGATCGCGTTCTCGTTCCCGCTCTCTTTCTCTCTCGCGGATTAGACGCTCCCGTTCGTCGGGGTAAAGGCCATCGTCTGGCTCTAGTTCGCGGTACTCGCGTCCTTGCAACTCTCGGTCCCGCAGCTCTCGGGCCTCCAACCAAGCATCACGCTCTCGCGACGAAAACCGCGCGTCCAGATAAGCGCGCTTATAGGCTCTGTAATTTGACAAATTATTATTATTATTAGAAAAAGTTCAGTTTTCATCTGTGGCATCTTTTACGGAATACTGAATACAGTATGTTTAAAAAAAATCACCTTTGACATGGCCTTAGTTAGTACTTAGTAATATTTAATTATAAAATGGAGTTTTTATTTTAAAAATTTCAAGCTTGAAGACTTGTCAATACAAAAAGTAAGAAATTTACAGTCGAGTGTGCTCGACTGTGATATATCTAGTACCCATATGCGTTTATCAGTGACACGCCTAGTCTAAATGGCTTTAAGGTGTTAGAATGTAGAATTAAAAAAAAAAAATTATAAATATTTACATATTGAGTTACTTATGTATGTATATACATATGTATCTTCTTAATGACGTACATATGTATGTATGCACTTATAATGCCTTAAGCGCTTAAATATTTAACAATTTTATTCCTGAAGTTATATCAATTTGAAGTAATCACATTTGCTTTAGCTTACTCCTGTTATGTTACTTTAGCGATTTTTTAAAACATGGTTTTTACAATTGGCACGATGTATACGAAGCGATTTCGATTTTTTTTTTATTTTGACTTAAATTTTTGACGTCATTTTTAGCTATTCATTATCTTCTTAATGACGTACAGAATTTTTGATATTAGAGCAATTTTAAATTAACAAAAATATATATATATTTTTTTTTTTGACAAAATTGACCTTTACTGCCATTCGAGAATTTATGTAACAGCAAAGAGTATAAAGTCATATAGAAGGCAACTTTAATAATAACTTTGCCTGTCATGCGCCTGTTGGCGAGGGGAAAGGGGGAACATTTGCTTGTTTCTATTTATAGCTTTCGTTTATTGCGTGCACACTTCATGAGTGTTGAGTTTTGTTAGAATGTGCGCTAACGCGGCAACACATTTTTGTGATTTTGATAGAGCGAGGGCCAAACAACTCTAAAATTCGAAAAGGTTTTTCTACACTGCGCTTTCAACTCGGTCTATGGTCGTGCTGGTCAAAGCCTTGGTCAGCTTTACGGATGGGGGATCGATTCCTAGCTTAGGTTAAAACTTTTTTAGTTTTTTTTCTTTTATTATGAATGGAACATATTGGTTTTTTTTTATACCCTTCCTTGCAGAGGGTATTATAATTTTGATCAGAAGTTTGCAACGCAGTGAAGAAAGCATCTCCGACCTCATAAAGTATGTATATTCTTGATCAGCATCACCAGCCGAGTCGATTTAGCTATGTCCGTCTGTCCGTTGCTACGCAAACTAGTCTCTCAGCTTTAAAGCTATCCGAATGAAACTTTGCAGAAAGTCTTGTTTCCATTGCAGCTAGTATATATGTCGGAACGGCCGAAATCGGACCACTATATCTTATAGCTGCCATAAGAAAGATAGGGCCAACATGTCATATTTTCGCTGTTCTTGAAGGTATTGGCCTTCAGTTCCTTCAGTTATATTTCATGCAAATCGGACCGGAATATCTTATAGCTGTCAAAGGAACGATCGGTCCGAATTAGACGCTTTCCGTTGTTTTTAAAGATTTCGGATTAAAACGATATTAAGGATTCAGTATTTTTATTTTATTTATTATCTGCAAGGGTATATAAACTTCGGCTTGCCGAAGTTAGCTTTTTTCTTGTTTAAATTTATCTTGTGCCAACACGTAAAATGTATGATGTAAAAACATATCAAAACATATTGATCTTGATCTAAGGAAACTTATTGTAAAGCTTCGCGATGACACTCCTGTTTACAAAGGGTTCTTTGAAATGTTTTTTCTTGTGACAAAATTAGATAAAAGCGTCAAAAATTAGCCATATATTGTGCTTTAATCAGATATTTTAAAAATCATCGACATTTAAATAAATAATTGGGCCCGACCGTTTCTATGGCAGCTATAAGATATAGTTATCTGATTTCGCTCGTTCCGACATAACATATACGAAGTGCAATAGAAAGAAGACTATCTGCAAAGTTTCATTCAGATCGCCCAAAAACTGAGACTCTTGTTTGCGTAGCAACGGACAGAAGGACATACTTTATGGTGTAGGAGACGCTTCCCTTTGCTTGTTACATACATTCTCGGTTTGCACGAAGTATATATAATACCTTTGTGCCCTAAGGATACGGGGTTTAATTATCACTTTGACAGAGAAAACGATAATGATAATAATAATGGTCGATACCGTTAAAGCCTAGGATTAAATTAAAATGTAGTAATGGAAAAAACATAGAAGATTTAAATATACATATGACAAGTTGCGGGTGAAATAATAGTACTGCTGGTCTAGTAAAAAGTTTTCGGGCTATACCTTCCTAATGCGTTGACAAATCCAATTAATTTCTGCATATTAGCAGTTTTCAATATCTGCTCTCCCAATTTAGCACGTAGCGCAAGTGTCGGAGAATTAGTTTAAATAATTTAATGTACTACATTAATCTCTAATTTGTGGCGTTAAGCATTACTTTAGAATATTATCAAACAGATTTTACAATTTTTATCTTCTTCGATTACACTAGTTTACACTCAAAATGCTCCAAGCCTGTTGATGCGAAATTCTGGTAGAGTTGAATCCTCAGATCACGAAAATGGCTTTAATTTTTTTTCTGTGGATACGTTTTTTTCCTCATTTTACGTTTCTCATTTCATAGCTCGAGTTGTAGCCAACCAATTTAGCCGTCGAATGTTTTATTTTAAAGGTAACCTTTCGATTTTTATACACCTTATGTATATTGGATAAGAACTTTGTGTGCTGGAGCTTGATAAACTTGAAAAAAGTGCAAATTTCAATTCGGTAACTCAAATGTTAACATGCTCTACATATATAAATATGTGAAGGTTTTTTATTAAGTACCGCTCGCCTAGCTCATACGGTTGGACTTATCGATATGATTCTTTTTATATCCTTCGTTCTTGGTTAAAGATGCACGCTAAGAAAGAATTTTTTGATCGGTAAAAATTTGCATTTCAAAGTACTCTCAGCTTTAACCAGCCGTTGTCAACCAAACGGATGGCTTAGAAGTTAGACTGTCAGCATGCGACCGGGAGAACGGCCAGCGCGCGGCCGTCCTTATTTTTCTTATCTTAAGATCTTTCTTGTTTTGTATTATTTTTCTGAATGGCTGGATTATTTGTTTGTTTTTCTTCTATGTATGTCTTGGTTTTTTTTTCCGAAGCTTGGAAGGTTGGTTTAAGTTTCACTTAAAGTTCTCAAAATGCCGGGGGTCAGCGGCCCAAAAGCAGTTTGCAGTCGCGAGCAGTAAAATATTATCCTAACTTATACTTTATATTTTTCCGCTGCTTGACACCAAAGTCTCATTAAACCCAATGCAACTATACGGGGCATTGGCGCCGATGGTTGGAGTGTGACTCTCGATCAGATGGATCGGGGAAAATCTGGTTCGATCCCGGGTGAAATCCTTAGTAGAAATCTACTACACTTTGTTTTTATACGTACGCCCAGAAATAATTATTTTCAGATTCTCTTTAACTACTCATTGTAAATAGAGAATGCAGTTACTAATGTTACTGCAGTTACTTATTCCGTGAGTAAAATTAGTACAATTCATCAGTTAGAAACAGGTTTGGGGAACGGGACCAGCAAATACCAATAGATTTTCTACAATCAAACGTATGAATTAATTATGGTTTATTAACGAATTGACAGTAAAGCAAAAAATCCATTAGTTTGGATGATACATTTTATTTTTATTTTGATATTTCAATAAATTTTGCAGTGCAGTGTGCAAGTATATGCCAGCAATATAATATGATTATTTAATTTAATTAAATCAATCGGTATATACAAATCTGACCAAAGAAAAGAATACTTTCCTCAGGGTATATTATCTTTACGGGCGAAGCCGCTATAGGATTACTAGTATTATATAGTTGTCCGATCTTAATAATATCAAAACCGAAATTCTAAAATTTCGAAACTTATAGAAATACATTTAAAAACTGAGAAGTTATATTTTATTTTACATTAATTTTCCGATCATTCCCATGGCAGCTATAAGATATAGTGGTCCGATTCCAGACGTTCCGAAATATATAGTAACTGCAAAAGAAAAAGGGCAACGGACAGACGGACATGGCTGGATCGACCAGACTGGTGATGCTGATCAAGAATATATGTATATACTTTTTGGGGTCGGTGATACTTCCTTCACTGCGTTGCAAACTTCTGGACAAAATTATAATACCCTGCAAGGGTATAATGATTTTTTTAAGCGCTTAAAGAGCTAAAGTTAGTTTTTTATGTATATAACAGGCAGAAGGTGGCGTCTCCGACCCCATAGAGTATATATGTACATATGGTCAAAAACAAAGTCGATAACGTTACGTTTGTACGTATATTTTAGTTCATATTTCCATAAGTGAAAAGCAAAAGTTCTGATATCTTATGTGTATGTGATGATATACTCTAAGACTTATATTTTGTTTTAACTCCATTTTTTTTATCACTTCTACCTTAAGAGTTACAAGAGCTTAAATTAGTCGGTAACGTTATCAAAATTTTTAAGTAAGTTAGGACTTAGGACTGTATTCTTTCGTTTAAATCAGCGAATCTAGCAATCCAGTCTTTTCTTCCTGTCCATTATTTTGAAGTTTAAGGTTAAAAGAATAAATATATATATTTGACTTGTAGATAAATATATTTTTGATGTTCCCACAGGCAAAAAAGTACAGTCGGTTACGTTACACAAAAAAACGGTAACGTTACGAAAACGAATTTCTATTTTATTCAAAGAATAAACAAAAGAAAAATATGTGAAAACTTTATTGCATTTTATTTGGTCACGAGTTTATTTCAAGTTACATATGGGACATTCCGTATCACCTCGGCCACCCCTGTTTTTTTTCGCTCTTAAAAAAAAAATGCATACAAACATTTTAAAGTGCTCCATGTCCATATAGTGACCCTTAAATATTTTTTCGTTACCATCAATACTTTTCGAGATAATCGCTGTTAGACAAAAAACTTTAAAAAATCATAGCATTGAAATGGTGCATGCAATTTGAAAGACAAAAAATAAAGTTATCCTTTTTCAAACATATTTTTCATAAAAAAAATACTAGACTAATCTGGGTTTAATATTAAGCGGGGTTTTAATAAAAAAAAAACTGTTTTTAATTTTTTATCGTCTTAGGGCCAGTCGATATTCGCTCAAATTTGTTTTTGCCAGATAGAGGAGGTTCAGATACATAAGAAACAAAAAATCTTAGAATGGTAAAAATGTGTTTGCTAGGAAAAATTAATTTATATTTATTGCAAAAAAACTGAAAAAACTTTTTTTCATTCGAAAAATATAACAAAATGAGACCATTTTAATAGTATCCTTGCTTTGGTTGAGTGGTTGCATTGGTTTTGAGTTAAATATGAGAGAATGTGAAAATAACTTAAAATAGTTGTTTGTTTTAATCAAAAATTATCACAAAACAAGAAAGAAAGCAAACTTCGGTAAGCCGAAGTTTGTATACCCTTGCAGTCTGCAATTGGATCATTGAAAATCAATCCATCGATCCAATATCAAATTATGTAAATTTTGTAAATTTTACATTTTACATGTAGAATTTTACATTTTCATATAAATCGACCGATCCATTCTATGGCAGCTATATTATATAGTTGTGCGACCTTAATGAAACTAAAACCGAAATTCTAGATCTTTAAAAAACAGCTATATCTCGAAATTTATAGAAATTCGTTAAAAAACAGAAAAGTAAAAATTTTTTTTACATTAATTTCGAAATCATTCCTATGGCACCTATAGGATATAGTCGTCCGATTTCGGTTCCGTTCCGACATATACACTGCGTGCTAAAAAAATAAGACTATGCTGAAAATTTCAGCCCGATAGCTCAAAAACTGGGAGACTAGTTCGCGTAGAAACCGACAGACGGACAGACAGACGGACAGACAGACGGACATGGCTAGATCGACTCGTCTGGTGATGCTGATCAAGAATATATTTACTTTATGGGGTCGGAGATGCCTCGTTCACTGCGTTGCAAATATCATGGCAAAATTATAATTCCCTCTGCAAGGGTATAATGAGATATTTATGCTTTACTCTAAAGTTCCCAATACTTTAGGTTATGTTCTTATAGACAAATGACAACTGGATGAAAAATTTGAAACAAAAACCATTTTTTTACTTGGTTTACTTTAACGCGTTTTTGACCATATATTCTTGATCAGTACCACCAACAGAGTCCACTTAGCCATATCCGTCTGTTCGTATCAAACAACAGATCTGAAAGACTATAAGAGCTCGAGCTCCCAAATTTGGTGACTTGAGCACGCAGATCAATATTGTTTACACATTAAAGTTTTTATCTCCACTTCGCTTGCTCCCGAGGTCAGATTTGACGCGGATGGCTAGTGGAGTCTAAAATCGTGGTTTCGAACTGAGGGGATGCCAAATTTAAACTTGTTTTTTTTATTTTTTATTTTATTTGTAGATTATTTTTTAAACTTTTTAAGTCTTCGATTGGTGTGCGGTAAAATCCATTTGGGTTAAGCGTACCACTAAGAAATGAACTAGTCTTTTAATTTAATGCCCAAAGCTCTGGGGTATCGCAAAGTTGTGCCCACTCCACTGTAGCTTTTTACTTGTTTTTCACTATTGATGTATAAAGATTTTACTCGTTTTGGAACACCGATTTTTGAGACCCAAATTTTTTCCATTTACTTTACTTACCTCTCTCGCTCCTCCTCGGAGTACATTTCTCTGGGATCCCGCATTCTGGGCGGATAATTCTCGGGTGGCAGCGGACTCATTTCTCTTCGCCGATATCTACGCATTTCATCAAGCAGACCGTGGCTGTGACGCTCCTCTAGATAATCGTGGTCTCGCTCATACGGATCCAGCTCCCGTTTATCCCGCACATGACGCCCGCCGCTGCCGCCGCCCCTCTCGCGCTCCCGCTCTCTTTCGACGGTATCCTGTGAACGCTCCCTGCTGCCGCCGTACGGCGGTATATCCAAGTCCCGCCCAAGACCACTTCGCTTCGCGCCGCCACCCTCCTCCTCCTCTTGTCGGCGCAGCTTCTCGCGTGCCAAGCGTTCTCGCTCCCGCTGTCGTTCTTGGCAGCGTGCTAGCGCTTCTGCGCGTTCCTTGTCCCTGGCTGCTTCCCGCTCAGCACGGTCTCGTTCTCGGTCCCTCCGATCTCGTTCCCTTAATGAGAAATCATTGCGTTCGCGTTCCCTTTCGCGCTCTCGTTCCCGCTCTCTTTCCCGTTCTCGTTCCAAGGATGGAGTGCGACCACGAGCTCGCGTCTGGATAATGATCTTTTCCCGTGACATCAGTTGATGATGCATACGCGAGGATGAGCCACCGCTTCCAATTCCTGAACCTAAACCTTTAATATAAACAGAAAGATTTTACGTTTAACAATTTAACAGTTGCGATCACTTTTAACATTAAAAATCCATAGGTTAAATGTTTAGGTTCTTTTTTTATGTTTAAAAACAAAATTATCAAAACAGCGAGTTTTCAAAATTTTATTGTGGCGAAATGGCTATTGTTAGTTTATAAATACTGTCATATAATAACTCAACATTTTGACATTTTTTGTACAACAAATTTTGTCAAGAAATATATGTATACAGGTTGGTTCATGATATAATTATAGAAGGTAGTCTCGTCGTGTGTTTAGCGTTCGGGTGTAGGGCCTTATTGAACACTTCATGTTTGCTCGTTGACGTGAAAGGCTGTGTGTGTACAAATTATATTATCTTTCATTAACCCTTATATGAAACAAAAAAATGGGTTTTCGCAATTTTTGTCGTAAACACGTCCAAGGCGCAAATTTTATTAATACACCGAAATGTTTGGTAAGGAGAACGTTGTGGGAGCCACATTTTGGAGTGCAGTCTTAGTGAGAACTCGAAAATTTTTGCGACACGCATTTTAGTGCTTCACAATGGAAGTCGATAACTAACTTTCCAGAGAAGGCGACTAAACAATGATGCTGTTCCGGAAAGAAAAGCAGAGCCGAAACCAGCAATTCCAAAATTAAGCTCCGCCGAATCGAGCTCTCAAATTAAAAATTATATTATAAATAAAGAGCTCCAACTTATTATTATAATAGGCCAGTTTTAACCCCAAACACCAAATAAGGGATAATACACATTTTCTATTGTCGTATACATTCGTTTCTCTCACACGAACTTTGACAGCCGAACTAGGGCCTTATTGTTCCGAACGAGGGCCTTATTTTTCCGACGCGACTACCTTCTATAATTGTATCATGGGTTGGTTCATGATATAAATTTAGAAGGTAGTCTCGTCGTGTGTTTAGCGTTCGGGTGTAGGGCCTTATTGAACACTTCGTGTTTGCTCGTTGACGTGAAAAGCTGTGTGTGTACAAATTATATCATATGTTACTAGCCCTTATATGAAACAAAAAAAAATGGTTTTTTGCAATTTTTGTCGCAAACACGTCCAAGGCGCAAATTTTATTAATGCACCGAACTGTTTGGTAAGGAAAACGTTGTGGGAGCGAATTTTGGTCTTAAAAATTAATTGGAAGAAAATTGACATTTACCTATCATGGGTTGGTTTGCGGCTTACACTGACCACAGAATCATCCGATATAACAAAACGAGTAGGAAAGCTACAGTCGAGTGTGACCGACGGTAAGATACCCGGTCCCCAAAGCGTTGTGGGTGAATGTTGCTAGAAATATGTTGAGCAACAACCAAAAAAGACAAATGTTGTTTTCGGGGTCGGAAGTGGGCGTTGTCAAATTTTAAAACAAACTTTATCTGCGTGTAACAGATTCCAACGTTTTTACAAAATTGGGTAACTCTAGCTCTTATAGTCTCTGAGATCTCTTGTTTCACACGGACGGACAGACAGACGGTTGGTGGCGATGATCAAGGACATACATATGTATATACTTTATAGGGTCGGAGATTTCTCCTTCTTCCTGTTACATGCATTCTCGGTTGGCACTAACTTATAATACCCTTTTACCCTATGGGGACCGGGTATAAAAAGAAAACAAGAAAGAAAGCTAACTTCGGTGAGCCGAACTTTGTATACCTTCGCAGTCTTCAATTTGATCATTAAAAATTATAAAACCGCTATATCTCAAAATTAATAGAAATACGTTAAAAACAAGTGGAAAAGCTGCAGTCGAGTGTGACCGACTGTAAGATACCCGGTACCCAAAGCATTGTGGGTGAAATTAAACAGCACATGAACATGGAAAAAAGAACCTTTTCTGACAAATGAAGACAAATGTTGCTAGGAACATGCTGAGCAACACCCAAAAAAGACAAATGTTGCTAGGAACATGTTGAGCAGCACGCACGTGCGCGCTCAAAACTTGATCTGCGTGCAATAGATTCCAATGTTGTCACCAAATTTGATAACTCTAGCTCTTATAGTCTCTGAGATCTGTTGTCTCACACGGACGGACGGACGGACAGACGGACATGGCTAAATCGACTCGGCTAGTGACGCTGATCAAGAGTATATATACTTTATAGGGTCGGAGATTTCTCCTTCTGCCTGTTACATACATTCTCGGTTGGCACCATCTTATAACACCCTTGTACCCTATGGGTACCGGGTATAAAAATAGAAGTGATACTTATTTTCCATTATTTTTTATGGCAGCTATAGGATATGGTTTTTCGATCTCGGCCCTTCCGACAGATAGACAGACAGAGATGCCTCCTTCTGCCTGTTACATACATTATTGGTTTGCACGAAGTTATATTACGCTTGTACCCTATGGGTACCGGGTATAAAAGGACTATTTTGCATTTTAAACCCCATATCTCCTGAGCCTTTTGATTGGAATATCGCTTTTTACGAGTGGACAATCGTAAGATGATTTCCAATTCTAGGTGACAGTGACACAGAACCTGAAATTAACAAAACTTTAGAAAAACACACACAATATTTCCTGACCAAAATACTTAGCTTACTTTAAGTAAACTATTGAGAAGTTTCCCGCTCTTTAAGTACACGGCGAACGGAGAGCAAATAGTGCTGACGATCAAAGACAAAGAGAAACAATAAGAGGCCCTCACGAAATTTTTTCTTCTCGTCAAAGACTTTACAACCGCAAACAGAGAGAGTGCAATGGATCGTGCAATATTGGGCGCAGTGGAACGGACACAAGATTTTCTGAAGAAAAATGACAACATTCTAATTTTAACTTCTGACAAAGGAAATAAAACCGTAGCAATGGACAAAGAAGAATAAAATCCAAAAAGACGGCACACCATTAAGACCAGTATGCTCCGCTATCGGCTACCCTTTATACGGACTATGCAGATACCTAATAAATATCATTAAAAACATCACAGCAGACTCCCAGTACAGCATAAAAAACTAAACAGAATTAAAGGAGATGAACGATGCCTACATATTTGACGACGAAAAACTTATTTCTTTTAACGTCATCTCACTTTTTCCTAGTATACCAATAGAATTAGTATTAACAATATTCAGTCAAAAGTGGCCAAAAATAACGAACCACACAAAAATTCCTAAATATAGTGCGATTCTGCATAAAAGAGAATAGATAGTTTAAATTTAAGGACACAATTTTTATACAGTTAAAGGGTATGCCCATGGGATCACCTGTCATTTTAGACATAGTCATGGAAGAATTGCTGCACAACACCACTAACAAATTTAGAAGACCACCAAGACTACTCACCAAATATGTGGATGAATTATTTGCTATAATTAAGGAAGACGAAATTACAAACACTCTGGACACACTAAATTCATTTGACAAAAACATAAAATTCACAAGCGAAGTAGAGGAACACGGAAAATGAGCTTAATTGAACCCGTTATATACCGATACGACAACAAATTAAAATTAAATTAGTATAAGAAACCGACAGCAACAGGAAGAATTATACATTTTTACTCAAAACACCCAAAAACAGTGAAAATAAATACAGCATTTAGTTGTATTAAAAGAATGCTAAACATTTCAGGCCCCATTTACCATGAAGAGACGAAAAAAAAAAAGCTATTAAGAGACAACGATTTTTCCAACCAAATAATAAATAAGAAAGCTAACTTCAGTAAACCGAAGTTTGTATACCCTTGAAGTCTGCAATTGGATCTTGTATATTGCTATAACATTTACCTACACATTTTACATTTTACATGTACAATTTTACATTTTCATATAAATCTGTAATTTATAAATCAGCTATATGCTATAGTTATTGGATCTTAATGAAATTAATGAAATTTCGTCATCATATCATTCCTATAGCAGCTATAGGATATAGTGGTCCGATTTCGTCCGATATACATATATACTGCGTGCTAAAAAAATAAGACTATGCTGAAAATTTCAGCCCGATAGCTCAAAAACTGAGACTAGTTCGCGTAGAAACCGACAGACGGACAAACGGACTTGGCTAGATCGACTCGGCTGGTGATGTTGACCTGCGGTGCAAATATCATGAAAAACGAGAAAGAAAGCTAACTTCGGTAAACCGAAGTTTATATACCCTTGCAGTCAGCAATTGGATCATGGAAAATCGATCCATTTTGGTAATGTAAAAAAAAATGTCAAATTATGTAAATTTTGTAAATTTTACATTTTACATGTAGAATTTTACATTTTATATGTAGAATTTTACATTTTCATATAAATCGACGGATCCCTTCTATGGCAGCTATATGATATAGTTGTCCGATCTTAATGAAATTAAAACCGTAATTCTAGAACTATAAAAATGACTATATCTCGAAATTTATAGAAATTCGTTGAAAACAGAGAAATTAAAATTTTTGTACATTAATTTCGCCATCATTCCTATGGCAGCTATAGGATATAGTGGTCCGATTTCGACCGTTCCGACATATATACTGCGTGCTAAAGAAATAAGACTATGCTGAAAATTTCAGCCCGATAGCTCAAAAACTGAGAGACTAGTTCGCGTAGAAACCGACAGACGGACAGACAGACGGACAGACAGACGGACAGACAGACGGACAGACAGACGGACAGACAGACAGACGGACATGGCTAGATCGACTCGGCTGGTGATGCTGATCAAGAATATATATACTTTATGGGGTCTGAGATGCCTCCTTCACTGCGTTGCAAATATCATGGCAAAATTATAATACCCTCTGCAAGGGTATAAATATAACTCAAAGAATATGACAATAAAAAGCTTTAAGGGGGTAGATGCACTTAGAATTTTTTAAAAATAGATTTTTTTTCATATTCTTACAGTATGATGTTTCAAGAATGGCTAAAATTTTTTTTTTCTTTTTGGAAAAATTAAGTTAAAGCATTGCATGAAAACTAAGTATAATTTATTTAGTAAAATAAATTTAATTGCTTTAAATAAAATTGGAAAACATACCTTTTTTACGCTTCTGAGTGCATTTTACATTTACATACCACATTTATCAGAAAAACTTATAAAATTGGTTTGCTATAATGATGACGAAAGAAAAATTGCACATAAACCGACTAATACTTTAAAACATATATGTATATAACAATACAAAATCCAAAATAATTTAAATTTTGACCAAAACGAAGTAGTGTATAAAATACTATGCAATGGCGGAAAAGAGGAAACATGCTACAAAATATATGTAGGCACCACAAAATCTAAATTAAAAACGATTATCACAACACAAATCTGACCTTAAAAGCCGGCATCACACAAACATAAGAAAGACAGCCTTCATTGCCCACTGTGCCGAGAGTGGTCACTCTCCGGACTTCGAAAACACAAAGATATTAGCCCAAGAACAAAGCTACAATAAGCGCTTCACCATGGAGATGTTACGTATAATAAACACACCAACAAACATACGACTAAATTACAAGACTGACACAGATAATTGTGCACACCAGACATTTACTTCCTCAAAAATTAGTTTAAGACTCCACGTCGAGCAATAAGATATGTGTGTGATATCGAATCTTGATTTACTTATGAGAAATTAATCCGATTATGACCTCGAGTCAGCTAGAACCCTTCAATAACTAATACACAAGTTTAGAAAAAAAAAAAAAATCGAAATTCTGGTATTCCCCAGATCACGAAAATGGCTTTAATTTTTTTTCTATGGATACGTTTTTTTAAAAGATTTTTTAAAGTTTTACGCAAAAAAAATCTGCTCATTTTACGTTTTTACTCATCAATTGAGTCCCCAGATCACGAAAATGGCTTTAATTTTTTGTCTATAGATACGTTTTTTTTAAGTTTTTAAGTTTATGTAAAAATTTATTTTATATACATTAATTTATAAATATGGACATTTCCCGCAAAATGTCAAACAGGCCAGAAAACTAAAATGGTCATTATCATCATATTTTTGTGTGTATATAAGGTGCATATCAAAATAATAGGACACCCTGAAATTTTAAGTTTCGACCCTCGTAGGAGAATGAGAAAGCATAATACAACAAAATCAAGTATGTAGAATAAATACTAATGAATTCTGCTTAAAAGCTAATGTTCTTATCTCTGATTGCATCTCGCGTTTTCAAGTAGCGGTAAGAAAACGCAAAAGTTTGATTTTTGTCATGCCTACAAGTGTATCAAAATTATAGGATACATTTAAATTATTGCGGCTGGAGAGAACGATTTGGTTTAATAATTTTTTTATACCCGGTACCCATAGGGTACAAGGGTATTATAAGTTAGTGCCAACCGAGAATGTATGTAAGAGGCAGAAGGAGGCATCTCCGACCCCATAAAGTATATATATTCTTGATCAGCATCACCAGCTGAGTCGATTTAGCAATGTCCGTCTGTCTATGTTGGTAAACAGATCTCAGAGACTATAAGAGCTAGACCTTTCAAATTTGGTGACAGCATTGAAATCTGTTGCACGCAGATCAAGTGTGTTTTAAAATTTGGCCGAGCAAACTTCCGCCCCCAAAACCCGTTATATTAGCTATGCTCGTTATTTTTAGGTAAAAGTTAATAGATAACTTAGATGAATAGGCTTGAGCGTTCGTTTTCTAAAAATTTGAGTAAAATCGGATGATAAACATGGAAGTTATTAAACACTTAAGTTTCTGTGAATGTTGCTTCTTCTTCTTTTGAGCCACAAAGTTCGAATTTTAAGACAAACTAAACAGTAAAATAAAAATGCAAATAAACAAATATTTTGGTTGTGTAGGAATGAACTCGGGTCAATTTTGCAAAACGTAAGTGCATCGGCCGCTTAGACAACTGGGCCATTACCTATATTGCACGTGAAGCGGCCATTTTCATACTAAGTATGCTTCGGCAACTGTTAAAATAATTTTGGCAAAACTGAAATTCAGTATTAATGAAAAGGAGAAAAATTAAAAAAGGCAAAACTCAGACCTTTCTTGTATAAAAAACGTTTTACCACCGCTTTGACCGCTAGGTTTTGCATGGGAGCTAATTCGAGCGGAATTATATAGTATGTATTATTTCATATTGTCCCTTAATGTAAAGCAAAATCGTTTAGGTGCCGGGTATCTCACAGTCGAGCACACTCGACTGAAGCTTTCTTATTGGGGTTTTTTTTTATATTTCTGTTAAAAATTTAATAAATTTGTAATAAAATGCCGCGTGAAAGTTTGTTATTCGACGAGGAAAAACGAAAAATAAATGCGAAAAATTGCGAAAAGTTGTTCGAACACGTTGTGTTATAACCGAATTTTTTTTAATAAGCCGGATAATTTATGGTCTAAAGCACAACTCTGGAAGAAACGAGCAGTCAAAAATGTCCAGGCTTGAGGAAAAACATCCAAGAGCCTCAACAAATTAAGTATATTTTTGAGGTTATGTACATTTTTTTAACTTAACTTTTAATAACTTGTTTGATTAGCAATGAAATTTCCTACAAAATAAGGTCTCACTCATTTCAATTGGACAAAGGGTAACGAAGATACGGACTGATCTGTGAATCTATGTATGTAAGCACTTCTACCGGCGTGCCTACAAATTTCTATAGAACCATCATTTATTAGCCACCTGCTAACAGAAAAGTTGATATCTCTGCTAGTTGTGTCCAATTTAAATGAGTGACACCTCATTTTGTTCGGAATTTCATTGGTAATAAACTAAGTAATTAAAAGTTACTTGATCTAAACATTTACGTAAAAATTAAAATAAAAAAACAAGAAAGAAAATTATTTTTAAAGGTAGTTTTATAGCCAGAAAGTGTACGAAGGTGTGATCGCTATGCTGGGAAACAGTGTTTAAAAAACTGCAGTAAGTTTCACTTCATGTGCTTTTGCTTCCGAAATAAACAGAAGTCGCAGTCGAAGCAATAGCAAAAATGAAAAAGCGACCAAAATCAAACAGCAGCAACAGTCGCCGGTTATCGTTTTTCTGCTTTCCGCTTTGCTGTTGCTTTCGGTCGTGAGCGTAAGTCGAAGCAGCAGCAACTGTCGACTTTCAGAAGTCTTCGGCAGTCGCAGGGAAAAACGATTCGCTCGACTGTTGGTTGCTTCTAATTTTTGTAGCTGTTGCTTTCGATCGTAAGCATAAGTCGCTGGCAGCAGCAAGTGCGACTTTTGGAAGTCAACAGCAGTCGCAGTCGAGAAAAACTCGACATTTTGTTTTTTCTTCTTTTTGTACTTCTTGAACTTTTTATTATTTTTATACCCGTTACCCATAGGGTACAAGGGTATTATAAGTTAATGCCAATCGAGAATGTATGTAACAGGCAGAAGGAGAAACCTCCGACCCCATAAAGTATATATATTCTTGATCAGAATCACCAGCCGAGTCGATTTAGACATGTCCGTCTTCCCGTCTGTCCGTCCGTGCGTCTGTCTGTACAGATCTCAGAGACTATAAGAGCTAGAGTTACCAAATTTGGTGAAAACATTGGAATCTGTGCACGCAGATCAAGTTTATTTTAAAATTTGGCCACGCCCACTTCCGCTACCGAAAATCGTAAAAAACTTTGTATAAGCTATAGTTGTAATTTTCGGCTTAAAGTAAATAGATAAAATAAATAAGTAGGCTTTTCCGGACGTTTTCTGAAAATTTGAGTAAAATCGGATGATAAACATGGAAGTTATTAAACAATAAAGTTTCTTGTCCTCTTGAGACACAACGGCAGTAGCGAAAAAAAAGTGTTGCGTGGTTTCGGGCGCAGTAGTAATGCAGCTGCGAACAGCTGCAGAATTTGTCTTTTTAAAAACGTTACTCAACATGTTTTTAGCAACATTTGTCTTCATTTGTCATTTTTAATTTAACGCACAATACTTTGGGTAACGGGTATCTCACAGTCGGTCACACTCGACTGTAGCTTTATCACTTGTCTTAACTTGTTTTTCATTATTTAAAAAAATTATAAAGGAAATCAAAATATATAAGAACAAATTAAGTTGAACATAAAAACATAATAAAAAATAATTAATTTTTGTAACTTTTCTTACTTAAATAATTTGTATAAAATATATATATTATTGTCAATGTCTTTGATTAGATTGTTTGTCATTTTCAAAAAGTTTCATTGCATCAATTGGCATGTCCGAAAAATTGGGATTTAAATTAACAAGAAATATGTGCTCAAGAACATCCTGGCTTAAGCGATTGCGGTTGTTGGTTAGCACCGAGAGGGAGAGAGGAGACTGCGACTGACTTCCACGAATCTGCTGCCAGCGAAATACGCTGCTGATCGAAAGCAACAGCTACAAAAATCAGAAGCAACCAACAGTCGAGCGAATCGTTTTTCCCGACTGCTACTGCCGACGACTTCTGAAAACCGACAATTGCTGCTTCTTCGACTTACGCTCAGGATCGAAAGCAACAGCAAAGCGGAATGCAAAAAAATGTTCATTTTAAGAAGTCGCTTCGCAGTCGAAGCAGTGAAAAGCAAAAATGTTGCGACTTCTGCTACTTCGACTGCAGTTTTTCAAACACTGCTGGGAAATGCCCATATGTATAATAATATAATATCCAAGTTCCTAGTAAAATGCATTAAATAACTTAAATGTATAAATATGTATCTGAGTATTACCTATTTTGTGTATTAACTATATTAATTTTTAATATATGCATTTGAATATTAACTTTTTAACTTATTAAATATTATAAAAAATAAAAATAGTTAATATACAAATACATATGGGTAATTCTCTGATGTCGAATGTGACATTCGTACTAGAGACCTGCATGAATACATTCATTTATAAGTATACAGTTCTGTACAGTAGTCTGGTGTTCTTAGAAATACTGTACTCATTCAATACTGTACAGTATATTCAATATGTCAAAAAAAGCCTGTACAGCAGGGGTCGGCAGCTTTGTATACACAGTGTATAGGAAACATTTTTAGGCAGCGCTGTCGGCACATGTATAGTATAAGCGCTTCTTGTTTGTTCGGGATTCTGTTAGGCTGTCGTAGCAAGCTTCGGGGCTATGTAAAAACGGCTTCGTATATGTATATGGGACATTCCATATCAACTCGGCCACCCCTGTTTTTTTTTCGCTCTGAAAAAAAAAATGCATACCCACATTTTAAAGTGCTCCATGTCCATATAGTGACCGTTAAATATTTTTTCGTTACCATCAATACTTTTCGAGATAATCGCTGTTGGACAAAAAACTTTAAAAAATCATAGCATTGAAATGGTGCATGCAATTTGAAAGACAAAAATACGGTTATCCTTTTTCAAACATATTTTGCATAAAAGATACTAGACTAATCTTGGTTTAATATTAAGCGGGTTTTAATTAAAAAACGTTTTTTATTTTTTCTTAGGGCCAGTCGATATTCGCTCAAATTTGTTTCTGCCAGGTAGAGGAGGTTCAGATACATAAGAAACAAAAATCTTAGAATGGTAAAATTGTGTTTGCTAGGAAAAATTAATTTATTTTCATTGTTTATCCATTAATTACTTTTGGAAGGGGTATTTTGGTTTTATGATCATCAGGCTATGTACATTTTAGGGTTTTTCTTTGGGAAAAGTGCACTTACACTGTCAGAATTTAATCTCCACTTTTAAAACCGTTATGTACCATAAACTTGCATCTAAACATCAAAAACACGCTTTGTCTCCCTAAATAATATTCAGTGTTAAATTTTGAGTCTGATTATAAAACCAATATACCCTTTCCAAAAGTAATTAATGGATAAACAATGAAAATAAATTCATTTTTCCTAGCAAACACAATTTTACCATTCTAAGATTTTTGTTTCTTATGTATCTGAACCTCCTCTACCTGGCAAAACAAATTTGAGCAAATATCGACTGGCCCTAAGACAAAAAATGAAAACCGTTTTTAAATTAAAACCCGCTTAATATTAAACCAAGATTAGTCTAGTATTTTTATGCAAAATATGTTTGAAAAAGGATAACCGTATTTTTGTCTTTCAAATTGCATGCACCATTTCAATGCTGTGATTTTTAAAGTTTTTGTCCAACAGCGATTATCTAACGAAAAAATATTTAACGGTCACTATATGGACATGGAGCACTTTAAAATGTGGGTATGCATTTTTTTTTTCAGAGCGAAAAAAAAACAGGGGTGGCCGAGTTGATATGGAATGTCCCATATGTATATGTTCTGGTTCCACTGCGGCAGAGAAGCTACCGAGTAGCCTGTACACAATTGCCCGGTTCTCGCAGCAGGAGAAAAGCAAATCGTTCGGGTCTGTTAGTATCATTCGGGTCTGTTAATATCGTTTGGGTCTGTAAGCTTAGCACACATAGGCACTAAAAAACTGTGTGTGTCTGGGTGCCGACCCCTGCTGTACAGCTTTCGTACTGATCTCACTGAAAGTGAGTGACAGTAAAAGTTGTATATTTCGGGTATGAATATCAATCCTATTCCGGAGGTCAACTTATACATAGGAATGGTACTACATATTATTTGTTATTCAAAACACTGTATTCAGGCTTTAAATAAAAATATCTGCTAAGATAACGATGCTACAGCCGATTAGTCCAGATACCAGGTGTTTGACTTGGAAATAAAAATAGAAACAAGCTACATTTTAGCCCAAATAGTACCATAAATTTATGAAAATCTTTTTAAATATTATTTATTTATATAGTTTAGGACATAACAAGTCGTGTATCATAAAATTTTTTTAAATATACCCCTTAAAATTGTTTTATAACTATCGGATTGACTTGGCTGCTTGTAATTTGAGTGTTTTAAAAAAAAACTAAAAATAATTTTAAAAATAAATAAAAACTATTGGTTAGAATGCTGCGAATAATAAGTATTTTTAAATAAATAGTTATTTGTAATTATTCTTTCGACCAAAAATTAAAAAAAAAATTTTTTGTTTGAAATCATGTTGAAAATTTTACCATTCTCATCACTAATTTCTCAATAAACTTATATCCGTTCATTATAATATATTAAAAAAAAAGAGTTCAGATTGACGCTTACGACTCATATATTAAGAAGCTTATCAAAAATAGAAGATCTGTAGGCGCATTTTAAAAATAAGGACTAGTTAAAGTGGCAAATGTGAAATTTCGCTTTGAACTCATTCAGTACAAAATTCAATTTTTCGATAAAATGGTCAAAAATTGTTCAAATGTGCAAAATTAGCTCCAGTTCCTTCAGCTGAATTGGATTTGAAAAATTATAGCCCTAGTTTCCACTTTTGACAAATAATCCGAAGTAGTGAATTATGTATTGAACTTATTCACTGCAAAATATTCACATCTGCCACTTGAACTGTCTGGTTCTTGCAAAACGCACCTACTGATTTATTTTTTGTATAAGCTTCTTATTATAGGACTCATAAGCGTCAATTTAAACTATTTTTTCGTATATTATAAAGAAAGAACATAAGTTTATTGAGGAATTAGTGATGAGGATGACACAATTTTAACATGATTTAAAACAAAAATATTTTTTATTCCTGGTACAAAAATTACAACAAACAACTATTGATTTTACTAAACTTATTATTTGCAATAGTCTAAGCTATATTTTTTATTATTTTTTAAAATTTATTTTTAATTTTTTCCAAAAACACGGAAACATAATATGAAAAAAATAAAATAAAAAAAACCAAGGACTTATGTCATTAAAATGTATGATAAATTACTTCTTTTGTACTAAAGTATCAAAATAAATTAGATATAAAAAGATTTTTATAAATTAACTGAATTTTTTTGATAAAAATGTAACGCGATTCTATTATTTTTCCAAGGCAAGTTTTTTGTATCTGCTAAGTCGTCGATATCCAAGCAGATATTTTATGAAATTAATACTGAAATACAGTATTTTTAGTAACAAATAAAATGTAGTACCATTCCTACGTTTCCTAAGTTTCACGAAAAAATGTATAATTAAGCTCCCAACGCCAACAATTTGGTTGTTTCTATTATTTTTTCCATCACTGTATATTCCAGTCGATGTATATAAATAAATAAATTTTAAATTATACAACAAATTATTAATTATTTATTTTAGTTTTATTTAAAAACCAGAAATCATTGTTGGGTAATACCCAAGACCCAATCGGTATCATGAATTCGCTGAATGACTTCAAGAAGTACGCTGCTGATGTTAAGGCCAAAATAGCACCCAATGAACTAAAGCCATATGTATCAAAAGGTCGAAGCAAGGTTTGGGAGACCTTTTCGCGGATAGTCGATAAAAATGGATTCGAGATAACAAATGTAGTTGCAACAAGTGCACAAACAAGCACATTTACAAGTTCGATAAGAGCACATCCAATCTAGTTAAACACAAATGCTAAGTAATGGCCAATACTCTTAAGCGCGGCCATCTTAATATAACAGTTAACAATGAGTCGAAGAAGGTATGCAAAAGCTAGCAGTGCAGCTTCCGAAAGGGCCTTTTCGGTTGCTAAAAACCTCACAACCGAAAAACGCTGCAGAATTGCCAATACGCCAGACATGGTAAATAATATCATGTTTTTACACTCCAATATTGATAATTTAAATAATTAATATTTTTTGTAACGAATTTAATAAAAATAAAAAATATCAATTAAAAAGTTTACGTATTTACAAGTAAGTACACTGTACATTAAAACACTGTACACTAAGTTAACTGTACACCAATTTTGGTGTACTCATTATATACTGTACAGTACTATACTGAGTATGAGCAGTATCTGTCAAATACAGACAACATCCACTCACATTTATTTGGAGCTGTTCAGTAAAATAGTGTACACCTTTTTGGATTGAATGATTCATTTGCTCGTTTGAATGTATTCATGCAGGTCTCTAATTCGTTCGCATTCAAAGTGAAAAAAAAAAACATGTGCCAAAAATTAAAAAAAAGGGAAACTTGTAGCTCTTGGTATGGACAAGTTTTTGAACAAAGATTGTTTTCGGGCAAAATTTCGTTTTCAAGATAATCGCAAAAAACTAAGTCATTCGCACGCGACTCAGACAGAAGTCACTTTCTCGAAAGCCTGCGCAAACACTGATTTCAGCCAAACCTTAACTAAGATTTTAATGAAGTTAATTTTCAAATGTTACTTATTAATATTTCTTGATAATGTACTTTGTACGACTCAAAAATATGAAGTAGTTTTTTTTTTAATTTATTTTGAATAAATGTCGCACGCTACATGACGCACGCGACACTTTTTTCCATCTTTTTCCTTTTTGTAGTTTTAAAATTGTTTTTTGTAATTAGACGTGCAAAATATGTACCTAAATGATTTTTAGAATATTTATAATATTTGTACTTTTTTAACTTTAGTCACAAACTCTTACCGTTGCTTTCACTCATCTACATTAAAAAAAAATTATAATTTATTTTTATATAAACAAATAAAACTAAAAAAAAATTGTTTAGTTTTTAACTTTTTGACAAAAGTTGAACTTTCTGGAGAATTGCCCATATTTATATATTATATATTGTACATATTATGTAAACTACAAATTTTTCGTAATTTATATGAAAATTAACATTAGTTTTTTTGCGCGCGCTTTGGAATGAATTCGGTTTGGCACAGAAATGATTTCGGCCCGAAAATCGATTGAACTATGATTGAACTATGAGTAATGAAGACTATTTAAAATATTTTCAAAGCCCATTTTCAAAATTTTCAGTACACATGTGGCTTTCATGAAGGATAATTCTCTTTTTAACAAAATGGGATCCTAAGTACACTGAGAAAATTGTTCAGAAAAGGGTGGAAATCAAAAATTGTATGTTCATGGAGTGATTAACTCAAAGTCTGGACCTCAATCCAATTAAAAACCTATAGTCAAACATGACCATATATCTCGGGCGGTATCAATCAGTTTAATGCAACGTAGGCGGTCCTTGGAGGCGTGTGGAACTGGAGTGAAATCAAATTCTGAATGGAATTATTGAGAAATGGGTTGAGAGCATGCCAAGCTACATAAAAAATTATAAAGACAAGAATCATCTTTGGACAAAATATTAATATAGAATTGCCTTTGATTTTTATACCCGGTACCCATAGGGTACAAGGGTATTATAAGTTAGTGCCAACCGAGAATGAATGTAACAGGCAGAAGGAGAAATCTCCGACCCTATAAAGTATATATATTCTTGATCAGCGTCACTAGCCGAGTCGATCTAGCCATGTCCGTCTGTCCGTCTGTCTGTCCGTGTGAAACAACGGATCTCAGAGACTATAAGAGCTAGAGTTACCAAATTTGGTGACAACATTGACAACATTCGCCCCCGAAAATCATAACAAACGGTATATAAGCCATATGCATGATTTTCGGCGTAAAGTAAACAGATAGTCTTAATAAGTATGTGATCATGGACGTGTTCTGAAAATTTGAGTAAAATCGGATGATAAACATAGAAGTTATTAAACAATAAAGTTTCTGAGAGAGAGAGAGAGAGAGAGCGCACGTGCGTGTTGCTCAACATGTTCCTAGCAGCATTTGTCTTTGTTGGGTGTTGCTCAGCATGTTCCTAATTTTTATGTAGCATTTGTCAGAAAATGTTCTTTTTTCCATGCATATGTTCTGTTTAATTTCACCCAGAATGCTATGGGTACCGGGTATCTTACAGTATCACACTCGACTGTAGCTTTCCCACTTGTTTCATATAAGGTGCATGACTGAGTACATGTCTTTTGTTTCGGTTTTCAATTTCTTACTATTACATTGCTTCTTATATTATTTTTTTTCTTTACTTATAGTTGTTCCAAATTGAGTAAGGAATCGAGGAAAAAAGTGTGTTTAATTTATTTTGATTAGGTTTTACGAGCGCTCGAACACGAAAATGTGAAACGTGGAATCATTATTGCTCCCTTCTGTATATGTATATAGTAATGGGAATAGAATAGAAGACTATCTCAGATAGCTCAAATACTGAGAGACTAGTTTGCGTCAAAACCATGATTAAATAAAATTAATTATTGTTGTTTAATTTTATAAAATAATTTTTAAGAGTTATAAATGATATTTATTTTAGAGCTTATAATAATTATGGTTCCAGGTTTTTTTTAACATGAATTATTATTTTAAAGAACTCGTTGTACACAGGAGTGTGTTCTACGAATAATGTCATTATTTTCCCGAAGCGTTTGCCTCTATCATGAAATTTCACTGTGAACTTCCGCTGATCAAGATCAATATCTTTTTTTAATTTTTTCCATACAAAATTTTACGTTTTGTCAAAAGATAAGTAAATTAAACGAAGATTGGTTTTAGCAGTGGTCCGCACCACTACAGTCACATGCCAACATTTCATTTGTCTGAATGAAAATTAAACAATCTATGGCTAGATATGAGAAAACCATTCACAAGCTTTAATTACCGATAATTTGACGTTCTTGGCTTTTGTACACATACTTCTTCTAACGAAAATCAGACAATTATGTGAATTGTTTGTTATATAGTCTAAAGGCTAAGAGCTAGAAAATAATGTCACACGATAGCTAATAAAATTTACTACTGCCTGTAAAAAAAGATTTTTCTATAACTTTTTTTTGGTAAATTTCTGTTCGTTGGGCCCCTTCCAAAAAATTAAAAAAAAAAAAACATAGATAGGGGGTGTTTTAACGTACATTTGGGTATACAAATTATGTTGGAGGATCATAGTTTAGTCGCAATCCATTTTATGTATTTATATTATTGGGTAAATTTTTGTTAGGCGGGCCCCTTCCAGAAATTAAAAAAAAAAACCATAGATAGGGGGTGTTTCAACATGCATTTGGGTATAAAAATTATGTTGGGGACGCTCTTAGTTTAGTCGCAATTAATTTTTGAAGTTTTCATACAAATATCGCTTGGCAACCGTAGCAAACACGCACACTGACAAATTATGAATACACAGAATCTAAGCGCCTGTCTGTGTGATCGTCGCGGTCCAGTGGTCTGGGAAGCTAAAAATTTTTGTTAAATTGTGCTTAGCGTAAATACTATATATGTCGACCCTATGCACACTTTGAATACATTTATGCGTGAAATATAAATAAAACAAAATATTTGACAACAAAACACGTAGTAATGAACTTATTTTTAACTCCATTTTTTTTATTTCAATATTAAGGTTATATTATATATAAAATTAGAAGTCGTCGAGATCCTAAAGTTATAATATAAGAAAATCCGAAATGAAAAGTGTGGCATAAGTAAAGAATACTTACTTACTTACTTATAAAAAAATTTTTCGTCTACGGCGCTGTTTCGAATATTCTTTATTAATAACACCCTTCTTAATATATAATTTGAATTATAATATTATACATAATATAATCTTAATATTGAAATACAAAAAAATTTAACAAAAATGTGGGATTGTGGCGGTACAGTGGGCTGTGAAGTTTACCGCGACGATCCCACTGACAGGCGCTTGCATGTGTATTCATAATTTGTCAGACTGCGTGTTTGCTACGGTTGCCGACCTAATTTTGTATGAAAACTTCAAAAATTAACTGCGACTAAACTAAGAGCGTCCCAAACATAATTTTTTTTACCCAAATGTATGTTGAAACACCTCCTATCTACGATTTTTTTTTTTTAATTTCTGGAAGGGGCCCGCCTAACAGAAATTTACCGAAATCAGCAATTAAATACCAAGAATTACTTTGGGCGTTTTTTTTATTTTTTATTATTTTTTTTTATTTATTTTTTATTCACTAGTGCAGAAAATTGAAATAAAAAAAACGTTCCCATCTATGTATTTATGTTTTTATTTGGCAGAGCAACTCTGCCATAAGCATCATTTGGGCACCCCTGGTTTAGAGTCTAACCATCGGCGGTCAATTTACTTTGGTTCGCTTTTCCTTATTTAAGTTGCAGCTGCATATATATTCATTTGTAATATAATATAAAAGATATATATTGTGATGTTTGCGGAAAATATAGATTTAGAGACAATAGAACTAACTGAGAAAAATGCATGTAACAGTTTTTTTTGTAATGTAAAAAGCTGTTTTTTTTAAAATAAATTTGATAAACAAAAAAAAAATTATGTAAATTAAGTTACAGTAACAGTACAGTACAGTACAGCATAGTACATTTTTTTTTTAATTCTTAGGCAATTTTTTTTTATTTTTTCATACAAATTAAAAAATAAATTAACTCCCACATAGAAGGGCATGACGACTTTAAATTTCGCTTAAATACTTCTTAGAGCAATACAAATAGAATAAAATAATACAAAGTTTTCTAACTTTACACGAAAAAAGTTGGGGTCAAAAGGGTTAAGCCGAAGTTAAAGAACATTGTTGTACGCATAGTTTTTGTGACAAGTGTTTGTAGGTACACACAGTGGCTCACAGCTTATTTTGTGCGAAGGTCCAATCAAACTTTAAAGCCTTGTAGCGCATACATATGTATGAGATATCGAAAAATTTTTACATTTTAAAATTTGGTTGTACGTCAGCACGAAATAAGCTGTGAGCCACTGTATGTACTTACATATGTATGTATATTTCTCTCCAGTACCTGTCGTTTCATCAAAAAGTCATTATAAAACCTTCGTTGTTGTTGATGAATCATTTATGAAATTCCATACAATCTGTTGATGAAATGAACATGGGCATGTCCTAGGCTGTCATCAGTAACAAATTTTTTAATGATTCATCAACATTTCATCGATGATTCATCAACAATTTCAACAATAGTTTATCAACTTTTCATCGATAATTCATCAACATCATCGAACTGTCATCAACATAATTTTTGAAGAGAGAAATTGAGCGAGAGAGTCGGTTTTGACACGATTGAACGAGAGAGTCGGTTCGGCCGAAGCCGAAGTCGGCGCGTTGATGAAACGTTGATGACAACGGCCTAATAATGACAACTGCAGGGACGCCATAACCTCTATACATACATACATATATCGACAATTTTTGCGATATGTATACACTTTCTTGATAGTCAACAAATCTGATTTCTGTATATGAAGATCAGGTTGATTATGGACCTCGATTGGCTAAAATGACTAATAATTAAAATATAGGTCACGAAAAATCATAATAAAGAAGTATACACTTTCAAAAATACAATATACATACATAGCTGCGTACCTGGACTCTTTTGCCGCGGCTTCCCCACAATGTCCTGGTGAATGCGTATCTTGGTGGTGGTCGTGGTGCTACTACTCGGTGGACTCCTGCTGCTACCCAGGCGATGGTGGTCGCGCTCCCGGTCCCGTTGCACGGCCCGAAGCTTCTCCCGCTCCCGTTGTTCTTTGCTGGCGGCTCGCAATCTTTTCCGCTCCGCCAACTTCTTGAGCTTGGCCCGTGTGGCGGGCGACAAAGAGCGATGGACGTGACCACTGAGAGCAGCGGCAGCGCGCTTCTTGAGCCGAGCCTCCTTCAGCTTGCGCTTAATGTGATTTCGCTTGGCCACCAGCTTCTTTTGGACATGATCCTGCTTGTCGCGCTTTCGTCGCGAGTGTTCGTCGCCTGAGGTGCTGCCCCCCCGGCGGGTGTTCTTTTTCTTGCGATGATGACGTTCTGCGGAGCGCGGATGGTGCCCGTGGGCACCGTGCGGATGCGGATGGATGCCGCTGGGCCCGCCCACACCCACGCCAACATCGCCCACGCCCTGCTCGCTGTCCGTGCTGCTATAGGAACTACTGCCGCTTTCCGAATCGGACGTGGAGTCCGAGCTGCTCGAGTGCGTCGCATTGTGGCGGGCGGCCTTTTTGTAACGGCGCATCGTCTCCTTGGTCTTCTTTTCCATCGCTGCGATCTCCGCTAGCCTGCGAGCCTCCGTTGTTGCTGAATTATATCTCTTTCCTCCGGACTGTTTTGATTAATTTATCTACGTTTTTCAACTTTTTTTATTTTTCTCATATGATATACATATTAGAGATGTAAGAACCTCGATGGTACTATCGATCAAAAGACTTTCGGCGGCACTATCGTATGTTTTTGACTATTACGATACAATCTGGAGTTTTTAAAGCCCAATTCACACTACAGTGTTTTTCGGGAGGAACGATGATAAAAGATGGTAAACAGCCTCTTCTTTTTCCTTAAGCTTAGTACGCAGATGCTCGAACAGCGTTTTAAAGCAGTGAGAGAGAGCGAGAGGTCAATGGTCGGGAAACACTTTTCGAAAGCCCTGTTTTAAAGGCCGGTACGCAGATGAACGAACAAATTACCAGAAAAATACCAGGTGGCGCGAGGGAAGACTTTTGGTATTTCCAGAGGGGGGTGACGAACAGAATAAATAATTTATTGTAAATAGTTTAAATATGTAAATAGTTTAAATATGATATAAAGTAGATAAGGTAACACTAAGAACTATTATATGTAAATATCGATAAGAACATGAGCACTCGATATGGTTATCGACCATGTACGATCAAGAGGAGTACATCACTAATAAAACGAGCGCAAGTCAGAGAAGAACGTGAAATTAAGAAATTAAAGAAATAAAGAGTTTTATATATCAGGTGTGGGGTAAAGGCCCGTATAAAATAGAACACCTTGGTTATGAAATATAGTGACATAATAAAGAAGACGAGAATTGAGCTGAAAGCTTTTCTGGAGCGGGAGAACGTGTTTTTCCAAGAAGACGCCACTATCCATCAACTGCGCACGGCGACAAAATTATAATGGACAAGCAGAAGCTGGAGGAATCTGAACTTGAGCAGTTGGAACTGGAGAAGCTGAACTTGGAGGAGTTAAACTTGGAGGAAACTCCGCGCGGAGCCGAAGAATTTTCGAGAGCTGGTGGTGACGCTTGTGTTGGAGACGAAAGTGAACGTGAGCAAGAAAGAGACGGCGATTGTGCGTCGGCAAATGGCGACCTAGTGGCGGCGGTGAATGATGAAATTCCGAGAAGCATTGATGTGGCGGCGGTGGACATGCAGAGTCGTGAACGAGTGTCGGCGAACTTAGAGGCAGAGCTGCAACACCTACAGCAAATTGAGAAGTTGTACGCTGCGCGTAAACGGGTGGCTGATTTGGAAAAGGCGTTGAACAAAGGCCAAACTCAAGAAACCAGTATCGATACCAGTGATCTGGACGCCCTAATTCAACCGTTTTCTGGGGACAATGGATGCCCTGTATTGCGTTGGATCGACGATTTTCCAACATCATGGATATATACGGCGTGCCGGAGAAAAACGTTTTATTTTCGCCAAACGTTCGTTGACCGGATCTGCAAGAGCATTCATGAACGAAACAGCAGCCCTAAATTGGCCGAAGCTGCGAGCAGAACTAATTGCCGTTTTGACCTCAAGATCACTGCATTTGATGTGTTCAAGCAGCTGGAAGCCAGGAAGAAATTACCTGGAGAAAGTGCCCTGCAATATTTTTTGCAATGTGCGGCATTGGACGACAGGTGGATCTGGCGCCAGAGGATATCATCCGATTCATCGTGGAAGGCTTGGGAGATAAGTCTGGAAATGCGTCTGCAATGGCTTACTGCACTTCTTTGAACGAGCTGCGTCAGAAAATTATGATCTACGACAAACTGAAGAAAGTGCCGGTGCAGCAGACTTCAAAGCCGGAGGAGCAGCCTAAATTGGGGAAGCCCCAAGCACGTGCGCCTGTTCCTGAAGCCATTCGCTGCTATAATTGCAGGCAAATGGGGCACATGGCCAGAGATTGCGGACGACCCAAGAGGCCGGATGGGGCCTGCTTCAAGTGCTTTGGGCAGGACCACAAGTACCAGCAATGCCCTAAGCGAGAGGCGTCAACAAGGACGGCACTGATGGATGCTGAAGAGGAATCTGGATCCGAGGACTTGACAGCGGTTGAACAAATCAACATTTGAGGATTGCGAGGTGAAAAGGGAAAATATATTTCTGTTGTAAGTTTATTTGATACTGGCAGCCCAGTTAGCTTTATTCGTAAGTCATTAATTCCAAAAATATTGTTTTGAGTTCAACAAAATCGAGATACGCTGGTTTAGGAGGACCGCGACTATACATTTGGGGCGTTTTGAATGCCTCTGTTAAGTTTTACGAGAAAACATACTCCCTTCTTTTAAATATAATCGACGATAAAATATTACCATATCCTGTAGTGTTAGGGCGAGATTCACTTAAAATAATAAAGGTTCAATTAGTTCATAAAAGACATGATAATGTTAAATTTAATGCTGCTAAATCCAAAGACCCTTCCCTTTTCACCGCGAAGATAAAAGCAAAGCAGAACTTAAACAAAAATACTCAAATACCTTCTAATTCAAGTCATAATCACAATTCAGGTTTAGATAATGAAAGTTTTGGAGAAATTTTGAATGTTGACAACGATATGCAGGGATTTTTGAATGCTATCGAACCAGTGTTAGATGATTCTTTTCAGATAGGAACTGAGTTTGGGTTAGAATCGGCAAAGATGTGTGAAAAAGTTATTCAATCCCATTATGTTAGTAAGCAATATGATTATAACACAGCACCTAGATATCGGATGTCCATTAGATTAACCGATACCACTCCGTTTTACTGTTCTCCGAGACGTCTGTCTTACTTTGAGAGAGAGAAAGTTGCGGAGATCGTTGATGACCTGCTTAAGAAAAACGTAATACGTGCGAGCGCCTCACCTTATGCGTCACCTTTGGTCCTTGTGAAGAAAAAAGTCTGGTGAAATTCGAATGTGCGTTGACTACCGTGGTTTAAATAAGCGTATTGTCAAAGATAATTTTCCTTTGCCCCTTATTGAAGATTGCTTGGAGTATTTGGAAGGAAAATGTTGTTTCTCTGTGATTGATTTCAAAAGCGGGTTTCATCAAATAGAGGTCGAAGAAAAATCCGTACCGTATACGGCATTTGTTACCCCTCAAGGACAGTATGAGTATCTGAGGATGCCTTTTGGTTTGAAGAATGGCCCTGCAGTGTTCCAACGATTTATTTCAGAAACGTTTTCAGACTTTATAAGGAAAAAGAACCTAGTTATTTATATGGACGATATAGTTATAGCGACAAAGACAGTAGATGAGCACTTAGAGATATTAGGAAAACTTTTGGATCGTATTAGTGAATATAATTTGGAGATAAACAAGAAGAAATGTGTATTTTGAAGAAAGAATGTGAGTTCCTAGGGTATAATATCAGTAAATTTGGGATAAAACCTAGTGAATCGCATTTAGAAGCTTTGAGAAATTTTCCTGTGCCACAAAATGTTCATACCCTTCATTCGTGTTTAGGATTCTTTTCGTATTTTAGACGTTTTGTCCTTTCATTTGCGCGAATAGCTAAACCTTTGACAGAGTTATTGAAGAAAGGGGTCCTTTTCCACTAAATGATGAGCAATTAAGTGCATTTAACGAGTTGAAGAATGCTTTAGCTAATCCACCTGTCTTAGCCATTTTCAGTCCTGGTAGAGAAACTGAGCTCCATACAGATGCCAGTGCCCATGGGTTCGGTGCTATATTGTTGCAACGACAAGATGATGGGAAAATGCATCCTATTTCGTTTTATTCAGGGAAAACCACTGCAGCAGAATCCCGATACCATAGTTTTGAGTTGGAAACACTCGCAATAATAAATGCGTTGCGCCGTTTTAGAGTGTACCTTGAGCATAGGCCGTTTAAAATAATTACGGACTGCAATTCGTTAGTGCAAACACTTAGTAGAAAAGCTATTAATCCTAGGATTGCCAGATGGTCCCTTGAGCTGGAGAATTACGATTATTCAATTATGCATAGACCTGGTGTGAATATGGCCCATGTCGATGCCTTGAGCAGACAAATAGAAGTTGTGAAGTTGTTAAAGAATAGTGAGTTAGGCAATGATGAAGACTTGTTAGAAAACCTTGAGCAGAACCGTAGAGATAAACTTTTTGAGAACCATAGAGGCAACCGTAGAGACGAACTTCGAGAAAACCGTAGAGACAACCTAGATGAAAGCAGTGAAGATAGTTTTATTAAAAGCATTTTAGAGATCCGTAGAGACATACCTGTAGGTAGTTCATGTAAAGACCCATTAGAGAGAATACGTGTTATGTTAGAGGAGCTTAGTGAGGAAGAAGAGGATGAGAAGGCTGATAAGAAATATATGAACGGTAGTAAAATGGCCTGGGGAGAGGGTAAATTGGAGTCTCGTGTGGATGTTTTTCTAAAATCATTACCTTTAGTTGGAGTCGTAGGAGCAACACCTGATGACGTAGACCTGATTCTACAAACGGAGCAAATGAGAGATGAAAATATAGTTCGATTGAGAGAGAAACTAGAGAGAGGAAACTTGCGTTACTTTGAGTTAAGGGATGGACTAGTATGTAGAAGGAATGGCGACGAGTCTTGTTGTTTATATGTGCCTGCCTGTATGGAAGAACAGCTTATTAGGAAATCTCACGAAAAACTAGGACATTTGGCAGCAGATAAGTGCGTTAAGGATTTAAGAAGGACCTATTGGTTTCCAGACATGAGAACTAAAGTGGAGCATTTTATTAGAAATTGCCTTTCGTGTATTTTGCACTCAGTGCCGAGATCGATTCATGATAGAACCTTGCATAGTATTCCGAAACTTAGTATTCCGTTTCATACACTCCATATAGATCATTTGGGCCCCTTACCGAGTATAATCTCAAAGAGAAAGCATCTCCTAGTTGTTATTGATGCTTTTACCAAGTTTGTCAAACTCTTTCCGGTAAATACAACTAGTACAAGAGAAGCGAGAGATGCGTTGAGTAAATACTTTGATTTTTATAGTCGACCCCATAGAATTATATCGGATCGCGGTACTTGTTTTACGTCACTTGAGTTCACCACCTTTTGTCAAGAGCGAGACATTGAGCACATAAAAGTAGCTACTGGAGCACCTCAAGCTAATGGCCAGGTGGAGCGTGTGAACCGTGTGTTAACGCCTATGTTAGGGAAATTATCAGAACCTTTAAGTCAGTCCGATTGGTATAAGCTACTGAATAAAGTCGAATATGCAATTAATAACGCAGTACATAGTAGCACCCAGGTAGCGCCTAGTGTTTTATTGTTTGGAATAGTACAAAAGGGACCTATAGTGGATGAGCTTTCTGAGTACTTGGAGAATAAATTCAATGATGAAACTAGAGATCTGGTCAGAATCCGTGAGCATGCAGCTGTCAATATTCAGAATTCCCAAAAGAGAAACGAAGACTTTTATAGTAGAAAGCATAGAGCTCCTCGAGAGTATCAAGTAGGTGATTATGTGGCCATAAGAAATGTCGATACCACTGCAGGAATTAATAAGAAGTTTGCTCCCAAGTACCGTGGGCCTTATAAGATAAGCCGTGTGTTCGATAATGATAGATACGAAGTCGTTGATATTGATGATTGCCAGTTAACGCAAATGCCCTTTAGAGGTGTTTTAGAACCTGCTAGACTTAAGCCTTGGATAAGTAATGTTAATGAAACTGTTGCCCTTTGTTTGTAAAGATCGTGGTCGATCTGTAGTCAGGTCGGCCGAATGTAAATAGTTTAAATATGTAAATAGTTTAAATATGATATAAAGTAGATAAGGTAACACTAAGAACTATTATATGTAAATATCGATAAGAACATGAGCACTCGATATGGTTATCGACCATGTACGATCAAGAGGAGTACATCACTAATAAAACGAGCGCAAGTCAGAGAAGAACGTGAAATTAAGAAATTAAAGAAATAAAGAGTTTTATATTATTAAAACGGCCTGTTCTCAACTATTGGCATCTCACTCTATCTCTCTTTGCCGCGCTTTAATTGAAGTTTTCACGAGTTGACGGCATTTCGCACGCATTGTATTTACATTTATATCCCGAAACAGTTGTTAATTTGTTGCGTTAATTTGTTTCGTTAATTTCTTAATTTGTTTGGTTCAAAAATATGGAAAACGCTATATTAACCAAGATGCGAAAAAGCAGAACAATGGACTTTACTAAGGAAGAGACAATTATCGTAGCTTCATCGTTAAACATGTTGACTAACTTTATATTTCAAATAAATTATTTTGTCAACAAACACAGCTGATTTAAGATTGGTATGACCGCATCATGTACCTCCCAAAAATACCGAAGAGCGTTTTAAGAAGCGGTCACACTAGAAAAAGATTAAATCTGTTTGGGGTTGCGAACTGTTCGAGCATCTGCGTACTAAGCTTCAAGTGAAAGTTAACAAATAAATCCAAATAAACAAATGCTATAAAAAGATAGATTTAAACGATAATACATCAACTCCCCAATAATTTAAAGAACATTTACAGTGGCACGCACTTCAAAACTGAACTACTTGCACACCTTAAAAATAATATTACAAAAATAAAATTTGAAATAGAAAGCGACTTAGGTTAGTTTTAATAATTAGTCTTAAGTTATATGTTTCATTATTTGAAACCCTTTGTGACTAGCGCATTAAATTATAAGTTGCATCTTGAAGCGTTAGGATGACATTTATAATAAATACAAATACAAATACATGGTACAAAAGATGTTTGAATATGATATAAAGTTAACTAAAGATCACTGATGGAGTAGGAGGGGTATACGTTTCTCAGTGCCCACTCTTATTTCAGGGCCCACCTATCCACCGCCCCAATAGGCGGCCCCCAACTAAAATTCTTGTAATGAAAGCAATTAAACTTTTGATTTTGCTGAAACATCACCTTATTGGTCATCGTGTGCAGGACAGGTGTTGCTGTTACTGTTGTTAGACTACTATTGTGCTGCCTGCTGCTGCTGCTCTGTATTGCGGCCAAGTCGGTGTGGGAAGTTAGCCTTGAGGGCATCGATTAGGTCCTTGCCATTGGCCTTATCCTCTGTGCGCTTTTACTTCTGTCCCTGGATCCAGGTTACGTTGGTAGATGGTTCTGGCATGTTGTTGCCGAGCCAGCCGGAGATATGCACGAAGATGGCGGTGGGGTTGTTGCCGATGTTCTTAATATACGGGGGATCGCACGAATCTATCTCGTTAGTGATGGCGAGCAGAGCGTACTCGCGGGTCAGGCCGTTCGCAGAGGATATGTCAGCCTCAAAAAGACCAGAACCGGCAGCCACGCCCAGCACAGCATAGCACCCACGGCCTGGAAAGGTGCCAGTGATTATTTTCTTTTTGAAAATATATTGAAAAACGAGAAAGAAAGCTATCTTCGGTAAACCGAAGTTTGTATACCCTTGCAGTCTGCAATTGGATCATTGAAATTCGATCCATTTTGGTAATGTTAAAAGAAAAATGTCAAATTATGTAAATTTTGTAAATTTTACATTTTACATGTAGAGTTTTACATTTTCATATAAATCGACCGATCCCTTCTATGGCAGCTATATGATATAGTTGTCCGATCTTAATGAAATTAAAACCGTAATTCTAAAACTATAAAAAACGACTATATCTCAAAATTTATAGAAATTCGTTGAAAAACAGAGAAGTTAAAATTTTTTTTACATTAATTTCCCCATCATTTCTATGGCAGCTATAAGATAAAGTGGTCCGATTTCGGCCGTTCCGACATATATACTGCGTGCCAATGAAATAAGACTATGCTGAAAATTTCAGCCCGATAGCTCAAAAACTGAGAGACTAGTTCGCGTAGAAACCGACAGACGGACAGACGGACAGACGGACAGACAGACGGACATGGCTAGATCGACTCAGCTGGTGACGCTGATCAAGAATATATATACTTTATGGGGTCGGAGATGCCTCCTTCACTGCGTTGCAAACATCATGACAAAATTATTATACCCTCTGCAAGGGTATAATAAATCTGAAAATATTATATGTATCAATAATAAATTAATAACAGAACGCGTTTCCCCTCGCGGCATTTTGACTTTGTTTATTTTTGCGTTGTGAGAAGCAACTTGTCCGATGTGAATGGCAACTTTTTAGTGGTGGAACTAAGAATATCGATATAAGGCAGGGTGAAACATCCTGAGATAGAAACATCACAAATAGATAGATGGTGAAAGATTTTGAGAAAATTTGGCACGGCAAATTCATGCGCACCAGAATGGACGGTCGACGGTAGATGGTCTGTGGTGTGATTTGACTGTAAGGCTCCATTTCTACTAGATTAGCATTTTCTGCATTCTGCATTATGTGCTAAATGCAGCAAGTTTTCTATGTTTATTTTAAGGTATAGGAATCTAGTGGTGACAAAACAGAAAAATGTAAGTGCATTTAGGCCCCGTTTCCACTACAGTTGCTTTTTCCAATTCTGCTTTTTGCCCAAAAAGCAGCTTTTTCCCTGTGTATAAGGTATAGGAATCTAGTGGTGGCAAAAATGATAAAAAGTTGCTTTTTCGTGGTTTAGTTTGATAGTATCCATTATCTCACCCTATTTTTTGAATATCGATGTGTGATTTTGCGCAACTGTCACCACTAACCAGCTGTTTTTTGAACAAATGAAATTGGCTGGCGGAATGAATATTGAACAAATTCATGATTTTCTCCATGTTTAGTAAACTAATTAGCATTAGCGGTCTGTGGATTGAACCTAGCTGGCGTACATGCTGCACTGGCGGCCACCACCTCCTCCTTCGTTAAGTGCGTCCTCTCTTCCTAGACGTCCACTTTCTCTCCAGCTTCTCGCATTTGTAAAACTCTACTTGGGCATTGCAATAGCCTTTTTTAGCTTGCAAGATGACACCATCAGATAGTTGAGCTCTGTGGACAGAAGCGTCGGCGGTGGTGCGTATCTTTTCCCAAATGTCAAGATCAGTCTCCGTTTCCTCAAAACGTTTACGAAATTCCATACAAAATATTTCCCAAGTAAAATTGGTATAATTGCAGTGAAATGTCCAAAACCAATCACTTGCCTTATTAGCAAATAAGAGATACAAGTGATCACAGAGAAGCTGATAATCATTATTCAAGTTATGTTCCGTCAATGATCGTATCCTATAAATAAAATCTTCCATTCTCATACAATTCCTAGAACCATCAAATTTTATTCGCCAATTTTGAATTATACTTGCAGCTTTTTCAGGGGATATTTGAATATTCGATCTTTTTCGGGGTCTACTGGTGCCAGAGGTGTTACCTGAGACGGAAACTGGTATATTATTTCAGTATCGCGATTTCCAAACGAAATGGAAGCAGGTATCTCGGATATTCCGTTTCTGTTTCGATTTCTCAGCGACGAATTATTTCGGAGTAAATTCAGCTAGTTTGTTACTAATAGTCTCCTCAATGTTAGTGGTTAAGATCTCAAGCATATCATCCATCATATTTGCTTGTTGAACGCTTAAGGTTTGTTGTATAAACCTCACTATTTCAGAAGAATTAATCCCTTCTTCCTCAGTTCGCAACTCTTCTAACTGTCGTGTTTTAGATCGAGTAGAAACGCCTATTCTCTAACTAATAGGTCTTACCCTACCTCGATTTCTAGTGTGGACTCTACCTCTTACAGGATAACCTCCTTCTTAATTTCCAACTGCTGTATCCTCGTTTCCTGACGCCACGTCTCCACTTTGATCTTTCATTTCTGCTGCTAATGTGTTGTTATCAAAATTTAGTTCCGAAAGAATGCACCCTGTAGCACATATTGGACACGCTGGAGTAACCTTGATTGCTTCAACTATACAGTGCTTGTGAAACTTATGCTGACACGGAGTGCTAGCAGCTAATTCATTAAGCAAAAGTACTTCATTGCAAATAGCGCAAAATGGATCGACTTGCTGGATTATAGCGTCGATGTTTTCGTTACTTCGCTCAATACCCATTTTATCTTATTTATTGATTTTATAAATTTCTTTATTTTTAAACTAACGTTAAGCAACGAATGTATTTCATTTAATAATCTCCTAATGTTCGTCTTTCCTCATCCAAGGATTCTATAAATCTAGCTAAATTTCCTCTTCCTTCAGGCTATTCTATTACAGTTCATTAGGAGTTTGAAATTTCTTCAAGAAAATACTCAAATTACTGGACAATGTCTAAAGACTCTCTAGAACATTGCATATCTTAAGCACTTAGAGTTCGCTTCTTATAATACTTCCTCTAAAGAATTACCCATTAATACATTGATTTTGACTAGCCTAGATCTATTGAGTCGATCAATCCGAGCACCGAATTGCAATCGCTAAATCCACTAATTGAAGTAGCTAGAATCCGCCGTCAACAATAATTTGATGTTCTTTATGGAATATGGTTATGGCCAGCTAAGGTGTGTATATATTTTGGAGCTTAACTGGGACGAAAGATATCCTTTCCAGGCCCCACGTTGGGCGCCAGATTGTGTAGTGTTTAAAACAGGCCGAAATAGCCTTCTAAGCCTATAACGGCCCACCAACTATGATCGTTACCCAAAGTTGTTCTTTAAGACGCTAGGTTCGACGGTGCGCATTCTTGCTGTGCTTGGGTCCAGCTCGTCGGATTGGTCGGGGTTCTTTCTCCCTAGCTATCTTGCTTTTTAACACAAATCATAATGCGCGAGAAAACTAAACTCAGAAAAGTCTCTAAAAGGGTGAAGAAAACAAACAAATGATAATGATTCCGCGCCGCCATGCGTTCAATTACCGAATGAAAGGGAAATTCTGTTCGATGATGGGATCACAGGTGTTAAGTGTCCCGTTTCTCTACCCACCCAACCTTGACAACGTATCTATATTTGGCCGTTGTCCCAATGTAAAAGAACTTTTATATTCCTCATCCATTTTACTAGAACTTAGCATGAGTACTCGACGAACGAAGATAATAAAAGTGTAAGCCAACATGATCATAAGCATAAAAGAGGTTTCATTTTAATTCCATGGTACTTACAAAGAAAACGAACAATTAGAATTACATTTAACATTAAATTAATCAATGGTAGTTTTAGCATTTGATATCAATTTTGTAATTAATTAAGTATGTACTCGGCCGTAATATCTGTCTCAAATCAATTTATATGTATATATATCAGTTAGGCATGCATATCGTCTTATAAATTCTCGCAGTAGCTTATTAAACTCTCACCGATGTATCATTGGGCCCAAGATGACTCCGATGTAGTTGCTGTGTAATTAGGAACTTGGGTTACTTATATAGATACATATAGAGAGAAAATGATATTTCCAAGGTTCCCAATTTCATATTGCTCAGTCTTACATGGTCATTTTCTTTAATTAATTTATGCATTAGGTCATAATATAAAAAGAAAAAAATACTTTTGATGCAAAACAATTAGTTATAATCACTATTTATCCTGAGCGATTAGTTGTAGGATTTTATATTAAATTTAACATGAACAAATAAATACAAATAATCCACTTTTTCGAAGAAGCCACAAAGCTCGGCCGCCGCAGGTGCGTTCTAATTATAGTTCCTTGATTTGCTTAGCACAAAATCGGGAAATCTAAGCAAACACTCGTTTACAGCTCTTACGCCTCCAAACTTCTACACAGTAAATGGACTGGTGCAATATGAATTGGGTTTGGGGTTAGTTACGTAACACTGGTACATCTGTTCGTCGTTTAGGTTGGGGTCATGGGGCCTAATTTCTTTAAGATGCAACCCGCCGATCCCTTTAGCCTCCCAGACACATGTATCCAAATCGTGGGTAAAGAGCTGCTGCCACGGGCCTCCGAGTGCGATCTCAGTTACGTTATCCCTCCGTCCCAGGGTCGGCACCACCTTTCGCTCAGATAGCGAGGTGAGGTTAGCCACACGTGTACGGTGGAAAAACACTCGCCGCGAAGATATATATCAACTTTTTTATAGGTGTTTATAGCTCGCCGAATATAAGTGGAATGATTGCACGTGGAAGTTTTTTGTATGCCCGAAACTCCCAAAAACTCGGTCTTAGCTTAAAGCTTTGACATACCGGTGGAATTGGGTGATCTTCATAGGTTCTTTCATTCCACCAGTTACAGCTGGTGCATTAGCGAGCGCGGTTATTAAAGTTCGCTGTACTAAGTGTACCTAACAATAAATGCAATCGGAAATTTTTTTTTTTCAGAGAAGTTGTATACTACACTGTGGCATGTGAAACAGCTATGGGCACTAGTGCAATCCCGTTGCTGGTGCCCTCGGGCAAAACAGTTCAGGCAAAGCTGCTTTCTTTTAATGTAGTCGGAGCGACCATTGACATCCATTTCAAGGAAGCGTGGGCATACGCGACCCGGATGATTCTCCCTGGAACAGAGATCGCACCCCCTTGGACCTGGAGCAACTCTGGCCTCGTAAGAATTGAGTCGACGCGCTGGAGCGCTCGCCGATGTCGACCTTGACGGAACTTGCCCCGAACTGCTGATGCCGTCGATAGCCTCCAGAGTACGATGACGCTCTGTCAAAAACGAGTCTAACTAATTCCAGGTTGGAATTTCAGCCTTGTTGTGAATGGATTGCTCCCACATTGAATGTGTGATTTTGGGAAGCTTTAAGGAAACCATTTACACCAGGAGACAATCCCAAGTCTCGACTTGAAAAGCGGACATCTCTAAGGCTGACAGGCAAGTTTGAATTGGCCTTGCAGCTCTTTCAGGACGGCTCTGGACTCTTGGGGGACAGCCTGAATGTTGAAGAGAATTTTCAACTGGCTATTGACCAAAAACCGCCGATTCTAGAAGCGGTCGGTGAGGCTTCGCCACGCGGAGATAAACCCTTCATTGGTCAGCGGGGCCTTGGAAACAATGGCATGCGCATCGCCACTTGTCTTGGATAACAGGTGGAACAACTTCTCCACCGGTTTGAGACGCGAGTTGTGGATGTATATCGCGGTGAAAAAATCTCTGAAGGTGGGCCACCGAAGATAATCACCAGCGAAAACTTCGGGGTCCACTGGTGGCAAACGACAACCCGTAGACGGGGGTGTGAGAACACTGACGGGAGCCAGAATGGACTGGGAGGCGGCCTTGTTTATTATGTCTTGAAGCTGGACAAAACACCTTGAATAGACGGAGGAACAGTAACTGTACTTGGATTCAAGCACTGTCGAAGTGGCTTATCCGGTCTGTTGTGGCAATAAACTTTTTAAGGGCAATGTCTACCTCAGTTTAAGCCATTTTGGACATAGACCGAGTAAGCCTTGACAAGGGATCAGAGATCTTAATGACGGACTCTTCGCTTTTTGCCCTTGAAATGGCAGTGGCAGTCTTTGGCGATAAATGAGACGGCCGCGAAGACGGGGATTGGGATCTTGTCAATCGGATTGTTGGGATCGACCGCGGCTTCTTGTCGTCTTCCGTGGGCATTATCGGACTCGGAATACCAGACAGCGAATACCACAAAGCACTACGAATCAAATTTTAGGCAACGTCTGTGTTCCGATTGACTTAATATTAGTTGTCGGAAGGGGAAGCAGATTAAATTCAGAAATAAATTGATACGAATTGTGGAAACGGAACCAGTTGGCATTCTTTTTGTACTTGAACTAGAATGTCGGAATGAAAAAAAAAATATCGATTTAGAAATCTATCATGACCTAAGATTGTTTGGCGTGAGAATCGTTTAAATATTTTTATTTATATATATATGTATATATATATATTTTTTTTACGAAAAAAGAACGTTAAGCCTAGTTCTCACTAGCGCTAAACCCTTAGCTAGCTAAAGCTTAGTACGCAGATGCTCGAAAAGTGTTCTCAAGCATTGAGTCAAAACGAGAGGTCAATAGTCACCCTCTCGCTCTCTCGCACTGCTTTGGAACACTTTTCGAGCATCTGCGTACAGACCTTGAAAGGGTTTCATAATTCTAGTGTGACCACGTTTAATGGCGTTCACCGAAAATCCATACGAAACGGCTAAACGGCCATACTGTCAGCTGTGTTTGTTTACAATTCAAATTAATCGCCGCCAAGCCGCGTACCCACAAATACGTGCAAAATGAAAAAATTATTTATTTCTTTACTTAGTTAATGATTTTTAATGTAGCGGGGCCAGCTCCCGATGCCGCCGAGCTGCTCTTGGCGATCTGCTCTTGGCCCTGCAGCTGCTGCCATTGCTGGAGATCCCGCAAGGGAGTGATGACCGAAAGACATCTTTGTGTGTCTGGCCTCGTTCGTCTGCTGCTCCTTCTCCTCGTCCAGTTGGCTGCTGCTGGATCTCTTCGCATTGTAGCCGTAGGAAACTTGCGACGTGCCGCATCGTTGGGCACATCCACGTCCACGACGGCTGCTGCCACAAACTTGGCGCTTAAGTCGCCGCGCGCGGATGACATGGTGGGACTGACCTCTCTCCATGAGCTCTCCACGGAACCCAATGGCGGCTGCTTGCCCAGTCCATTCCCGTTGCCACTTCCATTTCCATTCTCGTTGCCACTTCTCCTTCTTGTAGTCCTTGTATGCTTCGAAGCACTAGCATTTTGGAGTGGCAGCCAACTAAGAAAAGAATCCCAGTAGGCGACCACTGGTCAGGGACGAGCAGAGGAGAAGCAATAAGCAATTCCATAATTTTTTAATTTGGGATTTTGGCCCTTTTCTATTTTATTTTCTTATTTGCCTGTTAAATTACATTTTATAAGACTTAATTTTATTTTAATACTTTTGGTTTGTATTTATTATATGGTCAAGATCCCACATTCAAGCTTCTTTAATTGTATTGTAAATAAGTTCATTTTCCCCGCAGCAAAGACTTGCAATGCGGCTTTGTTTCCTACTGCCTGTCTCCACTTCGCAAGGGTATTATCAAATATTTCCTTCCTCCCAGGCCTCCCTTGCTAATGGTCATCCGATTTGAAAGACCTAACGCGATATTCATTCTAGTATATACTAAATATATTGTAGTATTTCTTTTAGCTCATCTGCGTATCGACCTTACTAAGAGGCGCCGAAAAAGTGTATTCACCTCGCTCGCACTCATTTGGTTGCTAAATTTTAGCGCTGGTGAGTACGTAGCTTTAGCTGCAAACAGATAATAAAGTGCAGCTCTTTCATTATAAATCTTAGTGAGCATTGGTTTGAATTTCGTTTTCCGCCAAATAAACACCAAGACAAGGAGCAGCTGTTTCCTTCCAAGAGAATGCTAAATGCAGCGTTTGCCTAGTAGAAACGCTATTTCTGTATTTCGTGATTCTCGTGCAACAGTTGGAAACTGCAGCGTGGTGGAAAAATACCCTCATTCACTTGCCACTATCGTTTAATATCGATAAATCTCGATACTATAGTGATGGTCAACCCAGCCCTAATAAAATGTTGTAAATAATATTTAAGAATGCTGCAACAAATCAAGGTTCTGGTTTTAAGCATCATCACATTGTGTCGGCGTGCCTTGTGTTGCTTATCTCAACGCCGCAAGAGGAGCTTCGGCGACACCTTTAGTCCCAGTGACCAGTTACAGGCGGTGAATGTGGTCGTAGAGGGAGGCGACTTATCCACTGCCTATTCGGGAAGCCATGGGCACTCGGATGTCAGATCACCGACGGATCCGCGAGAGCGCGACTGGAACTCCTGGGACGAAAGTCCGCGCACCGTAGAAGAGTACATCGAGCAGTACCGCCAACGGATGGCCCAGCCACCAACGCCGGCAAAGGAGGAACCAGAGCCCGACTTCTTCAGCGTAAGTTTGTGGTTAATCAGCTGGAGCTGCGAAGAGACTTATAGACCGCATTCAAGTCAATTTAAGAATGCCCATAATATACCATTGCTTTATGTTGATTAAGATATGTTTACATACAAGTAACAGTGCTCAACTAAAGTGTTGGCACAGTTGCAAATGTCAACTTTAAACGTTATTCCCAGGCGTATGCTGCATTCAAAGGATTCAATTTTTTTTATATAGGTTAATTAAAAATTTGCGTATTCATTGCTGAGAGGCTAATAAACGATGGTTCTATGGAAATTTGTATGCACGCTATGGCTAGCACAGCAGCAGGAGCACACAGATTTGAAAACCAGTGCGTCACATAGTTAGTTTTTGTCCAATTTAAGTGACTGATACCTCATTTTGTTGGAAATTTCATTGGTAATAAAATACAAAATTAAAAGTTAATCAAATAATTTTTTTTATTATTTTAAGCTTAAGAATAGGTACGTAACCTCAAAAATTTAACTAATTTATATACGGTTTTTGCTTTTTTTCGCTTCCGTTGACCTTTTTATACCCGGTACCCATAGGGTACAAGGGTATTATAAGTTAGTGCCAATCAAGAATGTATGTAACAGGCAGAAGGAGGCATCTCCGACCCCATAACGTATATATATTATTGATCAGCATCACCAGCCGAGTCGATTTAACCTTGTCCTTCTGTCCGTCCGTGTGAAACAACAAATCTCAGAGACTATAAGAGCTAGAGTTACCAAATTTGGTGACAGCATTGGAATATGTTGCACGCAGATCAAGTTTGTTTTAAAATTTGACCACGCCCACTTCCGCCCCCTGTAAATCGTAAAAAACGTTATATAAGCTATAGTCGTAGTTTTCGGCTTAAATTAAATAGATAAATTAAATAAGTAAGCACACGCGGACGTTTTCTAAAAAAATTTAAGTAAAATCGGATGATAAACATGGAAGTTATTAAACAATAAAGTTTTTCTGAATGCTGCTTTTCTTCTGAGCAAGTAAGGCAGTAGCGAAAAAAAGTGTTGCGTGCTTTCGGGCGCAGTATTAATTCGTAATGCAGCTGCGTACAGCTTCAGAATTAGTCTTTTTTGAACGTTGCTTAACACGTTTTTCTTTGTCTTCATTGGTTAACATTTTGTTTTTTCCATGTCCGTGTGCTATTTAATTTCATGCACAATACTTTGGGTACCGGGTATCCCACAGTCGGTCACACTCGACTGTAGCTTTCTCACTTGTTTAAAGTTTAAAGATGATGAGATTGCTTAAACTTGGCTATTTCGTAATAAGATTAGCCTTCATTTTACTAGTGAAGGACTTTTTTTCGCTGAAATACGTTGATTTCTATGTGCTTATGCTTAATTCTGAGATAATTCATACAAAAGTCAAAATAACCTTAACAAATTTTTATTTTTTCATAAACTTTTGAACGCCATATGGTTAAGGGGGAGTTTCGTTATCAATTAAAAAAAAAAAATTACCAGATTAGGCTTAAAATAAGAAAAATTCAAATAAGTAATGCAACTGTGCCAAGACTTTTGTTTCACGAAAAAACGTTCGTTTTCTGTTTCAGTTTAAATAGTTTAAAGCACATTAAAAAAAAGTATTAAAAAATAGTGCCAATAAATAAACAAATGTTTAATTTAACTATATACAAAAAAAAAATTAAATCATTTAAATGCTGCATACGCCTGGGAATAACGTTTAAAGTTGACATTTGCAACTGTGCCAACACTTAAGTTCAGCACTGTAGCTGATGAATTTATACATTGACGCTCTGAAGTTATGTAGCAGTTTTAAATGTTATTATCTGGCTTATGAACCGTTTCAATGATTCAATTTTGTAGTAAATTTAAATAAAACATTTGTTTACTTAAAGGTATTTTGTTGGTATATTATATTTTTATCATACATTATACGATATTTCGCGAGCCAACGAATAAAAGGAAGAAAGGAAGCTAACTTTAGGGGACCGAAATTTAAAAACCCTTGCAGATAAAATTAAGAAATTTAAAATCTATTGCTAACGTATAATTTAATTAAGGGATCACATATATGTTAAGTTATAAACTGATATCTTTAAAAACAACAACTAACTCCGAGCAATCGTTTCGATTTGGATACAATTTAAAAATTTTAGGTATAATAAAAATAGAAGACATTTGTATATTTATATTAAATCCCCGATATCTTTAAAAATCGATCGTTCCAATCGTTCCTATGGCAGCTATATAATATAGTGGTCCGATTTCGGATTGCTTGCAAAAGAAATAGGTCTATGCTAAAAATGTTAGCACTATAGTTCTAAAACTGAGAGAAAAATAGATTGACTCGGCGATGCTGATCAAGAATATATATACTTTATGGGGTCGGAGATGTTTCCTTCACTCCGTTGCAAACTTCTAGACAAAATTATAATACCCTGCAAGGGTATAAAATGTTGTGCTATGCATTATTGCGAAATTCGTTTCGTTTTTATGTTATTGAAAAGTCGTTTAAGTGCTGCTAAAACTTATCTGATTTTAGATGTGCATCGAGCTTTGAAGAACATTCACTGATTATAATAGTTTTGCCCCATACAACTTCGACAAAAGTAATAGCACCGCCAGCACAATTTTTAAAAAGTTGTTTATCCCACAAATTTAACTTCAAGAAAACGTTGGATAAATTTTTATTATTGGGAGACTATATCTATTCACGGAATTTGAGAAAATCATATCTTTTGACGTTATTTAAGAAACTTTTCCAAAAATGACACAAATTTTTGTAAAAACAAGTCGAGTATGACCGACTGTGAGATACCCGGTACCCAAAGCATTGTGGGTGATTTTGAATAGCACATCTACATGGAATGTTGACAAATGAAGACAAATGTTGCTAGAAACATGTTGTGCAACACTCGAAAGAGACAAATGTTGGGAATGTTGCTAGGAACACGTTGAGCAACACGCACGTGCGCTCTCTCTCTCTCTCTCTCTTTCTCTCAAGAAGATGAAAAAGTATACACAGAAACTTTATTGTTTAATAACTTCTATGTTAAACATCCAATTTTACTTAAATTTACTTATTATGCCTATCTATCGGAAGCGGAAGTGGGCGTGGCCAAATTTTAAAACAAACTTGATCTGCGTGCAACAGATTCCAATGTTGTCATCAAATTTGGTAACTTTTGCTCTTATAGTCTCTTAGATCTGTTGTTTCACACGGACGGACGGACAGACAGACAGACGGACAGACGGACATGGCTAAATCGACTCGGCTGGTGATGCTGATCAAGAATATATATATTTTATGGTCCTTCTCCCTGTTACATACATTCTCAGTTGGCACTAACTTATAATACCCATGTGCGGCGCTTTATAGTAGTCTTCTTGCGCACCACAGTCTCAGTGCTCATCGTCACTATGTGGACTGCCGTCTACAGTGATGTCTAGCATCTTGGCATAGGGGAAAAATTGGTCCTAACGGGGCTCATTACTTTTTTCCAGTGGGATGCTATTGTGGTTGACTTTGAAGCAGTAACTGCCCTATTGATGTCAGATCACAGATTTCACTAGTTTACACTCAAAATGCTCCAAGCCTGTTGATGCGAAATTCTGGTAGAGTTGAGTCCCCAGATCACGAAAATGGGTTTAATTTTTTTTTCTATGTATACGTTTGTTTTTAAGATTTTTTAAAGTTTCTCATTTTATAGCTCGAGTTGTAGCCAACCAATTTAGCCGTCGAATGTTTTATTTTACAGGTAATGAACTAACCTTTAGATTTTTTACACTTTATGTATATTGGATAACTACTTTGTGTGCTGGAGGTCGATAAACTTAGAAAAAGGGAAAATTTCAATCCGTTAACTCATATGTTAACATGCTGCTAGCATCCTAAAAACTCGAAAAAAGTCCGTTGGAAAAACGTGTTTTTTTCTAAAGTTGATCGCCCAAAGTATCAAAAAAGGCTACAACTCCAGAAATCCGTTGAAAAATGAATTTATCGTGGATTTTCAAAGTTAAGTAAAATGAGAAATATTTTTAAATTTTTGGCCAGATGTCTACTAGATTAAAGGTACAGTGTTGGACACCGCCTAGATGTGACGAACAGTCGGATTTAGCTATGAAACACAACATAACACTTAAGGAATCCCGCCGCCCTTGAAATAAAAAAAAAGAAAAAAAACGATTTCCCAATTTAACGAATAGGCTAAGATCTTGACCACATCTCAACTAAAATTCAGGTGTAATATTAATTTGAAGGGGGCGCTCTTGTACAGAATACTCCTGCTATATTTTTTCAGCAGAAAGAATGGTTTTTTTTTATGCCACGTTTTGAGGCCGCGAGGACGATTAACCCCTTAATGGTACCAATCAAATTAATACATTGTCTATGTATGTATATAAAGGCGATTATTTAATTTTTATCTTACTTCAACTTAATATTGTAAATTTTTGTTTATTTAACAAAACTTAGCTTTTTTTTCATAGTTAAATCCGACTGTTCATCACATCTAGCAAAGTTAACAGACCATCTAAAGGCGGTGTCCAACACTGTACCTTTAATCTAGTAGACATCTGGCCAAAAATTTAAAAATATTTCTCATTAAAAATGGAGTTAACGGATTGAAATTTCCAATTTTTTTAAAGTTTATCGACCTCCAGCACACAAAGTACTTATCCAATATACATAAAGTGTAAAAAAAACGAAAGGTTGGTTCATTACCTGTAAAAAAAACATTCTACGGCTAAATTGGTTGGCTACAACTCGAGCTATAAAATGAGAAAAAATCTTAAAAAAAAAAATGTATCCATAGAAAAAAAAAAAATTAAAGCCATTTTCGTGATCTGGGGGCTCAACTCTACCAGAATTTCGCATCAACAGGCTTGGAGCATTTATTTTTTTTTTATTTTGTAAACTGGTGTTTTCGATCAAATTAAGTTCAAGCGACTGTTAAGGGGGGACATACATGTAAACGGTCAACATTTAGGCATTTTTTATGATTTTAGTTTAATAAAAAAAAATAAATATCATCTTGGATCTGGGGATATATTTAAAGGTGGTATTAAAGATGTTACACAAATTTTTTTTATGAAAAAATCTTACAAATCTTACTTATGCAACATTTGCCACACCGCTTTCAGGTTTGAGTTTACCGGTTAAGGACACGATAAAGCTCGTAATTCGTGTCGGAAACCAAAAAATTAAAATTATTTGTGTTTATTATAAATGTATCTTCTATGTGAACCCAAAACGTTACCCAAACGTTTGACCGTTTCTTCTTAATTAAAAATTAAATCGCCGCTCGAATTAGCTCCCGACTAAATAAATTATTTGTCATATATTAAATCGGGACCCAGGGAGGCCATTGCAAATAAATGGGTAAACCATTTATTCATTTATTACAATTACCTTCTATTACAAGAAACAAATCGCCTTGTTATTGAAAAGTGTGGAAGCTATTAGAAGTAACAATCGCTGTCCATAACGCAACATAGAGCATAGCCCAGACGTCTAAGCGGTGGGCAAGCGTTTTTTATGCAAGAAAGTTCTGAGTTCTAAACCCGCCCATGCCAAAGAATTTATTTACATTTTTTCGGCAAAGTTGGGTTATAAAAGTAAATTTTGTTATTTTTTATCATTTCTTGGTCACGATCGTTCTTTTCTGTAGCTTGGCGAAATTTTTTTCGTCAGCAGTCGATCTTTTTTCTCTTCAACACATACTTTTTTTGTGCATCTCTATTACAATAAACAAACCGCCTTCTGATTGAAAAAGTGTGAAGGCTATTAAGTAGAAGTAACAATCGCTGTCTATTCCTGAATTCCGAGGTGTCTAAGCGATGGGCATTCATTTTCTATGCAAGAAAGTTCTGAGTTCTAGTCCCGCTCATGCCAAAAAAAATTGTTTACGTTTTTATTTCCGATTCTTATTCATTTTTTCTCCTCTTTATTTAAATAATACATTTTATATCAGTTCGAAGAAGTTGGGCAATAAAAGTGAATTTTGTTTTTCTTTGTCATTTCTTGGTCACTCTCGTTCTTTTCTGTAGTTTGGCGCAATTTTTTTGGTAAACAGTCAATCTCTTTTTTCTTTCACACACACTTTTTCATTTCAATAAAAAGCATCTTTTCATTCAAAAAATGTAGAAGCTATTTGATGTTAACAATCGCTGGCAATTTTATTTCAGTTCTGCCAAAATTAGGTTAACAGTTGTTGAAGCATACTTAGTATGAAAATGGCGCTTCATATGAAATATAGGTAGTGGCCCAGTTGTCTAAGCAGCCGATGCATCTACGTTTTGCAAAATTGGCCCGAACTCAATCCCACATAAAAACCAAAATATTTTCTTTTTTGTATTTTTATTCTAAAATTTTTCCTAGTTGTTTTCCGGGTATAATAACAAAGGAAAAAGGGAGAAAAATTTAATTTCTCAGGAAAAAAAAAATCACTTTCCACCCCGCCTAAAAAACAAAAAAAAGTCTTTTTATACCCGGTACCCATAGGGTATAAGTTAGTGCCAACCGAGAATGTATGTAACAGGCAGAAGGAGAAATCTCCGACCCTATAAAGTATATATATTCTTGATCAGCGTCACTAGCCGAGTCGATCTAGCCATGTCCGTCTGTCCGTCTGTCCATCTGTCTGTCCGTGTGAGACAACAGATCTCAGAGACTATAAGAGCTAGAGTTACCAACTTTGGTGACAACATTGGAATCTGTTGCACGCAGATCAAGTTTGTTTTAAAATTTGGCCACGCCTACTTCCGCCCCCGAAAATCATCAAAAACAGTTTATAAGCCATTTGCGTGATTTCGGCGTAAAGTAAATAGATAGACCTAAAATCTAGGCAATCGTGGACGTGTTCTGAAAATTTGAGTAAAATCGGATGATAAACATAGAAGTTATTAAACAATAAAGTTTCTTACGTGCTGTATGTGCGTGTTGCTAAACATGTTCCTAGCGACATTTGTCTTTGTTGAGTGTTGCTCAACATGTTCCTAGCAACATTTGTCGCTTTTGAGAGTTGCCCAACATGTTCCTAGCAACATTTGTCTCTTTTGAGTGTTGCTTAACATGTTTCTAGCAATATTTGTCTCTATTTGTCAACATTTCCTTTTTTCCATGTTCATGTGCTGCTTAATTTCACCCACAATGCTTTGGGTACCGGGTATCTTACAGTCGGTCACACTCGACTGTAGCTTTTCCACTTGTTTTTCACGTATTTCTATTAATTTTGAGATATAGCGGTTTTATAATTTTTAATGATCGAATTGAAGACTTCGGCTCACCGAAGTTAGCTTTCTTTCTTGTTTTCTTTTTATACCCGGTCCCCATAGGGTAAAAGGGTATTATAAGTTAGTGCCAACCGAGAATGCATGTAACAGGAAGAAGGAGAAATCTCCGACCCTATAAAGTATATACATATGTATGTCCTTGATCATCGCCACCAACCGTCTGTCTGTCCGTCCGTGTGAAACAAGAGATCTCAGAGACTATAAGAGCTAGAGTTACCCAATTTTGTAAAAACGTTGGAATCTGTTACACGCAGATAAAGTTTGTTTTAAAATTTGGCAACGCCCACTTCCGACCCCGAAAACAACATTTGTCTTTTTTGGGTGTTGCTCAACATATTTCTAGCAATATTTGTCTCTATTTGTCAACATTTCCTTTTTTCCATGCTCATGTGCTGTTTAATACCCACAATACTTTGGGTACCGGGTATCTTACAGTCGGTCACACTCAACTGTAGCTTTCCCACTTGTTTAACAAAGACTTAGGTTCAAGTAGAGAAGCATTTCGACCCCGTCGGCAAATTCCCACTTCATTGTCCAATAACTTCCAAGTTTATTATCCGATTTCACTCAAACTTTTAGAAAGTGACCGGACAATTCAATTTATTAAGTTTATGTATTTAGTTTAAATCGAATATTACGACTATAGCTTATATAACGTTTTTTATGATTTTTGGAGGCGGAAGTGAGCGTGGCCAAATTTTAAAACAAACTTTATCTGCGTGCAACAGATTCCAATGTTGTCACTAAATTTGCTTTTATAGTCTCTGAGATCTGTTGTTTCACACGGACGGATAAGGCTAAATCGACTCGGCTGGTGATCCTAATTAAGAATATATACACTTTATTGGGTCGGAGATGCCTTCTTTCGCATGTTACATTCTCAGTTGCTACTAAGTTACATATGTTGTCAACAAATTTGGTAGCTTTAGCTCTTATAATGGCGGAGATCTGTTGGTTCACACGTTCGGACAGACGGACAGCCAGTGATGGCAAAATCGAATCGGCTGGCGATGCTGCTGTAGAATATATATATTTTATGGGGTCAAAAAATTCTCCCTTTGCCTGTTACATACATTTTCTGTTGGAACTAAGTTATAAAAATACCCTAGGGTGCTGGGTATAAATATGTATGTTTTATTTGTATATATTTATACCCTTGCAGAGGTTATTATAATTTTGCCATGATATTTGCAACGCAGTGAAGGATGCATCCTTCAGACCCCATAAAGTATATATATTCTTGATCAGCATCACCAGCCGAGTCGATCTAGCCATGTCCGTCTGTCTGTCCGTCTGTCGGTTTCTACGCGAACTAGTCTCTCAGTTTTTGAGCTATCGGGGTGAAATTTTTAGCAGTCTTATTTCTTTAGCACGCAGTATATATGTCGGAACGGCCGAAATCGGACCAACAAATCCTATAGCTGCCATAGGAATGATGGCGAAATTAATGTACAAAATTTTTTAATTTCTCTGTTTTTCAACGAATTTATATAAATTTCGAGATATAGTCGTTTTTTATAGTTCTAGAATAACGGTTTTAATTTCATTAAGATCAGACAACTATGTATATCATATAGCTGCCATAGAAGGGATCGGTCAATTTACATGAAAATGTAAAATTCTACATGTAAAATGTAAAATTACAAAATTTACATTATTTTTTCAACATTACCAAAATAGATCGATTTTCAATGATCCAATTGCAGACTGCAAGGGTATACAAACTCCGGTTTACCGAAGTTAGCTTTCATTCTTGTTTTCTTTTGGTTTACTCATGAATTTTATCGTAATATTTTGAACATTTTAGGGGTTGGCGCCAACCATTAAGCCACAAATTAAGTACTACCTCGACAACAGCGCCAACTCAGGTGCAGCTGCCAGCAATCATCGAACTGATTTTTCCAGACTTCAAGCCCAGGACCTAGTGCCCATTTGCAATAACGTAAGATAGGTCACACCTAAAGTAAGACCTTTTTATACATCTACGTGCGTTTTCCCCGTGCAGGCTGACCTCGAGGATTGGGTGGATGACAGTGTTGGCGGGTGGGAGGAGCTGGACACCTCCCAGACGAAGCAGATCCTACGCGAAAAGCGGCGTGAGTTGCGCCACCAGCGACAATCTGCAGCCCGTCCGCCCCCACCCACCGTGGGCGCCCAGCGGCTGAGCGATGTGCAACGCGTGGCGTAGTGGTTGCTTCACTACCCCTTGACCCCGTTGCTCGCTACCAATTCATGCCTATGCCCCTTTTTTATTTGACCATTCCAACTTGTCCCTTACCTCATTTTGTTTGGTTTTGGTTTGATTTAGTTGATTGGCCACACAAAATAAATCTTGCTTTCCTCCACTCGTATTTCCCTTCGATCTCGGTTAAGCCCCACTTCCTGATGTCTCTGCGGTTGGACAGGCTTCATTGGTCGCCACGCTTCTGAGATGGGGTCCATAAAAGACACGATCGACGGAGGCTATCATAGCTTTCAGTGCGATGCTGCTACCGGAGCTGCTGCTTTTCGGATTGGCCGTTTCGCTAGCGGCCAGCTATGACCGCACCGTCAACTACTGGGATGCCTTCGCTCCAGGAAAGCTCCTTGAGCGCCTGAATGCCTTCACCGACGTTGATCACTCAAAGGTGGACAAGTTGCCGAAGTTTATGCAAGTCTTGGCAGTCACTCAAGAGCAAGCCAAGGCAGATGAATATTTGGACAAGAATGTGGATGTGGATGCCAATGAAGTTAATGAGGAAGTGGACAGCCTGAGTGCAGAAACCAGTCATGGGGGATATTCTAGTGAAGAGTACGAACGTAACTACGAGCAGTTTGTAAAGGAATACTTTGATCGGGCTGCGACTGCGGCTAACATCAACGGCGATCTGGAACCCAAGAAGGAAACGCAAACTGGGGAGTCCACTAATATAAAAGATCACCGTTGCCGGCGCCTGAAGCAGAAAGATGGCAAGCTGTGCGAAGTCTGCCGTAGGCTTAAGAACAACGAGGTATCTGAGACGTGCAGCTACTCTCAAGATGACCAGCCGGAGCAGTATACCTACGACCGTGGCACCCAGTACATACGTTATCGCACAGATCTGCCCAGAAGGAAGGAAAATTACCAGGAGGTTGAGCCTGTGGCTCCTAGCAGCCAGTGTTTTCGCCTCCAGCACGGAAATAGGGTCTGCTATGAGTGTAAGGATAGTAATGACCAGAACATCGCACGCTGCTACGATGTTCAGACCATTAAAGCCAAGAACAAGACAAGAAAAGGGCTTCCTCGCACAAACGCAGGCCGGGATCCAAGCAGTCGGAGCAGGAGCAAAGCGCGCCAATAGCTATAGCTATGCGCTCAGCTCGGTTAAGCAAATTCCTCATCCAGCTGAAGTACAGACCAATAACATAAAGACAACAGATCCGTCGTTGCTTCGCCAACGTCCCCATCAACTGATTAAGATCAGGCGCAGGCGGCGGACCTGCGAATCTGTAAAAGAGCAGTGATATTGGATTATGTATTGTATTCCTGTCCCTATTCATTAACTTAGACAAATTAGTATTATCATTTTTCATTCGGCAATGCAAAATTTTATAAGAACACTGCATATTTGTGGGCACTCTCACCTGAAGCTGCGGCTAAAAATATAAATAAACTGTACATGTAATAATAAAACATTAGTTTTGTAGTTAATAATAAATGCTTTTGGAAGTAATACTTGCAAAATTTAAATATCTTTATGTAGAACCTAGAGATGTTTTAATAGAAATAAAAAAGCTTGTTTAAATTACTTTCTATAATACTGATATTATATTCAGGGACACAAATCGTTATAACTTTTAACATAAGCCATATTAAAAAAAACTTTAATCATTGTTTTATGATTTTTAAGATTTTCTTTAAAAATAATGATTATTTTTGAGTATTTTTATAAAAGTCAGATTGTAGTCGTTATAGCTAAGCTAATCAAATTATAACAAGTAAGAAAGCTACAGTCGAGACTGCTCTACTGTGAGATACCCGGTACCCAAACATTTGACGGTTTAAATACTTCTTAATTAAAAATTATATCGCCGCTCGAATTAGCTCCCGACTTAATAAATTAGCCCAGACGTCTAAGCGATGGGCAAGCGTTATTTATGCAAGAAAGTTCTGAGTTCTAAACCCGCCCATGCCAAAGAATTTTTTTTACATTTTTATTTCTGACTCTTATTTATTTTTCCTCCTCTTTATTCAATTAATACATTTTATATCAGTTCGGCAAAGTTGGGTTATAAAAGTGAATTTTGTTATTCTTTGACATTTCTTGGTCACGCTCGATCTTTTCTGTAGCTTGGCGAAATTTTTTTGGTCAGCAGTCGATCTTTTTTCTCTTTCACACACACTTGTTTTGTGCATCTCCATTACAGTAAACAAACCGCCTTCTGATAGAAAACGTGTGAACGCTATTAGAAGTAACAATCGCTGTATATTGCCAAATGTGGAGCATAGCCTAAGCGTCTAAGCGATGGGCAATTGTTTTTATGCAAGAAGTTCTGAGTTCTAATCCCGCTCATGCCAACATTTTTTTTTACATTTTTATATCCGATTATTCAATTAATTAAATTATATCAGTTCGGCAAAGCTGGGTTATTAACGTGAATTTTGTTATTGTTTGGCGCAATTTTTTTGGTGAACAGTCGATCTTTTTTCTCTTTCACACACATTTCTCTATTACAATAAAAAGCATCTTTTCATTAAAAAAATGTAGAGGCATTAGATGTTGACAATCGCTGGCAATTTTTTTTCAGTTCTGCCAAGATTAGGTTAACAGTTGTTGAAGCATACTTAGTATGAACATGGCGCTTCATATGAAATATAGGTAGTGGCCCAGTTGTCTAAGCGGCCGATGCGTTAAAGTTTTGCAAAATTGGCCAGAGCTCAATCCCACGAACAACCAAAATTTTTTTTTTTGTATTTTTATTCTAAAATTTTTTTCGAGTTGTTTTCCGGGTATAATAACAAAGGAAAAAGGAAGAAATGCAAAAAAAACAGAGAAAAAAAAAACAATAACATATATTGGCGCGGTCGGGGCTCGAACCTACGACCTAGACGGCTACAGGCTACGCAGCTTGCAATAGCAGCGTCTTAGGGGGGTGTTTTAAACTTTCTCTTGGGCGTTGAAGATGCACTACGGTCAGTACACTCAAGTGGCCATTTAAAACCAAGCCCGGGCTTGTTAGGGTTAGGTGTTAAATAGGCGCGAAAGGAAAGTATAGAAAAAAGAATGCGAGGAAATATAAACTACTATCAGGCAGCTCGATTGCTATCTTGCATATTTACTAGGTGGGTTAAGATTAATGTTTTTAGTTTAGGAAGGCTATCTACAGATGAGGTAATTTTATACAAATCATTATAATTTGCACATAATACTCTAAAGGGTTCATGCATTTCATACGATGTTCTGCATTGGTGCAAGACCAAAGGCAGGTAGGATCTTGTCGTTCTACATGGTACGTGGAAATTCAACTGACCCAATAGATCGCTGCTTTCCACGTCACCACGGATCAGATTACACATAAAGACAATGCCTAACATCGTTCTACGGTTTGCTAAGGAAGGTAGGTTAATCAGGAGAAGTCTACTAGAATAAGAGGGCAACCTAAGGTTTGCATCCCAGTTTAAGCCACGAAGAGCAAAAGTAAAAGTTCTTTTGAACAGACTCAATGCGTTTGCTGTGAACGTCCCACTGGGGACTCCAAACGCAAGATCCTTATTCTAAAATAGGACGAACTAACGAAGTGTATAAATTCTTCGTGACGTAGGGGTCATCGAATTCCTTCGACCACCGTTTAATAAATCCAAGCACACCCCTGGCTTTATTCACAATGCACGAAATATGATCAATAAACTCCAGTTTAGGATCTAGGCGGATACCCAAATCGTCAACTAGCGTGATCCTTTCCAAAGAGCAGCAGTTCAGCGTATAAGTCGCAAGCATGGGGAGACACGTGAGAATGTCATCAGCTTGCATTTTGAGCCATTCAGGTTTAATAAGTTTACATTGCACCAAGTTTGAAAGTTATTAAGATCTGTTTGTAAATCCGACTGGCAAGCGCGGTCCTTGTATTGCACACAAAGCTTAACGTCGTCAGCGTACATGAGTACTCTGGAGTTAGTCAAGACTTTGGGCAGGTCGTTAATAAATAAAGTAAAAGTAAGGGACCCAAGTGGCTCCCTTGCGGGACACCAGAGGTCACCCGGAGAACATTCGACAAGTTGTTTTAAATAGAACCTTTTGCGTCCTACCATTCAGATAACTTGAGATCCACCTAAGAAGATCGACAGGAAAACCCATTAAGTCGAGTTTCCTAACAAGAAGGGAGTGATCAACGGAGTCAAATGCTTTACTGAAATCAGTATAGATCACATCTGTCTGCAAATTTTGTGGAAAGCCCCTTATAATGAAAGAAGTGAGCTCCAGAAGGTTAGTAGTCGTTGATCTTCGTTTAATAAATCCATGTTGGCATGGAGAAATTACTGATCTACACAGGTGCTGCAAATGGGGAGTAATTACGTTTTCGAAAAGTTTTGGGATGGCTGACAACTTAGAGATTCCTCTATAGTTGTTAGCATTCACTTTGCTACCTTTTTGTGGAGAGGAATCACGAATGATTCCTTCCAAACAAGGGGAAATTGGGAAGTTTCTAAGGATAAGGTAAACAATTTTAGAAGGGACTGCACAGGGACTCGGCACAATACCTAAGCACACAGCCTGGTATTCCGTCGGGACCTGGCGAATAAACCGGCTTGACACGTTGAAGATCCAAAAGAAGGGAGCTTTCGTTTAAGCTAGGACTGAAGATTAGGTTTGATTTGGGCATGCTATAAGAATAGGTTTGGTTTGAATCGGATGACGGAGAATAAGTAGTTTGAAAAACTGAGCAAAAAGATCGGCGATTGCCTGATCATTGTTTGCTGTCGTATTTTCAAATGAAAGCGAGGAAGGATGTGTAATAGGCTTACGTTTAGTGTTGACAAAATTATAAAACTGTTTTGGGTCCTGCGCAAACTGAACCCTACAACGAGTCAAATAGTTTTGTAACCCTGCGCGTTAAGCACGGTAAACTTTGACCGAGCCGCTAAATAGCGAGAATGAACAGCTTGAGAACCGTTACGTTTAAATTTAGAATAGAGATTGGACTTAACATTTTGAGGCGAGTCAACTCTTTACTAAACCAGGGAGGCTTATTGGAGATTGACGGATAGTATAACGGAACACATTCTGTAAAAAGGAGTTCATGGCATTGTAAAAATATCCATGGCACCCACCATGTCAGTGCACATGTAGAGATCGGACCAATCAAATTCAGATATAAAATTATTCAGCCGTCTAAAATCCGCCTTGCGAAAGCAGTGAATTTTCTTTCTGGCCGACCAGACTTATTCTCCATAGCAGTCCCAATATCGATAGTCACATCGAAAGTAGGATGGTATGGATCTTCGGAAGTAGCGTCAAGGGCGGGACCCTAGCCAAACTGACTCTTGCCGGATCAGAGACAAAGCAGAGGTCTAGCAAGCGATCTAAGGAATTTCGTACATAATTGACTTGAGACAACGAAATGTCAAACAAGCCATCAATAAAATCGTGACGTGCAGTAGTTAAAAGTGTGTTAGAGGATTCAGTTGTGGACCAAATAGCTCCAGGAATGTTAAAGTCACCTAGAACAATTAAATGGTCCCTATCCGAAAGTCTATTGGAGACCGACTGGATAGCGGAAAGGTGGTTCCAATAAATAGGAAGTTCCGACAAGGGAGGAATGTAGGAACATGTAATAAAAATAAAACTACCATTAAATGATAGCTTCACACAAAGGAATTCAACATCGTTGCATTCCTCGAAAGCTAATACTTCAGACGTGAGGTTTGAGTCAACCGCAATGAGGACCCCACCCCTCGCCTGGAAGGCCGATCAAGCCTGTGTGTTGTGTACACAGCTGGAAAAACTTCGGAGCTTAGGATCTCCGGCTTTAACCAGGTTTCTGTGAACACTATCACCTGGGATGCAAAGAAACACTATCAGAATACAATTTAGGAAGCTTACTACGTAAACCCCTTGCATTCTGATAGGTAAGAAGTAGGAATTGGTTAGTTTTTGGAGCTGGTACAGTGGTTTTGTCCGGCCTGGGTAGACTAATTCCTACCGGCCTTCTTTTCTTTTCTTGGCTTCGTACTCCTTAACAACAACATACTGCGGCCAGAAATTGGCAGAGCATATTGTGTTAAAGAGTTCGTCAGGGACATTTATTTTGAAAGATGAAATATCCCTAGCGTAAGAAAATTTAAATTTTTCCACCTTAATTTTATCGGACTTCATTCTGTCTCGAATAAAGACAGTAACATCTTCAGATGTTTGAGATGGGTGAAGCCGAGAGACAAATATCTGCCTCGTTGGTGGTACTGCAATAAGGGCTTTTGGCAACACAGACTGGTTGGCTGTATTACCAATTTCGGCCGGTAATCCAGGCCTGTCACCCTGGGGAGCATTCGGGACGAGGATCTGAGGGGTCGTTAATTTTGATTTTGACCCGCCAGCGGACTCAACGGACAACACTGGAGCTACGGTCCCTGTCACGGCACATTCGGAGACCGAATCTTTTCTTGCACCCGACCTCAATATCATAGGAGTTTGATATATTGGGGTCGGGGGCTGTGCCGAGGAGTCAGCTGTTGAGAACTCATAGCGAGTTGTTGGGATCCGCCCAAATGCGGTGTGCCAACCGTGGTTTTTTGCGCTTAGGGGACTCATTTAATAGCTTAAGGCCATTAAACTGGGAGTCCAGCGCCAGGAGCACCTCATTAGTTTTACGAAAACTAACAAGAAGCTCCTTAAAACCATTTTGGTTTGCCGCATAAATGACATCATTTCCCTTTCAACATCGCGACAAGCCTCACAGCAGTAGCGCAATCCAATGTTTTGTTAAAATTATCAGCCAGCCGGCCTGTGCGTTCAATGCACTTGGCGTGCACGACATTGTCACACAGCCAACAGCCAATAGTAGGGTCCTCATCAGAAATTACTTTCTTGCAGGTTTTTATTACACAGACAACGTTAGAAGACATTATAGCGACTTACCACTGTACCAGTCAGAAGTTAAGAGAAAATAAGAGTAGTTACGTGCACTAAGAGAGAGCAAGAGAGCGAGAGTTAGGGAGCTTAAGCCGTCGAGCTGTAATTTCGGCGTAACGGATAAAGCACAAAGAGGAATACAAAAATGCAGATAAGCAACTCGCTGCACAAAACTAAAATTGCAATTAATATAGTTATTAATACACAAAAACAGCTGCATGCACACGCGAAGTGAAACGGTGAATTATTATTGACACAGGATATAAGTTTTAAATAAACCCCGGTTGTTTATAGCAAAGATTTTACACAAATACGAGGCGCAAAACAAAAACACGACCGTTCACTTTGAAAGAGAAAACGATAATGAAAAAACTTCTAACCTTATTGCTAATATCTCCCATGTTTATCATCCGATTTTACTGAAATTTTCCGAAAACGTCCGCTCAAACCTATTAATTTATTGTATCTAATAACTTCTTCCAATGTTTCCAATGTTGTCACCAAATTTGGTAACTCTAGCACTTATAGTCTCTGAGATCTGTTGTTTCACACGGACGGACGGACGGACGGACAGACGGACATGGCTAGATCGACTCGGCTAGTGACGCTGATCAAGAATATATATACTTTATAGGGTCGGAGATTTCTCCTTCTGCCTGTTACATACATTCTCGGTTGGCACTAACTTATAATTCCCTTGTACCCTATGGGTACCGGGTATAAAAATCAACAAGTGGGAAAGCTACAGCCGAGTGTGACCGACTGTAAGATACCCGGTACCCAAAGCATTGTGGGTAAAATTAAGCAGCATATGCACATGGAAAAATGGAAATTTTGACAAATGAAGAAAAATATTCCTAGAAACATGTTAAGCAACACTCAAAAGAGACCAATGTTGCTAGGAACATGTTGGGCAACTCTCAAAAGCAACAAATGTTGCTAGGAACATGCTGAGCAACATTGGAATCTGTTGCACGCAGATCAAGTTTGTTTTAAAATTTGGCCACGCCCATTTCCGCCCCCGAAAACTATAAAAAACGGTATATAAGCCATATACGTGATTTTCGGAGTAAAGTAAGTAGATAGTCTTAATAAGTAGGCAATCGTGGACGTGTTCTGAAAATTTGATTAAAATCGGATGATAAACATAAAAGTTATTAAACAATAAAGTTTCTGAGATCACCCAAAAACGTTCAGAAACCTATATTTTTTATTGGATCGAGCTGGATAATCATAATTTCATCGATATATATTCGATTTTTGTATTTAGTAACTTAGCATCCGACAAATAATATTTTGACCTCAAATATTGGTTTTATTCCCTCAATTTAAGTTATGGATTCGTCTAGGCTTCTCTTAGGTCGTGTCCAAACCTTACAGGAATGTGTTTAATTCATACATTTGAATATTCCAAAGCCGAATAATAATAAATTGCAATTTTAATGAAAACAGAAAATTTTTTAGAATTAATTTTCGGCATAGAGAGTTTTCTTGCAGGTTCGGGGTGGGAACAGTTTTGAAAGTGAACTTTTTTTTAAACAAGTTTCAAAGCTAATTTTCTTTATTAAATTATAGTTTCCATTAAAATACATAATATTAATACAATTTGGTTAGGTCTAAGGCATAAATATATGTATTTTGAGCATTTAATACCTTCTAATAGAATTCATACGTAGCAAGCATTTTTGACTTACTCCTATCCATTTTTGGTAACTATCTGGCAACAAAAACTGGATAATACCAATCATTAAAGGTAAAATAAATAAAATTATACCAACATTGTTGCAAAATAATTCAGAAAACGAAAAATTTTAAAATAAGTTTAATATCTTTCTAATTAGCTGGCATGATGAGTTTTTCAATAAAATTATATTTTTTTATAGAGTACCGCAGGATATTGATTAGATCCTTATTATTTACTGAAGAATAATGTTTCCAGAATATATTAGGCTTAATACTGGTCTGCTAACTCTGTTTTTTGGATTTTTATCGATACAATGACCACCACCATAGTCATCTTTCTAATTAGTTGGCAACGGCTGTATGTCATTTTTTCGCTTAGTTGCGCCCGTATCAAAACTATACGACTGTTAAGTTTTTTAATATTTTTATAAGGAACAATGTAAAAAGGAATATTTCTTAAACTAAATTTATTCTAAATAGATCGCCCTTTAGCCTTTTCGCCTTCAAAAAATCTTTTTACGCATGGTCCTTGGTATTCTTTTGAAGATCGTGCTAAGATCTAAGTTTTCGGCTCATTTGATCTTATTGTTTTTTATAAAATATCAAAAGAAGAGAAAAAAACAGGTGAAGTCGTCACCCAATTTACACTTGTTTGATATCTTATTCCTAATGAAATTCCCAACAAAACGAGGTATTGACCATTAAAATTGGACAAAGGGAAGCAGCGGGACAGACCATTTATGGTACCGCTCTAGTGCGTACGCGCTACGAATAGCGAGAGAAGAGAAACAAACAAATCACGTGGACCTTGCAGTGAACGCAGCTTGATTAGCTTTCACAAAAAAATTAAATTGTAATATTAAATCGTGTCTTATCGTCGTCAATTAAAACAAGAAAGAAAGCTAACTTCGGTTTTATATGTATGGTATATGTACAATAAAACTGAGTATTTTGTATGTGTGTATATGTGTTGTGTTATTGTTTTAAAGTTATTGTTTCACCAGTGACCTGCCGAGTGGTGTATATTTTTGTATACATAGATTTGAGAGAAAGAAAAATTTGTGATACCTGTCTTACCCTTTCATGAAACTTATTTATTAATACTAGTACATGTTTTCTAAGTCTATGTTTTAAATTTGAGCTGCATCTTTTTGCAACTTTCTGACTTATTAGCTTTTTTGTGTTCGTCCATATCTTGTGTTATTTTGTTTTCGTGCATATTATTTTTTTTATTTTAATTTTTTGTATAATATATATTTTTGCATTGTTTTGTTAAATTTATTTATAATGTATTATAAAAGCTATTATATATTTGAACATGATATTTTTATTTTATTTTGTATAAAGATAATAAAATTAAAATAAATATAATATATTAATAAGTGATTTCCTTACCCTGAAAGTATGCAGCTAAATTTAAGCTTCAAAATTTTATTTTATACTATTTTCGGACTTTAACGTATGGTTTTTGCCTTTGTTTTGTAATTTTCTTTATGTTATTTGGTTTTTATAGCAGTACAGAAATTTGCAGATCTATGTTCCAACTGGATGTATTTTGGGCCGCTTTTTCCATACAAGATAAACCACTGTGCAGCGCTACCAGCTATTTTCAAGAAAATTTTCAAAAATTGGCTAACAATTTATTAGTTTAAATTTTTAAACTGAGTATGCAGATTTATTATTTTCATAACAACTAACAGAGAACAGCTTTCCGAATTGAAATTAAGACTGTTTTAGCTTAGTTATGACTATATTTGTCTTAGAGATTTCCAAGAAATTATCATATTTTTTATACCCGGTACCCATAGGGTCCAAGGGTATTATAAGTTAGTGCCAACCGAGAATGTATGTAACAGGCAGAAGGAGAAATCTCCGACCCTATAAAGTTATTTATATTCTTGATCAGCGTCACTAGCCGAGTCGATCTAGCCATGTCCGTCTGTCTGTCCGTGTGAGTTACCAAATTTGGTGACAACATTGGAATCTGTTGCAAGCAGATCAAGTTTGTTTCAAAATTTGGCCACGCCCACTTCCGCCCCCGAAAATCATAACAAACGGTTTATAAGCCATATGCGTAATTTCGGCGTGAAGTAAATAGATAGACCTAATGAGTAGGCAATCGTGGACGTGTTCTGAAAATTTTAGTAAAATCGGATGATAAACATAGAAGTTATTAAACACGCAGATCAAGTTTGTTTTAAAATTTGGCCACGCCCACTTCCGCCCCCGAAAAGCGTAAAAAACTTTATATAACCTATAGTCGTAATTTTTGGCTTAAGGTAAATGTATAAAATAAATAAGTTGGCATTTTGCGGACGTTTTCTGAAAATTTGAGTAAAATCGGATGATAAACGTGGAAGTTATTAAACAGTAAAGTTTGTTTATGTTTCTTTTCCTTCTTCTGAGCCACAAAGGCAGTAGCGAAAAAAAGAGTTGCGTGCTTTCGGGCGCAGTATTAATTCGTAATGCAGCTGCATACAGCTGCAGAATTTGTCTTTTTTGAACATTGCCAAACTTTATTTGCTCAGCTTCATTTGTCAACATTTTGTTTTTTCCATGTCCATGTGCTATTTAATTTCATTTGGGTACCGGGTATCTCAAAGTCGGTCACACTCGACTGTAGCTTTCTCACTTTTTTTGTCTTTGATTAAAAAAAAAATTATCATATTTTTTAATCAGGCAGGCTCCGGTTTTCACTTTCACAAGATTCTTTCGTTTTCGTTTTCGAAAACGAAAATCGGTGCTCCCGTTTTCACTTTCACAAGACTTTTTCGTTTTCAAAAACGGGCAAGTTTTTCTTGTCGAAATGAAAAGTAAATGCCTTTTTCTACATCAAATCGCTTCTTAAATGCAAAAGGAAAAAAATAGTTGACTTGTTGGTCTATTGATGTTTGTTTTACACCATCAGTGGATCAATCTAGTTCGTAATTACTTTTTAAAGAATTATTTTCTGACCCCACCTCGAATTCGCAAAAAATATTTGCCGTCGGCAACGACAACTTTCGTTTTGGTTGCCAGTGCTGCCGTACTTTTGGTGGAACCAAACAATCTGGTCGAAATGCTTGTAAAATTAAAAGTAGGGAATTAATTATGTTCAAAGAAGATAAGAAAGGTTTTAATAAATAAAACAGTTTAATTTTATTGTTTAAATGGTACTTTTACCATTTTAAAAGGTATAACATTTCCTGTTTAAAGAGTGGCAGCGCTCTTGGACCGATAAATAAACAATTTCTGCATTTATTTGGGTTTAAAACAAACAATTAAAAAGTAAAGGCATTTAAACATTCCGTTTACTTCTCAAAACGTCCAAGTCAACTGTTTGAGCAATAAAAATAAATAAATATTTCGATAACAAAACGATGACAAAAAGTTTGTGAAAACCGGAGCACCTAAAAACGAAAACGTACGATTTTGGTCTAAAACGAAAACGAAAAAATAAAGTTAAAACCGGAGCCTGCCTGAATATATATTTTTTTGCAAAAAATTGTGAAAATTTGAGGTCTACTTAAGCTCCTCTTATAGCCAAAAAGGGAGTGATAACCAAAACCCGTGTATTTTCGGACTCGTCATTAAAATTGTAAACATTTAAAACCAAAATATTTAAAATTACAAGAAAAATTTTTGTATTGATTTTTCATGAAAATTTTCAAAAATTTGCCAAAAATTTTTTTGTTTAAATTTTTAAACTGAGTATGCAGATTTATTATTTTCATAAAAACTAACGTAAAACAGCTTTCTGAAATGAAATTAAGGCAGTTTTAGAATAGATATGATTCTTTTTCTATCAGATTTTTTCAAAAAACTATCATATTTTAAAATATATTTTTTAACCAAAAAATTGTGAAATTTTGAGGCCTTCTTAAGAGCCTCTTATAGCCAAAAAGCCGTGTATTTTCGGATTCGTCATTAAAATTGCTAACATTTTATACCAAAATATTGATAAATATCAGAAAATTTTTTTTTATTGATTTTTCAAATGTCAAAATGTTATCATGAAAATTTTCAAATATTGGCAAAAAATTTATTTGTTTAAATTTTTTAACTGAGTATGCAGATTTATTATTTTCATAAAATCTAACATACAACAGCTTCCGAATTGAATTTAAGGCTGTTTTAGCTTAGTTATGATTATTTTTCTCTCCGATTTTTCCAAAATATCATTTTTTTTAAAATATATTTTTTAACAAAAAATTGTGATAATTTGAGGCCTTCTTAAGAGCCTCTTATAGCCAAAAAGGGAGTGATAACCAAAAGCCGTGTATTTTCGGATTCGTCATTAAAATTGTAAACACTTCAAACCAAAAAATCAACAATATCAGATTTATTATTTTCTTAAAAACTAACATAGAACAGCTTTCCGAAATCATATTATGGCTGTTTTAGCTGTTATGAATTTTTTTGTGATTTTTCTAAAAAAATTATTATAATTTTTAAATTATATTTTTTAACAAAAAATAGTGAAAATTTGAGGTCTTCTTAAACTGAGTATGCAAATTTATTATTTTCATATAAACTAACATAAACACCTTTCCGAATTGAAATTAAGGCTGTTTTAGCTTAGTTATGCTTATTTTTCTCTTAGATTTTTCCAAAATATTATCATATTTTATAAAATCTATTTTTTAACAAAAAATTGTGAAAATTTGAAGTCTTCTTAAGCTCCTCTTATAGCCAAAAAGGGAGTGATAGCCAAAAGCCGTGTATTTTCGCATTCGTCATTAAAATTGTAAACATTTAAAACCAAAATATTGAAAAATTCAGAAAAAAACTTTTTATTGATTTTTTAAGAAAATTTTCAAAAATTGGTAAACAATTTATTTGTTTACATTTTTAAACTAAGTATGCAGATTTATTTTTTTCATATTAACCTACATAGAACAGCTTTCCTAATGGAAATTAAGGCTGCTTTAGAATGGTTATGACTATTTTTGTCTTAGATTTTTCCAAAAAATTATCGTATATTTTTAAATATATTTTTTAACAAAAAATTGTGAAAATTTGAGGGTTTCTTAAGCTCCTCTTATAGCCAAAAAGGGAGTGATTTTCAGATTCGTCATTAAAATTGTAAATATTTGAAACCAAAATATTAAAAAATTACCAGAAAATATGTTTATGCCCGGTACCCATAGGGTACAAGGATATCACTGTGGACGGCAGTCCACGTAGTGACGATGAGCACCGAGACTGTGGTGCGCAAGGAGATTACTATAGACAGCCGTAGAATTGAAAATCTGCTACGATAGTCGGATCAGAACCATTTATATCTTGATCGAAAGGTATTGGAAACCTCTTTGAAACTGCATACTAATTTTTCAAAAACGGATTAGTTTAGGAGAAATGTGACTGAAAGCGCAAAATTAAAAATTTTGAAAATATGAGCTATTCGGACCGGTGCACTATGGGCTGAACGACCACTTTATCTGGCCAAAACCCATTTTTTAAAAGTCGTTAAAAAAACTTTTTTTTAACCGGGATGTATTCAAAAAACATTAAGCTGTAATGTTACGTTCTGGAAATTTTAACAGAGCGCGTCACTGTTAAGTTATCCACTGTTAAGTCAGCTGTTCCGTGCTCTGTTGCTACAGCGATAATACGGCTATGATACAGGGCAAAAGTTTTCATTAATTAGCTACTTCATTAGAACCTTGAAAGAGACAACTATATGTCTTTTTTGGTTCGGATTTTTTTCGTAATGCGACTACGGTCACACTGACTTAAAAGGTAAACAATAACAATGGCCAGAATTCGCAGTGCACAATTTATTCATTTCTGGAATCCTCATGCAAATACTTCTGCAGAAATTAATATGAAAACCATTAAACTGATTTTTACAGCTTTTCTTGTACATAGATTTAGTTAATTCATAATAATTGCAAGATTTCACGGCGAAAAAACCATGCCACCGAAAACTTATTTATTTTGTTTATTTATTTTGCTTTTGTGCAGAATAGTTGCTGAAAATTATGCTAAGCCTTCAGCAAAAACCAATATATTTTGTGAGAGCGTTTTGTCTTATGAGCAATCAATATACTTTTTAGATACAATTTCATGAATTAGAGAAGGTATATTCTATCGAACTCATTTTTTGTCTGGTATTTTTTGTCGATAAACCGATAAGTTTTTCAATTAATGAGAAATTAATGTATTAGGCTTAGTACGCAGATGCTCGAACAGTTCGCAACCCCAAACAGATTTAATCTTTTTCCAGTGTGATCGCTTCTTAAAACGCTCTTCGGTATTTTTGGGAGGTAAATGATGCGGTCATACCAATCTTAAATCAGCTGTGTTTGTTGACAAAATAATTTATTTGAAATATAAAGTTAGTCAACATGTTTAACAATAAAGCTACGATAATTGTCTCTTCCTTGGTAAAGTCCATTGTTCTGCTTTTTCGCATCTTGGTTAATTTAGCGATTTCCATATTTTTGAACAAAACAAATTAAGAAATTAACGAAACAAATTAACGCAACAAATTAGCAACTGTTTTCGGGATATAAATGTAAATACAATGCGTGCGAAATGCCGTTAACTCGCGAAAGCTTCAATTAAAGCGCGGCAAAGAGAGATAGAGTGAGATGCCAATAGTTGAGAACAGGCCGTTTTAATAAATTATTTATTCTGTTCGTCACCCCCCTCTGGAAATACCAAAAGTCTTCCCTCGCGCCACCTGGTATTTTTCTGGTATTTTGTTCGTTCATCTGCATACCGGCCTTTAAAACAGGGCTGTCGAAAAGTGTTGGCCTCTCTCTCACTGCTTTAAAACGCTGTTCGAGTATCTGCGTACTAAGCTTTAATCTCTCATTGAAAGTGCCGTATAGTCGTCTTGCTCGCACTTAGGCAAAACCCTATGGTTGCTGTCAAGCCTCTAATTAATGAGCCAATTAATGAAGTTTTTAATACAGTGTCATAATGCTATAACCGATTGCTGCCTAATCGTTTGATTATCTTTAAAGTTTAAAGTGACAAAAAGTGTAAAAACAAACCAATTGTGTGCTACTTTTAAGATGCAATCGTATCAATGTGGTTTGTACTATGTGTTTGTGAGCGTGGTTTGTAGAAATTGATTGTGGTGTCCCTATAATCTTGTGTAAGTTCTAACCCTAAAAATGCTTAATATTTGTAGTGTATTCTAATTTTAATATAGAGCTACAAAGTGATTGCCGCACTTTTCCCTCTAAAATCTGTTATATGTTGTAGAGTAATTAGTTCTTGTCTTATGTTGTTAGTAAAAAAGTGCACTTTTGCGCACTTTCTCGTAAATTTAACTTTTTAGGTTCTAACCTCAAAATTGCAAACAGCGTGTTGTTCGAGAAGTGGAATGCAGAGAAGACGAAAAATGCAAAGGAGAATGCTATTTTTAATTGTTTTAGAACGTTAATAAGTGGGCTATGTTCTACCCGCGATGAAGAAATTTTATCTGAAAAAAGTAAAGCCATTTGCTACAAAATTTCGGCAAAATGGCTTAAATCGAAAGAAATATAAAACAATTTAAGAGAAATCATCCTGATTGGCTTAGCCAAGAGACAACTGTGCATATAAAGAAAAGTTTAAGAGCGGTTGGACGGCCTGCATTGTCCTACATATCAAAAAAATGAAGAACACAAAGAAAAGAAGCTGCAGAACTTGTATCCTCCAAGGCGGGAAATGTTAAATTATTAATCCGAGCTGCGAGTGCAGCTGCACGAAAGCGGGCGCAAGTTGACCTTGCTTATGTGATAAACTTATTGGTTTTGTGTCCAGAAAAAGCTAAATCTATAAGAAGTTTTATAAGCCATCCAGTTGCAAAGCCAACTAAAGTGTCTGCTAACGAGGCTGTAGCTCTCTTATTGGACCAAGGCTTGACAAAAAAGCAATACTGTGCAGTAAGGGAAAAAACAAAAACAATTTATATCCATCATACTGGGAGGTAGCTAGTCGGAAAAAAGATTGCCGGCCAAATGATTTGCTTATATCCGAGACAAAGGCAGAGGTACCTCTACAAAATCTACTCGATCACACAGCAGCTCGAATTGCAAGTTTACAGGAAGAGGTGGTTTTGAGCGTGATGAAAGATCAAGGAACGGATTTTTTAACTGCAAATCTGTTCTTAAGTTACGGATTCGATGGCAGCTCTGGACAGTCTAACTATAAGCAAGGATACTCTTCAGAGCAACCGCTTAATAGGGATTCGAGCCTTTTTGCAACAACAGTAACTCCACTGAGACTCGTTGATGCATCCAGCAACATAATATGGAATAATAGGACACCACAGTCAATTCGGTTTTGTCGTCCTTTGAAATTAGTTTTCATGAAGGAAACGAAAGAAGCAATACGCCTTGAACATCAATCATTGGAAAACCAGATAATGAACTTGAAGTCTTGCAAAATTGTTATGAGCCACGGAAAAATTCTTTACGTTAAGTTTAGATTATATCTAACAGCCATTGATGGAAAAGTGCTAAACGTATTGACGGGAACCAACTCTTCCCAAGCTTGCCCGATTTGTGGAGATAACCCAAAGGACTTCCTGAACAATAAAAACTTTAAATGCGGAAAGTTCCTGCCAGTCATAAGTAATTTAAAATACGGATTAAGTCCTCTGCACTGATTCGGCTTTTTGAATTTGTTTTGCACGCTGGCTATAAATGCCATATCTAGAAATGGAAAATATTTCACATAAATGATAAAAGGTAAGTCGCTAAAAGAAAAGCTTGCATACAGGACTTGTTTTGGAAGCAGATGTCTTTGAGGGTTGATCAAGCAAAAGTAGGCGGATTTGGCAGCACGAATGATGGAAATACGGCTCGTCGTGCTTTCAGTGAACCTAAAAAATTCTCAGAAATCACTGGAATAAACCATAGGCTGATTACAAATCTTCGGACTATTTTAATTTGCCTCTCGTGTCAGTTGCCAATTAATGTACCCAAATTTCAAAGCTTCTGCAACGAAACTGGGGAAATTATAATCGACGAGTATCCTTGGCTGCCGATGACTGCTACTGTACACAAAATTCTTGTTCACTCGTCTGACATTATAGAAAACACGGTCCTTCCAGTAGGATACTTTGGAGAAGAGGGTGCTGAGTCCAGAAACAAATTGTACAAGTCCGACTGCCTGCACCATGCTCAAAAAACTAGCCGGAAGGATACCTTTGCCAATGTATTCGAAAGAGCTATGGATACATCAGATCCGATCATATCCTCTGTAAACCTAAACAGGCGAATCAAAAAAAGACAAGGGCTCCCAGATGAGGTAACGAGCTTACTGTCTTGCGAGTTTAATGTCATAGACGAATTGGACGATGATGAGCCTATTGAAAATTTCATTGGATATTCATGGAATATGGAGCTGGATAACGAAGACGATGACGATGAACAATAGGTTTGCGAAATAAACATAATAGTTTACAAAATATTGTAGTTTTTAAGCTTACAGATTTTTTTTCGGAGGATTTGGCGAGTATTTGCCCTAAAAAACTGAGAAACAAAAGAAGCAAAACTTTAATTTTATTTATAAAAAAGGTAAGACGATCTTCATTTTTACAATAAAGTTTTATTTTCCACTTATATTTTATAATGAAAACAAAACAAAAATTTTTTGTCGGCTACACTAAAAAAAAAATTTTTTTTTTTTTAAACGGGGCGGAACCACGCCTTTTTTTTCGTAAAATATGTTACTTTAGTGATCCATAGCTTAACTAAAAAAACAGAACCTTAATATGTTGCTTCGTTTTGAAGTTATTAATTAATGCCACAAAAAGTGGTCGTTCAGCCCACAGTGCGGTGGGAGAAAAATCCTCAAATTTTTAATGTTGTTGTGATCTAGCTTTAAATACGCGTTGAATGACACCTCGATCACCCTGATCCTCCGTTCAAAAGATATTCAATAAAAAAGATTTTAACGGCCTTTTCGAAATGCGAACGTTTGTCCTGCTGTCTGTCTGTCTGTGTGTCGATTTTTTTGTTTTAGACTCCTGGAACTACTTTTATTTTATTCAAACAGCTCGAGCTAAACATTTTTTGTTCTACGACTTTTTGGAATTCCCGCTAGTTTGACGGGAAAACAGCTAAAAAAAGCTAGATTTCCCGCGCCCATAACTTCTAAACGACTAAAGCTACAGAAACGTTCTATATGTCGTTAGAAAGAAATTTTGAAATGACATAGTTTATTTGCCTGGACATAATTTATCTAAATATAATATTTAAGAATTTATAACTAAAATTAATTTTTTTTTTAGTTTTTGTAATTTGTTCAAAAGTGGCTCTAACGATTTTAAGAGTCACTCAAGGCCATATAGCCCTTGAGATGGCTCAACTTTTGGTATATATCACATATCTGGGAAAATCGCTTTCTCGTGATATTACTCATTAAAATTAGTAGCAAAGATCTTATATACATACCTAACCTTTTACATGCACTTTACATACATTTATGTAAAAATACATCGAGAGTCATATAGAGACGTGCACAATTGCAATAAACTTTAAAACCATCAAACAAAACGTAAAATATTTTAAATTTGAAAAAACCTTTTAAAATGTTTGTTTTTAATTTGATCCACTTTTTGCTTTTCCCGCTTTTTTGGCGGGAAAATAGGAAAAACAAGTGGGAAAGCTACAGTCGAGTGTGACCAACTGTAAGATACCCGGTACCCAAAGCATTGTGGGTGAAATTAAACAGCACATGAACATGTAAAAAAAGAAAATTTTGACAACTGAAGACACATATTGCTATAAAAATGTTGAACAACACTCAAAAGAGACAAATGTTGCTAGGAACATGTTGGGCAACTCTCAAAGCGACAAATGTTGCTACGAACATGCTGAGCAACACCCAACAAAGACAAATGTTGCTAGGAATATTTTGAGCAACACGCACTCTCTCTCTCTCTCTCTCTCTCTCTCTCTCAGAAACTTTATTGTTTAATAACTTCTTTGTTTGTCATCCGATTTTACTCAAATTTTCAGAACACGTCCACGATTGCCTACTACCGGGTACCGGGTATAAAAATCGATTTCTCGCGCCCATAACTTCTGAACGACTAAAGTTACTAAAACGTGCTTTATATCGTTGGAAAGGTATTTTTTAATGATATTTACTTTGCCTTTACAAATTTATCTAAATATTATAATTAAGAATTTAGAATTAAAATTAATTTTTTTTAAGGATTTTCTTAATTTGTTTTAAAAATGGCTCTTACGATTTTGATACTCACTTCAGGCCGTATAACCCTTGAGATTACTGTTCGCCTTTTGGGGTACTACTCATATCTCCGAAAACTCGCTTTTTCATTAAAATTAGTACCAATGATCCCATATAGATAACTTCTTCATATATGGATTTTTTTTGTTAGTATTCCACATTTGAAACAAATACTTTTGATATCAAAAACACCACTTATCGAGATACTACATTTTGTGACGGTAACCGGCGTTCAGCTAATATCAGATGTCATAACTATGTGCTATAATTTTTTAATAATAGCTAAGTCATATAGGAACGACCTCTGGACATGGTATTGAGCTGTACTAATTAACACTAACAATTGGAGACCTACATACATATGGCATTTTAAAAACTTCTGATATCAAACAAAAACACCTCTTAACGAGGTGAGATAAAAGTGACGATGTCACATTTAACTCAAAAAATTTCTGATACCAAATTTTGTGACAATTAATAGTTATTTAAACAAAAATATTTAAAAATTTTAATTAGATTCAAAATCGGCACGCTGCCTGTTTCATTTTACAAACTTAAATTTGTCACAAATTTTTGCCATGTTGTAGCCCTAAAACTGAACAGATCTGGTGAGAGTCTTGGCTTTGGTTAGAAACATTGGTTTGGGTTTATAATTTAGGCACACAAAACGAAGGTTTTATGGGCCGACAACACATTCCCTGGATATTTATGATTATCATATTTGCATACAAAGTTGAATTTATTCTTAAAATATTCAACTTAACAACAATTAATTCCTGGAAAGTTTGAAGAAACATCAATGTTCCGAACCCAAAGCAGTCTTTAACCAAAATGTTCGAAATATCAGGGCTACAACATAGCAAAAATTTGTGACAAATTAAAGTTTGTAAAATGCATTATAACTTAAGAACGAGAGGTCTCCCATTGGATATTCTTGTTTAATATTGAAGTAGAAAGGTCAAAGCTCTTTTTAAGCTGAATACCCGCTCTGGGCAACGTAAGGTTTGGCAGTTATTAAGCCTTGAAAAGTGCCGATTCAAGCAGAGCATGATACTTGGACCGCGATTTTCTCAAAATTGGTGGGTAATGGAAATTTTTCAGTTTCGGACTAGTAATGAACCGGTTAAGATCTATCAGAATCAATGGCTTTTATTCGCCGGCATTTTTTTTGTCGACCAGTGTTTTTGATCAGCATCACCAGCCGAGTCGATTTAGCCATGTCCGGCTGTCCGTCCATCCGTGTGAAATAACAGATCTCAGAGACTATAAGAGCTAGTGTTACCAAATTTGGTGACAGCATTGGAATCTGTTGCACGCAGATCAAGTTTGTTTTAAAATTTGGCCACGCCCACTTCCGCCCCGGAAAGTCGTAAAAAACTTTATATAAGCTATAGTCGTAAAATTTGGCTTGAAGTAAATATGTAGAATAAATAAGTAGGCATTGTGGACGTTTTCTTGAGTAAAAATTACTCAAATTTTCAGAACACGTCCGCGATTGCCTAATTATTAAGTCTATCTATTTATTTTAAGCCAAAATCATGACTATTGCTTATAAACAGTTTTTTATGATTTTCGGGGGCGGAAGTGGGCGTGGCCAAATTTTAAAACAAACTTGATCTGCGTGCAACAGATTCCGATGTTGTCACCAAATTTGGTAACTCTAGCTCTTATAGTCTCTGAGATCTGTTGTTCCACACGGACAGACAGACGGACATGACTAAATCGACTCGGTTTTTGACGCTGATCAAGAATATATATACTGTATAGGGTCGGAGATTTATCCTTCTGCCTGTTACATACATTCTCGGTTGGCACTAACTTATAATACCCTTGTACCCTATGGGTACCAGGTATATCGGGCGCAGTATTAATTCGTAATGCAGCTGCGTACAGCTGCAGAATTAATCTTTTTGAACGTTGCTCAACAAGTTTTTAGCAACATTTGTCTTCATTTGTCAACATTTTGTTTTTTCCATGTCCGTGTGCTATTTAATTTCACGCACAATTTTTTGGGTATCGGGTATCTCACAGTCGATCACACTCGACTGTAGATTTCTCACTTCTTTTTAGTGATTTTTCATGAAAATTTTCAAAAATTTGCAAACAAAATATTTGTTTAAATTTTTAAACTGAGTATGCAGGTTATTATTATTATGAAAGCTAACATAGAAAAGCTTTCCGAATTGAATTTAAGGCTGTTTTAGAAAAGTTATAATTATTATACCCGGTACCCATGGGGTACAAAGGTATTATAAGTTAGTGCCAATCGAGAGGCATCCTCTTTCTGCCTGTTACATACATTCTCGATTGGCACTAACTAACTTATCCGACCCCATAAAGTATATATATTCTTGATCAGCATCACCAGCCGAGTCGATTTAGCCATGTCCGTCTGTCCGTCCGTCCGTGTAAAACAACAGATCTCAGAGACTATAAGAGCTACAGTTACCAAATTTGGTGACAACATTGGAATCTGTTGCACGCAGATCAAATTTGTTTTAAAATTTGGCCACGCTCACTTTCGCCCCCGAAAAAAATAAAAAACGGGATATTTGCTATTTGCGTGATTTTCGACTTAAAGTAAATAAATAGACTTAATAAGAAGGCGATTGCAAATTTGAGTCAAATCGGATGATAAACATAGAAGTTATTAAGCAATAAAGTTTCTTAGAGAGAGAGAGAGAGAGAGAGAGAGCGCTCGCACGTGAGTGTTGCTCAACAAGTTCCTAGTAACATTTGTCTTTGTTGAGTGTTGCTCAACATCTTCCTAGCAACATTTGTCGCTTTTGAGAGTTGGCCAATGGCCAACATGTTCCTAGCAACATTTGTTTCTTTTGAGTTTTGCTCAACATGTTTCTAGCAATATTTGTCTTAATTTGTCAACATTTTCTTTTTTCCAGGTTCATGGGCTGTTTAATTTCACCCACAATGCTTTGGGTACCGGGTATCTCACAGTCGGTCACACTCGACTGTAGCTTTCCCACTTGTTTTTTTACCGAAATTGTGAAAATTTGAGGCCTTCTTAAGAGCCTCTTATAGCCAAAAGCGGAGTGTTACCAAAAGCCGTGTACTTTCGGATTCGTCATTAAAATTGCAAACATTTAATACCAAAAAATTGAAAAATATCAGATTTATTATTGACGTGATAACGTCTTATAAATCGATAGAGCAGGCTGCATGCACGCTCGAAAATGGATGACTCATACGTCGTTACCTCTGCCGCGACACAGGCAGAGCAAACGTGACGTGAGCAGCAGCAGCAGAGAAGAGAGAGAATGAGAGAGAGTGGTTAAAATTTAATGCTTTGCACTCTTCTGGCAACCGCAAGGGCAAAGCGGTGTTTCCCCGTCTCGCTCTCACCGCCCGTTTTGCGACGGTGTTTCTCCGTATCGCTCTGCTCTCCCGCTTTGTCTATTTATAGCTCGAGCACTGACGCAGGCGTATGTGTGTATTTCAGTCTTTGACGTCGCCCTCTTGTTTGCATGCATGGTGCAGAGCTTAGAGTGTTCGAGTCTTAATCTAACGATCGCGGGTTTGAGTACCAGCCGCAGCAATTGTGTTTTCAAATAAAAATATAAGTTGGCTTTTATAGACTTTCTATAATATTTATATCCATTTAACTTAACATATCAACAAACAGCCGGCACTCCCTAATTCTATCCAGAAACTGGTCATTTACAGTCGGCCACTGCCTGATCCTTTCCAGAAACTGGCCATTTACAGCCGGCACTGCCTGATCCTCTCCAGAAACTGGCCATTTACAGCCGGCACTACCTGATCCTCTCCAGAAACTGGCCATTTACAGCCGGCACTGCCTGATCCTCTCCAGAAACTGGCCATTTACAGCCGGCACTGCTTGATCCTCTCCAGAAACTGGCTATTTGCAGCCGGCACTGCCTGATCCTCTCCTGAAACTGGCCATTTACAGCCGGCACTGCCTGATCCTTTCCAGAAACTGGCCATTTACAGCCGGCACTGCCTGATCCTCTCCAGAAACTGGCCATTTACAGCCGGCACTGCTTGATCCTCTCCAGAAACTGGCTATTTGCAGCCGGCACTGCCTGATCCTCTCCAGAAACTGGCCATTTACAGCCGGCACTGCCTGATCCTCTCCTGAAACTGGCCATTTACAGCCGGCACTGCCTGATCCTCTCCTAAAACTGGCCATTTACAGCCGGCACTGCCTGATCCTCTCCAGAAACTGGCCATTTGCAGCCGGCACTGCCTGATCCTCTCCAGAAACTGGCCATTTGCAGCCGGCACTGCCTGATCCTCTCCTGAAACTGGCCATTTACAGCCGGCACTGCCTGATCCTCTCCAGAAACTGGCTATTTGCAGCCGGCACTGCCTGATCTTCTCCAGAAACTGGCCATTTACAGCCTACCTCTCTCAATTTTACATAACTTTTTTACCCAGTGTCAAATAATTGAGAATGATTCGTTGTTAAACTAAGAACTTTTGTGTATTAAATTGAAAATTATTCGGTCTTAAATGAAGTAAATTTTACACTTTCCTTGAGCATAAATTGTATTCAAAAATTGGTTGTCTGTAAAGTCGGTTTACTGACGATAGTTGAACGTGACAACGTCTTAAGTAAATGCTACCATTCCAGCAGTATTTTCTTAAGACGTTGTCACGTTCAACGTCAGTAAATCGACTTTACAGACAACCAATTTTTTTTATAAAAACTAACATAGAACAGCTTTCCGAATTGAAATTAAGGCTCTTTTAGCTGTTAGATTTTTAAAACAAGTGAGAAAGCTACAGTCGAGTGACCGACTGTAAGATACCCGGTACCCAAAGTATTGTGCATGAAATTAAATAGCCCACGGACATGGAAAAAACAAAAAGTTGACAAATGAAGATTAATGTTGCTAAAAACATGTTAAGCAACGTTTAAAAAAGACAAATTCTGCAGCTGTACGCAGCTGCATTACGAATTTATACTGCTCCCGAAAGCACGCAACACTTTTTCACTATTGCCTTTGTGGCTCTGAAGAAGAAGAAGAGCATTCACAGAAAATTTATTGTTTAATAACTTCCATGTTTATCATCCGATTTTACTCAAATTTTCAGAAAACGTCCGCAAGTGCCTACTTATTTATTTTGTCTTTTTACTTTAAATCAAAATTACGACTATAGTTTATATAAAGTTTTATTCGATTTTCGGGGCAGAAGTGGGCGTGTCAAAATTTTAAAACAAACTTGATCTGCGTGCAACAGATTCCAATGTTGTCACCAAATTTGGTAACTCTAGCTCTTATAGTCTCTGAGATCTGTTGTTTCACACGGACGGACGGACAGACGGACAATGCTTACCGGGTATCTTACTGTCGGTCACACTCGACTGTAGCTTTCCCACTTGTTTAAAATATATTTTTTAATTTGAGGTCTTTTTAAGCTCCTCTTATAGTCAAAAAGGGAGTTTAGCACGCAGTATATATGTCGGAACAGCCGAAATCGGACCACTATATCCTATAGCTGCCATAGGAATGATGGCGAAATGATTGTAAAAATTTTTTAAACTTTTTTTGTTTTTCAACGTATATCAATAAATTTCAAGAAACAGCAGTTTCTTACGGCTATAGAATTACGGTTTTAATTTCATTAAGATCAGACAATTATAGCTGCCATAGAAACGATCGGCCGATTTAAATGAAAATGTAAAGTTTTACATATAAAATATAATACTCTGCATGTAAAATGTAAAATTCTACATGTAAGATGCAAAATGTTTACATTTTTCGATATTTTTATACCCGGTAGGGTACAAGGGTATTATAAGTTAGTGCCAACCGAGAATGTATGTAATAGGCAGAAGGAGGCATCTCCGACCCCAAAAAGTATATATTCTTGATCAGCATCACCAGCCGAGTCGATTTAGCCATGTCCGTCTGTCTGTCCATCTGTCCGTCTGTCGGTTTCTACGCGAACTAGTCTCTCAGTTTTTGAGCTATCGGGCTGAAATTTTCAGCATAGTCTTATTTCTTTAGCACGCAGTTTATATGTCGTAACCTATAGCTGCCATAGGAATGATGCCGAAATTACGGTATAAAAACTTTTAACTTTTTTGTTTTTCAACGTATATCAATCAATTTCAAGATATAGCAGTTTTTAACGGGTCTAGAATTACGGTTTTAATTACATTAAGATTTGACAACTATATCATATAGCTGTCATAGAAACGATCGGTCGATTTAAATGAAAATGTAAATTCTACATGTAAAATGTAAAATTCTACATGTAAAATGTAAAATGCTTACAACTAAGATATTTTTTCAACTGTAACCAGATTGAATAGAATTTCTATAATCCAATTGCAGACTGCAAGGGTATACAAATTTCGGTTTATCGAAGATAGCTTTCTTTCTTGTTAAATATTTAAAATATATTATTTTCATAAAAACATACATAGAACAGCTTTCCAAATTGAAATTAAGGCTGTTTTAGCTTAGTTATGATTATTTTTCTCTTAGATATTTTCCAAAAATTTATCATATTTTTTAAAATATATTTTTTAACAAAAAATTGTGAAAATTTGAAGTCTTCCTTAGCTCCTCTTTTAGCCAAAAAGGGAGTGATAGCCAAAAGCCGTGTATTTTCGGATTTGTCATTAAAATTGTAAGCATTTAAAACCAAAATATTGAAAAATTGAGGAAAAAAACCTTTTATTGATATTTTATGAAAATTTTAAACAATTGGCAAACAAATTGTTTGTTTAAGTTTTGAAACTAAGTATGAGGATTTATTGTTTTCATAAAAACTAACATAGAACAGTTTTCCGAATTGAAATTAAGGCTGTTTTAGCTCAGTTATGTCTTAGATTTAAAAAAAAAAATATCATATTTTATAAATATATTTTTTAGCAAAAAATTGTGAAAATTTGAAGTCTTCTTTAGCTCCTCTTTTAGCCAAAAAGGGAGTGATAGCCAAAACCCGTGTATTTTCGGATTCGTCATTAAAATTGTAAACATTTAAAACCAAAATATTGAAAAATGTTAGAAAAATTTTTATACCCGGTACTCATAGGGTACAAGGGTATTATAAGTTAGTGGCAACCGAGAATGTATGTAACAGGCAGAAGGAGAAGTCTCCGACCTTATAAAGTACATATATTCTTGACTGCGTCACTAGCCGAGTCGAGCTAGCCATGTCCGTCTGTCCGTCTGTCCGTCCGTGTAAAACAACAGATCTCAGAGACTATAAGAGCTAGAGTTACCAAATTTGGTGATAGCATTGGAGTCTGTTGCACGCAGACTAAGTTTGTTTTAAAATTTGGTCACGCCCACTTCCGCCTCCGAAAATTGTAAAATACGGTATAAAAGCAAGCCACAGGCGTAATTTTCCACTTAAAGTAAATAGATAAACTTAATAAGTAGGCAAACGCGGACGTGTTCTGAAAATTTGAGTAAAATCGGATGATAAACATAGAAGTTATTAAAAAATTAAGTTTCTGTGTACTTCTTGAGAGAGAGAGAGAGAGAGAGAGAGAGAGAGCGCACGTACGTGTACATGTTCCTGGCAATATTTGTCGATTTTGAGAGTTGCCCAACATGTTCCTGGCAACATTTGTCTCTTTTAAGTGTTGCTCAACATGTTTCGAGCAACATATATCTTCATTAGTCACAATTATTTTTTTTTTCAATGCTCATGTGCTGTTTAATTTCACCCACAATGCTTTGGGTACCGGGTATCTCACAGTCGCGACTGGGAGAAATTTAATATACATGGAAAAAAGAAAAAGTTGAGAAAAACATGTTATGCAATTTTTTTCTCGAAAGGCATTGTAAAGCTCTTTGAAACTGCAAACTATGATTTGTATAAAAACTGATTAGTTCAGAAGAAATAGAAGTGAAAGTGCGTAAATAAATAAGTTTAAAATTGGAGCTGTTGGGCAGGTGGCGTAAAATTCTACAAATTTAAAATGCTTTTGTGTTTTATCTTTAAATACGCGTCGAACGACACCACAATTACCCCGATCCGATACTCCGTTCATAAACAAAATTTTAACAGCCGTATGAAAACGATTGTCTTGTAGTTTGTCTATCTGTCTGCTTGTATGAAGTCTTCGTTTTACAGTCCTGGATGCACTTTTAATTTATTAAACAGCTCGAGCTGAACAACATTTGTTTTACCACTGGTGGAGAAACATCGGTGAAAACATCGACGCATTGAAAATGTTTGGGAACATCGATGTTTTTCTTTTTCTTGAAAACATCGATGTTTCATCGAAAATGAAAGCATCGAAAACATTCTCCACCTCCTTCTAGTTTGGCGGGAAAACAGCTATTGGGATAGCTACAGTCGAGTGTGACCGACTGTGAGATACCCGGTACCCAATGCATGGTGGGAGAAATTTAATAGCACATATACATGGAAAAAGAAAATGTTGACAGAAACATGTTAAGCAACTCTAAAAAAGGCTAATGTTGCTAGGAAAATGTTGAGCAACATCCGACAGAGACAAATGCTTCTAGGGACATGTTGGGCAACACGCACGTGCGCCCTCAACATAAAAGAAGAAGAAGCATACCCAGAAACTTCAACCTTTAATACTTCCATGTTTATCATCCGATTTTACTCAAAATTTTCAGAAAACGTCCGCGATTGCCTACTTGTTTATTATATCTATTTACTTTAGGCCGAAAATCACGACTGTAACTTATAAAAGTTTTTATGATTTTCTTGGGCGAAAGTGGGCGTGGCCAAATGTTAAAACAAACTTGACAGGCAGAAGGAGGCATCTTCGGCCCCATAAAATATATAAATTCTTGATCAGCATCACCAGCCGAGTCGATTTATGTCCGTCTGTCTGTCTTTTTGTCTGTCCGTGTTGCTAAACAGATGTTAGAGAATTACCATATTTGGTAAAAACATTTGAATCTGTTGCACGCAGGTCAATTTTGTTTTAAAATTTGGCCACGCCCACTTTCGCCCCGAAAATCATAATCAACTTTACAACTTTCAACTTTACACAAATAGTCGTCATTTTCGATTTAAAGTAAATACATAAACTTTATAAATAGGATTGGGCGGTCGTTTTCTGAAAATTTGAGAAAAATCGGATAATAAACTTGGGAGTTATTAGGCAATAAAGTGAAGATAGGCTCTACCAGACACCCTGATGCTTGTTGCGAAACTGCGGGCAGCTGATCAGGTCGAGGGTTCGATCACAGGCGCAGGCGAAATTTTCTTACTTCTTTTTCTTCAATACTTTGATGTTATTATATTTTTGTTACCAAAAATTCAAAAGGAAATAATGTGTAGCTAATAAAATAAAAATGAAAAAAAAATAATAATTTTGGTTTTCGTTGAAACTGAACACGGGCCGATTTTGCAAAACTTAAATGCATCGGCCGCTCAGACAACTAAACTATTACCGATACTGCCGTTTTCATACTAACTGTGCCTAGTCAACTGTTGAAAAAAAAAATGCGTGAAAAAGAAATGACAAAAAATAACAAAATTCACTTTGTTCAATTTTGTTGCATTACCCAACTTCGGTAGAACTGAAATGAAATGTATTAATTGAATAAAATGAAGAAAAACAATATATATTAAATATGAGCGGGATTTTAAATCCCGGCAGTCAGACCTCTGGGCTACACCCTATATTACGTAATCCGCGGAAGTTGTCGCAGTATATAATATCATCAACACTTTTGCGCTAAGGAGCGAAATTATTTTTATAATACAGTGCAGCAAATATACATATGTGTCCGAAAAGGAGGGTCAATCGCTCTATTTTTGGCACTCGCCAAAAAAATTTTTATTTGTTGACTGCGATCGAGCGAGTGTTGGTGCGTCGTCGAGTTTTCGGATATTGAGGTTATAAATAAATAGTTTAAAAAGCGTAATTTTCGTTGCGATGAGTTTTAATTAACTATTGTTCTAATTCGACAGAGTGTTTGTTCGGGAAGTAAAAGTTTGTGGACCGGGTATCTCACAGTCGGTCACACTCGACTGTAGCTTTCCCACTTGTTTTTGTGTGTTCGCGAGAGCATGTATTTGGCCATTAAAAAAAATTCTGATATAGGAGGCTATTTTTTGCACAAAGCGTAGAGCTAATATATTCACGTAAAAATAAGAAAAAAGGAAAGAAACAATATTATTTTAAGGGTAGTTTTATAGCCAGAAAGCGTTCTAACGTGTGTTCGCGATGCAGAAAAATGCCCATACATACATACATATATGCCCGATCTTACAGAAATTAAGCCCGTAATTCAAGAACCGTAAAAAATCACCATATCTCGAAATTTATGGAAACACGTTGAACGAGAAGGAAAGCTAACTTCGGTAATTGTCCGATCTTAATGAAATTAAAACCGTAATTCTAAAACTATAAAAAATGACTATATCTCGAAATTTATAGAAATTCGTTGAATAACAGAGAAGTTAAAATTTGTTTTACATTAATTTCGCCATCATTCCTATGGCAGCTATAGGATATAGTGGTCCGATTTCGGCCGTTCCAACATATATACTGCGTAATAAAGAAATAAGACTATGCTAAAAATTTCAGCCCGATAGCTCAAAACCTGAGAGACTTAATTTAAATTTATTAAATTTAATTTAAATTAAATTTATTGATCTTTTATTAAGCAAGGATTTTTCGGTTCGAGTGCCAACCGAGAATATTCAAATGTAAAAGGCATAAGGATGCATTTTCCATAAAGAACATACATTTGCCAGAAAAATTATGAGTACAAACATGTTTTGTAACTTTAGTTTAACAAAAAGGTTAATAAAATATATAGAAAACAAGAAAGAAGGCAAACTTCGGTAAACAGAAGTTTGTATACCATTGCTGTTGGATCATTGAAAATCGATCCATTTTCATAATGTCGAAAATATATCAAATTATTTCGCTATCATTCCTATGGCAGCTATGGGTAATAGTGGTCTGATTTCGGTCGTTCCGACATACATATATACTGCGTGCTAAAGAAATCAGACTATGCTGAAAATTGCAGCCCGATAGCTTAAAAACTGAGAGACTAGTTCGCGTAGAAACCGACAGACAGACAGGCAGACGGACATGGCTAGATCGACTCGGCTGGTGATGCTGATCAAGAATATATATACTTTATTAGGTCGGAGATGCCTCCTTCACTGCGTTGGAAATATCATGGCAAAATTATAATACCCTCTGCAAGGGTATAATAATTTTGTATAGGAATTAGTCAATTTTATTAGCTTTTTAGTGATTTAACTCCCTATTTTCTAGCTCTTAAACATTAAGTTATATAACAAAAAGGTCCAAAGTGGTCAGATTTTCTATCGGTATAAGATACACTGCTATAGCTGGACCCCCAGATCACGAAAATGTCATTGAACATATTTTTATGGATTTTTAAATTTAATTTTTTTTAATGTTATACGAGACAATATTAACATGTTGCTAGCATCCTAAAAACTCAAAAAAATCCGTTGGAAAATCAAGACGCGTATTAAAAAAGCCCACCACGCCAAAAATCTGTTGAAAAATAGATTTATGGTGGAAAAGTCAGGTAAAATTAATTTTTTGTTTAATTTTTTGCCCGACAACGACTAGATTAAGTGTACTTTACTACGTTGCAAACTTCTGACTGAAATTATAATAAACCGCACTTTCACTTGTAATAAAAATAAAATAATTGTAATTTCTATGTTATAAAGAAAAGCATGTACATATGTACTTAATTTAAAAACTTGTCCTTAAGTTCAGATAAATTGGGAACGATTTTGAGGACGAATTGAGTACTTTTTCTTCTCTCTCAAGTTCTCAAAACGTAAATTAATTCTCTATATGGTCAAATACGCGTTAAAGTAAGCAAAGCAGAAAAATAGTTCTTTGCTCAAATGTTCCATCCAGTTGTCATTTGTCTATAAGAACATAGTCTTCAGTATGGGGATCTTTAAAGTAAAGTTTAAAAATCTTATTTTGTGATATTTTTCGAATAACAAAAAGTATTTTAAGGTTTTTCACATTCTCACATATTTAACTCAAAACCAAAACCACTAATTAACCAAAACAAGGATACTATGAAAATGGTTTCATTTTGTTATATTTTTCGAATGAAAAAAATTTTAGTTTTTCGCATCTTCACATACTTAACTTAATATAAACTCGTAATTTTGTTTATTTTTGAATAAAATAGAAATTCGTACACGTAACGTTATCGATTTTTGTGTATCATTACCGATATTACTTTTTGCCTGAGGGAGCATTAAAATATATTTATCTGCAAGTCAAATATGTATATCTATTCTGGAAACCTTAAACTTCAAAATAATGGGCAGGAGGAAAAACGGGATTGCTCGATTCGCTGATTTAAACGAAAGAATACAGTAAACTCCAAACTTTCTTCCAGAATTTGGTAACGTTATCGACTAATTTGAACTCTTGTAACTCTTAAGGTAGGCGTGATAGAAAAAGTTTTGTTGTTACAAAATATAAGTCTTGGTGTATACTATCAGATACATATAAGACATACAGGCCTATTCCAGTTTTCACTCGGAAGTGAATTTGATAACATTTTCGAATTTCCTTTGACATACATAGATTTCCCATGTAGATTTGAGGACTTTTATAAAATTTCCTTTGGAAAGAGTGAGGAAAAGTTTCCAACGCACCACGTTGAATTAAAACCCTTTAATTTAATGGTAAAACCATCATAAAAGCGATTGTTCAAAATGAATCCTAGGAAAATGAAATTTTTTGGTACCTTGATAAGAAGGAGGATTTTTCGGAAGTGAAATCTAGAACAGGTCTGGGAAATAACTTCCGTGTAGATTTTTCGGAAGTGAAAACTGGAGCAGGCCTGATAATAATTTTGCTTTGCATTTATGGAAATATGAACAAAATGTGCGTACAAACGTATCGTTACCGACTTTGTTTTCGACCATATAAGTTTGTACCCATAGAGTAGCCATAGATTACAAGGGGTACCAGGGTATCCGTCTATCCTCTTCTTCGCAAACAAGTCTCTCAGTTTTACGATATCTGAATTCAACTTTGCAGATAGTCTTCTTTCTATTCCCATTCGCATAAAGGTCGAATATATCATATAGCTGCCATAGGAATGATCGGGCCAAATTTTCGTTGCTTTTAAAGATCTCTGATTAAGACTTAGTGTATGATCTTTTAATTTAATTATAGCCATACATTTAAAATTTCATCAAAATGGGACCCTATATCTTATAGCAACCATTGGTATGATCGGGCCAAACTAGCAGATTTTCGTTGTTTTTTAAGATTTCCGATTTAAACTAAATATATAATCCTTTTTTTTGTATGTCTTTTTATTATCAATTTTTATTATCTGCAAGGGTTTATAAACTTCGGCCTGCCGAACTTGTTTACCTTTCATGTTTTTTTTTTTTATAAATTTGAGCATAACTATAACTAGACAAAGTGAATTAGCAATGCTCATGGGCCTTTTAACTTCACCCACAAGTCTTTGGGTACCGGGTATTTCACAGTCGGTTTCTTACTTGTTTTTGGTGTCGAAAAATGTACTCAAACTGAGTTAAAATTTCACAGGTCGACAAAAATCTACCTTTTTTTGCCGACGAATAAAAGCCATTGATTCTGATAGATCTGAACCGGTACATTACCAGCAGCGTGACCGTTTATGGTATCTTTTACAATGTAAAAAACGCTCTCGCTGTCCATAAACGCATTATTTTGTTAAAAATTTAACTTTATTTAGTTCGACACCGTGCTAGTGATAAAATTAAATAAAATTCTGAACACAATAGTTCATTTATGGACAGCGAGAGCGGTTTTTACATTGTTAAATATACCATAAATGGTCACCCTGATTACCAGTCCGAAACTGAAAAGGGTACATTTCTGTTATACGGGCCCCCTCCAGAAATTAAAAAAAAAATACCGTAGATAGGGGGTGTTGAAACATGCCTTTGGGTAAAAAAATTATGTTGGGGACGCTCTTAGTTTAGTCGCAATTAATTTTTGAAGTTTCCATACCAAATAAGTTCGGCAAACCTAACAAACACGAACACTGACAAATTATGAATACACAGAATCCAAGCGCCTGGCTGTGTGATCGTCGCGGTACAGTGGTCTGGGAAGCTTACAATTTTTGTTAAATTGTGCTTAGCGTAAATACTTTATAAGTTAACACCCAGAATGCTAAATGCTCAACCAAAGTAAGAGTATCGCCACACGCGCAGAAATCTGAACAACAATAAATAGATTACGAATGTGAGTAAGGCATTAGCACCGATTTCCCAACATATAAAGTTATTGGCCGGAATGTTTCCCAATATGTCCCCAATTGAGTTCAGCAGCCACTTGCGCTGAGTTTTCACTTCTTCACTTCCTACTCTACGATCGTGGGAAAGCTTTAACGCTGGGTGACTGAACCCAACACCGAGCGCATTTGGCAACAACAATTATTGCCAAATTACATTGACCAATTAGAATAAGAAATGGTCAACTGCACCGCGGCAGCAGCAATATCAGCGACAGCGACCAATTAGGACCGACCACATCAGCGACAACAGCGATGTTCAACGATAGTGGCAGAGAACGTCAGCAGAGGCAGAAACAGCGGCAGAAGCGGCAGCAGCAAACCAATGAAGCATAGGTTACATTATTAATCATTAGCATAAGAAAAATCAGTTGTAAAATTGCACTCAATAAAGAAAGTTTATATTTTTTTAATAAAAATATTATCTAAACTTTTAACTGGCGCCCGAGCAGGGACCTGGTATAAAGTTCGCGAAGGATACAAGTTCCGCGTCTCGTGTAGAGCAGTAAAGAAAATCCTGCCGGTTCGGAAAAATTATTCTGCCTAATCCGTACGAAAAACCCGACCACCGAAGCCCGGAAGTGCCACAATTAAAGTGCCGTTCCAGAAAACGCCACAAAAGGACACTCCTACAAAAGGACTTGTACCCGGTGGACATACCAGGCCAAATTTTATCGCTGTGATTCCCTCTAGTACCCGTTCGGAGGAACGTGCAAGGAAAGGTGTAAAGGAGGTGCCCTAGTAGACCCGCATTCTGGAGAAATCGCTGCAACGCGGGACAAAAAGGAAAAACACCCAGATTACCGGCACGAGAGCACACCGAGATATGATTATTTTGTAGGCAAATACTCCAAACAAAAAAGGAGACAATAATCGTCAAGCGACAAACAAATTCCATGAAAAGGAACTATCAAAAAATTAAACTAATAAACAAACAACAAACAAAGAATCAAAGAATTTTTAAATTAAATTAAATCGATCGCTAAATTTTCTATAAAAAAATTTTTTTACCTATCAAATTTAAACAAAAATTATTTAAGGATTAAAAATCTAAATTCAAAATTAAGAAAACACAGAAAAAAATCTATAATCCAAAAATCAAAATCTAAGTTTTAAATCAAACTTCATAATATTTACAGCACAAAATAATTAATTATTTTCACCCCGAATTCTGAGTAACTATAAAAAAATTTTCTAAAATATAAATTCATCCCTTTAATCAACTGTTCAAATATCGTGACCACAAAACATAACTAAAATGCCAGACCAAGATTTAGCAGACCGACTAGGAAACCTTGTAGGCCCTTCCGCAACTAGCAACGCGTGACTCATGACTGAGAGAGATTTTGAAGAAATAATAAAAGGCGTCTTAGAAACCAAATTAAGTGGCTTAGTGAAGGAAATAATTAAACCCAATAATGATTTTTCGCAATATACAGATCAAACAATCAGACGAGAACTAGCACACAACCTTAGTGAATTAGACAAAATACCGGACATTGTACGATCGCTTAGAGAATTTTCAGGAAACAAAAGTGAATTTTCCTCATGGAAAAAGAGCGTAGCACGAGTTTTAAAAATCTATGAAGGTAGAATCGGTTCGCCAAAATATTACGGCATTCTTTTAGCAGTCCGCAATAAAATTACGGGACAGGCGGATGCAGTGTTAGAATCATACAACACCCCACTTGAAATGCCTAACATCGCATTTTGCCGACAAACGAGACCTTAAAACTTTAGAGTACCAGCTTTATGCCCTTGCTCAAGGAAACAATACTATAGTTGAGTTCTACCAAACAGTCTACCAACAGCTATCCTTAATCTTGAACCAAGTTATTATTATTATTATTACTATGGCCTTATTGCACCGCGACCAGATGTTAGGTCTTTTGTGCCGGCCTGTAGGATTAAGGTAGAGCCTCTATTCCTAGGCTTCTGATAAAGGAGAGCACTTTGGCGAGGTCTATCTCTTCCCAAATCCTGTAGGGGGTGATAAGTTCACCTCCTGGTTGTTGAAGTCGACGTCTGATTAGTGAGGGGCATTCACGTAGAACATGTTGTGATGTTTCTGGCTCCAGCTCACAGAATCTACATGTGTCGATTTCTGAAAGTTTTAATTTCTTAAGGTGATACCTTAGGTTGCAGTGACCTGTTAGGTAGCCTTTTAGAGTGCGAATCTCACTCTTTTTAGATTGATGATGCGTTTGGATCGCGACATCTGGGGACGAGGAATTGTTTGGCTTGTCTTAGCCCTGCACTGTCGGTCCAGTGACGACTTATCTCCTTTTCCTCCCATTTCCTGACCAGTTCCCTTTGTGTCCTTTCGAAAGTCCACAGAATGGTTCAGGGCCGATTAGTGGTGTCATCGCCCCGCGTTTTGCTAGGAGTCTGCCACCTCGTTTCCTATATGGCCTTCATGCCCTGGCACCCAGCCCACCGTTAAGGTGTTTTTGGAGGCAAGGGCGTTCAGCTGCTGGAAACAGTTTTCTACAAGTCTGGAGGTGATCGTAAAGATCTCAGCGCTATGAGCGCCGCCTGACTGTCAGAGAAGATGTAAATCCGTGCGCCTTGCATATTCCTGCGAAGGCATTCACGAGCACAGATTTCTATGGCGTGTATCTCTGCTTGGAAGATGGTTGGGGACTTTCCCATGGCTATGGATTTGTTGAACCTTGGTCCGAAAATAACAGCCCCGGTGTCGCCGTTTTCCAATTTCGATCCGTCAGTGTACCACGTTTGTGATCCACTGGGCAGAGATATTGATTTTGTTGTCCAGTCGTGTCTTGTGTACAGGACTACAGAGAAGTTTCTGTGGAAAACAAGTTTTGGTTTCCGCTCGTCAGTTATACGCAGAATGGGTTCGTTTATTAGGGGTTCGAGTACCCGTAGATGCCCAGTTAGATCACCACTTTTTATATCGGTGATGTTTTGGAGGCGAAGTGCCCCCAGGCAGGCCTCCTTTTTCAGGGCGATGGGTAGTGGGGCATGTCCGGATGGCTCCAGTGATGCCTATGCAGACCAGTCGTTGTATTTTGGTAAGTGCAGCCGCAGCTGTCTTCAGGGTAGATTTCGTCCACCAAGCAAGAGATGCATAGGCTATGATCGGTTTTACCACAGTGTTATAAGACTAGTATATCATTTTGGGACTCAGGCCCCATGTTCTACCGAAAAGCCTATTGCACGCAAAGTATGCTCGAGTGGCTTTGTTAATGGTCTTTTCAAGGTGTGAGTTCCAGTTGAGCTTGGAGTCAAGTATAACTCCCAGGTAGTTAGCTTCAACCGAAAAGTCAATGGTTGATCCATTTAGGGATGGTCTTGTCAGGGACAGAGACCTTTTCCAGGTAAATGGAACTATAACAGTTTTAGACGGGTTTATGGATAGTCCTTTATCCTGACACCATCTATTGGCTATATTGAGGGCTTGCTGCATGCGGTCCGAGATGGTTTGCTCATGCCAGCCCACTATATAGATGACTAGATTGTCAGCGTAGCCCTGAGTGGGGAACCCTAGGTTGTTGAGCTCAAACAGTAGCTCGTCTATGACCAGAGTCCACAGGAGAGGAGAGAGTACTCCCCTTGAGGGCATCCCCTTGTGGCTGTGATTGAGGTCATGGTTCCTCCTAGGTCTACAGTTATGATTCTGGATTTGAGCATTTCCAGAATCCACCTAATAATGGGTGTGGCGACATTTTTACGTACAAGAGAGGCACGGATTGCCTCGTATGACGTGTTGTCAAAAGCTCCTGAGATGTCTAGAAAGTCACCTAGTGCTATTTGTTGAGAGCCAATGGCCTTTTCAATGACTGTTGTAAGGCAATGGATGGCAGTCTCAGTTGATTTACCAGTTTGGTACGCATATTGGTACTTATGTAGGGAAGATGCTTGAGGTTCACTTCCTGATGTGCTGGTCAATTATCTTTTCCATAGTTTTAAGAAGGAAGGAGCTAAGACTAATTGGTCTATAGGATTTAGGCAGTTGGGAATCTTTCTTCCCTACCTTTGGAATAAACACAACTTTTACTTTAGCCCATTTGCTTGGTATGTGTCCAAGCACGAGACTAGCTCGGAATAGACGGACCAGGGGAGTGCAAATTGGTGCAGTCCTCGCAGCAATAGGCATGGATAAATTCCATCTGGTCCAGGGGATTTGTATGGGCTAAAACTTTGTATGGCCCATTGTACGCTATTTTGATGAAACAGTCTAAAGGGCATGTTTCCAATACGTTCTGATAGATAGGGGGTTCCTTCTTTCAGCCCCATTGGAGTCTGCCACAATAGCCACGCGCAGGTGTGGGCACTCTCCAATCCCAGAGAGGTAGGTTGGTGCCTCACTTTCTGAGATAGGTTGCTCCATGGCCACGCACCCAGGAAAGTGAGTAGTTAGGAGTAGGCTACTCGTTTCCTTTGGGTTGTTTGTGTGGGTTCCATCTGGCTTTTTCAACGTACAGATGCCGTTTGAGTGGTCCTTGGAGAGGGCTTTTTGTAGCCTGACAGCTTCCGGGAGAGTTGAAATCTGCCCGCAGTGTTGGCGTCACGTAACCCGCTTTGACCTTCTTAGCTCTTTGTTGTAATCCATTAAAGCGGATTTGTAGGAATCCCAAGTGACCTTCCCTTTTCTCGCCTTATTGAAGAGCCTTCGCGCAGCTTGTTTAAGATCGTCAAGGCTCTTGTTCCACCAGGGAACAGCCCGACTGATCTTACGAACTTTTGTTCGCAGCTGACGTGATATGCCGATTCAATGTTTGTATGAAGCACAGTAGCCTCACCCTCTAACTCGTCTATTGTTAGTATCGGACGGGTGGAGCAGTCTCTGGATTGCTCAAGTTCTAAACAGAAAAGATCCCAGTTTGTGTTTTTGGGATTTCTAGTAACTAGGCTACATTGCAAGGCACCTCATATATCAAATCTGATGTGCTGGTGATCTGACATAGTGATCTCATTCGCAACGTGCCAGTTTGAGACAGCGGACAACATATTCAGACTACAGAGAGTTAGGTCGAGGACTTCCTCTCTAATTGCATTGATAAATGTGGGCTCGCTGCCCTGATTTAGCAAACCTATGTTATTACTAATTATGTACTCAAGAAGGTACTCACCTCTTTGTTGATGTTGCTGCTCCCCAGACCGTGTGATGCGCATTGGCATCGCAAGCAATTATACACCGGAGACGGTTTCTCTGGCAGTGCTCTACCAGGGCACAGGTAGCCGCCGGAGGCACATCGTCAGTGTCGCCGGGTAGATAAGCAGAGGCCAGCACTGCCTCCTGCTCGCCATGGGCAGTGGGTATTTTAACCCAGACCGCCACCAGGTCCTCAGTTATGAACTGTGAAAGGGGAACAAATGTTAGATTTTTGTTTATTAACAAAGCCGCTCTGGGGCGAGGTTGGCCGTTTGCATATAGCAGCTTACCAGATGGGGTGCTAAGCCCCAGGACACGTCCGGCATTTATCCATGGCTCCTGGATAAATGCTATGTCCATCGTAGCAAACCTCTCGCAAAGGACGTCAGACGCGGCCTTTGCATGGTGGAGGTTCGCTTGGAGACATCTGAGGTGTCTCCGGGTGTTGGGAGGGTGGGGAAGGAGGACGGGACATTAGTCCGCCCTCTTGCGGCCCCTAGCCGCCATCTTCCGGCCTCGGTTGGTGCGCAGAAGGGCCTCCTCCTCAGGTGTGCGCCTCACACCCTTGTTTAAGCGCCCTGTTCCGCGCGTGATGCGCCCGTGCAGGGGAGGGCGCATAATTTTCTTCGGTGGCATGGGCTCTTGGGCAACTATGGTGCCGCTAGCCTCTGTGCCTGCGCGAGCTGTGCCATCAGCGGCATTTTTTGGCGTTGTCGCAGCCGTGCCTTTTGTTGCCTTGGAGCAGGTGGGCTTCTCCGCTGCGAGAGCAGGAGCCACCGCCTGCGTCTTTGGCTGCGCGCTGGCCTTTGGCTTAAGTGGACAGTTGGTACGACAGCGACTTCAGTCGATTGGCCGATACTGGGTCCAGCGCAATCGTGATGATGGCCATGTTCTGCCTCATCTCACGGTGGAAGACGCGCCAGTCTCCCACTCGCAGGCCGCTGTTCTGGCCCTCGACGAGCTTCAGGATCTCGTCCGTCTTCATTTCCGCGTTTGGAAGCGGAAAGTACCCAATGAAGACAGCGGCACGTGGAGCCTCTGCCTCTGGGACCACCTTGATGTGGGCGTCTTTCCACAGCCGTAGCTTTGGCACCTCTGTGCATAGCCACTCGGCTGTCTCCGCATTCCCACACGTCACGGCCATCCACCCTGGTCGAAAGGTGCAGCCAGAGAACAACGGCTTCACAGAGCCGTGTCTCAGGGCCATCACTCTCGATAGGATGGCGGACTGAATAGTGTTCAGCTGTTCGGTCGTGAGGAGATGCTCAGGGTAGTCGGCAGGGAGTATCGCCATCTTCACCGAGCTGGCAACGTCCCTGTAAGAGGCCATGACACCGACTTGGGGCGACTGCGCCTGTGTTGCCTGCCCATCCGCTGCTGCGGTTGTGGTGGCTGCTGGAGCCTCCGTGGCCGGCAAAACATTTGCAGAATCGCCCTTCCTCTGGGCACTAGGTGCCGCGGTTTTGTACATGGCCCTCTTTTTCGACGCCTCTTCTGGGGTCGTGTTGGCCGATCTACCTCTTTTGTTGGTGTTAGCGCCACTCCTGCTGGGCATTTCCCTTGGAGGGTCCATAGGCTTCAGGGCGAGCCTTTTGGCCTCCTCCATGGGTACGCCGTTCGCAAGGTGTCTGCGCAACCTCTTCATTGCGGCGCCCGATAGTGCGATCCGCTTTGGTTTGTCATCCTTAGGGGAGGCGAGCAGAGTTTCTTCCTCTTCCTTGGCGATGCTGTCGGTGCTAGAGCTTTGTGAACATATGTCCATAGCATCTTCGGGCTCCCGGATGGGTTCGATTTCAATCGATTTGGGGCTGCTAGAGCACCCTGTTTCTTGGGGTTTGTTTACATTTGATTCCATAAATTGGTCCCACGAGTAATGAGGAAGGAAGTATCCCCCGGGGTAGAGCCTCATACCCCGGATCGGGCACTTATACGACCGGAGGTGCCAGGTATCCATTCCATGCCATTCATCACAGAGGCACGGTACGGTAACACCGGTGATTACGGGTTTTTTCGAGTTTTCCTCTCTAGATCCGCCATATTTAGTCTAGAGCAGGGGCACCTCGAGCAGGATGTGGTTCTTCACCACGTATGGTCGGTCTTCAGTAGTCGGCATGTGGCTGCCAACTCCCACTGGCTAAGTTAGCTTGGCGCGGCGACAGGCACACACGCTTCACTACCAGAGCCTTAGCCCCCAGAAAAGCAGATAAACGAAATGCTCGAAGATGGCATTATTAGACCTTCACGTTCTCCGTATAATGCACCCGTTTGGGTAGTTCCAAAAAACGTCAGGTCAGTCCGAAGAAAAAAAAGTATAGATTGGTAATAGACTACAGGAAACTCAACGATGTTACTATCTCAGATCGGTACCCTATCCCAGAAATTGGCGAAATTATTGCACAGCTAGGGGATAACAAATATTTTTCAGTGTTAGATCTTAAAAGTGGATTTCATCAAATCCCACTAAAAGAAACAGATATCGAAAAAAAAAGCCTTTGCCGTAAACGGTGGAAAATATGAATTCACCAGGCTTCCATTTGGTCTCAAAAACTCACCATCTATATTCCAAAGAGCCTTGGACGACATCCTGAGGGAATACATAGGGAAAATTTGCTATGTGTACGTTGACGACATAATCGTTTTTAGCAAAAACGAAATAGAGCACGGTCAGAACCTCGAAAAAGTATTTTAAACACTACAAGACGCAAACATGAGGGTACAAATAGAGAAATGTCATTTTTTCAAAAACGAAGTAGATTTTGTAGGGTATACAATCTCAGAAGACGGAGTTAAGACAAATATTGACAAAATAAGAGCAGTTTCAAAATTCCCGGTCCCAAAAACGTTAAAAGACCTACGATCTTTCTTAGGCATGACAGGGTATTATAGAAGATTTATTAGAGATTATGCAAAAATAGCCAAACCACTAACCATTCTCCTCCGAGGAAAAGAGGGCCGCATATCAAAAAATAAATCAAGCAGGACAGCTATTTACTTGGACAAAGAAGCAACAAAGGCTTTCGAAAAACTAAAAAATACACTCATCTCCCGAGACGTCACCCTAGCATACCCCCCAGATTTTGGAAAAGAATTTCAGCTTACAACCGACGCGTCAAGTTACGCAATAGGCGCAGTCTTAGAACAAAACCATAGACCAATAACATTTATCTCACGTACACTCTCAAAAACCGAAGAAAATTATGCAACAAACGAAAGAGAAATGTTAGCCATTGTGTGGGCACTTCAAAGCCTGAGACATTATCTTTACGGATAAAGTAGTAATATACACAGATCACCAGCCTCTAAGTTTTTCAAATAGTGTCAATAATCATAACGCGAAACTAAAACGATGGAGAGACCTTATTGGCGAATATTATCACGAAATTAAATACAAGCCAGGAGTAGCTAATGTAGTAGCTGACGCACTTTCTAGAGCCCCAGCCGAAATAAATTCACTCAGCTCCACAGCAACCATTCATAGCAACGAAAGCTCATCTCACAATCTTATATTTTCTGTAGAAGCTCCCATTAATGTTTTCAAAAATCAATTATTCCTGCTTATCGACGAAACGGATTCAGATATTTTCGAAATTCCATTCCCAACTTACCACAGACACATAGTAAAAAGAAGAGAGTACACAGAAGAACAAATAATAGCAATCCTAACACGCAGATTAGACCCCAGATTAATAAACGGAATTTTTACTTCCGAAGAAGTAATGGGAAAAATACAAAATATTTACCCCACATATTTCAGTTCATATAAAGTAAGGTTCACGCAAAATCAAGTAGATGACGTCACGTCCGAATTACAACAAAACGAAATAATAACCCTAGAACACAAGAGAGCCCATAGAGATGCGAAAGAAAATAAAATACAAATACTTAAGAATTATTTTTTCCCACAAGCTCAAAAGAAAATTCAAGCAATAGTTCATTCAGTCCTGCCAGACCTGTAAAGAATCTAAATACGATAGGCATCCGCCAAAAGGCGAAATTCAACCAACACCTATCCCCAAATATCCAGGAGAAATAGTCCATGTAGATATTTATATCACAGAAAAAACAGCATATTAACAGGTATCGACAAATTTTCCAAATACGCTCAAGTAAAAATTTTACAGTCAAGGGCAGCTGAAGATATTAAAAACCCCTTAAGAGAAATGCTTATCGCTTTCGGTATGCCGAAATGGATAATAATGGATAACGAACGTTCTTTAAGTTCTGCAGCTATAAAATTCATGCTAGAAGATCAACTTAAAATCTCAGTGCACACCACTGCCCCATACGCATCAACAAGTAATGGACACGTAGAAAGGTTCCACTCGAAACTATCCGAAATTTTAAGGTGCTTAAAAAAGACAACGGGAGCATGGTATTTGAAGATTTACTTTTCCAAGCGGTCCAGGAATACAACAAATCAATACATTCAGTAACAAGAGAAAAGCCTATAGACATTTTTTTAGAAACACAATCCCTAATACACCAGAAGATATAGAAAATCAACGAGAGGAAATTAGGCAGAAAATTCAAAAGAAACAACTCTATGACCTAGAATACCACAATAAAAATAAGAACCTACCAAAACATTTCAGGCCAGGCGAAATAGTACACGTTAAAATCGATAAAAGATTAGGGTCAAAACTAACACCTAGGTATAAAAAAGAAAAAGTTGCTGAAAATAAAAACACCACCATTAAAACTCAAAGCGGAAAAATAATCCACAAAAATAATATTAAAACATAATTTTTCAGACTATTTTTACCAACCTGCCTGGGTATTACCACGGTCCTTGACTATTCAAACTCCCAACTCATTTTACTCGAAACCGGACTAGCAGCCAAACAAGACGGAACGTTTAAAATCATCCACATTTTCAACTTGACCAGCTACGAAGAGACATTTGCAACTTTAGAGGAATCATTTAAATCACTTATTTCATCTCATCCGCTTCAACCATACCTTTCGTACGAACTAAAACAAATAAAATCCGACTTACGCAGACTACAAACACAAAAAAGATCAAAAAGAGCAATAGAAGCAATAGGGACAGCATGGAAATGGCTGACAGGATCACCAAATCATCATGATTATGATGTCATAGAAAATAAAATAAACGAACAGCTTGAAAATAATAACAGACAAGTAGTTATAAACCGGCTAATTAACGAAAAAATAAATCAACTCAGTAATGTCACAAATGCAATGATAAAATTTACTCAAAACCCGGAAGGAATAATGGATCAAAAAGCCAATATTTTAAAATATAAAATACAATTAATTAAAGAAGAAATTACAAACATTCTGTACGCAATAACTTGGGCAAAATCTAACACAGTAAATTCATTTATTTTCTCAGCAAAAGAAACCAACATTGTAGAAAACATTTTTAAAGAAGAAAACAGTTTATTTTTTGTCATAGAAGAACTTTTAGAATTTGCTAAAGTCAAACTTGCCACCAATGGCCACGACCTCATTTACATTATTAGCTTACCAACAATTAATAAAGACACTTGCAGAACATTAAAAGTAAAAGCACTAAAAAAAGCCATTATAATAACCGATTTAAAATATGAAAATCTACTAGAATGTAAGAAGCAACTATTTGCAATAACAGAACCTTGCGAGGCACATAACGATAAAACTATTTGTAATTCCGAAAAATTGCTAGACTTAAGTAACGATACTTGCGTAAACGCTCTGCTCAACCTTAAGGAACCAGTATGCAAAATGGTCAACAATCAACACATTCCCGATTTCGAGGAAATATTGCCAGGAACTCTACTGTTGAACGACTTAAGCGGACTTGTCTCGTTGGACGAAAAACTCCTAAAACTACAGGGCTCATTTATAATCCAATACAGGAACTCTACAGTAACAATTGGAGAAAACATCTAAAGAAACCAGCCCGGTTGAACCGGAACCCCCACTTTTTCAATTAGCAGCGGAAAAGTCGAAAATAGATGAAGTACTGTCACTACAAATGGTCAAGGAACTTAACATAAACAACACAAGAGTACTAGAGAAACTCAGAAGCGAAGGAATTATAGATTCTTCCCTGAATTATGGTTCCACCATCATCCTATTCGTAGTTATCGTAGGACTGATCACACGATTTATGCGAAAGCGCAAACCAACGGAAGGCTTACCAGCTCCAGCGAAAACAATTGAAGAGCCATCCCCTTCCGGATCTGTACTCTTTTACGTTGCGACCGAGGACAGTCGCGTTTAAGGGGGGAGGAGTTAAAACCCAGAATGCTAAATGCTCAACCAAAGTAAGAGTATCGCCACACGCGCAGAAATCTGAACAACATCAAATAGATTACGAGTGTGAGTGCATTAGCACCGATTTCCCAACATATAAAGTTATTGGCCGGAATGTTTCCCAATATGTCCCCAATTGAGTTCAGCAGCCACTTGCGCTGAGTTTTCACTTCTTCACTTCCTACTCTACGATCGTGGGAAAGCTTTAACGCTGGGTGACTGAACCCAACACCGAGCGCATTTGGCAACAACAATTATTGCCAAATTACATTGACCAATTAGAATAAGAAATGGTCAACTGCACCGCGGCAGCAGCAATATCAGCGACAGCGACCAATTAGGACCGACCACATCAGCGACAACAGCGATGTTCAACGATAGTAGCAGAGAACGTCAGCAGAGGCAGCAACAGCGGCAGAAGCGGCAGCAGCAAACCAATGAAGCATAGGTTACATTATTAATCATTAGCATAAGAAAAATTAGTTTTAAAATTGCACTCAATAAAGAAAGTTTATATTTTTTTAATAAAAATATTATCTAAACTTTTAACTTATATGTCGACCCTATGCACACTTTGAATACATTTATGCGTGAAATATAAATAAAACAAAAAATTTGACAACGTAAAATTTGTAGTAATGAACTACTTTTTAATTCCAAAGATGGATGAGCGTGGTGAAATAGCTGGCGACGCCATTTCGCAGGCATTACAGCAACAACTACAAATACAGAGGGAGTTTTATGAGCGTTTTCCGATAAGTACGGCAGCACCAACTACTGACGCGGTGGCGCAGTTGCCCAAGCTTCAAATCAAACCATTCGGAGGCGATTATAAGGAGTGGCCAGCCTTTAAGGATTTGTATACAAACGCAATCCATTGCAAAGAGTATTTGGGAAAAGGCCAAGGGTTTCAATATCTCAAATCTCTTCTAGAGGGCGATGCGCAGCGTTTGATTAGTCATTTGCCTATCACGGAGGCGGCATATAACACAGCATGGGAACGCTTAGTCGAGCGCTACGATCGGCTCCGCCACGTCGTCAACTCGCTTCTGGAATCATTCATCAGTTTGCCCATGACCAAGACGACTAACGTGGGCATTCTTCGCAAGATTTCCGATGGTGCAAATGAAATTGTGCGTGGCTTGGATGCAGTCGGACAAACTGGCCGCGACTGCTGGGTTATCCATCTCATTTTGGCCAAAATTGGTTCGGAGTCAGATAAACACACATTATATGATTGCGTGCATTTCCTTGGACTTTCGGTAGAGCAGCGCCATGCCTTCGTAAAAGAAAAACGATTATGTTTTAACTGTTTGAAACCTGATCACGTATTTGCCAGATGCGAGCCAAGATATCGCTGCAGACAGTGCCACGGCAAGCATTATTCACTCATTCACTTGCAAGTCACTTCTGATCCGCTTGCTGCGAACCAAAGTGAGCCAAGCGTCGCCATGATAGTACAGGGTCCGCAGGATCAACAAGACCAGAATGTTTCCATGGTGTCTATGAGTCACATTGCCCGAGCGCCATCAGAACGGGTTGTCAGTATTCCTTTAGGACAAATGAAAGGAACGCTACCCACTGCGGTGGTGTATGTACTCAATTTCAAAGGGTCATATATAACTTGCCGAGTGCTGTTAGACACTGGCTCCAAATTATCCTATGTTTCGGAGCGATGCATCAAGGAACTAGGCATTACGCGTTCGCCATCCCGAATTTTGGTCTCCGGTATCGCATCGGTAAAGGCTGAAACAACAAGAGGCTTCAGCACACTCATCATGAAATCAAGGGTCTCACAGGATAAGCTAGAGGTAACTGCTCACGTGCTCAATAAGATAACGTCATCGTTGCCAAGGAACACTATCGATGCGGGAGCCCTGAAGAGTTTCGAGAATATTCCTCTTGCAGATTCCATGTTCAACACTGAATTACACATCCTGCTTGGAAGTAACTATATATGGGCAGCGCTTTCCGGACAAAAGAAGCTGGACGAGCAGGGCAAATTAATTGCGGTGTCAACAATTTTCGGCTGGGTAATCACGTCAACTGCGCTTGCAGCCCCAGCTGCTGCGACATCTTGTCAACACAAGATGTCGATGCCTCTCTTCAAAGGTTTTGCGAAATCGAGAACGTATGTGCCAATATTCCACCCTCCAGAGGATGCCAAAGTTGAAGCACATTTTTGCAAAACTCACACGCGAGATGTACATGGGCGGTACTGTGTAGAGCTGCCATTCAAGGACCAATCTACCGAATTCGCTGACACACTTCAGGGAGCAATGTCACGGAAGGATTCTAGCCTAAAAGCACAGTACGTGAAATTCATGCACGATTACGAGGCTCTGGGCCACATGCGAAAGCTGAAACCAAGTGAAGTACACACAGCAGATGGGCGCGTATTCTATATGCCACACCACCCAGTATCTGATGTTAAACGAGTGGTGTTCGACGGTTCGTATAAAGATAGAAGCAGTCGGTCCTTTAATGAGGCTTTGCATGTGGCTTTGCAGAGGGATCTGTTTGCAGTTTGCCTCCGACTTCGTCATCTCCAGTATGTATTTTCGGCAGACATTGTCAAAATGTATCGGCAGGCTTGGGTGCCCGCTGAACATCGTAATTATCAAAGAATTTTGTGGAGGGAGGATTCTAATGAAGAATTATTCCATTATCAATTGTGTACCGTTACATATGGCACGGCATGTGCTCCATTTTTGGCTGGGAGAGTGCTGGAACAACTTGCAAATGACTACAAGCAAACCTATCCGGAAGCAGCAAGAATCGTTTAAGAAGTCCTTTATGTGGACGATGTCCTAACAGGAGCAAGCACAGAAGATGAGCTGGTACGACGCCGAGATGAGCTGATAAAATTAATGGACCACGCTCAACAAGAGCTTGGCAAATGGGTTTCTAATAGCCAACACATTGGAGACCCGAAGGCAGGCCTATTCCCAGATGTTATGTGCATGTCTAAAGACGAGACGACCAAGGTCCTTGGCATTCACTGGCAGCCGAGCTCCGATACTTTAATGTACAAGGTCGGTCTGACTAAATCCGCAGAGAGTACGAAGCGTCAGGTGTTGTCCGACGTTTCGAGAATCTTCGATCCACTGGACCTGCTCGCGCCACAGTGGTCGGGCTTGTATGGAGCCGCGGCCATAAATACTTCTAGATGTGCTATCAGCATGAAACTTTCACCAAAAATCTATAAAAATATTATAAATATATTGTAAAAAAATTGACCGGATCGTATATCTTGTCGCTTCCATAGTAACGATTGCCTCAGTAATTTGCTTATATTGCTTATATGATATTTTTATTGTAAGTTATTTAACAACCTAGATCTATAATACATACGTGTGTGGGTGTGATTGCTCATTTCCACCCCCACGCACACCCCTCCAGATAACAGACAGGAATTTTGTCCTATTTGAAACCTCAGTGAAATCCTTTTTTTGGACATCCATAATGTAAATTAGATGCTTTTGGTTACAAACGGCATTTCAGAATTATAATTTCCATGCACTCTAGCCAATCAGAATATTTGCAAAAATAATGCCTTCTTTTTACAAATTAAGTTTATTCGCTTTTGGAATCCTTCCAAATCCGGCTAATATTCCTAACTTTTTATGTCCTTAATAAGGGGAATCAATCACATATTCAATTCTTTGTGCAATTGTAACGCATTCTTTAAGCTTAATGTTGAAAACATGATTACGAGAATTCTCGCATTGATTATAGGTACCTGAGAAAATAATTAAATAATAAAACGAAAAAACATTCTAAAAACATACAACACTAAACAAATATCGCAAAAACAACAATAAACTACAACAGCAACAAAAATATAACAGACACAGCACGAAAAAACAGCGTCCCTACTAGGTAGAGCTGCTGGAAAATAAATGAGGTTATGTTGCATTTTGCAATATCAAATGTGCAGACGCAGACTGTCGCAGCTGAGTAAACAATTTTATAATCTAGAAATATTAATAAATAATAGAATGTGTACTTCATTGAGGGGGAAACGGGGGAAAACACTTAAAACTTTACCTAAACTTTGTAATGGACAACAAATACAAACTTAAAAAGACGCTTTTCTTTACAAAAAGATATAGACAAGACACCGAACAAATTATTTATATATTTATCTGTATAAATAAAGTATATACCACTATGAACAATTTTTATTTGAGTTGTATTTGTTTTACGGGTGTTTTATATTTAATTTGCTTTTTTTAAATTCGGGTTGTTGCACTTCACTGCTGACAAATTGCAAATACGTAAATACGTTCTCGTGCTTTTCGTTCTATTTATAGAGAGACCCGTTAGAAATGCCAAACAAACGGAATTGTGTCCTTAAGTTTAAACAATCAGCTGTTCGAAAAAGTGGTTTTCGTTGTAATAGCTCAAAATCAATATTTTGGTTTATGGCCTATGGCAGCGACCACTGTGCAGTAGTTGTTCAATTCAAGATATTATTCCAAGAGTTGTGGCTGCTTGATTTGGATTGGGACTCCCCCCTGCCAGCTAATTTGGCGGATTTGTGGTAGAGTTATCGATCAGATCTAACCAAATTGACAGACCTGCAAGTGAAGAGGCATATGGGCTATTCCTCCAGCGCGATTGAACTGCATGCATTTTTAGATGCGTCAATAAAAGCCTACGCCGCGGTTGTGCATAGCCGTATAAAGCATCCGGATGGAAGTATTGAAGTATCCATTCTTGCAGCAAAGACACGGGTGGCACCACTTAAACAACAATCATTGCCCCGCTTGGAACTTTGTGGAGCCTTGTTATTATGTCGAATAATTGCTTCTATCAAGACTGCTCTAAAGCATATGACTATCACGGTTCATGCTTGGACTGATTCTACGATCGTCGTGGCGTGGCTTTCCTTAATTCCGTCCAAATTAAAAACATTTATTGCCAATTGTACTGCAGAGATTTTGGAAATTATACCGCGACATGCTTGGCACCATGTCAGCACAAAGCAGAATCCAGCTGATTGTGCTTCCAGAGGCATGATGGCTGCAGATCTTCTCAACTTTACTCTTTGGTGGAAGGGTCCACAATGGCTGCACGAAGAAGACCTGAGCTTGGTAAATCCACATAATCCTCAAACATCTATTCTCATTGCAGATAATCGAGTCACTGACGAAATTAAGGCTGTTGCTCTGGTGGCCGTAGCAGAGGCAATTCCTGTACCATCCATAATAGACGACATAATAGACAAAAGAACTGATTATACACACAAACGCGGTTCAATATCTCTAAGCTTTGACGAGATTAATGAAGCACGCATCTGCTGCATTCGACATGTGCAGGCAGCATTCGAAGAGGATCGCCGAAGACTGAAAATGGAATTTCTTTTAAAAAGGATTCAAAACTGCGCACACTCTCACCAATTTTGGACGACGATGGACTTCTACGCGAAGGAATTGTCTTTCTCAACCAAGCACCCGGTCATCATACCCAAAACACATCGCATCACGAGCCTTATTGTGGAAAATGAGCATTGGAGAACCCTGCATCCGAGCGTGTCTGCACTTTTCGCCATTATTCGTCAGAAATATTGGATCATAGGCGCACGAAATTTAATTCGTAAGATCACCCACAACTGCTTAAAGTGTTTTAAGCAGCGTATGCATATTGCCCATCAGTTCATGGCAGATCTGCCGGCAGTCAGAGTTCGTCAAGCCTTGGCCCATGATCCTTAAAGTGCACAAGGGGGCGTAATCCACGCAAAGAACAGGGATACATATGCCTTTTCATTTGCAATGCTACCTCAGCGCTACATCTGGAATTGGCAATTTAAGTACTGAGACCTTTCTTGCAGCCCTCCGCCGTTTCATTTCACGCCGTGGGAAGTGTACCCAAATGTTCACCGATAATGGCCGCAACTTTGTCGGTGCTAAAGATCAACTTAATGAAATGGAACAGCTTTTTCGATCGCAGCTGCACAACGACACCGTCACTCAGGCACTTTCGACAGAAGGCATAACATGGAACTTCATACCGCCGCATGCTCCTCATGGGGGTGGTAAATGGGAGTCAGCCGTACGATCGGTCAAGCTGCACCTCCATCGAGTACTGGGTAACACAACTCTTACATTCGAACAGATATATACCTTATTAGCACAAGTGCCGTGGTTAATTCACGACCACTGTATACGACCTCCGACCTCCGACCCCGACATTGGCTATTTGTCTCCAGCACACCAGTTAATCGGTCGTCCCTACACTTTGATACCAGAAGGAGACCTGGAAGCAGTGCCTGCCAACGGATTAGACTACTGGCAGCAATCTCAAGCTCTTCTTCACGGCTTTTGGAAACGTTGGCGTCAGTAGTACCTGACCACCTTACAACAGCTTCCTAAATGGACAACTAGATCCCCAAACCTGATGTGTGGAGACATGGTTATAATCAAGGACTCAAATACACCACCTGCAGCAAGGGTTTTGGCAAGAATTCTTGAGACGTATCCTGGGCCTGATGGCATTGTTCGATCAGTAAAATTGAAAACTTCAACTGGAGAGATGACCCGTCCTATTATAAAAATCGCGCCGCTACCGAATTCTGAAACCGAGTTTCAGGGCCGGGCGGTATGTTGAGGAACGAATACTCATAATTGAATTTAACGGCAGTTTGTTTATTTTGAATAACGAGCCATTCATTTGGTTTCGAACCTTTAATTTGTTTGTGAATCCCTGGCGTTGTTAGAAATCTCTTATTTTTTATGCATCTCTAACAAAATGACAGTTCAAATCAGCTGACAACGAGAAGTTTTTATAATTAGTTTTTAATTAGAAAGCAAACTCACTTGTTTCTAATTAAATGTATTTGCTTAAATTTTAAATCTGAGTATGCAGATTTATTATTTTCTTAAAAATTAACACAAAAAAGCTTTCCGAATTGATATTAAGGCTGTTTTAGCTTAGCTATGACTACTTTTGTCTTAAATTTGTCCAACAATTTATTATATATTTTTAAATATATTTTTTAACAAAAAATGATGCAAATTTGAGGTCTTCTTAAGCTTCTCTTATAGCCAAAAAGGGAATGATAGCAATTAAAATTGCAAACATTTAAAACCAAACAATTGAAAAATATCAAAAAAAAAATTTGGATTGATTTTTAAAATGTTACAACATTTTCAAAAATTGGCAAACAATTTATTTGTTTAAATTTTTTAACTGAGTATGCAGATTTATTATTTCAATAAAGACTAACTTAGAACAGCTTTCCGAATTGAAATTAAGGCTATTTTAGCTTAGTTATGATGATTATTCTCTTAGATTTTCGCAAAAAATTATCATATTTTTTAAAATATATTTTTTAAGAACAAATTGTGAAAATTTAAGGTCTTCTTCAGCTCCTCTTATACCTAAAAAGGGAGTGATAGCCAAAAGCCGTGTATTTTCGGATTCGTTATTAAAATTGTAAACATTTAAAAACAAAATATTGAAAATATCATCAAATTTTTTATTGATTGTTCAAAATGTTTTAACATTAACATTTAACAATTTCAAAAATTGACAAAAAATGTATTTGCTTTAATTTTTAAACTGAGTATGCAGATTTATTATTTTCTTAAAAACTAACATAGAACAGCTTTCCGAATTGAAATTAAGGTTGTTTTAGCATAGTTATAAATATTTTTGTCTAAGATTTTTCCAAAAAATTATTATATATTTAAAAATATATTTTTTTTTTTACAAAAAATGATGCAAATTTGAGAGCTTCTTAAGCTCCTCTTATAGCCAAAAAGGGAGTGATAGCCAAAAGCAGTGTGTTTATAGGGGGACGATCCTGCCACTGAAAAATATCCTGAATGTGCACCACAAAGAAATCCCACGGCGCGAAGCGAAGAAATAACCCGTCGAGGTTAGAAATAACAAGAAAGCAATCTAACTTCGGTATACCGAAGTATCGGTATACCGAAGTCTGTATCCCCTTGCAGTCTGCAATTGGGGCATTGAAAATCGATCTATTTTGGTAATGTTAAAAAAAAATTTCAAATTATGTAAATTTGGTAAATTTTACATTTTACGTGTTGAATTTTACATTTTCATATAAATCGATCGATCCCTTCTATGGCAGCTATATGATATAGTTGTCCGATCTGAATGAAATTAAAACCGTTTTTCTATAACTATAAAAAACGACTATATCTCGAAGTTTATAAAAATTCGTTGAAAAACAGAGAAGTTAAATTTTTTTTTACATTTATCTCGCCATCATTCCTATGGCAGCTATAGGATATAGTGGTCCGATTTCGGCCGTTCCGACATATATACTGCGTGCTAAAAAAATAAGACTATAGCTCAAAAACTGAGAGACTAGTTCGCGAAGAAACCGACAGACAGACGGACATGGCTAGATCGACTCGGCTGGTGATGCTGATCAAGAATATATATACTTTATGGGGTCGGAGATGCCTCCTTCACTGCGTTGCAAATATCATGACAAAATTACCCTCTGCAAGGGTATAAAAAGATCGGGGACGTTGAGGTAGAATTCAGATCGTGTGCGCGTCAGCTTTATTTCGCTGCATACCTGAAACTAAAAACTTGTCTTATGCATAAAACCGCGCTCCTGCCCGCCTTACTCCACTACAGCGAGAGCGGGAGCTCGGCAGCGGCCGATCGTAAAGTTCCGATCCGAACATGAGGCCCGCGCTCCGGAGCATGAAAGATAGGCGAGAGCGAGCGCAAGAGGGATGAGAGCAAAGAGCTCGGATAGCTCAGTGAGCAGCGGCGGTACAGTGGGCCGCTGACCTAAACATTCCGCCCCCCTTGCAATCACTCGGGTTGCAACATAGTTGCCCTTCTTACGGCTCGTGGCAGGGTCCGGACACGACCCATCCAAACACGGTGTTCTGGGCCACTGGATACACGGATCGATGAGAGCTACCGTGTCAAGGACTCGAGTCCCGGTATATAACCGCACAAAAGCAGTCGAAAGGAGGTTGACATTGTGCAGCTGCAGGAGGGACGATATGGACAGAGCGGCGACCGGGGTCTGCGTGGCACCCCGACGAGTGGCGGAAACTTGCTGAACAGCGGCTGAAGAGTGCCGCGGGGCGGTGGACGAAGGCAGAGGAGCGGCGGAAGAGTTCCGTGGAGTGGTAACGGTGCTCCGCGACTGACGTGCCGCCGGACGGGACTGGCGGGAAGGCATCGCCGGTTCGTAGAGGTGCAAAAGAGTTTGTGATCCTGGCCGCACGTTTTGCAGTGGTCACCTCGCCGACATGCTTCGTCGGAGTGCTCGTGGGCCAAACATCTGGAACAGTACCGGTTGGCAAGGACACCGCGGAGCCTCTTCTCGGCGCTCAGACGGAGGAACCGACGACATTTCCGAAGCGCGTGGATCCCGCTGCAGCCTCGGCAACGGTACGATTGCATACCTCGAGAACGTCTGCTTTCCAAGGCGCTGGCGCTGTGTGGACGTGGAGACATCGTGTGTGATCTGATTGGCGGAATAGGACAGATGAAAACCATTGGATCAGTACTGGTACACACAAAAAAAAAGTCTGGGTAAAGTCTAGGTAAAATCAACTATTTTATTGTTAAAACCGCGCTAACCTAAGAAAAATAGTTAACTTACCCCAAATAGTAAGATAACCATATACTAGTAGGTTACACAAGAAAAATAGTTGTTTTACTATTTAATAGTAGAATTCCAAAATAATAGTATATCGGCCAATAAAAAGTTTCGCATTTACATGTTTATTCATGTGTAGACTCAACATTCCCCCAATTAAGATTAAATTTCTTAATTCTTAACATTATTTCATTAAGTTTTTGTTAAAGTTAAGAAATTCCTTGTGAAAGATAATTTTATTGTTATTTAACTCATATTAAGCAGTAAAGAAATCATATTTAATGGATACCCACATTTAAGAACCAACTCCACGACCTAGAATCGAACCGGGGTCTCAGAACTCATGCACCGGCCGCCCAACCAACTGGACCACGGAGGCAAACCAAATACTAACGTCTAGTACTCTAATACATAATTGGGCAGTTTGTTCAAGTTCTCTCAAACTCTAGATTTAGCCATTCTGTCGTACAGCTCGCGGTTGGCTCAGGGCATAGAGTGTACGCATAAGAAACCGTACACACAAAAAAAAGAATCTATGTAAAATCAACTATTTTATTGTTAAAACCGCTCCAACCTAAGAAAAATAGTTAACTTACCCCAAATAGTAAGATAACCATATACTAGTAGGTTACACAAGAAAAATAGTTGTTTTACTATTTAATAGTAGAATTCCAAAATAATAGTATATTGACATTTACATGTTTATTCATGTATAGACTCAACATTCCCCCAATTAAGATTAAATTTCTTAATTCTTAACATTATTTCAGTAAGTTTTTTTTACAGTTAAGAAATTCCTTGTGAAAGATAATTTTTTATAATCTGTATTTATAGGGTGAAAATTTGTTACTTGTTATTTAATCATTTTAAGCAGTAAAGAAATCATATTAAATGGATACTCACATTTAAGAACCAACTCCACGACCAAGAATCGAACCGGGGTCTCAGAACTCATACACCGGCCGCCCAACCAACTGGACCACGGAGGCAAACCAAACACGAAAGTCTAGTACTCTAATACATAATTGGGCAGTTTGTTCAAGTTCTCTCAAACTCTAGATTTAGCCATTCTATCGTACAGGTCGCGGTTGGCTCAGGGCATTGAGTGTACGCTTAAGAAACCGTAAATTAGGGGTTCGGATCACACTTTCGGCGCCAATTTTTTTTTATTTTCTCTTTTATATATATATTTTTTTTTTTCATTTTTACAAAAGAAACATTGTCGATAGCCATTCTTGCTAAGTTCTTTATTATAAAAAAAATATTTAAGCAAAACATGCAACTATTTTAATAGTATTTTTAACAACATCAAATGGTTGGGACTTATACACATGTTAGGACTAGTACTATATTAATAGTACTCTTTAAAAAACAACAAAATACATGAGAAAAAAGTAAAATAGTATTTTTACTATTTTTCATAGTAGGTTAACGTAAAACATACTTTTGGTGTGTACATACTTGGGCAGAAAAGCAAAAACAAAATACGTGCAAATTATTCAAATAGTATGTTACTATTTTTTTTTGGGTTGATTTTACATATATTTTTTCTTTGGTGTGTATGCACTTGACAAAAAACCAACAACAAAATATATGCAAAATTTTTACATAGTATTCTAACTATTTTTCTAGGTTGATTTTACGTAGTTTTTTTTTTTTGTGTGTAAAGAAGACGGACACACTTCGAGGGGCCGCTGGAGATATGGGGCCTGTCAACACCCATCCAAAAATGGTATCCTGGCTGAGAAGCGAACCGCAAATGTTAGCCTTGGAGTTGCCGAGGAGGATGGACGGGAGAATGTCGGCTCCTATCAACACATCGATTTGGGAACTCTCAAAGAACTTGGGGTCCGCAAGGGGTATGTCAGGAAGTCCCTTCAGAAGGTCTCGTGGAACTGGATACGATGGCAGATTCCCGGCCAACTGCGGAAGTACGTAAGCTGCAGTTTCTAACTGCAGCCCCGGTCTGGAAGGCGATTAAATAGAAAGATGGCAATGTAAGGGCTGGGCCCAGAAGGACGGCTCCTGAACCGGAAGCGAAACACACTTGCACATCAGAGTGATCCTCTGAGGCTACCGTGCTCCTTGGAGTAGGCGCTGGTCGAGGCCTGGCTGGCGCTGACGGAGTTGGAGCGGCCGCGAATGGATTACCGCGGTGCAGGAGGGTGTGATGGCGGCTGTAGTAGTGTTCAGAACAGGACGAAATAGCCTTCTAAGCCTATAACGGCCCTCCAACTATGATCGTTACCCAAAGTTGTTCTTTAAGACGCTAGGTTCCACGGTGCGCATTCTTGCTGTGCTTGGGTCCAGCTCGTCGGATTGGTCGGGGTTCTTTCTCCCCTAGCTATCTTGGTTTTTAACACAAAAACTCAAAACAGTCTATAAAATGGTGAAGAAATCAAACAAATGATAATGATTCCGCGCCGCCATGCGTTCAATTACCGAATGAAAGGGAAATTCTGTTCGATGATGGGATCACAGGTGTTAAGTGTCCCGTTTCTCTACCCACCCAACCTTGACAACGTATCTATATTTGGCCGTTGTCCCAATGTTAAAGAACCTTTATATTCCTCATCCATTTTACTAGAACTTAGCATGAGAACTCGACGAACGAAGATAATAAAAGTTTAAGCCAACATGTTTATGATCATAAGCATACAAAGAGCTTTCATTTTAATTCCATGGTACTAACGAAGAAAACTAACAATTTGAATTACATTTAACATTAAATTAATCAACGGTAGTTTTTAGCATTTGATATCAATTTTGTAATTAATTAAGTATGTACTCGGCCGTAATATCTGTCTCAAATCAATTTATATGTATATATATCAATTAGGCATGCATATCGTCTTATAAATACTCACAGTAGCATATAGAGAGAAAATGATATTTCCAAGGTTCCCAATTTCATATTGCTCAGTCTTACATGGCCATTTTCTTTAATTAATTTATGCATTAGGTCATAATTTAAAAAGAAAAAAATACTTTTGATGCAAAACAATTACTTATAATCACTATTAATCCTGAGCGATTAATTTTAGGATTTTATATTAAATTTAACGTGAACAAATAAATACAAATAATGCACTTTTTCGAAGAAGCCACAAAGCTCGGCCGCCGCAGGTGCGTTCTAATTATAGTTCCTTGATTTGCTTAGCACAAAATCGGGAAATCTAAGCAAACACTCGTTTACAGCTCTTACGCCTCCAAACTTCTACACAGTAAATGGACTGGTGCAATATGAATAGGGTTTGGGGTTAGTTACGTAACACTGGTACATCTGTTCGTCATTTAAGTTGGGGTCATGGGGCCTAATTTCTTAGAGATGCATCCCGCCGATCCCTTTAGCCTGCCAGACACATGTATCCAAATCGTGGGTAAAGAGCTGCTGCCATGGGCCTCCGAGTGCGATCTCAGTTACGTTATCCCTCCGTCCCAGGGTCGGCACCATCTTTCGCTCAGATAGCGAGGTGCACTCGGCTAAACCAACGGCCGATGTCTGCATAAAAATCAAGTTAGAACCTTAACTTCTCCCGTTCTTGGGACATACCTTCTGCACAACGCACTAACACTTTTTCCTTTACTATTTCCAATATATTTCTATTTATTATCTATATATTTCTATAGCTATTATAAATTTTGAGGTTAGCCACACGTGTACGGTGGAAAAACACTCGCCTCGAAGATATATATCAACTTCTTTATAGGTGTTTATAGCTCGCCGAATATAAGTGGAACGATTGCATTTAAGTCATTAAGTCTTTGATGGTTTTCTTTATTCGTTGAATCAAGTTTTGGTATTCTAATATATTAAAATGACTTGACTGTAAATCAATAATTGGACCACTCGCGACAAACTCATCTAAACCAGGCTGTCCTTGACAGGACAAAGCATCCGCAACAATGTTTTCTGACGCTCTGCGATGTGTGATAGAAAAGTCGAATGATTGTATTTTCATTGACCACCTTGCAAGTCTTCCGGAAAGATCTATTTGCCTCACTAGCCACTGTAAAGCGGCATGATCAGTCACAACCAAGAAGTTCTGTCCTTCTATGTAAGGACGAAACTTTTTAATCCCCTTAATGACAGCAAGACATTCTAATTCACTAACCGTGTAATTTCGCTGGGCTTTTGATCATTTTTCCGACATGTATGCTATAGGCATTTTAACACTATTTCGATCCTGCGCCAGGATACATCCAATTCCATAGGTGCTGGCATCTCAAAGCAATATAAATTGCTTCGAGGAGTCTGGAGTAATCAAAATTGGAGCTGAGGTCAGACATGTTTTCAAGAGGTTAAAGGCTTTTTCAGCATCTTTGGTCCAATCTAGTGCTTTCTTAGATTTCAATAACTCGGTCAGGGGAAAGCTTACTGTGGCATAATTTTCAACAAATCGCGGATACCAACCTGACAAACCCAGAAACCTACGCAGTTGCTTTATAGAGATAGGTACGGGAAACTCATTAATTGCATTTATTTTCCCAGGATCGGTAAGAATTTGGCCCTCTCGAATTATAAATCCCAAATACTTAATTTCGCGCATACAAAATTTCGACGTTTCGATGTTAATAGTCAAGTTAGCTTTCTTCAGACAAAGCGCACTTTCTTGCAGAGTGATCAAGTGTGACTCAAAAACTTCGGAAAGAACCAGCAAGTCATCTAAATACACGAAAACTCGAGTTCTTATATGTGCAGGAATGACCTGGTCCATAAGTCGACAAAGAGTTTGTGGAGCGTTGAATAGACCGAAAGGCATTGTTTTATATTGATAAAGTGGCCTGTTTGGAATACTGAAAGCCGTATATTGCCGTGATTTTTCGTCGAGGGTATCTGTCAAAACGCATGCTACATGTCTAGCCAGTTATATATTTAGCCGCAGGCAGCCGACTTAAAATCCCGTCAATATGAGGTAGCGGATATGCATCCTTAGTAGTAACCTTATTGACCTCTCGCGAATCTAAACACAGCCTGTTATTTTTCCTTTTCTCACCAATACGCAATTGCTGCTCTATGGGCTGGTAGACTCCTCAATTACGTCTAGTGACAACATATGATCCACTTCAGCGAACATTAGTTTCCCTATAGCTGGAGAAACTGGCCAATGTTGCTGCTTGATAGGTCTTCCTATATCAATCTTGTGCGTTCGGATCGTTCGGATCGTAAAGTTTTCCAGTGATTTCTCAATCATTTGGTGGACCTTTTAGGACTCGAACTAATGTTTGATATTATAGTTTCGGCGAACAACTTTTCCCTAACCTTATGATAATTATCTAGCCTAATATGAAGAGGGAAGGTGGAATAGTGTCGTTTTGAACCTTCTACAGACCGTCCTCTTGTACTCTCTTCACTTGGTTTCTCCTGAGAACTTACAGATACACAATGATCGGTTACTTGTTCGGACATGTCTGCTTCTTGTCGAGTGATATGCCCGCTTGTCGGTTTCCCAACGGAATACATCTCGGACATCAAGGCTTGCGAATATCCTTCGCGCCACACCCAAAACAAAATATAGCAAGCGGCTCTAGGCAATCATCAAATCGATGCCCAGACTTTTCACAATTCCAACAGACAAGGTTAAATGGTTTGTGCTGAATGGCTAAGATCTCTTGATCAGGTAGATTCGGATCCGGCTGGTTTAGACATTCGTATGCTTATATGTGCCTTATATGCTTTAATCTCGTTGTAAAATTGTTTATGTTTACGCACTTCAACTCTTAATTGTGATCTGTTTAAAATTCGTAAATGAAGTAGCTCATGATGTAAACTTGGTTTACCATTTCTTATCAATAAATCCACTAATTGGCTTACGGACATGCCTTGATGAAGCCGGTCCGCAAGATCTTCTATCGCTCATCGATAATCATCGAATGCTTCATTATCGCTTTGTCATCTTTTCCGCATCTTTTCCCAAATGTCAAGATCAGTCTCCGTTTCCTCAAAACGTTTACGAAATTCCATACAAAATATTTCCCAAGTAAAATTAGTATAATTGCAGTGAAATGTCCAAAACCAATCACTTGCCTTATTAGCAAATAAGAGATACAAGTGATCACAGAGAAGCTGATAATCATTATTCAAGTTCTGTTCCGTCAATTATCGTATCCTATAAATAAAATCTTCCATTCTCATACAATTCCTAGAACCATCAAATTTTATTCGCCAATTTTGAATTATACTTGCAGCTTTTTCAGGGGATATTTGAATATTCGATCTTTTCGGGGACTACTGGTGCCAGAGTGGTTACCTGAGACGGAAACTGGTATATTATTTCTAGTATCGCGATTTCCAAACGGAATGGAAGCAGGGATCTCGGATATTCCGTTTCTGTCTCGATTTCTCAGCAACGAATTATTTCGGGGTAAATTCAGAAAAGCTATTTTGTTACTAATAGTCTCCTCAATGTTAGTGGTTAAGATCTGATGCATATCATCCATCATAGTTGCTTGTTGAACGCTTAAAGTTTGTTGTATAAACCTCACTATTTCAGAAGAATTAATCCCTTCTACCTCAGTTCGCAACTCTTCTAACTGTCGTGTTTTAGATCGAGTAGAAACGCCTATTCTCTAACTAAAAGGTCTTCCCTACCTCGATTTCTAGTGTGGACTCTACCTCTTACAGGATAACCTCCTTCTTAATTTCCAACTGCTGTATCCTCGATTCCTGACGCCACGTCTCCACTTTGATCTTTCATTTCTGCTGCTAATGTGTTGTTATCAAAATTTAGTTCCGAAAGAATGCACCCTGTAGCACATATTGGACACGCTGGAGTAACCTTGATTGCTTCAACTATACAGTGCTTGTGAAACTTATGCTGACACGGAGTGCTAGCAGCTAATTCATTAAGCAAAAGTACTTCATTGCAAATAGCGCAAAATGGATCGACTTGCTGGATTATAGCGTCGATGTTTTCGTTACTTCGCTCAATACCCATTTTATCTTATTTATTGATTTTATAAATTTCTTTATTTTTAAACTAACGTTAAGCAACGAATGTATTTCATTTGATAATCTCCTAATGTTCGTCTTTCCTCATCCAAGGATTCTATAAATCTAGCTAAATTTCCTCTTCCTTCAGGCTATTCTATTACAGTTCATTAGGAGTTTGAAATTTCTTCAAGAAAATACTCAAATTACTGGACAATGTCTAAAGACTCTCTAGAACATTGCATATCTTAAGCACTTAGAGTTCGCTTCTTATAATACTTCCTCTAAAGAATTACCCATTAATACATTGATTTTGACTAGCCTAGATCTATTGAGTCGATCAATCCGAGCACCGAATTGCAATCGCTAAATCCACTAATTGAAGTAGCTAGAATCCGCCGTCAACAATAATTTGATGTTCTTTATGGAATATGGTTATGGCCAGCTAAGGTGTGTATATATTTTGGAGCTTAACTGGGACGAAAGATATCCTTTCCAGGCCCCACGTTGGGCGCTAGATTGTGTAGTGTTTAAAACAGGCCGAAATAGCCTTCTAAGCCTATAACGGCCCACCAACTATGATCGTTACCCAAAGTTGTTCTTTAAGACGCTAGGTTCGACGGTGCGCATTCTTGCTGTGCTTGGGTCCAGCTCGTCGGATTGGTCGGGGTTCTTTCTCCCTAGCTATCTTGCTTTTTAACACAAATCATAATGCGCGAGAAAACTAAACTCAGAAAAGTCTCTAAAAGGGTGAAGAAAACAAACAAATGATAATGATTCCGCGCCGCCATGCGTTCAATTACCGAATGAAAGGGAAATTCTGTTCGATGATGGGATCACAGGTGTTAAGTGTCCCGTTTCTCTACCCACCCAACCTTGACAACGTATCTATATTTGGCCGTTGTCCCAATGTAAAAGAACTTTTATATTCCTCATCCATTTTACTAGAACTTAGCATGAGTACTCGACGAACGAAGATAATAAAAGTGTAAGCCAACATGATCATAAGCATAAAAGAGGTTTCATTTTAATTCCATGGTACTTACAAAGAAAACGAACAATTAGAATTACATTTAACATTAAATTAATCAATGGTAGTTTTTAGCATTTGATATCAATTTTGTAATTAATTAAGTATGTACTCGGCCGTAATATCTGTCTCAAATCAATTTATATGTATATATATCAGTTAGGCATGCATATCGTCTTATAAATTCTCGCAGTAGCTTATTAAACTCTCACCGATGTATCATTGGGCCCAAGATGACTCCGATGTAGTTGCTGTGTAATTAGGAACTTGGGTTACTTATATAGATACATATAGAGAGAAAATGATATTTCCAAGGTTCCCAATTTCATATTGCTCAGTCTTACATGGTCATTTTCTTTAATTAATTTATGCATTAGGTCATAATATAAAAAGAAAAAATACTTTTGATGCAAAACAATTACTTATAATCACTATTAATCCTGAGCGATTAGTTTTAGGATTTTATATTAAATTTAACGTGAACAAATAAATACAAATAATGCACTTTTTCGAAGAAGCCACAAAGCTCGGCCGCCGCAGATGCGTTCTAATTATAGTTCCTTGATTTGCTTAGCACAAAATCGGGAAATCTAAGCAAACACTCGTTTACAGCTCTTACGCCTCCAAACTTCTACACAGTAAATGGACTGGTGCAATATGAATAGGGTTTGGGGTTAGTTACGTAACACTGGTACATCTGTTCGTCATTTAAGTTGGGGTCATGGGGCCTAATTTCTTAGAGATGCATCCCGCCGATCCCTTTAGCCTGCCAGACACATGTATCCAAATCGTGGGTAAAGAGCTGCTGCCATGGGCCTCCGAGTGCGATCTCAGTTACGTTATCCCTCCGTCCCAGGGTCGGCACCATCTTTCGCTCAGATAGCGAGGTGCACTCGGCTAAACCAACGGCCGATGTCTGCATAAAAATCAAGTTAGAACCTTAACTTCTCCCGTTCTTGGGACATACCTTCTGCACAACGCACTTACACTTTTTCCTTTACTATTTCCAATATATTTCTATTTATTATCTATATATTTCTATAGCTATTATAAATTTTGAGGTTAGCCACACGTGTACGGTGGAAAAACACTCGCCTCGAAGATATATATCAACTTCTTTATAGGTGTTTATAGCTCGCCGAATATAAGTGGAACGATTGCATTTAAGTCATTAAGTCTTTGATGGTTTTCTTTTATTCGTTGAATCAAGTTTTGGTATTCTAATATATTAAAATGACTTGACTGTAAATCAATAATTGGACCACTCGCGACAAACTCATCTAAACCAGGCTGTCCTTGACAGGACAAAGCATCCGCAACAATGTTTTCTGACGCTCTGCGATGTGTGATAGAAAAGTCGAATGATTGTATTTTCATTGACCACCTTGCAAGTCTTCCGGAAAGATCTATTTGCCTCACTAGCCACTGTAAAGCGGCATGATCAGTCACAACCAAGAAGTTCTGTCCTTCTATGTAAGGACGAAACTTTTAATCCCTTAATGACAGCAAGACATTCTAATTCACTAACCGTGTAATTTCGCTGGGCTTTTGATCATTTTTCCGACATGTATGCTATAGGCATTTTAACACTATTTCGATCCTGCGCCAGGATACATCCAATTCCATAGGTGTTGGCATCTCAAAGCAATATAAATTGCTTCGAGGAGTCTGGAGTAATCAAAATTGGAGCTGAGGTCAGACATGTTTTCAAGAGGTTAAAGGCTTTTTCAGCATCTTTGGTCCAATCTAGTGCTTTCTTAGATTTCAATAACTCGGTCAGGGGAAAGCTTACTGTGGCATAATTTTCAACAAATCGCGGATACCAACCTGACAAACCCAGAAACCTACGCAGTTGCTTTATAGAGATAGGTACGGGAAACTCATTAATTGCATTTATTTTCCCAGGATCGGTAAGAATTTGGCCCTCTCGAATTATAAATCCCAAATACTTAATTTCGCGCATACAAAATTTCGACGTTTCGATGTTAATAGTCAAGTTAGCTTTCTTCAGACAAAGCGCACTTTCTTGCAGAGTGATCAATTGTGACTCAAAACTTCGGAAAGAACCAGCAAGTCATCTAAATACACGAAAACTCGAGTTCTTATATGTGCAGGAATGACCTGGTCCATAAGTCGACAAAGAGTTTGTGGAGCGTTGAATAGACCGAAAGGCATTGTTTTATATTGATAAAGTGGCCTGTTTGGAATACTGAAAGCCGTATATTGCCGTGATTTTTCGTCGAGGGGTATCTGTCAAAACGCATGCTACATGTCTAGCCAGTTATATATTTAGCCGCAGGCAGCCGACTTAAAATCCCGTCAATATGAGGTAGCGGATATGCATCCTTAGTAGTAACCTTATTGACCTCTCGCGAATCTAAACACAGCCTGTTATTTTTCCCTTTTCTCACCAATACGCAATTGCTGCTCTATGGGCTGGTAGACTCCTCAATTACGTCTAGTGACAACATATGATCCACTTCAGCGAACATTAGTTTCCCTATAGCTGGAGAAACTGGCCAATGTTGCTGCTTGATAGGTCTTCCTATATCAATCTTGTGCTGAATCAAAGTTGTTCTACCTAATCCTTCATTAGCGAATGAGGGAAATACTTTAACGATTGCACTTAAACTACTTTGTTGGTCTTTGGACAAAATATGCCACTTTGGTAGTTCTTTTTCAGGGCTCTCTCCACCAACATCCAGTTCAGAAACCTGATCGTCGACAGCAATTTTCTTGGCTTATCCAAATTTACGCCAAAAGTCTATTCCTAGATATACTTCTTGTTTAAGATCTGGAATAATAAAGAGTTCTAACTCTTCCGTTATCTGTCTATATGTTACTTCCGTTAATAATTTTCCCATCACTCTACTTTGGGCTCCATTTGCAGTTCGAATGCTTCCAGCACATTTCTTTGCTTTGCCTAATGCCAAGAGCTCGATTGCTGCCTTGCCTCCCGCACAACTTAAAGGAGCTCCTGAATCTAGAAGTGCATTATACTTGTTTTCTTCGATACAAACTTCTGTATAGAGTCTATCATCGGACTTGGACAAAATTGCTGATGTTATTTTTTTCCGGTCGGATCGTAAAGTTTTCCAGTGATTTCTCAATCATTTGGTGGACCTTTTAGGACTCGAACTAATGTTTGATATTATAGTTTCGGCGAACAACTTTTCCCTAACCTTATGATAATTATCTAGCCTAATATGAAGAGGGAAGGTGGAATAGTGTCGTTTTGAACCTTCTACAGACCGTCCTCTTGTACTCTCTTCACTTGGTTTCTCCTGAGAACTTACAGATACACAATGATCGGTTACTTGTTCGGACATGTCTGCTTCTTGTCGAGTGATATGCCCGCTTGTCGGTTTCCCAACGGAATACATCTCGGACATCAAGGCTTGCGAATATCCTTCGCGCCACACCCAAAACAAAATATAGCAAGCGGCTCTAGGCAATCATCAAATCGATGCCCAGACTTTTCACAATTCCAACAGACAAGGTTAAATGGTTTGTGCTGAATGGCTAAGATCTCTTGATCAGGTAGATTCGGATCCGGCTGGTTTTGACATTCGTATGCTTATATGTGCCTTATATGCTTTAATCTCGTTGTAAAATTGTTTATGTTTACGCACTTCAACTCTTAATTGTGATCTGTTTAAAATTCGTAAATGAAGTAGCTCATGATGTAAACTTGGTTTACCATTTCTTATCAATAAATCCACTAATTGGCTTACGGACATGCCTTGATGAAGCCGGTCCGCAAGATCTTCTATCGCTCATCGATAATCATCGAATGCTTCATTATCGCTTTGTCATCTTTTCCGCATCTTTTCCCAAATGTCAAGATCAGTCTCCGTTTCCTCAAAACGTTTACGAAATTCCATACAAAATATTTCCCAAGTAAAATTAGTATAATTGCAGTGAAATGTCCAAAACCAATCACTTGCCTTATTAGCAAATAAGAGATACAAGTGATCACAGAGAAGCTGATAATCATTATTCAAGTTCTGTTCCGTCAATTATCGTATCCTATAAATAAAATCTTCCATTCTCATACAATTCCTAGAACCATCAAATTTTATTCGCCAATTTTGAATTATACTTGCAGCTTTTTCAGGGGATATTTGAATATTCGATCTTTTTCGGGGACTACTGGTGCCAGAGTGGTTACCTGAGACGGAAACTGGTATATTATTTCTAGTATCGCGATTTCCAAACGGAATGGAAGCAGGGATCTCGGATATTCCGTTTCTGTCTCGATTTCTCAGCAACGAATTATTTCGGGGTAAATTCAGAAAAGCTATTTTGTTACTAATAGTCTCCTCAATGTTAGTGGTTAAGATCTGATGCATATCATCCATCATAGTTGCTTGTTGAACGCTTAAAGTTTGTTGTATAAACCTCACTATTTCAGAAGAATTAATCCCTTCTACCTCAGTTCGCAACTCTTCTAACTGTCGTGTTTTAGATCGAGTAGAAACGCCTATTCTCTAACTAAAAGGTCTTCCCTACCTCGATTTCTAGTGTGGACTCTACCTCTTACAGGATAACCTCCTTCTTAATTTCCAACTGCTGTATCCTCGATTCCTGACGCCACGTCTCCACTTTGATCTTTCATTTCTGCTGCTAATGTGTTGTTATCAAAATTTAGTTCCGAAAGAATGCACCCTGTAGCACATATTGGACACGCTGGAGTAACCTTGATTGCTTCAACTATACAGTGCTTGTGAAACTTATGCTGACACGGAGTGCTAGCAGCTAATTCATTAAGCAAAAGTACTTCATTGCAAATAGCGCAAAATGGATCGACTTGCTGGATTATAGCGTCGATGTTTTCGTTACTTCGCTCAATACCCATTTTATCTTATTTATTGATTTTATAAATTTCTTTATTTTTAAACTAACGTTAAGCAACGAATGTATTTCATTTGATAATCTCCTAATGTTCGTCTTTCCTCATCCAAGGATTCTATAAATCTAGCTAAATTTCCTCTTCCTTCAGGCTATTCTATTACAGTTCATTAGGAGTTTGAAATTTCTTCAAGAAAATACTCAAATTACTGGACAATGTCTAAAGACTCTCTAGAACATTGCATATCTTAAGCACTAAGAGTTCGCTTCTTATAATACTTCCTCTAAAGAATTACCCATTAATACATTGATTTTGACTAGCCTAGATCTATTGAGTCGATCAATCCGAGCACCGAATTGCAATCGCTAAATCCACTAATTGAAGTAGCTAGAATCCGCCGTCAACAATAATTTGATGTTCTTTATGGAATATGGTTATGGCCAGCTAAGGTGTGTATATATTTTTGGAGCTTAACTGGGACGAAAGATATCCTTTCCAGGCCCCACGTTGGGCGCTAGATTGTGTAGTGTTTAAAACAGGCCGAAATAGCCTTCTAAGCCTATAACGGCCCACCAACTATGATCGTTACCCAAAGTTGTTCTTTAAGACGCTAGGTTCGACGGTGCGCATTCTTGCTGTGCTTGGGTCCAGCTCGTCGGATTGGTCGGGGTTCTTTCTCCCTAGCTATCTTGCTTTTAACACAAATCATAATGCGCGAGAAAACTAAACTCAGAAAAGTCTCTAAAAGGGTGAAGAAAACAAACAAATGATAATGATTCCGCGCCGCCATGCGTTCAATTACCGAATGAAAGGGAAATTCTGTTCGATGATGGGATCACAGGTGTTAAGTGTCCCGTTTCTCTACCCACCCAACCTTGACAACGTATCTATATTTGGCCGTTGTCCCAATGTAAAAGAACTTTTATATTCCTCATCCATTTTACTAGAACTTAGCATGAGTACTCGACGAACGAAGATAATAAAAGTGTAAGCCAACATGATCATAAGCATAAAAAGAGGTTTCATTTTAATTCCATGGTACTTACAAAGAAAACGAACAATTAGAATTACATTTAACATTAAATTAATCAATGGTAGTTTTTAGCATTTGATATCAATTTTGTAATTAATTAAGTATGTACTCGGCCGTAATATCTGTCTCAAATCAATTTATATGTATATATATCAGTTAGGCATGCATATCGTCTTATAAATTCTCGCAGTAGCTTATTAAACTCTCACCGATGTATCATTGGGCCCAAGATGACTCCGATGTAGTTGGTGTGTAATTAGGAACTTGGGTTACTTATATAGATACATATAGAGAGAAAATGATATTTCCAAGGTTCCCAATTTCATATTGCTCAGTCTTACATGGTCATTTTCTTTAATTAATTTATGCATTAGGTCATAATATAAAAAGAAAAAATACTTTTGATGCAAAACAATTACTTATAATCACTATTAATCCTGAGCGATTAGTTTTAGGATTTTATATTAAATTTAACGTGAACAAATAAATACAAATAATGCACTTTTTCGAAGAAGCCACAAAGCTCGGCCGCCGCAGATGCGTTCTAATTATAGTTCCTTGATTTGCTTAGCACAAAATCGGGAAATCTAAGCAAACACTCGTTTACAGCTCTTACGCCTCCAAACTTCTACACAGTAAACGGACTGGTGCAATATGAATTGGGTTTGGGGTTAGTTACGTAACACTGGTACATCTGTTCGTCGTTAGGTTGGGGTCATGGGGCCTAATTTCTTTAAGATGCAACCCGCCGATCCCTTTAGCCTCCCAGATACATGTATCCAAATCGTGGGTAAAGAGCTGCTGCCACGGGCCTCCGAGTGCGATCTCAGTTACGTTATCCCTCCGTCCCAGGGTCGGCACCACCTTTCGCTCAGATAGCGAGGTGAGGTTAGCCACACGTGTACGGTGGAAAACACTCGCCGCGAAGATATATATCAACTTTTTATAGGTGTTTATAGCTCGCCGAATATAAGTGGAATGATTGCACGTGGAAGTTTTTGTATGCCCGAAACTACCAAAACTCGGTCTTAGCTTAAAGCTTTGACATACCGGTGGAATTGGGTGATCTTCATAGGTTCTTTCATTCCACCAGTTACAGCTGGTGCATTAGCGAGCGCGGTTATTAAAGTTCGCTGTACTAAGTGTACCTAACAATAAATGCAATCGGAAATTTTTTTTCAGAGAAGTTGTATACTACACTGTGGCATGTGAAACAGCTATGGGCACTAGTGCAATCCCGTTGCTGGTGCCCTCGGGCAAAACAGTTCAGGCAAAGCTGCTTTCTTTAATGTAGTCGGAGCGACCATTGACATCCATTTCAAGGAAGCGTGGGCATACGCGAACCGGATGATTCTCCCTGGAACAGAGATCGCACCCCTTGGACCTGGAGCCACTCTGGCCTCGTAAGAATTAAGTCGACGTGCTGGGGAGCTCGCCGATGTCGACCTTGACGGAACTTGCCCCGAACTGCTAGGCCTGATGTCGTCGATAGCCTCCAGAGTACGATGACGCTCTGTCAAAACGAGTCTAACTCATTCCAGGTTGGAATTTCAGCCTTGTTGTGAATGGATTGCTCCCACATTGAATGTGTGATTTTGGGAAGCTTTAAGGAAACCATTTACACCAGGAGACAATCCCAAGTCTCGACTTGAAAAGCGGACATCTCTAAGGCTGACAGGCAAGTTTGAATTGGCCTTGCAGCTCTTTCAGAGCAGCTCCGGACTCTTGGGGGACAGCCTGAATGTTGAAGAGAATTTTCAACTGGCTATTGACCAATAACCGCCGATTATCGAAGCGGTCAGTGAGGCTTCGCCACGCGGAGATAAAACCTTCATTGGTCAGCGGGGCCTTGGAAACAATGGCATGCGCATCGCCACTTGTCTTGGATAACAGGTGGAACAACGTCTCCACCGGTTTGAGACGCGAGTTGTGGATGTATATCGCGGTGAAAAAATCTCTGAAGGTGGGCCACCGAAGATAATCACCAGCGAACACTTCGGTGTTCACTGGTGGCAAACGACAACCCGTAGACGGGGGTGTGGGAACACTGACTGGAGCCTGGACGGACTGGGAGGCTGCCTTGTTTATTATGTCCTGAAGCTGGACAAAACACCTTGAATAGACGGAGGAACAGTAACTGTACTTGGATTCAAGCACTGTCGAAGTGGCCGTGGCATCGGCGGACACGGCAAGAAGATCCGAGCAGATTTCATAGCTCTTTTCCACCTTTTCCCACAGGGCCCGGATTTGGTCCCGATGGCATTGGCACATGCCAGGGGAAAACCGTTCAGAGTCAGGGGTGCCCGGAGTATGGATATCCGCTTCAAATTGACTTATCCGGTCTGTTGTGGCAATAAACTTTTTAAGGGCAATGTCTACCTCAGTTTGAGCCATTTTGGACATAGACCGAGTAAGCCTTGACAAGGGATCAGAGATCGTAATGACGGACTCTTCGCTTTTGCCCTTGAAATGGCAGTGGCAGTCTTTGGCGATAAATGAGACGGCCGCGAAGACGGGGATTGGGATCTTGTCAATCGGATTGTTGGGATCGACCGCGGCTTCTTGTCGTCTCCCGTGGGCATTATCGGACTCGGAATACCAGACAGCGAATACCACAAAGCACTACGAGTCAAATTTTAGGCAACGTCTGTGTTCCGATTGACTTAATGTTAGTTGTCGGAAGGGGAAGCAGATACGAATTGATACGAACCAGTTGGAATTTTTTTTTGTACTTGAACTAGAATGTTGGAATGAAAAAAAAAAAATATCGATTCAGAAATCTATCATGACCCAAGATTGTTTGGCGTGAGAATCGTTTAAATATTTTTATTTATATATATATGTATATATATATTTTTTTACGAAAAAAGAACGTTAAGCCTAGTTCTCACTAGCGCTAAACCCTTAGCTAGCTGAAAGGGTTTCATAATTCTAGTGTGACCACGTTTAATGGCGTTCACCGAAAATCCATACGAAACGGCTAAACGGCCATACTGTCAGCTGTGTTTGTTTACAATTCAAATTAATCGCCGCCAAGCCGCGTACCCACAAATACGTGCAAAATGAAAAAATTATTTATTTCTTTACTTAGTTTATGATTTTCAATGTAGCGGGGCCAGCTCCCGATGCCGCCGAGCTGCTCCTGGCGATCTGCTCTTGGCCCTGCAGCTGCTGCCATTGCTGGAGATCCCGCAAGGGAGTGTTGACCGAAAGACATCTTTGTGTGTCTGGCCTCGTTCGTCTGCTGCTCCTTCTCCTCGTCCAGTTGGCTGCTGCTAGATCTCTTCGCATTGTAGCCGTAGGAAACTTGCGACGTGCCGCATCGTTGGGCACATCCACGTCCACGACGGCTGCTGCCACAAACTTGGCGCTTAAGTCGCCGCGCGCGGATGACATGGTGGGACTGACCTCTCTCCATGAGCTCTCCACGGAACCCAATGGCGGCTGCTTGCCCAGTCCATTTCCGTTGCCACTTCTCCTTCTTGTAGTCCTTGTATGCTTCGAATCACCAGCATTTTGGAGTGGCAGCCAACTAAGAAAAAAATCCCAGTAGGCGACCACTGGTCAGGGACGAGCAGAGGAGAAGCAATAATCAATTCCATAATTTTTTAATTTGGGATTTTCGCCCTTTTCTATTTTATTTGCTTATTTGCCTGTTAAATTAAATTTTTTAAGACTAAATTTTATTTTAATATTTTTGGTTTGTATTTATTTTATGGTCAAGATTCCACATTCAAACTTCTTTAATTGTATTGTAAATAAATTAATTTTCCCCGCTGCAAAAACCTGCAATACGGCTTTGTTTCCTATTGCCTGTCTCCACTTCGCAAGGGTATTATCAAATATTTCCTTCCTCCCGGGCCACCCTAGCTAATGGTCATCCGATTTAAAAGACCTAACGCGATGTTCATTCTAGTATATACTAAATATATTCTAGTATTTCTCTTAGCTCATCTGCGTAGCGACCTTACTAAGAGGCGCCGAAAAAGTGTATTTACCTCTCGCTCGCACTCATTTGGTTGCTAAATTTAAGCGCTAGTGAGTACGCAGCTTTAAGGCAAACAGAGAAGAAAAAAGGAAAAACCCACAGCGTACGGTCACACTGCTAGTATGTAATGATTTAAGCGGAGTGGAAGGCACAGTGCAGTACCAACAAGAAAAAAACGCTAGCAGTATTTCGAGCTCGATTAAACTGTATTATTTTATTTATTTTGTTATCCCCTTTGTTCAGTTCTTGATTTTCTTGTTTATATTCATTATTTCTTTTAGTACGGCTTGCCAAATTATTTAATTGTATTTATTTATTTTATTATTCTGCTGCAAAATTGTTTATATATTATTATTATTGCCTTTTGGGGGTGGCGAAATATTTTCGCTCGCTAACTATAGTAGCAAAAAAACAGGCCTGTAATAAAAAAAATGTATGCAATAACATGTGTTCTTTTGTTGGTTAATTAGAAGCGAAGAAATGAGTTATAAAATAAATATTATGAACAACTTTCGCTTCTCTAAGAATGCATAAATATACGTTTTTTTTGAAGTAAATTACCCGAGCGCTTCCCGAACAGTCGGCTTTTTTTTTCTATAGCTTCGGTCCCGTGCAATCGTCGCTTCTCTTAAAACGCATAAATATGCGTTCTATCCGAAACCAGCATTTGTTATTGTTTTTTATTCTCTTTCTCTTTCATATAAGTGCAAACGTTGCTTCTCTTTGAACGTATAAAGATGCATTATTTCGGAAACCAGCATTTGAAACGTAAATAAGAGAATAAAAAGAAAAGAAACTCACAAACAAATAAGAAGAAAAGAGAATGAAAAACACGCGGTTGTCTTTTGCGTTTTCTTTTGTTACTTGCTTTAGTTGCATTAAGAAGTTTGCTTGACGCAGTTGTGAAATTCATTTTAATAAGTATGCAAGGTAAGAAAACATATTATATCTTTTGTTTAATAAGATAATTCATTTCAGTTTCAAATATATTAACAACATAAGGTAAGCGATTGCCATAATAAAATAAATAATATATTACTTTTATTTCAGAACTGGTATGTATACATAAATATGCAAAATGTAATATTTATCATTTCAGATTTCGTCTATTTATAGGTCATAATATTATATTTTTTTTTTATTTCAGATAATATTTGCGTTTTATGGTGAGTGTATATAATTTTAGTTTCCCACTTATTATTTTTATAACGTTATTTAATTATTGCATCAAAAAACAATATTATTATTTTCAATATAATTGCAGACTTTCTTCATTAATCACATAAAAAAATGTATTGTGCGATTTTATTAACCTACATATATTATATACACATGTCAAAAGCAAGAAAATACACGTTTTCAAATAAATTTGTATTGTTGTTTTAATGGTTATTAATACATTATCACCGAACGGTTCCTTGTGTATGCTACAGATGAGTTATTTAAGCCTTCCTTCATAACAGTTATATAACTGTTATCAATGGGTTATTTTGAAGCGGTATTTTGCATGAAAGATACATTGCTACAGAACCGTTATTGATGTGTGCTGCAGATGGGTTATATAACGCATATTTTAGAAACTAAAGTTGGAAGCGAAACCCGAAGATTGCCGAAGTGTAATATACGTTATTTATATGTTGCGAAAGAACTGTTGCAGCATACAAAAAAATGAACAGTGGTTTTCTTGTTTCACCCCATATTAATCTGAAAGGAAGACTGCAAGCGTTGAGAATGCATTCTTTACTGTCAAAGAACGCATAGAAATGTGCTTGCTGGAAGCGACCAGGTCCGACTGGGAAGTGATCCCGCCAATATGTATGTGTGTGTACTTGTGTTGGATGCTGCTGTTTATTGTACAGTGGAAACCCGATAGCTGGACTATAGTTGTGAGGGCGTACAAAAAGTATGGAGGCAGAAAATACCCTGCAGTTCCAGTTGTCATCAATAGACCGTTGTCATCAACGTTTCATCAAGGCGCCGACTGCGACTTCGGCCGAACCGACGCTTTCGTTCAATCGTGTCAATACAGACTCTCTCGCTCAATTTCTCTCTTCAAATATTATGTTGATGACAGTTTGATGAAATGTTGATGAAACGTTAATGAAATTGTTGATGAATCATCGATGAAATTTTGATGAATCATCGATGAAATGAGGCCTAAAATTGTTGTTTTGTCATCAACAAGAAACTGCACATAAGTATCTCTCTTTCGCTTCTCTCTCTCTCTATCTCAGCAAAAAAGGGCGAAGTGAGCTAAGAAGGCAAAGAAGTCAAGCAATTAAAATAAGGAAAAAGGATAAGGAAATGGATTAGTGGAGCCGTTGTTCTGGTCGGTATTCTTTGTGTTTTTCTCAAAGGCACGCGCCTTTTTTCGCTACTCTCACTAGCGTTTTAGGCATTGAACCGATTAGTCGAGAATTTGTTTAAGTTCAAAGTTCATAAAAACTAGCAGGTGAGTTTTTTAAACTGAAAACAGTGGGTGATAATATTAACCAGTAAAATAAAACAAAACAACAAAACTACAATTCAAAATCTAACACACATATCTTATTTTCGGTATAAATGTGAAATATGGTGAAATGTGAACCAAATCAGTGACCGAATATAATAAATGAAGAAAAGAGTGAATTTTCCCTTTTTAATCTACACAGTGAATTTGGAATTAAACCCCAAAACATCTGAAAAAATTGTAAGTATTTATTACCTTGCTGCATTTATGAAATTATAATTTGAGTCATATGCTGCAGCCATTTCTAGACGAGTCGTCCTAGCCAAAAAAAAATTGCCATAAAAGGGATTCATTCCGCTTGTACCTGAAATTTTTTTTGGGTGTACAATTACCTTTTCTTATTTATCTTTATATCCTTATACTCTGCTTATATATATTCTTTATTTTAGACTACATTAATGGACCAAAAACTAAGGAGTGGAAAAATAACGCGCACGATAAGAGATGTGTTAGGGGAGGACATTTTGTTGAACTTCATCATCGACGGGAGCAAGAAAAAAATGAGGCTCAAGGACTATGATTCTTTTTATCGTGCGCTGTTAGGTAATATTTTATTTTCACTTAAGTTTTTACTATTTTTATATTTTATGAATGTTTATCCATTGTAGATGCTATTGGTAGAGCAGACACTACGGAACCCGCTCTGAAATTGCTAACTAAGTGCCTGAGGTGCGCCAAAAACCTCGACGCGGTGCATAAAAGAAGGGATGATGCTCAGAGGTCGAAGAAGTTTGAATTTAAAATGTAAAATTTAAAAAGTACAAAAAAATATTTAAAAAAATTAAAAATATATGTAAAACAAAATCAATTTCATGTTGTTGAATTTATAATGATGAAATATCGATGAAATGTTGATGAAACGTTGATGAAATGTTGATGAATCATCGATGAAATGTTGATGAATTGTTGATGAAATGTTAATGAAACACAAAGAATACCGACCAGAACAACGGTTCCGCTAATCCATTTCCTTCTCCTATTGTTCTTTTCTTTTGATACGGTCCCGTTTTTGCATCTTTTGTTGCACATGTAAACAGGGTATGCGACGGTATATTCGACTATGCAAAACTTTATTTAATAATACTTTATTAAAATTAGCATAGTAAATTCAACAATTTTTTAAGACAATTTTTTTAAAACGATATTCGTTAAATAACACTAATTTACAGCAAAAAAATATAAACATTGAGTCACACTATTTCTGACTAATTTTGAGCCGCTGAACACGCTGAACTCACTAAAAAAAATTTTCAAAGAACAGCTTTGAAGATATTCGCGAATATATTGATATAACGCTAAAGATATCGAAAACTATTTGTCCAACAAATTTAAAGTTAGTACTATCCAATAGGCAATAGATACACCTTTCCGAAAAATACGGCTCTTTGTGGTCAGAGGTTTATTATTGAAGATATAAGCGCTGAAAGTAAAAAAAACATGCAATATTTTTGACAATATTGTTTATAGCTAGTTTTTATTTACTTTTTAAAAATATGAAAACAAGAAATAAATTATTTTGAGTAAACAGATCTAAGGATACCTTTATCCTTAAAGGGTTAAGGTTAAATATGTGCAAATCCAATACAAATTCTAGAAGCTATTGCGAATTCAATGAAATTATCATATTGCAGTTGTGCTACAATATTGTTTTTCAAGGGTAGAAGCCTGCTTTGTAATTTTGTTTTTTGAGATATAATGAATTGAAAAACATTTTAAGTATTAAATAAGTCGTGGCACAAAAGCTTAGCAGTTTCTTTGAAGGAAGGATAGTTTTCAGCGAACATCCTATCCCCTTGCAGGATCCTCGGAATGCTTAAATGTTATTAAAAAAAAATAAATAAAAACATTTAATCAACCATGTAGTAGTTTCCCCTTAAGAGTTTTTAAGCTCCGAAGAATACTTTATTATTCGAACTTCTTCGCCTATGATGTGTGAAAACGTCCCTTATTTGCATCCAGCAATAGTCGCTTAGCATTCCTTCATCCCAGAAACCTTCGTAACGTTTTCAAATGATGAATGGTGTTTATTAAACACCGTTTCACTTCGCGTATGCATGCAGCAGTTTTTGTGTATTAATAACTATATTAATTGCAATTTTAGTTTTGTGCAGCGATTTGCTTATCTGCATTTTTGCATTCCTCTTTGTGCTTTATCCGTTACGCCGAAATTACAGCTCGACGGCTTAAGCTCCCTAACTCTCGCTCTCTTGCTCTCTCTTTGTGCACGTAACTACTCTTATTTTCTCTTAACTTCTGACTGGTACAGTGGTAAGTCACTATAATGTCTCCTAGTGTTATCTGTGTAATGAAAACCTGCAAGAAAGCAATTTCTGCAGAGGACCCTAGTATTGGCTGCTGGCTGTGTGACAATGTCGTGGACGCCAAGTGCATTGAATGCACAGGCCGGATGGCTGATATTATTACTAAAAACATTGGATTGCGCTACTGCTGTGAGGCTTGTCGCGATGTTGAAAAGGAAATGATAGCATTCATGCGGCAAACCAAAAATGGTTTCAAAACGAAAACAAGTTTTCGTAATACTAATGAGGTGCTCATGGCGCAGGACTCCAAGTTTAATGGCCTTAAATTGTTAAACGAGTCCCCAAAGCGCAAGAGAACCACGGTTTGCACACCGCATTTGGCCGCTGCCCTGCAACTCGACGCAGGTTCTCAACAGCTGACTCCCCCGGCACAGCCCCCGACCCCAATATATCAAACTCCTATGATATTGAGGTCGGGTGCAAGGAAAGATTCGGTCTCCGAATGTGCCGTAACAGGGACCGCAGCTCCGGTGTTGTCCGTTGAGTCCGCTGGCGGGTCAAAATCAAAATTAACGACCCCTCAGATCCCCGGCCCGAATGCTCCCTAGGGTGACAGGCCTGGATTACCGGCCGAAATTGGTAATACAGCCAACCAGTCTGTGTTGCCAAAAGCCCTTAATGCAGTACCACCAACGAGGCAGATATTTGTCTCTCGGCTTCACCCATCTCAAACATCTGAAGATGTTACTGCCTTTATTCGAGACAGAACCAAGTCCGATAAAATTAAGGTGGAAAAATTTAAATTTTCTTACGCTAGGGATATTTCATCTTTCAAAATAAATGTCCCTGACGAACTCTTTAGCACAATATGCTCTGCAGATTTCTGGACGCAGCATGTTGTTGTTAAGGAGTACGAAGCCAAGAAAAAGAAAAGACGGCCTGTAGGAATTAGTATACCCAGGCCGGGCAAAACCACTGTGCCAGCTCCAAAAAACTAACCAATTCCCTACTTCTTACCTATCAGAATGCAAGGGGTTTACGTAGTAAGCTTCCTAAATTGTATTCTGATAGTGTTTCCTTGGCATCCCAGGTGATTGTGTTCACAGAAACCTGGTTGAAGCCGGAGATCCTAAGCTCCGAAATTTTTCCAGCTGTGTACACAACGTACACGCTTGATCGGCCTTCCAGGCGAGGGGGCGGGGTCCTCATTGCGGTTGACTCAAACCTCACGTCTGAAGTATTAGCTTTCGAGGAATGCAACGATGTTGAATTCCTTTGTGTGAAGCTATCATTTAATGGCAGTTTTGCTTTTATTACATGTTCCTACATTCCTCCCTTGTCGGAACTTCCTATTTATTGGAACCACCTTTCCGCTATCCAGTCGGTCTCCAATAGTCTTTCGGATAGGGACCATTTAATTGTTCTAGGTGATTTTAACATTCCTGGAGCTATTTGGTCCACAACTGAATCCTCTAACAAACTTTTAACTACTGCACGTCACGATTTTATTGATGGCTTGTTTGACATTTCGTTGTCTCAAGTCAACCATGTACGAAATTCCTTAGACCGCTTGCTAGACCTCTGCTTTGTCTCTGATCCGGCAAGAGTCAGTTTGGTTAGGGTCCCGCCCTTGACGCTACCCGAAGATCCATACCATCCTACTTTCGATGTGACTATCGATATTGGGACTGCTATGGAGAATAAGTCTGATCGGCCAGAAAAGAAAATTCACTGCTTTCGCAAGGCGGATTTTCGACGGCTGAATAATTTTATATCTGAATTTGATTGGTCCGATCTCTATATGTGCACTGACATGGTGGGTGCCATGGATATTTTTTACAATGCCATGAACTCCTTTTTTACAGAATGTGTTCCGTTATACTATCCGTCAATCTCCAATAAGCCTCCCTGGTTTAGTAAAGAGTTGACTCGCCTCAAAAATGTCAAGTCCAATCTCTATTCTAAATTTAAACGTAACGGTTCTCAAGCTGTTCATTCTTGCTATTTAGCGGCTCGGTCAAGGTTTACCGTGCTTAACGCGCAGTGTTACAAAAACTATTTGACTCGTTGTATGGTTCAGTTTGCGCAGGACCCAAAACAGTTTTATAATTTTGTCAACACTAAACGTAAGTCTATTACACATCCTTCCTCGCTTTCATTTGAAAATACGACAGCAAACAATGATCAGGCAATCGCCGATCTTTTTGCTCAGTTTTTTCAAACTACTTATTCTCCGTCATCCGATTCAAACCAAACCTATTCTTATAGCATGCCCAAATCAAACCTAATCTTCAGTCCTAGCTTAAACGAAAGCTCCCTTCTTTTGGATCTTCAACGTGTCAAGCCGGTTTATTCGCCAGGTCCCGGCGGAATACCAGGCTGTGTGCTTAGGTATTGTGCCGAGTCCCTGGCCACTTGAGTGTACTGACCGTAGTGCATCCTCAACGCCCAAGATTATGGTAAAAAAAAAATATTATCGTGATATGGGCTTGGGGTTATAAATTCATTCACTAAATGAAAAGCTATAGGTTTTGGTGTTGAAAAATGCGTTTATACGTTTAGGAAATTGTTTATGTTGTTTCGACTTTGCTTTTATATGATTGTTGTCAGATTAATGTGGCGTTGATGGTATTGGTTCGGCTTTTCATTATTGATGTAGAGTCCGCTTTGGTGATGTCCAGAATCCTTGAAGCGCTTGGAGCTGATATGTGCACCGGGTTTGTCGTTGCAGAATTGTTTTACGCTTGGTATTATTAACACATCTCCATTAGGATTCACATTGCATTCACATTCACGTTGTAAGCCGGTCTACAGTCCTAAGGATATTTGCTTCCTTAAAAGGACTGCATCGGCACCGAAAATTTACCGCGGTCACTGATATTGATGGATTTTCAGACTCTCTGAATTGACTTCCAGTTCCTAACTCTGATTTTGATCTCTTGGTACTGCTAAGCCGGGGTCTTTAATACCAAAGACTGTGCTATGGAGCACCAGAATGGAAGACAAAAGTGTTCCATTGTTTTATTGCTAGTGTCATCAGTTCCCTTCATTTTACCTATTGGCTAGAGTTCGATTTGGGTCGTCTTTGTTCTAAGGTTTGATAGTTCCGCAAAATCAGCAGTGTTGGGTTGCCGGTGATTGCATGGCCTAATTTGGCGAGTTTGGCGGTATCATTTGATAGAGCAAAATTTTTGTGCAATCTTGCCAGTGATTCTCTAGGGAACTAGCGTATTGGCTACTCTTGATTCTCTTCCGTGTAACCCGGATGACTCACGTCGCCGTAACCGATGTACGTTACAGACTGTTTTTGAAAAAAAAAAGAACAAGTGAACATGTTCACCCAAATGAGCAGTATTTACCCAACACTACTCTATATGACTCTACATGTATTTTTACATAAATGTAATGTAAAGATCTAAGGCGGGACAGCTCAGCCTCGTCCAGAATTCGCTGCAACAAATTTTTATTTATCGGCGCTGTGCCAAAATAAGAACTCCGGGGCTTAGATTTAAGTATTACCTATATATATTTCAAATATGACTTTCACCTCTTTTCCACCACACCTGACTTAAGCGGGGCACAAGACGCCCTATCACTGACAATTGGTGCTCGCCCGACTCGCCGGCCAACGCCGTCTGGGTGATCACGCCGCGCTTATGCTCCGCCAGATACTCCGGTGCTACCCGCACTCGGATACTCTCGCTAAGCTTCGCTCCGCTAGAATACTCTGGTGCTGCACGCTCCAAACGCTCCCGCTAAGCTGACGCGCTGCAAACTCACCGTCTCCCAGGCAAATACGAATTGGAAGAAAGTAGTGGCGACTGGACTCGCTTGGTCAAAGGGAATCCTCCCAAAGACTTACTGCGTTATTGCTGCTGATATAACTGCATAATAAAAAAAAATGCAAAAACCGGTAAGTTTCCCCCTTCACCCCTCTCTCCACGCTTCTTAACTCTCTTACAAGCCCTTCCCTGCTCTGCTATCCCCTAAACTGATCCTTGGCTCGTTTCCCAAGGAGTCACTTTCCCTAGCACTAGCACTGGTCACTGGTCACTGACAACTTAAACTCCACAACTAACTGCCCCGACCCAAGTCTTGCTTCGCTCTTTTATACCCCCCTGCAGCTATCCCGCTATCCCGCCAAAACTCCTTGCTCAGCGCATCCGTGTCCCGCCATGCGCTGACTATCCGCTTTGCTGAAAGCATTCTCTCCTACTGCTTTCTCTTTTGTCGATCCTGCGTTCTCTTAGTGCTTTTGTAAGGGATCGTAAAGATTCCTTACACTCCCCCCCTTCTTCGGCAAAAAGAACAAAAAAAAAAAAACAACTTCAAGCCATTTTCTTCTTCTTCTGACGGTCAAATTCAAATTTTAGTCCGTTCCCGCCCTGACGTGAGCCGGTGAAGTGAACTAGTTCGTTCGTGAACCGGGCGATCCTGAGCTGTTCCCTTCGGAACCAGTTCAACGCTCGGTTCACCACTAGCTGATTTAGCCTAACCAACCTTGTTTACATTTTCAAACAACCTATTTGTTAATAAAACAAGTGGAAAAGCTACAGTCGAGTGTGATCGACTGTGAGATACCCGGTTCCGAAAGCATTGTGGGTGAAATTGAATAGCACATGAACATGGAAAAGCGAAAATATTGACAAATGGAGACAAATGTTGCTAGCAACATGTTGAGCAACAGTCAAAAGAGTCAAATGCTGCTAGGAACATGTTGAGCCACACCCAAAAAAATACAAATGCTAGGGACATGTTAAGCAACACGCATTGGCACTCTCAACATCTCTCTCTCTCTCAAAAGCTAAGTGCTCAGACACGCGAAATTGTTTCTAAGCAGTGCGATAGAGCGAGAGTGTGAAAGCATCCGTACGTAGCTTCAACATACACAGGGACTTTATTGTTTAATAACTTCCATGTTTATCATCCGATTTTACTCAAATTTTAAGAACACGTCCGCGATTGCCTATTTATTAGTTCTATCTATTTACTTTAAGCCGCAAGCATATAGCTAATATAACGTTTTTTATGATTTTCGGGGACGGAAGTGGGCGTGGCTAAATTTAAAAACAAACTTGATCTGCGTGAAACAGATTCCAATGTTGTCACCTAATTTGGTAACTCTAGCTCTTATAGTCTCTGAGATCTGCTGTTTCTCACGGACGGACAGACGGACAGACGGACATGGCTATATAGACTCGGCTGGTGATGCTGATCAAGAATATATATACTTATATATAACTTATATACCGGGTATAAAAAAATGCAAAAACCAATAAGTTTCCCCCTTCACCCCTCTCTCCACGCTTCTAAACTCTCTTACAAGCCCTTCCCTGACTAAACGCCCATCCAGTCCATTTCCTTTTCTTAATTTTATTTCTCATTGTTTTGTTTTGGTTGTAGTACTTAACCTAACTTACACTAACTTATCTCTACTTCATCTCCTCCCGGCCGCTCCACCTGCTGGAACACCCGCACATCGCAGACTCTGCCCAACCGGATGCGGAACCTCCCCTCGGGCAGGTTGAGCACTAAAGAAAATCCACCTGCCGCCGGTACCGTGGGTCCCTGGTCCCGCTCCTGCTGCGTCGACCCCTGCTGGCCTTGCTGCGGATGCGGATGTTGCAGCTGCGGCTGTTGCGGGAACTGCTGCGGCTGTTGTTGATGCTGTTGTTGGTGCTGTTGCTGGTGCTGTAGAGGCTGCTGCTGTAGAGGCTGCTGCTGTTGCGGCCACTGTGGTTGCCCTAGCTGCGGCTGTTGCTGCGGCTGTGGGGTCCCCACCCCCTCCCCTCGTGCTCCTTGGGCTTCTCGCGATCGCGCGTGGCCTTTTTGCCTTGCCGCGACCTCTTGGGCTTCTCGCCCCTCCTGCTGGGCCTCTCGTCCCTCCTACTGGGCCTCTTGCCCCCGGTGGGCTTCCCGCCTGTCGATTTGGGCTTCTCGCCCCTTACCGGCTCCTCGCCGTTCGTGACCTTCTCGTTGCTTCTGCTCATTTTTCCAGGTGTTCCCTTGACACACACAAACAACACAAGGGGGGAAGAAAAGAAAAAGGAAAAAAAAAAACCGAAAATAAGATAAATAAACTAACCTAACCGTAAAATCTTGATTTTCTACTTATGCCACAATCCCTACTTACTGCGGTCTGCACTGCTAATTTCTTTCTGAGCTGAGCTGCTCACTCTCGGCGGCCCTGAGCCGCTGTTTTGCCGTGCCTCTACCTAACGGACCCTCACCGAAGCTTTTTCAATTCTATCCGTTCCTCATTCTATCCTGTCTCAGTGTTGTGCATTTTCTCTTTCGTAGGAGAGGCAGGAAAGCTTAGTGTTAATAAGAGCAGAGGGGGTAAGATAGGAGCGGAAGATCGGACCGAGAACCAAGGAGTGTGCAGCCGCCAGCATGCGCCAATCGCAAAGGCAGAGAGCAAAGGGGCAAAGCGATCGCGGCAGCGCTGTCACAGAAAACTTCGGCAGAACTAGGCCACGGCCACGCCAGCAAAAGGGAGTGGAAATCACTCTCGTACGATTCAGAAAAGAAAACATACGCGTTCCTCCGCGAACTTAAATTCGAAGTGAAAAAACCAAGTGCAACAGCAAGGACACGTGGACGCCCATTCCCCAAGCCAGGACTTCGGACAAAGGACCCACGGTGCCAGCCAGGATACGGGCGACGAGGCCCCGAGTAGCGGGTGAGCATGGCCGCCGGCCACTGACAAATATCTGGAACACTAGCCCGAATCTCCCCCTCTCTCTCTCTCTCCTCCGTTGCTTGCCTAAGGAAATAAAATCATGTACAATCGACCCCGCCTTAGTTTCTTGTGCAAATTCCGTCTCGATACGAACAAACCCAGACCCAAAACATAACTGTGAAATACCCAGAGGATCCTGCGTGATCGTACATTTCTTACGGCGTGACGGATAAATTTCCAACGGGCCCTGCGAGGTCCAACGCGCTGAACGAGTCCTTGACCATTGGATACCTGATCCTTTGGGCATCTGGTCCCTTACCGTTGTATCATTGTCCGTGTTTTTACCGCGTACCCACCAAACCATGGGCGTCACGTGGAATAGATACCGAAAGAAGCACGATTTGGAAGCCATTCTCGATGGACGTGCAGCGCGCCCGGCTCACAGCATTCGTCCAGGACCCGGAAAACTCCGAAGCAAACCAGGTTCGACTCAACGAACTGGAAAGGAAATTCGGGAACGCTCCCACCGGGGATACCAAGTTGCTCTCGCCGATGCACTTGGACCCGATTCTCAGTTCGCCAGGACCGACCACGTCGGCACAGCCGGTGTCACCCACTCTTCTGCTATTACGTAGCACTTCTCCCGCCACAGGGCGACGCGTGACCCCGAAGGCGGAGGAAACTCCGCGCACCGCGACCAACAATGAAGACTCCAACATGGTGGCCACCCTGATAGACAGGATGACCAAGTGGGGCCTTTCGTTCAACGGGACGACGGATCCGCTGGGATTTATCGAGCACATCGAGGAGCGTCCCAAGCCCTGGTGGTGCTGCTGACCGGCCGAGCCGAACAACATGCTCCCGGAGTATCAACTGTTTACCCGGAGGCAGGATTTCCGCACACTAGCGGAGTTGACCCACGTGGTGGCCGACTACGAGGTGACACGTAGCAGGGGTGGACGAGCTCAGGATTACCGTTCCCCGAGCCCTCGGCAGGTACCCAGGTACAATCCTACGACGGAAGCAGACAGGATGACCCGCCGGACCCCGCTGGCGAACACGCCAGGCAACCCACTCAACGGATCCCTGAGCCGGAACGCGTGCACGAGTCAGAGCGCAGCCTCTCTCGCCACACAGGAGCCAGTCAACGTTCGCGACGCCTGCCGCAACTGCGGCCAAAATGGACACTTCTCGGCGGAGTGCCGGAACCCGCGCCTTATTTTCTGCTGGGAGTGTGGACGACGAGGAATCCGGACCATCGAGTGCTGCCGACGTTCAGCTTCGGGAAACGGGAACGGGCCCCGTGTGGCCGTAAATCACCCGGGGAACCCGTCCAACCCACGCAGCCAGTAGGAGGTACCCTCCATCAACACCAGGGACGCATCCGCACCGCCATCACCATGAAGTGACGAGGATTCGTAGCTACCCTGGACACCGGAGCTACTCACAGCTTCATCAGTGAGAACCTGGCCCGTGAACTGGGAAACAAGAAGAACATGCGGGATATCAGGACTTAGGTTAAGTTGGCCGACGGGACATGTCGGGAACTTACTCGGGCCCTAGCCGCCAACGTCCACCTCGGAGACCAGCGGGCACCAACCATCCTCCTAGTGATGACCGAAGTCCTGGACGACGTACTCCCAGGAATGGATTTCTTTTGCGGGATCGGACCCACCATGCAGTGCGGGGGACAGACCCTCAGAAGCCACATTGGACCCGAGCACGGAGCCCGGCAAATAGCACCCGAGGACCCGAGACAAGCCAGAGCCTCACTTCTAGAACCCGCGAAAGCAATCAGGAAGGGCCACGCCCTACACACCATGAGGAGCCATGCTCTACACATCAGAAAGGGCCACGCCCTACACACCAGGAGGAGCCACGCTCTAGTACACACGGCCAGCCGCCAGAGCCACGATCTACCCACCGAGGAACAAGGACGGAGTCACACTCTGCCCCCCTCGGACAGCCACGCACGGCCCCCCCAAGAAGAGCCATGCTCTACCCACCGCGGGCAATCGACAGGGCCACGCTCCGCACTCCGAGACCAGAAACGTTCTACGCCTCGAACCCCGCCCCGGAGGCCGACGATCAACCCGGACGCAAACCCACCCCCGGCGGGGAACCAGCCGCCCAGTTTGCCTGTGGCAGGTGCCATCGCCGCACAACGGAACCCTTTCCGTACCTAAAGTGTCCGCCTCTATGCGGAACCGTCAACTCGGTGAGTCATCCCACAGAGGACCGAGATTCATCCGAGCCGGAGGAGTCCGAGGACCACAGCTACCCCGAGCCCTGGGTAAAGCAATTTCTGGAGCAGGAACTAGCCCTGTTTGACACTCTATCAGGAGTATCCCATATCGCAGAGCACCGGATCATCATGCGCAACGACCGGCCTCTCAAGCATCGATACTTTCCGAGGAACCCGGCCATGAGGGCCATCATCGACAGACAAATCGACGAGCTTCTTCGGGACGGGCGCATTGAGCCCTCGAAGAGTCCACACATTGCACCCATAGTGATCGCGGCCAAGAAGAATGGCGACGTCAACGAGAACTCCGTACCCGACGCCTATCCACTCCCGAGGATCCACCAGATCTTGGAACGCCTCTGGAACGCCAAGTTCATCTCGACGCTGGACCTCAAAAACGGGTACTGGCAGATACCAGTAGCCCCGGACAGCCGGGAGTGCACGGCTTTTACCGTCCCCGGCATAGGATTGTTTCACTGGCGCGTGATGCCGTTCGGCCTTCACTTCGCCCCCGCCACGTTCCAGCGCGCTTTAGACACGGTCATTGGTCCGGATATGGAACCCCATGCGTTCGCATATCTGGACGACATCATCGTCATAGGATCCACACTGGAGGAGCACGTCGCCAACTTGAGGGAAGTTTTCCGCCGCCTGCGCAAGCGAACTTGCGCCTCAAGAAAGCGAAGTGCCACTTTTTCCAACGCCACATCGTATACCTGGGACATGTGATCAGCGAAGCCGGGATTCACACGGACCCGGACAAGGTCGCCGCGATCCGGGAGCAGAAGCCACCGACATGCCTAAAGGAACTCCGAAGATGGCTGGGAATCGCATCCTAGTATCGCCGCTTTGTTCCCAACTTCGCCGACGTGGTGGAACCCATGACCGCGCTATTGAAGAAAGGCCAGAAGTGAGGGTGGACATCGAGGCAGGATCACGCCTTTAAGGAGCTGAAGGCGCTACTGACAAAGGCACCCATCTTGGCCTGCCCAGACTTCGCCGAGAAATTCGTCCTACAGACTGATGCCAGCGAATACGGCATAGGAGCCGTATTGACACAGACCATCGAGGGACAGAAGAGGGTAGTAGCTTACGCTAGCCGACGGCTCAACACGGCCGAGAGGAACTACTCGGTGACAGAGAGGGAGTGTCTCGCCATTCTGTGGGCAATCAGGAAAATGCGGTGCTACATCGAGGGGTACCGTTTCGACGTGCTCACGGATCACCACTCGTTAAAATGGCTGAACTCGATAGACAACCCGACGGGCAGGATCGCACGCTGGGCCCAGAACCTAGTGGCCGACGCCCTTTCATGCCAACCGCCGCCCATGGCGCAGCAAGCACAGGTACGTGGAGTCTACTGCAAGTGGATCGCGAGGATGCTCCAGAGGATACGGACCGAACCCGCTAAGTTCCCGGACTACAGAGAGGAAAATGGACAGGTATATCGCCGCAACGGAATGCAACCGGAGGAAGAGGAGCACACACCATGGAAGCTGTGCGTAGGGACGGACTACCGCCAACGAGTCCTCGAGGAGTGCCATGACCAACCCACCGACGGACACTTGGGAATCCGGAAGACCAGTAATCGCGTGGCCCAGCGCTTTTTTTTTTTTTTTTTTTTTAGTGATTTATTACTGTGTCGATACACACAGTGTAATATTGTTTACTGTTACTGTAATGTAGTAACTTTTACAATAGTGTAGATTGGTGTTCGATGGATATTAAAGTTTTGGGTTAAAAATTAGTGGAGTATTTTAGTTTATGTGGAGTTTAGAAAATTCTGTGTGGTAGGTCGATGGGATGTGTTCTTTTGAGTCCTCTTCTGCGTCTGTGCTCTGTGAGTCTTCTTGTGAGTTGATTACATCTCCAACTAGAGGGACATGAAGGTCCCTAGCCAGGTCAACATTTCGAATGTACCATTCGGCTCCAGAGAGTGTGCGTAGTGTCTTGCTTTGGAAGATTCTGATTAGGTTAAGGTTGCTTTTGGCTGCAATTCCATATACTTGGATTCCATATCTCCATGTGGGGGCGAGTATAGTTTTGTAGATTTTGATTTTGTTTGATAGGCTTAGGTGGTTATTTGGTTTTAAGAGCCAAGATAACTTCTTGGCCTTGGCTGCTAGTGTGTTTTTGACCAGTTTTATGTGCTTTGCTAGTGTTAGTCTAGTGTCGAGGGTCACACCCAGGTACTTGTGATCCTTCTTCTGGTCCAGGAGCTCTCCGTGTAGGAATATTCTTGGGCAGGTAACCTTTCTAAGTGTGTGAGTTAAAACTTTGAAGGATTTACAGATATGTTCCATCGACTGGCCCAGTTTTCAAATTTCTTCAGGTATGCCTGGAGTCTGTCAGTGGCAGTGTAAATACAAGAGGATCTGCACACTGCCGCTGTGTCGTCCGCAAAGGTAGCCAGCATAAGGTTCTGAGAGTGTACTGGTGGATTCGGCATGTCGTGAGTGAAAAGGCTGTACAGTGTAGGTCCAAGAACACTACCCTGTGGTACACCTGCTCTGATCCGCCTTTCAGAAGACATCGTTCCATCCTGGATCACTCTGAAAGTCCTGTCAGACAGGAACGACTTAAGTGTGTCATACAGCTGTGGGTTGAGCAGTGTATTCATTTTGGATAGAAGGCCGTCGTGCCATACCCTGTCGAACGCTTGCTGTATAACCAGGTATGCAGCAACGGCATACTGCTTGTTATGGAAACCATCCAGTATGAATTCCGTCACTCGGTGCAGTTGCTCAGGGGTGCCATGTCTGAGCCTGAATCCAAACTGGAAGTTTGGGATGGCACGCTTTACCATCGGTGCCTGCAGTACTCTTCTTAGAATGCAGCGTTCAAACAGCTTGCCAAAGGTGGTGAGGAGACTGATGGGGCGGTAGCTATTAAGGTCTCCCGGGGGTTTGCCAGGTTTCAGGACCACCCAGTCGGACCTTGTAGAACGGGTTGTAAAGAAAAACGGTTCTGAAACGGTTCTATATGCCTCCAATTCTAGCTCAAAAATCGCCAGAACAATGATATAATACATATTAGATGTTTGCAATAACATGTGTTCTTTTGTTGGTTTATTAGAAGCGAAGAAATGAGTTATAAAATAAATATTATGTGCAACTTTCGCTTCTCTAAGAATGCATATATATACGTTTTTGGAAGTAAATTACCCGAGCGCTTCCCGAACAGTCGGTTTTTTTCTATAGCTTCGGGTCCGTGCAATCGTCGCTTCTCTTAAAACGCATAAATATGCGTTCTATCCGAAACCAGCATTTGTTATTGTTTTTATTCTCTTTCTCTTTCATATAAGTGCAAACGTCGCTTCTCTTAGAACGTATAAAGATGCATTATTTCGGAAACCAGCATTTGAAACGTAAGTAAGAGAATAAAAAGAAAAGAAACTCACAAACAAATAAAAAGAAAAGAGAATGAAAAAAACACGCGGTTGGTTTTGCGTTTTCTTTTGTTACTTGCTTTAGTTGCATTAAGAAGTTTGCTTGACGCAGTTGTGAAATTCATTTTTATAAGTATGCAAGGTAAGAAAAATTTTATATATTAAATAAGATAATTCATTTTAGTTTCAGATATATTAACAACATAAGGTAAGCCACTGCCATAATAAAATAAATAATATATTACTTTTATTTCAGATCTGGTATGTATACGTAAATATAAAAACTATAACGTTTGTCATTTTAGATTTCGTCTATTTATAGGTCAGAATACTCTAATTTTTATTTCAGATAATATTTGCGTTTTATGGTGAGTGTATATAATTTTAGTTTCCCATTTATTATTTTTATAACGTTATTTAATTATTGCATCAAAAACAATATTATAATTTTCAATATAATTGCAGGCTTTCTTCATTAATCACATAAAAAATGTATTGTGCGATTTTATTAACCTACATGCAAGAAAATACACGTTTTTAAATAAATTTTTATTGTTGTTTTAATGGTTATTAATACATTATCACCGAACGGTTCAATGTGTATGCTACTGATGGGTTCTTTAAGCCTTCCTTCATAACAGTTATATAACTGTTTTCAATGGGTTATTTTGAAGCGGTATTTTGCATGAAAGATACATTGCTACAGAACCGTTATTGATGTGTGCTGCAGATGGGTTATATAACGCATATTTTAGAAACTAAAGTTGGAAGCGGAACCCGAAGATTGCCGAAGTGTAATATACGTTATTTATATGTTGCGAAAGAACTGTTGCAGCATACAAAAAAAAGAACAGTGGTTTCCTTGTTTCACCCCATATTAATCTGAAAGGAAGACTGCACGTATTGAGAATGCATTCTTTACTGTCAAAGAACGCATAGAACTGTGCTTGCTGGAAGCGACCAGGTCCGACTGGGCATGACTATCCTAGCGTTTCTCCAGGCCTTAGGATAGTAACCGAGTCTCAAAGCAGAATTAAAAATAAGCACGAGGTATAACAGTGCTCTGAGAGGCAGGGCTTTTGTAACTCGGTTATCGATCGAGTCTTCTCCCGGAGCCTTTTTGATTTTTCAATTTCAGGGTTACAGGTGCCACTGGGAGCTCCATCTGATGCGTCCTATCAAGGGTTTCTGCCACAAGCTGCACTCTTCTAGCAGAGGAAGTGCTGAACGGAGTAAACCTGCTCTCCAGGTCTTCAGCAAAGGAATCTACACGGTGGATTTTGCCCATGTGCCATCAGCCTTCTTTAGAGGATACTTAGGCGTAGCTTGCCTCTTGTATGCTCCGGTAAGCTCCCAGAGAGCGAAGTTGGAGCTTGCATCAGCTGTCGCGTTCTCTAATAACCGGTCTGTTGCTTCAGCTTTAAGTAGCGATAGCTTCTTCCTCACTCTGTTGGAGATCCTACGGAACATCCTATCTATCCTAAGGTCATTCGTGCGGATAAACTTACGTCTGAGTCTTTTCTTGAGTAGCAGCAGACCCTCAAGTTCATCCGAGAGTTCGCTCCGATGTCTTATCAGGTGAGGGTTTGATGGTCTGGTTGGAGCAGCAGCTACGGAAGCTTCTCCTATTTTAGCAAGCAGTGTGCTAATCGCAGTGTCCACATCTTCCTCAGTGCTTAAAGTTGTGTTAAGCACCAGGGAGTTTGCCAAGGACTCCCTAAACACCGGAAGGCATGAGCTAGGTTTTAAGAGGCTAACTCTGGCGGCAATCGTGGTTGGAAAGACAGATAGGGTTGCTATCAGCGGCAGATGATCCGAGCAGAGGTCCTGCTCCTCTCTAATGCTGAGTAGATTGTTAGGGATTGACTTGTATACAAAAAGTCAATGCAGGACGGGGTGGCTCCTGCACGCGGCGGGTACCAAGTAGGGCTTCCTGTTGCAAGGACTTGGGCTGAGGAGCTTGTTATGGCGTCGTGAAGAGCCCTCCCTCTTCGATCTTGTCTGAAGTTGCCCCACAGCCGATGCTTTGCATTGAAATCAGCTCCCAGGATGAACTTTTGACCAAATTGGGAAAAAATGTTGTCAAACTCAGCACTCGTCCAACTGAGAGAAGGTGGCAGGTACGCTGCAGCAATTAGGAGCTCGCCACTGCGCGTGGAGACCATGATAGCGGCTAGCTGGATTTCCCTGCTTCTGATAGCGTGAAGGTGGTAGTGGGAGATCTCACGTCTTACCAATTCAGCTGCACCTCCTCGACTGGAGTAACTTGGGTGGTCTGATCTGTAACACACAAAACCCGCAAGAGTGAAGAGAATTCCTGGGTGTAGATATGTTTCTGTATCCTGGTTTACTTGTGCTCTACGAAGCTTCCAAAGTTACACTCTTATTGTGGGAGCAATCCTTACAAAATGAAAGTGGTGTTTGATGCGTTCTTTTTTTATGCTTTACCATCTGGATGATCTGTACGGCAGAAGGCGTAACCTCTTATTTGGAACTTGTATTTGCTTGTGAGGTGCGTCTCTCCAAGCAGCATAACGTCGATATGATTTTTATTCAAGAATTGTGTAATTTCAAGTTTGTGCTGTGAAACGCCGTTGGAGTTCCACATGGTTATTCGTTGACTAGACATTAATTATTTGGACAGCTGAGCTACAAGCCACTGTATGTTCTGGATTTGAACAAGTGTTTGCATGATCGTTTTCATAAAGGACATTAATTTCGTCTGACTTTGTTGCATTTGCTTTGTAAACATCATAGCTTCCATTGTGTTTTGTGGCTGTCTTGGGGCTTGCTAAACGTTAATTAGACTAGAGTGGATTTTCCATACCAGTTCGAAGGACAACGGCGTAGGAGAAGCCCTTCTGGGCGTTCAGCGGACCAAATGAGGAACTTGCGACCTTGGCGAAAAATATTTCCGGCGTTGTTTGTGAGTTAGTGAACACGTTTCGTGTATTTTGATGCCGTATTGCTGTCACTCGTCGCATGCGACTCTTTAGCTCCTTGTAGACCATACAGCCCCTGTAGTTTGCCGTACGGTTTCCTCCGAAGTTTCCACATTTCTTCTTGTGGTGGTCTTCCCCATTTCCTTATGTGGCTCTTCCACCGTAATTCTTCGGTGCAATAGGAATTGCAGGTTATAAATGGGGTGCACTTTATTTTTCTACACAAGTGGTTCCAAAGCCCGACAACCTCCGAAATGTCCCCACGAGTGCTGAAATCCTTCAGTACGAGTGCTGAAATCCTTCAGTACGAGTGCTGAAATCCTTCAGTACGAGTGCTGAAATCCTTCAGTACGAGTGCTGAAATCCTTCAGTACAAAAGTGGTTCCGAAAACGACAAGCTGCGATTTGTGTTCGCGCCAAGAGGGCGCTTATTTTCGAGAGCCAGTGTGAAGCGCCATCGGCTTCGAAATGTCCCGCTTTACGGAGCCTAGCGCTCTCGCACACTCTCTCTCCCTCTCTCTTCGTCCTGACTTCCAGTCCGCAAGAGCTTTCTAAGCCGCTCTCCCAACTTCTATTTTTATGACATGTAATTAGTTCGAATTTGCGACCAGCCGATGAAGGCAAATAAAGTTTATGCCCAAAATAATTCTGCCCAACCGATTGCCTTTTCTACGTGGGATTTTGGGACCTCGACCATTCTTATTTAGCGAATAATCCGCCCACTCCTCTGCACTGTGCATAGGGACGGACTACCGCCAACGAGTCCTCGAGGAGTGCCATGACCAACCCACCGCAGGGCACTTGGGAATCCGGAAGACCAGTAATCGCGTGGCCCAGCGCTACTAATGGCCGGGTTTGTTCCGAGACGTCGCCCGCTATGTTCGCCACTGCACGAGTTGCCAGAGGTACAAGGTAAGCCAGGAGAAACCTGCCGGGACGATGTTTACCCGACAGGTCGAGGAGCCATTCCATGTTCTCTGCGCAGATTTCGTCGGGCCGCTCCCGCGGTCAAAGCAAGGCAACACCATGCTTCTGGTATTTCTGGATGCCTTTAGCAAATGGGTGGAACTGGATCCCTTACGAAAGGCAACCGGAACCCAACTCGGACGCGCGTTTCGAGAGCGGATCCTGAGCAGATTTGGAGTTCCGAGGACATTCGTCTACGACAACGGCACGCAGTTTACGAGTCGGTCATTCCAGAACTTCTGCAAGTCGATGTGCATGGAGCTGCAGCCTACGGCGCCGTACACACCGAGACAACGCCGAGCGAGCTGCGGCTGACCAAGGTCGCCAGTACAACTTACTCCGACGGACATGGAGGCAACCAGTAGGGTCACTGGTGCTGGTGAGACGACACGCGCTGTCCAACGCCGCCGATGGATTCGCGGCCAAGCTAGCCGCGAAGTACGAAGGACCCTTCCGGGTCGCAAAATTTCCGTTGCCAAACATCGTGCAACTACACGTACCCGGGAGTCGCCGACGACGGACGGCGAGCTTGGACCAACTAAAACCGTACCGCGAAAAAGGGACGGACGTAGAGAGGGACGACACCGAAGGCATCGATAGCATCAGCCACGGAGACGACCACGCCGAGGACATAGACGGCAAAGCACTGCCGTACGCCGAGAACCCGAGACCTGGGGAAAGCAGCACTACGCCGCGTCCCCGCCACTAAGCCAGAAGCCCACGCCCAGAATGAGGTGAACCATGTTTTCGCAGGGGCCACTTGCTGACAGGCGCGCCTGTCCAACGCCTCGCCCCCTCGGGGGGAAAAACATTGGCCCTTACTCCCACCAATTTCAAATGACCAGAGTTGAAAGATCGAGTCACACTCGGTTAGGTAGGGTCCTACAAAAACACCTCCCTAACGAAATCTTTTTCTCCACAGCTACGAACGACGACAACCAAACAGCATCTCACGCACAACCGCGCCCAGCCGCGCAATCAACAGGCACGGCAATACCAGTGGCCAGGTAGTCACCCGCTGACTAGGAAGGCCATCATAGCAGAAATGGCGGAGTTCGCCTCTCCGGACTTCCACGTCGTGGAGGCCGCCGTAGACGCCTCACCACCGAGGGATCGGTGGATGAGCTACTGGAGAGCCTTAGCATGGGCGGGGACGCCGACCAAACCCCGATTTCGCCGCTGGACAGCTTCCGCGTGTTCGGAGGCCGCCGTCGACGCCTCACCACCGGGCAACCGGGGGATGATTGCCCGACGAGGACGGGGCCTGGCCCCCCAACTTCGGGTACATTCCGGGCGGCCCGAGGACCCCGTCACCCCCGCACCCAGCACGGTCTGACCCGATCTCTGACGACGAGGCCGGGTCGGGGCCGGGCTATGACGCCAATGGAGCCGACGAGCCCCTCAACTTCGAGTACATTCCGGGCGACCCGAGGAGCCCGTCACCCCCGCACCCAGCCCAATACTACCCCATCTCCGATGACGAGGCCGGGCCAGGGCCGAGCCATGGCGCACGGGACTCCGACAGCAGAGTCGAAGGGTCCGATGACCCCACGCGGGAAGAACGCCCCAGGCCCGCCGCCGAGGACGACATCATAGTGATTGTGGAATTGATTGCTCCGGGGACGAAGCCCCGATCCCCGGGACACTCTCCCACTCTCCACCGCCCTCCTACGAGGAGATTTTTGGGCCGGGCCCTTATCTGGCGCCCACCTCCAGCGGACCACAGATCCGGTGCGCAGCTAGCCGGACCCAGGAGGCACGACGACCGCCTCTGCTCACACCCAGAGAGTACGCCGCCGACGTCGCCCGTCGCAGAGCCGAGGAGCTGTGCGACGAACTGGGCACCCCGTCCGCCGCCCCTTCCCAGCCGACCATCGACGCCACCCCCTAGCAGACGAGGGCGCCGACCAGTGCACCCTGGGCTGACACCACCAGCGGGTCCTCGTCGGAGGAGGAACGGCCCACCCAACGACCTCTACATAGCCGGTGGGTACCCACACCCCCGGAATGGGTTACGCCTAACGGCACGCTGCCAGTGCCGCTGATCAAGCGGATCCAGCAGCGCCTGCGAGGGACCAGGTGACGGGCTCTCCGATACCTGGAGGAGGAGCAGGGGCAGCGCTTCCAAGTACAGATTAACAGAGACAGCCGCGTCCTCATTTTTTTTCAACCCACCCGGAAGTGGGAGGAGAGTATGACGAAGTCACAACCCAGTATAGTAGGATAAGTTAGAATTAGTGTAAATATTAGGTTAAGCATAGTTAATAAGCGCATACTTCCACAAACACACACGGCTCGAAGCCTAGACACACACCTACACACACACACACGGCACGGAGCCAAAACACACCACACACACACGCACATGGCACGAAGCCGCGATCATATGAGTAAATCTAAAAGAGAAGCAGCAAAATTTAGTTTAAATAAGAGCAGGGATCGCAAAGGCAGTGAGCGAAGGAGCACAGCATCTGGCCGAAGGAGTGAAGGGGACAGCGAGCAGCCGCCGGCACGCGCGGCTTTTGTTTACCCAAATTAAACGATTTAAAGAATTCACTGATCTTATTGGAATCATAGTTGCCACGAATAGAGAACTGTCGGAAGAATCGGGTTCATCAAAATCGAATTTCTGTTTATAGGAACTTTGACCGGTCGACTCATCAAATCCATAGCATGCAATAACTCTGTAACTTGTAAAATTAAAATTCGTTCAGCCGTAATTCTGCAAAGAAACCTTTTCAACAGATTCTGTAATTTGTACTCCTTTTGGTCTGCACTGCATCTTCGTTTGTTTTATTGCATCATAACCAGGATATATGTCGTTCCCGTACGCCTTATTTAGTTTCTTAGTATTAATATATTGTTGTTTTGTTAGCCCATTTTCCAATATATAGGCTAAGGCTACATTATTTGACATTTTTAAAGGCTCTTTGTTTTACACATTCCTATATTGACTTCCTGCCGCACGCCGACTGCTTCATTATTTTTTCTTTTTCTTTCGCAGATGTTGAGGCTGCATGCAGAAGTAAAGGAGTTGACAAGTCATTTGCTATGGCAACTTCTAGAGCCATTTTCCTTTTAAGCCTTGACCCGGCCTCTGTATAGCCTAATTTTGGGCGTACTATTTTGGAAGGTGATGAATTTTTGGTATCCTCCATATCGATTCGTATTTCAAAACTTTTTGAAACCCATTCTGAGTAAATCGACTTAATTTTATCCAGATCTGCGTGATGTTTGCGTAAATACCGTTTAATATGTTTTACAAAAATTGATACTTTGGCTTCTATTGTATTCATGTGCGATAGGCTCAAATCATCTTTATTTATTTTTGTTAAAATAAACGACGTTACAGCGCTTGCGTTACGATTGTTGCTGTTCTAAATATCGGCAAGCTCGCTGTTGGTAATCGCAACAACAACTACAAGTGCATTTTTTGTATAAACGGGGGAAAACGGGGAAATGAGATGTTTACCAAATGAAAATAGACATTTAAGTTAGTAACTTGCCATTATTAGTTGCCTGCTCTGGCTTGCTCTTGATATAGAAATACTTCACGGAACACGATTTACAGTTGTTGAAATTTTAGTTCAAATACAACCAACAACAACACTGGACAAAAACAACAACACAAATATTTATGTACTTTTGCCATAACATACAGAATATATATACCTTGATCTTTGTTTTCCATATGTTTGTAGAGGGGCGATCCTGCTGCTAAAGAAGATCCTTGAATTGGCACCACAGAGAAATCCCACGGCGCGAAGCGACGTAATAAACCCGTCGAGGTTCGAAATAAAAAGATCGGGGGCGTCGAGGTGGAATTCAGTGCGTGTGCGCGTCAGCTTTATTTCGCTGCATACATTAGACTAAAAACTAAGCTTAAGCATAAGACCGCGCTCCCGCCCGCTTTACTCCGCTAAAGCGAGAGCGGGAGTTCGGCAGCGGCCGACCGTGGAGTTCGGCTCCGAACATTATCCGGAGCAGGGCAAAGGCGCGAGAGCGAGCGCGGGAGCGTAAGAGGGGCGAGAGCGAAAAGCTCGGAAAGCTCAGTGAGCAGCGGCGGTACAGTGGCCGCTGACCTAAACACCATACTAAATATATATATTAAACTGCATAAAAACATACGCACACTGATCAATTGCAGAAGTAAAATTTTCGCGCTAACTTTTACAATCGAAAGCTGCTTGCCATCAGCTGACTTTAAGAGGCTGCCACATAAAGAGAGTTGCCACCCAGCAAAAAACCAAAAATTTTTTAAGCTTCCTGAAGTGTTTACTATTAATAAATAACAAGGTTTTTTTAATATTCTACCATACATTTTTTGACTTTATGCCACTTTTTTGGGAAAATCGCCCAATGTGCGCTGGAAGATTCCGGGCGTGGTCGAGGGCGCAGCCGCTGGAACATTCCGGGCGCGCCTCGCTTGTCCCAGGGGTCGTCCCGCCGCTGGACAATTTTCGGGCGTGGGCGCGGGCACTGGCCGCTGGAGGATTCCGGGCTAGTAGGAACTAGCTTAACAATTTGACAAGTGGTGTTCCTTGGCCCACACCACTTGTCCAACTACTGGAGTCCAGTGTCTTCTCCGCAAATTGTAGTATCTGGCTTGGTCCTGGGCCGCCACTTCTAGATTTCTCCGCACGATCTCGAAGTCTTCTCTCAAGTCCTTCGCGAGCTCCGTTGGATCCTGCTGTAGTCTTCCAGTTCCCATTGTAGCCTCATCATACACGGCTTTCGGAAGTCTGGGTTCTCTTTCCTGGGTAAGGAATGCTCGGGATTATCCGGTGGATTTCTGCGTACTTGAATTTACTGCCAGTGTTATCTCTGGCAGCAAGTCATCCCATTTCTTCTGATATCCTTCCGCATATTGGGCAATCATCGTCTTCACCGTTCTATTGGCTCTCTCCGTTGGATTTTCCTGGGGCGCATACGGGGCCGTGAACTGGTGACGTACTCCCATGTCCTCCAGGAAATTTTTAAACGCTCTGCTTGTGAATTGTGTCCCATTGTCTGTAATGAGGACTTTAGGTACCCCAAATCGCTCTAGGATTCTCTCCCTGAATGCTTTCTTTAGGGTATCCGTCGTGGCCTTCCTTAATGGCACCATCTCAGTCCACTTTGAAAACCTATCAATGAACACAAGCAGCATCGTATTCCCGTATATGGATCTTGGAAGTTGTCCCACAAAATCCGCACAAGCTGTGGACCATGGCTCCTCCTGAATTTGTGTTAGCATCTTTCCCGCTGCCTGTAGTTGGCTGGCCTTGAAACGTTGACACGTGTCCCACTTACGCACGTATGATCGTACGTCTCGCTGCACCCCTGGCCAGAAATATCTTGTCGCAATCTTGGCGATGGTTTTCCGGCTTCCTGTGTGTCCTGCTGTCGGTGCATCATGATTTTCCCTCAAGATCCTTTCCTTGAGCCCGGACGGCACGCATAATTTCCATGCGGCCACGTCTTCATGTCCAGCTCTGTGAGAAATGTTTCGGTACAGACCTCCCGCTTCCCATATATAATCCGGGAACTTTTGTGGATGAGCCTTTATTTCCTTCAGCTTTTCTTGGTCCATGCACAGGTTTTATACTCCTTAAAACTGAAGTGCTCGCCGCTGCCAATCATGAGGCAGGCTTCCGGTTCCAACGGTTGCCGTGAAAGGGCTTCCGCCACCGTATTTAGTTTCCCACGCCGATATATGATGTCGAACTCATATTGCTGCAACTCCAATGCCCATCTTGCAATCCGTCCAGTCGGGCTCTTGATGGAGTTGAGCCATTTCAACGCCATATGGTCTGTAACTACTTGGAAATGATATCCCTCCAAGTATGGTCTAAATTGTTGAATTGCCCACACAATGGCCAGGCACTCCTTTTCTGTCGCCGAATAGTTCTTTTATAAGTTTTGGCGAGCTTACTGAGTGGGGGAGTCTATTGCTTGAATAAGGTTTTTGCACAGTTTACTTGTGAGGTAATCTTCTATTTTTCAAGTGAGAATGTATTGGATTCTATTAGGAGGTTATTTGTGGGGGTGGTTTGAAACGCTCCTAGAGCAGCTGTAATTGCTGCCTTTATGGGCATTTTAAGGCGGTTTATGTATGTTTTGGGGACATATCCATAAATGGGCAGGAAGTAGTCCATTTAAGAGACTAGGATGGATTTCGTGATTTTCCTAGCGGTTTGTTGAGGTCAGCTTTTAGTTTAGCAATGTGTGTGTTCCAGTGGTATCTGTGATTGATCGTGATGCCTAGGATCTTGAGTTCTTTTGTCATTTGTATGTATTTGTTGTGACGCGCACTTACATATTTATAGAGATATATAGAATAAATTCAGATAAGAATAGAAACAAATAGAGACATAAGAAATTAACACGGATAATATTTGAATTAAATGCGCGCGCGCGCCATCGATCGTGCAGAAGGAAGGGTCACACTGGCCCGAAGAGGAGCTGGTAACACTAATATGGCAAATCTCTTTCCGGCGGCGGTCATACTTAACCGAGGCCCTATGTAAAGCGGGCCACAGCCAGTTGGAAGTCACTCAGCGACCGGCAGCGATCGGGTGAGGTAAGCCTACATTTTGTGTAGCACTCATCCAGGAGCCAACTGCAGAGTCTTCTGGAGACGGGATCTTTTGATCTAGTCCGAGTTTATACATTGGTAGTTAGTTAGTAGTAGTATTTTCCCCTGGTAGACTTTCGAGCTTCCAAAACCTTCTCAAGCTGGTAGACTTTCGAGCCTCCAACACCTTCTCAAGATGGTAGACTTTCGAGCCTTCAACACCTTCTCAAGCTGGTAGACTTTCGAGCCTCCAAAACCTTGTCAAGTTAGTAGGCTTTCGAGCCTACAAAACCTTCTCGAAACTGGAAGACTTTCGAGTCTCCATAGCCCATCGATGCCTGCAGCATACTTTTAGGAACTTAACTTACTAGCAGACTCTCGGGTCTCTACCTCGCTCTGGTCTCCCCACAGGGACCGACGGTCTACCGAGAAGGACTTAGTCGGCAGGGAGCCCTGGCGTTCCCTAGCGACGATCCACAGCGTAACCATTTCATTTCATAATTAGTAAAATTTAAGTAAATACAAACTAAGATTATTTTTACGGCATTAATCCCTACTCTGGAACCGGGTCGAAATCTCTTCAAGCAACCATAACTGACCCAAATAAATTTCTGGGATGAATCCTGGCCAACCCTGAGCTATCAGCAACGTCAAATGGTCAAATTTTTGATCATGGCGTATGATATGCGGTCTAGACCTGGTGTGTTGCCTTTTAAGAAATTAAGGGCGAAAAAGAATTCTATAAATGAGATGTCGTCTTGAAGTGTTGAGCAGGTGCTTGTATAGGCGGAATGGTGTAGAGAAGTTTTGGTCTCCTGCTTCTTCTGACCAAGTTTGGGCAAAATAGTTAGCTATTGAAGGTTGGTCTGTAGTTGCTGTATGTGAGGTTGGGTTGTCTACGCAGTAAATGTTTTTAAGGGGTATAGTCCACACAGCCGTCTAATGTTGACCCCCGATTTGGATGGGTCCGACTTATGGTGTATCTCTGCGGTGAAGTTGAGGATGGATATGCGTTTGGCTTCCTTAATGGTTCTTTTAAATTTCGCGTTTGATATTTTGTATTCAATGTGGTTATGAGTGTTTGTCTCTTTTAAAATTTTACATTTGTTGACTTTGTCTTTTTACAAAAGCGATTATTCCTTGTTCCACCAGGGTACTGTGCGCCTGAAGGAGAAAGTGGTATTTTGTGGTTTGGAGAGGTGAGAGCTTTGGATTATAATGATATCATTTTTGTCGACCGTTGCTGTAATCTGAACGGTCGAGGTAGGTGGCAGTTGTTTTCCCTCTACTGTTGGGCTTTGGTGATCCCCAGTAGGGATGCCAGCTGTTGAAATCCCCCAGGAATAGTGTGAACCAAGGGAACTGAGCAGGTTTTCGAGGATTTTTTTGGGAAAAGGTCTTGGAGGTGGCAGAATGCAGAAATTAAATTTTGTTTTCGAGTGAACGGAAGCACCGAGTGCATCCAAGTCATCGTTAGGTGGAAGTGGTTTTTGTGAGATGAAGTTGTGTATGAGGGCGGTGCCTCAAAAACTATCTGTGTTGTTGCTGGTATAAAGGGTGTAGTTGATTGGGGTAGGGAGAGAGATTAAGTTTGTAATATGGATTTCTTGGAGGGCTATAATGAGAGGACTGGTTGCTTTGATAAGGACTTGGAGTTCAATATAATTGTTTCTGTAGCCATGAATGTTCCATTGGATTATTCTAAGCATTGATGTGTGGAAAGAGTTGTTTGGTTTACTTTAATTTAGCGTTATGATAGAGGTAATTTAGATTAGGATCTTTGGGTTTAATTTCTTTTTTTTAATATGTTCGGCGTTATAATTTTGGTCTGATTTAATTTTTGCTAACTGGTTTAAAAGATTTTAGTTTGAGGTTTTGTTTTTGTTGGTTTTATCTTTGGCTTTTAGTGGTTTGCTAAGGGGGTTTGAATTTTTCTTTTACGTGGCTTCTAAACTTACGGTCGGATTCAGAAAAAGTATTTCAGTATTGGGCTGGGCTGTGAGTTTGTGACTTCCATGACTTTTTCCAGTGATTCGGCGGTTGGTGGGGTTGGCTTTGGGTTTGTCGTCGATGTGTTCGGGGTCATATGATCGTAGGAGTTAATTGTCCCTTTGTGTTGGGTCTTTGTGATCTTCTGGATTGAGGCTTTGGAGGTGCTGTCTGTTTGTGCTGGTGTTCGTTGAGTTGGTTGTTGTTGCAGTACTTTTGAGTATGGTATGGTTTGGTGTGTGTGGCGTTGGCTGTATATGATTCTTGCCATTCTGAAGTCTACCTTTTCGATAGTTTTTATTGAGACGATATTCTTTTGTTTGATGAATGTTGGGCATGTTTTGTCGAGCGGAGTGTGATTGCCAACTATGTTCGGGTCGTATTTGCAGTTTACCCAGAATTTTGGAGGGATATGGGAAAACATTGACACTTTCATATCCTAGGTTGCTTGTTGTTGGAAGGATAGTTGCGTAAGTTAGGATGATGCGACCGGATTGTGTTGTTTTTGTGTGTAATTGTCTTGTTTTCGAAATGTAATTTCTTCTCGACATCGGTTACCTTTTGTGTGCTTAGCTCTTTAATTAATTTTTCCCTATCAACGTTACTGAGGTCGTTTGAGTATATAACTCCTTTTGAAGAGTTAAATGTTTTGTGTTCTGTTGCGGCGACGGGGAAGTCATGAAATATTGTTAATTTTTGTAGTTTGAATGTCTTATCTAACAGGGATCCGTCAATGCTTTTTTTAACTGAATCGACTTCACCACTGCATTGCTTTTTTTATTATGAAGGGGTTGACATTCTCAAAAGTTTTGTTGTCCATTCTTGTGATTGTTATAGATTTTGGTTCAAAAGTCCTTGAATTGTTCCACGGTGGATTGAGCTTCATATCAGGTGGTCTCGACATCGTACGATTTGTTGGTCTGCTGCACGCTGCGCTTGCGCTTTCAATAACTGGTCGGCACGTAGATTCTGTGAGCTGGAGCCAGAAACATCAGAACATTTTCTATGTGAATGCCCCTCACTAATCAGACGTCGACTTCAACAACTAGGAGGTGAACTTATTCCCCCCTACAGGATTTGGGGAGAGATAGACCTCGCCAAAGTGCTCTCCTTTATCAGAAGCCTAGGAATAGAGGCTCTACCTTAATCCGGCCGGCACAAAAGACCTAACAACTGGTCGCGGTGCAATAAGGCCCTAGTAATAATAATAACTGTTCGGCACGGGTTTTTGTTTTTGGAATTTTTATGTTCGGGTCGTATTTGCAGTTTACGCAGAATTTTGGGTTTGAGCAATTTTCGTCGTCTCGTGAGTGGACTTGTGAACGGTTTTTGAAAGATTTGTTTTGTCCTTTTGTTTGATGAATGTTGGGCATGTTTTTGTTTTTGGAATTTCTTTGAGCTTGTTTTGTGCTTCTGTTTGTTTTTCAAATTGGGTAGATTGTTATTTTTGTGTCCACTAGAATTGGCGATGCTTTGCCTGTAGCACATCTTTCCTCTACGAAGTCTTGGGTGATACTGGGTTGTACATTTAAAAAGAGGGCATCCTAAACATATTGAAATTAAAGTAAGAAGAATAAATTGACCTTTTTTTCCTCTATTTGTATCCACAGTAGTCATAGCTAATTTTACGAAGTAAAAAACACTAATTTGGGTAAGTCTATGTTTCTTGTTCTAAAGTTTTACATCGCACTACATGTTTATCTCAGTGTATACGCTTATTAATAATTATAATTAAAGGTTCGGTGTGATTTTAAACAGCACTTAGAACCATTCAATCATCTAACTAACGACGGCTAAAAGATAGACTAAAAAAAAATTCACTCATAACAAAAATCCATGTAACGAGCGAAAATTATATAATTCTGATTTCCTTTCATAATTAAACTTAAATTAAACAAATAAACTAGAAATGAAGAACAAATTGTTGGGTTTTCTCGGGCAACTTTTTTTGGTTATAACTTTTAACTCGTTCCATTTTTAGTTTTTATCTTCATTTCTAGTTTATTAGGTTACTTTACGTATTTAGTTACATATTTCTTTATATATAGGTTATTTCAGATCACAAATGGGCATGGTCATAGTTTTTGTGCGTTTTTACTGCATTATTTTCGGAGAAAGTTTTTTTTCTTGCACTTCCTGCTGTTTATAAGAATATCTGCTGCTGCTGCTTAGAACTAGGAAAGATTACAATTTCCGGGGGCGGCGAGAAGATCCACGTGGGGGTGGAAAATTTGTACCGCCATGTCGCGGTTTTCTCCCGAATATGTAAGCCCTAGGTGCCAATTTTGTGAAAAATATATTTTAACGGATTATCTTACTGAAACCGTTCCGGCGATGGCCACTTTTAGTTACCTGTGATTGGCACCAAAATAAAATTTGTACTTCTTATAAGCTCAAACAGAGCAGTCGTCGCTTTGGCCAATTGATGAAACCAACACACGTTGCATCTGCCTTTTATACCCTCCAAGCGAATTTTGTTATTTTCCGGTCCCTTTTGAACCGATCAGCTTTTTTTTAGCTGTATTGTCAACTGTGGCATATAAATCGCGACTTAAAGCTTTCGCCAAGATAGGTGGGCAGTTAACTTTGAGGAGCATTAGATCTTCTTTGCTGGCTTTTAGGCTGCTGCAGTAACAAAGTTACAAGCGACAAGCGGAATTTATTACAAATGTCAAATTTATGTCAATTTATATTATTTACCTGTTAATTTTCGATTGTTCCTATGACAGTTTATAATACAGTCGTTTGATTTTGATAAAATTACAATTCGGAAAAATTTCCATATTTTATAGGATAGTAGTGATATAGTCGTCCGATTTTTATAAAATGGAATCCATCATTTTACAGTTGTCAACAACAAACGTAATATTTTGTATTCCGATCGTTCCGGCGCTAACTTTGTATAAGGAATAATGTGTTTATGCGAGGCTGGACTGATGTCAGCTGATGATGCTCATGTGCAGGAAAAAATTATTTGACCTTTTCCATATTATTGGTATACAAATAAAAAAGAAAGGGCATGATTTATCATGCCACTGAGAATTTATAGGGGAGGGTGGGGCCAATCCGATCATTGAGATGAAACTGACCATCCCCCTGTATCTCGCTGATGAAGCAAGTGACAGAATGTAAAAAGAAATTAAGGAAGTCCCCTTATACCATATTTCCATTACATTTATTATCTTTAGAGTTGTTGCGGCTCTAAGCATTTGTGCTCTAGTTATGCGATCCTTCGTTTGATTTTGAGCGTTACGGAACTTGAGTTATCACAAATATTTTTTTTAGATATCTTATAGTATTGCTTTTCAGCTGTGCTTCTAAAAACACGTTTTGTTTCAAGCAATTGTCTTAGATAGAGCATTTCTCCAAAACAGTAGGGGTGGGACTAAACCGACACATTAAGGTTGTTAAAATTTACTTTTTTTCTTTGTCTTTAATTAAATTACACAAATTTAAAATCTTTCACGCGGGAATAATTATTCATCTATTTTGGGTATAAAATAATAGTTTATAGTTTGTTAAAAAAATAACAAGTTTGAAATAATTGATAAGTACCTACTAAGCTGATTGAATAGGGAAAGGTGTAGCTGAAAGAACAGCAATTTTCAAATTTAAATGTACATTACATTTAAATATTGGGAACCGATTAGGATCATAAATAGATAATTAAATAAACATTATAAAAAGTCATTTTAAAATGGGGAAAAAGTAAATTTTTTAGCCCTTATTTTTATTTTGACTTTTACTTACTTTTACTTTTACATCGGTTTCGCACCACTATTTTTGAGCAAGCCATGCTTTTTCTTTAGTTTTAGAAATTTCTCGAAATCCGGTAAGGGTCATAAATAGATAATTGAATAAAATTTATAAATAACTTTAAATGAAAAAAAAAGTTTAGTTCCTTTTTGACTAATATTTTTTGGGTCGGTTTGACCCCTATATTTGTTTGGGAAATTGTTTTTGATGACATTTTCTTAATTCTTTTTTTTTCGTTAGTAAAAGTTTAATTAATGGTCTTTAATTTGCTCGATACTTATTTAATTTTAAGAAGATAAAATAATTTTAAAACACAAGCAGGTAATTTAATAATGCTGCGAGTTTTGAAGCGCAATTCCAATAAAAGTGGCAAAAGAAAAGTGATCAATGACGACGCATACATAAAAAGATCTTTTAACTAGGCGCTTACCGCCGTTTGTGAAACATTTTTTTTTTTATCTTTTGCATTGGGTATATGAATGTAGACGTTTACCGCCGTTTGTGAAACAGTTTTTTTTTTTGTTTATCTTTTGCATTGGGTATATGTATGCTTGCGTAGGTAAAATCTATTCCGTACTTATTATATATAAGTATATATATTTATATATAAATTGTCTGGCCTTATACATATGTCGATCATTTTGTAAATATGACATATATCGATATTGCTAAATTTTGTTGTATGTGATTTTTCGTAAGTTAATATATTTTTTTATTTTATTTTTTGTCCGAACATTTTGTGGCTGCGTTGCTTTTATCATGTTAACATTTACGTTTCAGTTAGATTTAAGTCCCACACCAAAAATATGGTGGTGAACAATATTTGGTATTTAAAGCTTTGTTTGTATGGAAATGTCGCACATGGCATTGCTTATAATATGTTTCTGCGTCTTCACCCAAACTGTCCTGTTGTAAAATATAAGAATAACATTGGTTCCGGCAACAAAAAACATAAATAAAATATAAGTAAGTTAGACATGTTAAGATAAAAAGGACATTGTTATGTATTTCAAATATAGAATTTAAAAACGCTGATACCTCAACTACTCCTTTAACGGGTTACGCCACCCTCCCGGCCTCAAAACTTGATATAAAAACATTTTTTTCTGAAAAACTTATACGTCAAATTGAAAAGTTTGTATATTGTACATGATACCAATTGTCTGCTAATTTACATGTTTCTGGAATAACTGTAACCTGAAAAATTCCAAGTAAAATGTTTTCTTGCTGAGAAATGAGCTCGCTATGGTGCACCATTGGACTTATTTAAAATATATATTTTTTTTTATTACAATTGTTTGTTTATAAGAATCTGTAACTTCAAAACGAGGTCCTGCATCAAAAAATCCAATGATGCACAATAGCGAATACATTTTTAAATATGTGGTAGAAGTTTGAGCCGAATCAGTTTGGAAAACGTAGAAAACCAGATTGGAAAACGTAGTTTTGAGAACGGAAAAGAAAAAATATTGCAGGAGTGTTATGTACCAGAGCGCTAACTGCAGATCCCTATAACTTCTCAACTAATTTGAGTTGGGATGTGGCCAAGGTTTTGAACTGCTCCTAAAAGCGAAACAAATTGTAGGAGACAAAAAAAAAACAAGAAAGAAAGCTAACTTCGGTAAGCCGAAGTTTGTATACCCTTGCTGTCTGCAATTGAATCATAGACGAACAGACGGACGTGGCTAGATCGACTCGACTGGTGATGCTGATCAAGATTATATATACTTTATGGGGTCGGAGATGCTTCATTCACTGCGTTGCAAGCTTCTGATCAAAATTTTAATACCCTGCAAGGAAATAAATATTACTTTTAAAAAAGTCCAGGGTGGCGCAACCCCTTAACCCTTTCATGCTCACTGTTGCGTATATGCAACATTGACTTTTCAATTTCGGTTACGATTCAACATTTTTGTGAACTTTTTTTTATAGGGGATTTCCCTTATTATTGTTCTTTCAAGGACATACCAAGGGACTCAGAGTATCGAAAACCGGAAAAAACGTTACTTGGGGCTCCTGTTAATCATTAATGGCGTTAAATATTGTAGATTTAGCCCTATTTAATTCGGGAATGAAAGAATTAAAAGGGAAAAACTTGTGCTAGAATTTTTTTTTTTCGATTTTGATATTGTAGTTTTCCAGTAATTGGCACAAATGTTGCGAGCCAACAAAATATAAAGTAAAAAAAAAAAACCTAAAACAAAAACCTTATGACAAATAATACACTATTTGTATATTTAGGTGTACATATTTAACTAAGATGCAATATAGCTGCAGTTGTTGATGCTGGTCACACCCTCTTCGAGGACTTCTTCTTGAACATCTCCACCTCTAGCTTCTCCTCCTAATAATTTAGCAATGGCTGCCTTCGTGGGCTTGATGGCCTTAGGTGCAAAGTAAACCTCGTAGTTGTAATATCAAAGCTCTTCGCTGGCCGGCTTCTGCTCCTGTACGTAATCTTTGGGGAAGTAACCCACCTGAAAAAAGACTTTCGTGTACAATTTGCTTTGAAATCAAGAGCCTTGTGTGCTCACCGTATCGCCGATTTTTCCGCGCCACCAGCCCTTACTGTCACCATCCTTTCCTATGACCAGCACCTGGCAATCGGTGCGGAGTTGCAGCTGATTGCTGCCAGCCCTTGGCTCGAAGTCATATAGAGCGGTCGCAATTACCTCCTTGTAGGGCCATTGCAGCGACTGATTGAGTCTGAAAAAAGGATAATTATAAGATGGCTCATTAAATCGAATGTTTCGAGAAAATATGGAGAAAATGTCATAACTTGAATTACTTTTTTTATAAAGGAAAACAAGGAAAACAAGAAACAAGTAAGAAAGCTACAGTCGAGTGTTCTCGACTATTAGATACCCGGGACCCAAACTTTCAATTCCTGTCGAATTTCACTCTGTCGAAATAAAACAATCATTAATTAAAACTAACGACATTTGCCAGCATGAGTTCAACTCCCGCTCATTCTAAAGATTTTTTTTTATTCTTTATTTCAATTCCATATTTTGTTTTTCTCCTTTTTATTCAATTAATACATTTCAGTTCTACCGAAGTTGCGCAGTGCAACGAAATTGAACAAAATGAATTTTGTTATTTTTGTCATTTCTTGCTTTCTCTTGTCTGCAGTTTCTCTGTGTCCGTTTTACAGTTTAGGCGCCATTTTTTTTTTGTTAACAGTTGTCGAAGCATAGTTAGTATTAAAATGGCCGATTCATATGTCTTTTTCTAGAACAGTCTCTCAGTTTTTGAGCTATCAGCCTGAAAGCAGCATAATCTTTATTTCTTTTGACCGACTGTGAGATACCCGGTACCCAAAGCATAGTAGGTAAAATTGAATAGCACATGAACATGGAAAAAAGAAAATTTTGACAAATGAAGACAAATGTTGCTATAAACATGTTGAGCAACACTCAAAAGAGACAAACGTTGCTAGGAACATGTTGAGCAACACCCAACAAAGACAAATGTTGCTAGGAACATGTTGAGCAACACCCAACAAAGACAACCTCGACCGCAGAAAACGACCGCACAATCCTATTATTTATTTAGTTTATGTATTTTTTTTAAATCGAATATTACGGTTACAGCTTATTTTTTATGATTTTCGGAGGCAGAAGTGGGCGTGGCCAAATCGTATGCGTGCAACAGTTTCCAATGTTGTCACCAAATTTGGTAACCCTAGCTCTTATAGTCTCTGAGATCTGTCGTTTCACACTGACAGACAGACAGACATGGCTAAATCGACTTGGCTGGTGATGCTGATCAACAATATACATATATACTTTTTGGGGTCGGAGATGCCTCCTTCTGCCTCTTACATATATTCTCGGTTGGCACTAACTTATAATACCCTTGTTCCCTTTGGGTACCGGATATAAAAAGTTAATGCGCCTTTAAGCAGCTGTGTAAGAAGGATATAACATCGACGAAAATCGCTTACCGAATTTCGTGAGCGATATTGTGATATATTTCGTTCGGGAACCAGTGTGGCTAAAGAAATTGAAGAAAATAGTCAAAAGGGGTCACTGACTTGTATTTCCAGCTGTCCTTTGTAAACAAGCTTTATTTTTATTTTCTTCCAGGGTTTATGTACGGTGTCTGTTGGTCTTGGCATCAATTCCGTAGACTTGGATGCCGTATCTACATGTGGGGGCAAGGATGGCCTTGTAGATCCTCACTTTGTTGGCTAGGCAAAGTCTGGCTAGGCCAATAGCCTTGAGGAGCCAGGACAACTTTCTTGCCTTGCCTTTAAGGGGGTTTTTAATTATTTTTGTGTGCTTAGCGTATGTTAACCGGGCGTCCAATGTGTAACGTACGCCAATAGCGAGTGCGAACAGGCTAAAGTTCAGTGGTGTTCCTAAGAGAACACTTAGAGACTTCATTACCAGTATTCACGTGTGATCACACTGTTGCTGCGGGTAAAAAAGGCCCAAACTTCGAGTCATTCGAGAAGGAAAAAATGACAAGACCCATGAAGTCAAAGAGTCAAAAGAACACACAAGTTAGAGAGCGACGAGTGAAAATAAAGCCGCTGAACGTGTAAAAACCGAATAAATAAAAAAGTCGGATAGCCTTCCGCGATCTTGATCGTAGTAAGTGTACGGTGCCGATGCAATCCTTTAAAGGAAGTAAATATTTTTAGGACTGTCAACCGGTTTACAACTTCCCGTCTAGTAAATTGTGAATCCTGAAGGACATGTATCAATATTACCACGCGTACAACAATTCTGCCGATCTCTGCCGTGCCGAAGTGAATCCTGACGGACAGGTTACATTTCAACCTGAATTAATCCTGCAACGACAACCCCGTGGCACATATTAGGCTCAAAGAATTTTAAGGATTCTGGACACCCCCAAAGTTGACTCTATTTCAACAACAATAACCTAAACAATTTGGCAATAAACATTTAACAAAAGCAAAGTCATAACACAACAAGCGTTTAGCAACAACCAAACCACAACTCAAATAATTTCATGGATTTAAGATCGAGAACTCTCCACGATGGAGAAACAGAGGGTCAAAGGGACCTTTTGGGTTTCCCAATATTGTCTGATATGATAGCTACATATATCATATATACACCGTACCATATGATAAAATAATAGCTTTCACAAATACACTTATAAATATACTTAAATATTATTTAGAGCTTTAAATTAATTTATAATGTCACTTTTTCATTTCAATACACTTTAATGTCCAATACACTCTTGCCCAACCTTTATAATAAACTTGTCATGTAAATTTAAACCAGCAAAAATGCATTGGTAGGAACGTATTTAAAGGGGGCATCGGTACGAATGGAAGACTAGGGTCAAGAAAATTACATAACTTTTGACTGACGATTCAGCACATTAGGGGATCATACAGCGCAGCCAGCGATGATCCATTGGCACACGAAAGCGTGAAGGGGAGGGCAATTGAAACTGAAACACTGCCGATCGGATTTCGATCAAGCTTTCATTGAGCTTGCGGGCAGTGTGGACAGAATGACAGATTTGATGATGTAATTGTGTTAGTAAAACATCGGACTTCAATGTTACGTAACAACATATTTAACAGAGGCACGCTCTGTTAAGATATCGGCCGTTAAAAACAGTTGTTTGGAGTGTCGAGCGCACTTGAGCTTGTTTTCGACAAAAAACAATCTATTTAAAGTTAATAAAAAAAGGCACTAAGCTATGATTTTATTAAACATTAACTTTTTAGATGCAACCTAATATTAGAAACAAGTGGAAAAGCTACAGTCGAGTGTTACCGACTGTGAGATACCCGGTACCCAGAACATTGTGGGAGAAATTAAGCATCAAATGAACATGGAAAAAAGAAAATGTTGACTAATGAAGACATATGAAGAAGAAACATGTTGAGCAACACTCAAAAGAGACAAATGTTGCTAGGAACATGTTGGGCAAGTCTTAAAAGCGACAAATGTTGCTCTGAACATGTACACGTACGTGCGCTCTCTCTCTCTCTCTCTCAAGAAGTACACAGAAACTTTATTGTTTAATAACTTCTATGTTTATCATCCGATTTTACTCAAATTTTCAGAACACGTCCACGATTGCCTACTTATTAGGTCTATCTATTTACTTCACGCCGAAATCACGCATATGGCTTATAAACCGTTTGTTATGATTTTCGGGGGCGGAAGTGGGCGTGGCCCAATTTCAAAACAAACTTGATCTGCGTGCAACAGATTCCAATGTTGTCACCAAATTTGGTAACTCTAGCTCTTATAGTCTCTGAGATCTGTTGTTTCACACGGACGGACAGACGGACAGACGGACATGGCTAGATCGACTCGGCTAGTGACGCTGATCAAGAATATATATACTTTATAGGGTCGGAGATTTCTCCTTCTGCCTGTTACCTACATTCTCGGTTGGCACTAACTTATAATACACTTGTACCCTATGGGTACCGGGTATAAAAACCCGATTTATTAGACTTATAAAACACAGAGACGACAAAAATTTTAAAGAGATTGCATTTTTTAACGACGTATTACTAAAAACTTGTATACTTAAATCATATTATAGGAAGCACGGATCATCCAGATAATTACATTGTGGAAAAAGCAAGCAAGACACGAAAAAAACTCTGTAAATCCCATCGCTTGCACAGTGCAAAAGATTCAAGCTGTAATTTTATATGAAAAAAAAATTAGGACAATGCCCACTTTAACATAATGTATTACTTAAAATACTACTTAAAAATATAAAAAAAAAATAAATAAAACGAGAAAGAAAGCTAACTTCGGTAAACCGAAGTTTGTATACCCTTGCAGTCTGCAATTGGATCATTGAAAATCGATCCATTTTGGTAATGTAAAAAAAAAATGTCAAATTATGTAAATTTTGTAAATTTTACATTTTACGTGTAGAATTTTACATTTTCATATAAATCGACCGAACCCTTCTATGGCAGCTATATGATAAAGTTGTCCGATCTTAATGAAATTAAAACCGTAATTCTATAACTATAAAAAACGACTATATCTCGAAGTTTATAGAAATTTGTTGAAAAACAGAGAAGTTAAAATTTTTTTTACATTAATTTCGCCATCATTCCTATGGCAGCTATAGGATATAGTGGTCCGATTTCGGCCGTTCCGACATATATACTGCTAAAGAAATAAGACTATGCTGAAAATTTCAGCCCGATAGCTCAAAAACTGAGAGACTAGTTCGCGTAGAAAAAGACAGACAGACAGACGGACAGACAGACGGACATGGCTAGATCGACTCGGCTGGTGGTGCTGATCAAGAATATATATACTTTATGGGGTCGGAGATGCCTCCTTCACTGCGTTGCAAATATCATGGCAAAATTATAATACCCTCTGCAAGGGTATAAAAATAAAATTATATTAACACTGAAAAAAAAATTAAATTAAAAAAAGGGCAGCTCCACGCCACTTTTTCTAAAAATATGTTCATTAGCTTCTTAAAACCCCAAATCAAAAAACACGAATCCAAATATTTCGTTTTGTTTTGAAGTTATTAATTTTGGCCACAAAAAGTAGTCATCCAGCCTATAGTGCACTTCCTCAGTCCTATGTCTTACAAGGACTGAGGCACAACGACACCACCGACGTAACAAACAAGTCGTTTTAATTCGTTGAAATTCATCAGTTGTTCCAGATGACGCTGGAATATAGCTGGAGCGCTAACTATTCCATATGGTAAACGTTGGTATTAAGGGGCCCTACGGCGTGTTGACAACCATAATTTCTTTAGCGGCTTCGTCTACCTCTATTTGTAAGTATGAGTCTTTCATGTCTATTTTGGAGAATTCTGTGTCATGACGGATAGCATGTAACAAGCACTTACGTTTTGGCAGAGGATATTGCCCGATCTCCAATTGGGAATTGACACCCTGTATAAAATCGCCGCAAATTCGTAGTGCACCACCCTGAATTATTAGCTTTCGATGAATGCAACGATGTTGAATTTCTTTGTGTGAAGCTATCATTTAATGGTAGTTTTACTTATAATACATGTTCCCACATTCCCCCCTTGTCGGAACTTCCTATTTATTGGAACCACCTTTTCGCGATCCAGTCGGTCTCCACTCAAGGTTATTTTAACATTCCTAGAGCTATTTGGTCAACAACTGAATCCTCTAACACACTTTTAACTACTGCACGTCACGATTTTATTGATGGCTTGTTTGACATTTCGTTGTCTCAAGTCAACCATGTACGAAATTCCTTAGATCGCTTGCTAGACCTCTGCTTTGTCTCTGATCCGGCAGAAGTCAGTTTGGTTAGGTTCCCGCCCTTGACACAATCCGAAGATCCATACGATTCTACTTTCGATGTGACTATCGATATTGGGATGGTGGGTGCCGTGTATATTTTGTACAATGCCATGAACTCCTTTTTTACCGAATGTGTTCCGTTATACTACCCGTCAATCTCAAATAAGCCTCCCTGGTTTAGTGAAGGGTTGACTCGCCTCAAAAATGTCAAGTCCAATCTCTATTCTTAATTTAAACGTAACTGTTCTCAAGCTATCCATACTCGCTATTTAGCGGCTCGATCAAAGTTTACCATGCTTAACACGCAGGGTTATAAAAACTATTTGACTCGTTGCAGGGTTCAGTTTGCGCACAACGCCAAACAGTTTTATAATTTTGTCAACACTAAACGTAAGCCTATTACACATCCTTCCTCGCTTTCATTTGAAAATACGACAGCAAACAATGATCAGGCAATCGCCAATCCTTTTGCTCAGTTTTTTCAAACCACTTATTCTCCGTCATCCGATTCAAACCAAACCTATTCTTATAGCATGCCCAAATCAAACCTAATCTTCAGTCCTAGCTTAAACGAAAGCTCCCTTCTTTTGGATCTTCAACGTGTCAAGCCGGTTTATTCGCCAGGTCCCGACGGAATACCAGGCTGTGTGCTTAGGTATTGTGCCGAGTCCCTGTGCAGTCCCCTTCTAACTCCGTTAATCACTCCCTTCTTGTTAGGAAACTCGACTTAATGGGTTTCCTGTCGATCTTCTTAGGTGGATCTCAAGTTATCTAAATGGTAGGACGCAAAAGGTTCTATTTAAAACTACTTGTCGAATGTTCTCCGGGTGACCTCTGGTGTCCCGCAAGGGAGCCACTTGGGTCCCTTACTTTTTACTTTATTTATTAACGACCTGCCCAAAGTCTTGACTAACTCCAGAGTACTCATGTACGCTGACAACGTTAAACTATGTGTGCAGTCGGATTTACAAACAGATCTTAATAACTTTCAAACATGGTGCAATGTAAACTTATTAAACCTGAATGGCTCAAAATGCAAGCTGATGACATTCTCACGTGCCTCTCCCATGCTTGCGACTTATACGCTGAACTGCTGCTCTTTGGAAAGGATCACTCTAGTTGACGATTTGGGTATCCGCCTAGATCCTAAACTGGAGTTTATTGATCATATTTGTGCATTGTGAATAAAGCCAGGGGTGTGCTGAGATTTATTAAACGGTGGTCGAAGGAATTCGATGACCCCTACGTCACGAAGAATTTATACACTTCGTTAGTTCGTCCTATTTTAGAATATGGATCTTGCATTTGGAGTCCCCAGTGGGACGTCTACAGGAAACGCATTGAGTCTGTTCAAAAAAACTTTTTTACTTTTTGCTCTTCGTGGCTTAAACTTAAACCATGTGGAACCACAAGATCCTACCTGCCTTTAGTTTTGCACCAATGTAGAACATCGTATGAAATGCATGAACCCTTTAGAGTATTATGTGCAAATTATAATGATGTTAGGCATTGTCTTTATGTGTAACCTGATCCGTGGTGACGTGGAAAGCAGCGATCTATTGGGTCAGTTGAATTTCCACGTACCATGTGGAACCACAAGATCCTACCTGCCTTTAGTTTTGCACCAATGCAGAACATCGTATGAAATGCATGAACCCTTTAGAGTATTATGTGCAAATTATAATGATTTGTACAAAATTACCTCATCTGTAGATAGCCTTCCTAAACTAAAAACATTAATCTTAACCCACTAAGTACACATGCAATCGAGCTGCCTTATAGTAGTTTATCTTTCCTCGCATTCTTTTACCTATACTTTTCTTTCGCGCCTATTAACACCTAACGCTAACAAGCCCGTGCTTGGTTTTGAAGGGCCACTTGAGTGTACTGTAGCGTAGAGAACGCCGGTTGAAGAGGTATTCAAATTATCGAACACGAATATAAAATTCTGTTTTTTCAACGCCGTTTGTTCTAGAGGCCCCATAATGCGAATGGGCATTGCAATCACTTGACCCTCAAAAATTGTACAAATTGCGTAAGAATTTGGCACTGCCACTGCATAAACGCGCCAACTCGGAAAATGCCCTCTCCGGTAACCAAACACCGCCGAGTTGGTTGAACTGTCGGTCATTTGGGAAAAGACGAACCCAACTAGAACTTCAGCCAATACAAAGACGCGTGAATGCTGGGAACACTTTGGTGTTCCATTTCGGTCTTTGGTATAAAAGACCCCAATTTAGCAGTGCCAGAAGTGTACGGTGCCGATGCAGTCCTTTAAAGGCAGCAAATATCCTTAAAGTTGTCGAGCGGTTGACAACGTCCCGTCGAACAATGCCAAGTGCAATGTGAATCTCGAAGGCCATGTTTTTAAGATCTCTGCCGGTTAAAGGTAAATCCTGAAGAAACATTTGCAGTTCCACTATGTGTAAAATAAACCGTGCAACCAATGTTACGCAGGTGGTACGTATCGTATCGTACTGGCGTACGTAACACCAAATATAAACAAGAAGAAAGCTAACTTCGGTAAACCGAAGTTTGTATACCCTGCAGTCTGCAATTGGATCATTGAAAATCGATTCACTTTGGTTACAAAACAGAGAAGTTAAATATTTATTTACATTAATTTCGCCATCATTCTTATGGCAGCTATAGGATATAGTGGTCAGTTTTCGGCCGTTCCGACATATATACTGCGTGCTAAAGAAATAAGACTATGCTGAAAATTTCAGCCCGATATCTCAAAAACTGAGAGACTAGTTCGCGTAGAAACCGACAGACAGACAGACGGTATGGCTAGATCGACTCGGCTGGTGATGCTGATCAAGAATATAAATACTTTATGGGGTCGGAGATGCCTCCTACACTGCGTTGCAAATATCATGTCAAAATTATAATACCCTTTGCAAGGGTATAAAAAGGACAGGCTCCTCTTTAAATCCTGCAACTTCAACCCCTTGGCACATATCAAGCTAAAAGGACTTCAGGAATTCTTGACAACACTCAGGATGACTCTACATCAATAATGAAAAGCAGAACCAATGCCATCAAAGCCGCAATAATCTAACAACAAACATATAAAAGCAAAGCAGCCACAACATAAGCAATTTCCTTAATATATAAACTCATTTCCCAACACCAATACATACCCTATTTTGTATATGTCTTAAAAAAATTATGAAGTGAACATTATCCATCTGCAACCTCTTACTCATATAGTCTTAACTGGTTTTCTTTTACTCGATTAATTAAGTTAAGTTATTCCAGTGACCTAACAAGAATCGACTGTAAATCATTGATTGGACCACTCGCGACAAAAGCGTCTAACCCTGGCTGGTCCTGGCGCAACGAGGCATCCGCAATTATATTTTCTGATACTCTTCGATGGGTAGTAGAAAAGTCGAATCACTGTAATTTCATTCGCCATCTAGCAAGCCTGCCAAGAAATTTTGTCCTTCTATATAATGACGACATTTTTTAATACCCTTAATAACAGCAAGACATTCTAACTCACTAACCGTTCAATTCTGGGTTTTTGATAATTTATCCGGCAACTATGCGATCTTGCGCTAGAACTCAACCGATATCATAGGTTCTAGTATCGCATAGCAAAATAAATTGGCTTGTGAAGTCAGGGGTGATCAAAATCAGCGCTGATGTTAAACAGACCTTTAGGATGTGAAAGGGTTTTGACGTGATAACGTCTTATAAATCGATAGAGCAGGCTGGCTGCACGCTCAAAAATGGATGACTCAAACGTCGTTACCTCTGCCGCGACACAGGCAGAGCAAACGTGACGTGAGCAGCAGCAGCAGAGAAGAGAGAGAGTGAGAGAGAGTGGTTAAAATTTAAAGCTTTGCACTCTTCTGGCAACCGCAAGGGCAAAGCGGTGTATCTCCGTCTCGCTCTCACCGCCCGTTTTGCGACGGTGTTTCTCCGTCTCGCTCTGCTCTCCCGCGTTGTCTATTTATAGCTCGAGCACTGACGCAGGCGTATGTGTGTATTTCAGTCTTTGACGTCGCCCTCTTGTTTGCATGCGTGGATCAGAGCTTAGAGTGTTCGAGTCTTAATCTATTCGAGTACCAGCCGCAGCTATTGTGTTTTCAAAAATATATAAGTTGGCTTTTATAGACTTTCTATAATATTTATATCCATTTAACTTAACATATCAACAAACAGCCCGCACTTTCTAATCCTCTCCAGAAACTGGCCATTTGCGGCCGGCACTGCCTGATCCTCTCCTGAAACTGGCCATTTACAGCCGGCACTGCCTGATCCTCTCCTGAAACTGGCCATTTGCAGCCGGCACTGCCTGATCCTCTCCAGAAACTTTCCATTTGCAGCCGGCACTGCCTGATCCTCTCCTGAAACTGGCCATTTGCAGCCGGCACTGCCTGATCCTCTCCTGAAACTGGCCATTTACAGCCGGCACTGCCTGATCCTCTCCAGAAACTTTCCATTTGCAGCCGGCACTGCCTGATCCTCTCCTGAAACTGGCCATTTGCAGCCGGCACTGCCTGATCCTCTCCTGAAACTGGCCATTTACAGCCGGCACTGCCTGATCCTCTCCAGAAACTGGCCATTTGCAGCCGGCACTGCCTGATCCTCTCCAGAAACTGGCCATTTGCAGCCGGCACTGCCTGATCCTCTCCTGAAACTGGCCATTTGCAGCCGGCACTGCCTGATCCTCTCCTGAAACTGGCCATTTACAGCCGGCACTGCCTGATCCTCTCCTGAAACTGGCCATTTGCAGCCGGCACTGCCTGATCCTCTCCAGAAACTTTCCATTTGCAGCCGGCACTGCCTGATCCTCTCCTGAAACTGGCCATTTGCAGCCGGCACTGCCTGATCCTCTCCTGAAACTGGCCATTTACAGCCGGCACTGCCTGATCCTCTCCAGAAACTTTCCATTTGCAGCCGGCACTGCCTGATCCTCTCCTGAAACTGGCCATTTGCAGCCGGCACTGCCTGATCCTCTCCTGAAACTGGCCATTTACAGCCGGCACTGCCTGATCCTCTCCAGAAACTGGCCATTTGCAGCCGGCACTGCCTGATCCTCTCCAGAAACTGGCCATTTGCAGCCGGCACTGCCTGATCCTCTCCTGAAACTGGCCATTTACAGCCGGCACTGCCTGATCCTCTCCAGAAACTTGCCATTTGCAGCCGGCACTGCCTGATCCTCTCCAGAAACTGGCCATTTGCAGCCGGCACTGCCTGATCCTCTCCTAAAACCGGCCATTTACAGCCGGCACTGCCTGATCCTCTCCAGAAACTGGCCATTTGCAGCCGGCACTGCCTGATCCTCTCCTGAAACTGGCCATTTACAGCCGGCACTGCCTGATCCTCTCCTGAAACTGGCCATTTACAGCCGGCACTGCCTGATCCTCTCCAGAAACTGGCCATTTGCAGCCGACACTGCCTGATCCTCTCCAGAAACTGGCCATTTGCAGCCGGCACTGCCTGATCCTCTCCAGAAACTGGCCATTTACAGCCGGCACTGCCTGATCCTCTCCAGAAACTGGCCATTTGCAGCCGGCACTGCCTGATCCTCTCCAGAAACTGGCCATTTGCAGCCGGCACTGCCTGATCCTCTCCTAAAACTGGCCATTTACAGCCTCCCTCTCTCAATTTTACATAACTTTTTTACCCAGTGTCAAATAATTGAGAATGATTCCGTTGATAAACTAAGAACTTTTGTGTATTAAATTGAAAATTATTCGGTCTTAAATGAAGTAAATTTTGCACTTTCCTTGTTGTTGAATGTGACAACGTCTTAAGTAAACGCTACCATTCCATCAGTATTTTCTTAAGACGTTGTCACGTTCAACGTCAGTAAACCGACTTTACAGACAACCAATTTTTTCGGCATCGTTATTCCATACTAATGCTTTCTTGGATTTCCATAATTCCGACTCCGTAGGTCGTAATTTTTAACAAATCGCCGAAACACCACACTGACAAACCTTAAAATCGACGTTACTGTTTTATAGAGATGGGTGAAGGAAACATTAATTTCTTTTATTTTACCAGGATCTGTATGAATTTGGCCACCTCGAATAATAATTCGAAAATATTTTATTTATGGCATGCACAATCTTGAGTTTTCGACATTTATAGTCAGATTAGCTTTTTTTAGACAAACCGCGATTTTTAAAACAGTGACCAAGTGTGACTCGAAATCTTCTGAAATGACCAAAATGCCGTCTAAGTACACAAAAACTCGAGTTCCTAAGTGTGCAGGTATGACAAGGCATCGTTTTATATTGATATAGTGGCCTGTTTGGCTTCGTGAAAGCCGTATATTGCCGTAATGGAAAGTTATTTTTTGTCATTAAGATACATTTTTATTCGCACTAATTTAGTCGCCAAAAATCATGTTTGTGTTTATATGACTGAAAAATTTTAAACTAGAACTATTTCTCTAGCCAGGATTTGTTGGTCAGATAAAAAACAATGATTTAGGTTGGCTACTTATTCCCAAAAACAATTCACCTTAATAACAAAAGATAACCTGATATTGAAAAATCGGCGCTAAGCCAGTTATATATTTAGCAGGCGGCAGTCGACTTAAAATCTCGTCAACATGACGTAGCGGATAACGTCTTTGGGAGTGACCTTATTGACTTCTTGTGAGTCTATACAATGCCTATTCTTTTTCCCCTTTCCGCACCAACACACAATTGCTGCTCCATGGGCTTGTAGACTTTTCAATTACTTCTCGAGGCAACATATTATTGACTTCAGCTAACATAAGTTTCTCTATAGCGGGTGAAACTGGCCAATGTCTCTGTTTGACTGGATTGATTAAATTCGTTCTGCCTAATCCTTCTTTAGCAAATGATGAAAACACTTCAACGATTGAATTCAGACGACTTTATTGGTCCTCGGGCAGAATATGCCACTTTTGCAGTTCTAGGTTTGTTCTCGACTAATATATATATATATATATGACATCTATTCCCAGATACATTTCTTGTTGGAGACCTGGAACGTATAGGCAGAAAACGGAAATGTTAGAGCTTTTCATTAAGCTCTAACATTTCCGTTTTCTGCCTATACGTTATTTCAGTTATTAATTTTACAACTTTGCTTTGGGTTCCATTTGCAGTTCGAGCTTAATGCCAAGAGCTTAAGCGCTGCCTTTCCTTCTGCGCAACTTACAGTATATTTGTTCCCTTCGATATATACTTCTGAATAAAGTCTGTAATCGGACTTGAAAAATGTTGCTGCCATTAATTTTCCCCTGTCGGATCTGATTTGATTTCTAGTGTTGTCTTAATCGTTTGGTGGTTCTTTTAAGACTCTGACTTATTTTGGAAATTATAGTTTCGGCGAATAACCTTTCTCTAAGCTTACTGTATCTATCTAGCCTAACATTGGGATATAGTGGAATAGTCTGGTTTTGAATATTTTAAAGACTCCCCTCTTGTGTTCTTTTCCTTTATTTGCTGGAAACAGCTTACAGATAAAATGAAATCATTTAATTTCTCAGGCATGTCGACTTTTTCTCGGTGGACATACAAGCTGGTCGGTTTCCCATAGGATTAGATTGGACGAGATTAAAAGGTTTGCGCTGAAGGGCTAAGATTTCCTGTTCAGGCAGGTTCGGTTCATCTTTTTAGGACATTTGTAGGCATCAGTTAGCTCAGTTATGTAAGAACGTAGAATGTGAGGCTTATAAGCTTTTATCTCATTATAGAATTGTTCATGCATGCTTAAGAACTTCAACTCCTAGTTGTGATCTATTTAAAATTTGTAAATGAAGTAGCTCATTATGTAAACTAGGTTTACCATTCCTTATCACTAAGCCCACTAATTGACCCTTGGACATGCCTTGGTGAAGTCTGTGAAGCCAGATCTTTTATTGCGCATTGATAATCATCAAATGCTTCATTTTCGCCTTGTCGTTTTTTCCTTATCTTTTTCCAAATGTCGAGATCAGGTTTCGCTTCCTCGAAACGTTTGTGAAATTCAATACAAAATATTTCCCAAGTAAAATTGGTATGGTTACGGTGGAATTTCCAAAACCAGGCACTAGCCTTATTAGCAAACAACAGATACAAGTGGTCGCAGAGAAGCAAGTAGAACCAGTACCGTACTTCCGTAGGGAGCGGACGAGTTTCGCGCGAGCGAGAAATTGAAGAAAGAAGAGCTGTTGGTCAAAAGTTATAAAAAGAATCTACTTTATAGCACCTAGTACAACGCCGCACTCATGCCGATCAATCAGAAAGTTCTCCGCAGACAATTGTAAATAATTGATCAAAACATGAACATTATCGTGTGAATCCGGAACTGTTGAAGATGTACGGTGAGGTGACTGTAGCTGTTCGCTGCTGGCCTGAGTCCACGACCAATGGTGGTACAGTCAAATTACCGCAACATCCACTGCAGCCGTGCGATGGGGCGATCGAGGCCGCGAGGACGCTGGATCGAGACTCGTGCTTTCGCAGGCCAGTCGTGATGGTTTTCACTGCGCTGGTGAAATCCAAGGCACAATAATGCCGGATCCGGATCGGTCTAATAGCTGTGATGTCGAGTCTGCACCCAGCGTGGTGAGGTTACGTAGTCGGTTGACTGGAGGTTATGTCTCCGGGATCGCAGTTTACAGGGCAATATTGGCCCCGCATATGAACTGACGCAGTCGGGTGGCAAAGATGCACAGGCTGTAATGGCTCAGACCAGATACAGACGCCCTTGATTGTGTCTACGGTTAACACCGTCACGCCTTCTTATGCAGATCCCTTAGAAAACTATGTTAAAGCGGGACACATCAAAAGTCGTACTTATTTACCCTAAGTCACTCGCACAAATTCACTGTTTATAGTAAGACTCGACTTAGACTCGTTCTTGAATTATCTTAATCAAAAAATAGAACGGGGTCCTTTGAGCACCATGTGGTTTTGGTAGTCACTATTGGATAAAGTCTGAGAGAATGAATTGTGCTTTGGAAACCGCGAGCCGGTAGGCCGCTGTTGCTCCTGAACTGTCGCTGGAATCCTAACTTTTTAATCGTATGATTTTAAGTTGTCGCGATCTGCTTTTGTTATCTTTAGTTACTCTCTATAGAGAAAATTTGCTGTAACTTGGGTGCGAGGGTAGAGAGAATAGTTTTATATCGTATAAGCTTAGTTGGTCACTGCAATACACAAAAAAAAAACTATATAAAATCAACATAGAAAAATCGTTTGAATACTATGTTGTTGTTGGTTTTCTGTCAAGGGTGTACACACCAAAGAAAAAAAATATGTAAAATCAACCTAACACAAGTAAGAAAGCTAAAGTCCAGTTTTCTCGACTTATAGCCTTGTTCCACTGCTACATTCAGCTCCATTCTCGAGAATTGAAAAGAGCGCCCAATAAATACGACGTCTTCATTTGCTGAGTTAATATTTCAAACTGATTCTTTATTTCAAAGTCCGCGCTTACGTAGCGGTCGTGAGATCCTTAAAACTAGTCTTATCGCTAGACCAACGGATTGGTTAGTTTATCCCTTACATGGGAAAATTCTTGGGCACGATAGGGGAAAAACAACCCTCTCGCACATATCTTTGAATATATTCTGTGACCCACGCAGAGGTATTACATCTTAAGTGTATTTATTTGTCTAGTGTACAGATCTGTGTTAGGCACAAGTGGCCGTTGTTTAGAGATACGCGCACATGCGCTCAGCAGATCACAGCTGCATCGGTTTGTTACAGATCTATGTATATATGTATGTATGTATGTATGTATGTATGTATATATTTATATATTTATATATTTATATATTTATATATTTATATATAAACGTGTTCAATGTTTGAACAAGAATGGTCCATTATTTTACATAGGTTTTAAATGGTCCGTTCAAAATCGACAGTCCATCCATTCACCATTCGCCCCGAAGGTTTCTATACATACTAAAATAAAATACCGAATAATATCGATTATCGATGATATTTTGTGAGTGCCTTTTCTACACACAGGTGATTGAAAACTTGCAAGGTAAGCACAATTTTTTCTTATTGTTTTTTTAAATATTAATTTATTTTGGATAAAGATGAGTGGAAGGAAACGCAAACGCTCAATCACTTGGGCGCCGCATCACAATGCCCTAGTGTTGGACTTGTGGTTGGAAAACATCATTCCAATGCGGTCGCCACAAAAAAACAACCACATATACCAAAGAATGGCCGAGAAGTTCGTTAAAGCCGGTCTCGAAGATGTGGAGTGGAAGGACGTAAGGACAAAAATAGACAACCTGACCAGGAAGTACAAGTACGTTTATACCAAGGTTAATTGGAACTTTTATTAATAAAGTATATGTATTCTAGAAATGAGGTTAAAGATCAGGGTACCACTGGAGGGGCACCTTCAAAGTGGATATATTTTCAGCAAGTGCATCGGATTCTTGGCAACTTCAAGTCGATGAACATTACGAAGTTTATCAATGAAAGCACAGGTATATAAATGTGGTTTTAAAAAAAATCAGTGACTAATGATTGTAATCTTCCGCAGACTTAAATCCATTTGAAGATAGCGGCAACGCTACTTCGTCGTGATGCTTTTATTGAATCTCCAGCTTCCGAAAGCACAGGAAACACCCAGTATACGGAGAGCAATCAGTCCTGGAACACATCTTTTCATTCGGATGAGGCCACGACATCGACTGGGTCGACTGGGTCGCAGCGTCGCCAGCGTCGCAAAGTTGAGCTGACTCCTTTCGAAGCCGCTATGGTGGAAGCCACCAATCGTCGGACGGATGAGCTTGTCAACCTCGGTCGAAACCTTAATGCCGCAGTAGAGCGGCGCGCGAACACTCAGAACAGATTAGAAGATCTTGGATCGGATGGAAAAAAAATATGATGAATAATAATTAACAAATTAATATAACTTTTAATAACAAAGAAAACATTTAATAAAATTTATAAATGTTTTGATTTTATATAATTTGGTATGGCTTTTCTAATAGTTTCCGGATGGCCGTCGAAGTCGTTGGAACTATTAGTTGGCTCGGGCTGTGGGCGTTCCTCTTCTAGGTTGTTTGTCCAGGTTTCCAAAATTGCGCTGTTATTTTCGTTTAAAAAGTTGTGAAGGACGCAACAACGCCTGCTTAGCTGTTCGTCCCATTCACATGTCGCCGGATAATGTAGATGAAGCTATGGAACAACCGACGTTCCATTTTCGAAATAACGAAGCAGTGAAACAAGGCTATTAGGGCTGATATTTCAATGTCAGGTTTACTTTTGTTACTGAGGTAAATTTTTTTCGAAATAATGTAAATGCCTCAAAATCATGTTTGTGTTTCCTGACTAGAGGAATAGCTCTAGTTAAAAAGTTGTCAGTAAGATGAAAGCAAACATGATTTTTGCCGACTAAATAACTCCGAAACAACAATTTATCTGATTGACAAGAGTCAACCTGACATTGAAAAGTCGGCCCTCTAAAATACCCTGTACCCAAACTTTCACTTCCTGAACAAACACTCTGTCGAATTAGAACAATCATTAATTAATCTAATCGCAATGAAAATTACGCTTTTAAAACTATTTATAAGCTTAATATCCGAAAACTAGACGAAGCACCAACACTCGCTCGATCGCAGAAACCGAATAATATTTTTAGACCGAATGAAAATCGATTGTCTCTTCTTGTTGCGCACAGAAATAATGTCGCTTTTTAAAGGAAAAGTGCTGAAGATATTTGCGTCAGCATTTGCCGCAAATTATATAATATGGGTGTAACTAAGAGGTCTGAGTGCCGGGTTTGTCTCCCGCTCATTCCAAAGAATTTTTGTTTATTCTGTATTTCAATTCCATATTTCCATTCCATTCAATTTTTCTCCTTTTTATTCATTAAATACATTTCATTTTAGTTCTACCGAAATTGGGCAATGCAACGAAATTGAAAAAAGTGAATTTTGATATTTTTTGCCATTTCTTGCTCACGCTTTTTCTGTTCTGCAGCTTTGCCGCCTTTTTTTTCAACTGTTATCGAAGCATAGTATGAAAACGGTCGATTCATATGTAATATAGCCCAGTTGTCTAAGCCCCTCTCGGCCCGTGTTCAGTTCCGAAAAAAATAAATATTATTATACCCTTTGCCATGATATTTGCAACGCAGTGAGGAGGCATCTCCGACCCCATAAAGTATATATATTCTTGATCAGCATCACCGGCCGAGTCGATCTAGCCATGTCCGTCTGTCTGTCCGTCTGTCCGGCGAACTAGTCTCTCAGTTTTTGAGTGAATTTTCAGCATAGTCTTATTTCTTTAGCACGCAGTATATATGTCGGAATGGAATAATATAGAAATTAATGTAAAAAAATTTTAACTTCTTTGTTTTTCAACGTATATCAATCAATTTCAAGATATACCAGTTTTTTATTACAGTTTTTTAAGTGTAACCAAAATGAATCGATTTTCAATAATCCAATTGCAGACTGCAAGGGTATACAAACTTCGGCTTACCGAAGTTAGCTTTTTTTTTGTTTTTTTTTGCTATTAGCTTAAAAATATTGAACTCTTGTATTGAATTTTTGGTGAAAAAAAATAAAATAATAACATTAAAATATTGAATAAAAGAAAGAAAAAAAATGTTGGGATCGAACCCTCGACCCAGTCGGCTACACGAAGCTTTGCCACAAGCATTGTGTGTCTGGTAGACCCTATCTTCAATACCTACCAAGTTTATTATCTGAATTTACTAAAATTTTCAGAAAACGACCGCACAATCCTACTTATTCAGTTTATGTATTTACTTTAAATCGAATATTACAACTATAGCTTATATAACGTTTTTTATGATTTTAGCAGGCGGAAGTAGACGTGGAAAAATTTAAAATAATCTTGATCTGCGTGCAACGGATTAGAATGATATTACCAAATTTGGTGGCTCTAGCTCTTATAGTCACTGATATCTGTTTACCAACACGGACACAGAGACAGACAGACTCGACTAGTGATACTGATCAAGAATATATATACTCGGAGATGCCTCCTTTTGCCTGTTATATACATTCTCGGTTGCCACTTACTTATAATACCCTTGTACCCTATGGATACCGGGTATAAAAAGCCGCAAGGTCGAGCTGGAGCAAGACAGCACAGCCTTGATGAAAAATGAAGTGCATCCCAATTTATACCCTGTAATTCCTATGGCACCAAAGAATTGCGGTAAAAGAGCCACATAACAGGATCGGCCCAGTGCAATGCACAAATTGCCTGGAGATTGGATACACCAGGACATACTGCACACTTCGATCAGTCTGTGTAGTTTGCGGAGACTTTCACAATTCCGCAAACTGTCCTGCTAACAAAAAAGACGCCCACAAAAAGAAATGTTAAAACTGCGGAGGAAACCATACGGCATACTGTGTGATCTACAAGGAGCTGGAAAGTCGTAAGCGACAAGTGACAGCAACGCCCTTCAGAATACACAAAGCGTGTACACTTAATCACATACGACGCGAGACGTATTTTTCGCCAAGGCACTATAGTCCAGATTGCGTTTTTTTGCCATAAAGTCGATTTTTCGATGTTAATATATCGTTGTTTTCTTATTTTAATTTTAAAGTAAATGCATCGTAGATTAAAAAAATTTTATGAAATGCTTTAAAAGCGCCACCAAAGCTTTTTGAGAGCTTTTTAAAGTGAGCTAGCGATAAGCTGATTTCCAAACAGAAATTTGCGCCAAAATATTTAGTTGCTTTATGTTGTGCCACACTCGTTAAATTGGTTCAGAAAATTCAACTTAATTATGGGAAGCAATCTTCAAGGTATGCACTATTTAATGTATATTGTTATTTTATGTATAGTTCTAGGTATTTAGTGTTGTGTAATATCCAATTTGTGTGTATTTTTTTTAAGAAACTAACATGCGTGATTCGTGTTTCGTGGAATATAACTAATAAGCTGTTCCATGCTGAAAGCAACTAATTGGTCCAGATTGTACTTGTGAGAGTTGTCTTTAGCCACAAACCAAAAACTCATCCCCGTTCGTCCCCCTTTTCTCACATTTTGGTAATATATAGGCACGTCTGCATTGGCAAAAAACCGATTTTATTTGACTTATAAAACACAAAGATGAGAATAATACTAAGGATTTAACATTTTTTAAAGATGGATTACTTAATCCTTGTACACTCAGATTATATTATAGAAACCACGGATCTTCCAGTTAGTTACTTTGTAAAAGAGGCTGCTAAAACACGGAACAAACTGTGTAAGTCCGATCGCCCGCACTGTGCAATAGATCCAAACTGTAATTTTATGTGCAAAAAAGATAGGACAATGCCCATTTTTACACATTGTCTTATTTAGGAATACTACTTTAAGTAAACAAAGAAAAACAAGAAAAAAATGTATATTTACACTGAAAAAAACAAATTAAATTCTTTAAAATTTCTTTTCTTAAAATACCTACTTTTTTTTATACAAAATTTATATCAAAAAACAGAACCCAAAAATATTGCTTCGTTTTTAAGTTATTAACTAATGCCACAAAAAGTGGTCGCTCAGCCCATAGTGCAAGGCGGCAAGATCCTCATTTGGTCCGCTGAATACCCAGAAGGGCTTCTCCTACGTCGATGCACTTCGAACAGGTATGGCAAACCCACTCCAGTCAAATCTAGAAAACGTTCAGGCAGCCACAAAGCAAAATGAAAGCTATGATGTTTACCATGCAATAAAGTATGATGGAATTAATGTCCTTTATGAAAACGATCATGCAAACACTTGTTCAAATCCAGAACATACAGTGGCTTGTAGCTCAGCTGTCCAAATAATTAATGTCTAGTCTACGAATAACCATGTGGAACACCAACGGCGTTTCACAGCACAAACTTGAAATTACACAATTCTTGAATGAAAATCATATCGACGTTATGCTGCTTGGAGAGACGCACCTCACAAGCAAATACAAGTTCCAAATAAGAGGTTACGCCTTCTGCCGTACAGATCATCCAGATGGTAAAGCATAAAAAAAGAACGCATCAAACACCACTTTCACCAAAGGTATGCAACTAGTTAGTTGCAGGCCACTTCTATGAGAGTGCAGTCAGCTGACGGTAACCTTTCCATAGCCGCTGTTTACTGCCCGCCTCACTTTACAATTTCTGAAGGAAAATTCCATTCTTCAATTCTCCAGGAGACTATAATGCAAAACGCACTGGGGATCGCGTCTCGTGACTCCCAAAGGAAGGCAATTATATAATACAAATATATACTTGAGCAACAAATTGGACTATGTTTCCCCTGGGAGCCCCGCATATTGGCCAGCAGATCCCAGAAAGTTGCCAGACTTAATAGATTTTGCGGTGACAAAAAATATTTCACGCAACATAATAAGTGCCAAAGCGCTGTCGGATCTTTCATCAGACCATTCGCGAATGCTTAAAACTCTTCTTCAAAGCCCAGAAATTACCGATCATCCCCACAGGCTGACGTCGCACAGAACTAAGTGGCTTAAATATAAGAAATATGTAAGTTCCCACGTTGAAATAACCCCCCAGCTCAACATCAAAGCGGATATCGACTGCTCTACTGATGTAAAGCGGTCCCAAAATATAAGACATTTACATGTGAGTTTTTGTAAGAAACTGAATTTATTCGGAGCGGTCTCCGCTTTATATAGATCCTATCTTAGGTAGCTAACATCAAATCTTATTCTAGATATACATTCTTGAGTGCGATAGGGGTGAACACAGGATTCGTGGATGCCACGCAGCGATTCAAATTACATGTATATATTGTCAAGTGTTTTATGTTAGGCCCGTTTGGCCGCTATATTTAAAGATATCCCACGCAGAGGATCGGTTTACATATTTGTGTTACGCTCAACCTGCCGCTATGTTTTAGAGTCATGCACACATGCGCTAAGCAGCGTACAGTTGCATTGATTTGTTAAAGATAAATATATATTTATATATAAACGTGTTCATGTGTGAACATTCTGCCAAAGGCCGGCAAGATTTAGGGTATATTTTACATTAATATATTATTTTCATAGTTGCAGTAAAACATTTAGTGGACTGTATTTTATTCGATATAATATCTTCTGCAACTAACATTTTTGCAACGGCCGGGTTTTAAGGCTTTATACATTTTACCCTTTTGTACAATTTTTCTCTTTTATCATTTTTTCTCTATTTATTCTTTAATTAACAATTTGTTTTTAATTTTATTTAGTTGTTCCATCATATAATTTTAATAATTAAACATTTTGTATGACTTGCAAATGCCTTTGTATTTTTCTTTTTTGTTCAACATATATAGTTAATACAAATATTATTATTATTATTATTATTGCCACCATTAACAATGTGTGACCAATTCAATATTTAACTCTTCTTAATTCATACTGTGTGATAAATAATTAGTGTGCCCAAATGGTTGCTGATAACTTCGAAGTCTGGTATTTTACCTATAATTGACAAATCTTTTATTCTAAATACTAAGATATGTAATTATTTTCGAGCAGTGCTAATTTTTTACCTAAACCTTTGTTTAGGTTAACTGACTTTCTCAACTGTGTAAATTCTCGTTTAATCTGACCAATGGTATTAACATATTAATATTTAGTCGACCAGATTGATGTCAATAGATAGGATTGTACTTTATCTCTGAATACCACACACATTAATGTTACCACACTAATGTTAAAACACTAGTCCTATTTCTTTGCCTCATTTCCTCTAAGGAACAAGTGGAGCTGCCCATTAGCATTGCTATTGAGCCCCTTCCGATTTACCCAGAGATTTTTTTTTTTTATTATTAATTATTTGGCACCCATCAATATTTCTAGCTTTCTTCTTTTCTTTTGGTTCAATAATTTGATTTGACCTTTGGTTAAATTTAAAAGAATTGTCGCCCCTTGCTTTTCCTAAATAAGATTTAACGCCAGTTATACAAATACCTCCAAAGTGAGGTCCTGCCGGGGGAATTACCTGATGACCACTATTATCTTTTAAAATTTTAAATTTAACCCCAGTTATACAAACACCTCCGAAGTGAGGTCCTGCAGGGGGAATAAAAGAACGGTAACTTTTCTCATTTAAAGTTTTCTTTTAACCTTCTTTTCCTTGAATATTCATTTTGAATGGTTTTGATTTGTGTTTATCCTTGTGAGTGATACCACCAAAATGTTGTTTCTTAATTGTGGATTGAGTCATTAATATCGTACTTGTTACGAGTGACTTCTTTACTTTGGAATTTGAATATCCAGAAACAATCCACCCGAAATCCGTTTTTGACCAAGAAGGCCGTTTATTTTAACAACTCCATCCTAAAGAATGTGAGTGTACAGATCTGATCCAATAATCAGATCAATAGGGCCTGGCATATTAAAGTCAGGGTCCGCTAAATTATAGCTCTTCCATTTGGCCTTGTCAACATCAATCTTGCTGACTGGAAGAGATTTCATTACTTTCGGAAGTACTATTGCTTCCACCCTTAAAACTTTTGGGGAACTTTCGCTTTTCATTAACTGAACTACTTTGTGCTTTGAGATGCACTTTCCTGTGGAAGATACTCCACTGATCTCTGTTTAAGACCAAATTCTAGGTAATTTTAGAATCTGCGCTAATTCTTCTGAAACAATTGTGCTTTGTGAGCCACTGTCAACCAAAGCTCTAAAATTTTCAAACTTTCCTTTATAGGATTTTATTTTCACTTTAGCTGTAGCTAATAATGCCTTGACCGACGTCAAACAAGTATTTACTTTTTCAACTTTTATAAATATGTGTAGCATGCTATTGTGATTTCCCCTACAATGATTACATGAAATCTCGCTACTGCACCTTTGTGTATATGAGTGTGTCAAACATTTAATACACAACCCTGCCCGTTTGGCTTTTTCCATCCGTTCGGATGGACTTAAAGCTCTAAATACGTAGCATTGCAATACATTGTGTCCTAAACCTTTGCATATGGGACACCAGCTGTTTGAATATTCTTTATTCATTATAATTTTTTTAATAGGATTTTCAACCTCAGCTAAGCTTACCGAACTAAGTCGTTGCTCTAAAAATTTTACAACGTCGGACAATAATTGGACCTCTTTGATCTTTTTAAGATGGCTTTCATATATTTGAAGAATTGACTCATTTATTGTGTCAGTAAACATTCTTAATTGCCTACTTGATTCAACATTTAGGTTTAGAAGATCATCATAATTCCCAAGCGGCCCTATAATTTTCCCCAGATCCCCCCACGTTCCTGGCTTCTCCCTTAAGTAAGATCTTAAGGTAATTAAATTTTAAGACCGGTCTCAAATCCTCCCTTAAGTGTATGAGATCATTAAACAACTCAAAAAACAGGTCCCAATCCTTGGAATTTCTAAAAAATGTGGAAACCTGTATTTTTGGTAGAGTTGGCAAATCGTCAATTTTCAGATTTGCCACTTCTACCTTTGGCACTACTTCTTCTAATTTCGTTTTCATGTCGTTTGTGACAGTATCGATTTCGAATTCTTATTCTTCAAAAATAGCATCATAATTTCTATTTGTGACATTAATCTGGTCGACTTTTTTCAATTTAATCAGTCTGCCCAGTATAATTTAATCATCTTTATTCTAATTACAAACTTAATTGCCTTAAATGTCTCCTTTAAATAATCCTGTAGCTGCTCTATTGCCTTATCTAATTTTGCTACAGTTTTCGGATCACACTGGCTACCACTTGCTACCTTATCTCTATCTGTCTTTTGCTGAGTCTGCTCCATTTTAAATTGAATTCTTTTAAATAAAGAAATCATTTCCTCAAATTGTTTCTTTTTGAAGTAGTCATGATCGACTACTCCAATTCTTAACAGAGCCGTATTTTTCCTAACACATTATGCTTTAAGCTGTTCAAAATGTTTTCTTGAATTAAAACTTAGGCTTAGAAGGTCTTCCAAATGCCTACTCTATGTCGTTATTTCTACCTGTCTCTTTATGAGATCAAAAGTCTCCGCGGACAACATCTAACTTATATTTAAAAAAATGTTACTTTTTCTAAAATTATAAATTTAACTCTGACTTAGCTACTGCTGCTGCTTCTTGTGCCGTCGCTGCTGTTGTTGTTGCCGCTGCTGTAGATGCTGCGTTGACGTTGTCAATGCTGCTGTTAAAGTTGTCGCTGCAGTAGATGGTGCTATTGACGTTGCCGCTGTAGTATACGCTGCTATTTTTGTTTCTGCTGCTGCAGACGTTGACGCTGCTGCTCCTTGTCACAGCTGTAGATAAATATTACTGCTGTTGTTGATCTTCCTTCTGGCTTCGGTAGTTTGTTGTTGGTTTTGTAGTTGTAGTAGGTTGTAGTAGGTTCAGTCTTTTTTTTTTTTGAAGGTATATTTCTCACGTTTGTTGACTTTTTTTTCACTAATAGTCTATTTTTGGTTCGACGTTTTGGCCTCGAATACGCCCCACAAACAATAAATTTATTTTAATTATTTATATATTTTTTGTTTTGCCGATTTTTCGACCACAATTTAAAATATTTCACGATAATAATTTTCTCGTTTTTAAAAAATTTTCCATTATTTAACAATAAGGACTCTTTTATCTCCTTTTGCTTTATAGTTATACTCTGTTCCTTACCACTTGGGGGGAAAACAAGAGTCCATTATTTTTCAGCAATCTTTAGCTGCAAGCGTTAACACTTTGCAATACTAGAGGTATTGTCTTTCCTCTGAGTCTCTTACCACTGGGGGAAAAACTGCAGAGTTGCTCGAAGGACCAAAATGTAAAGCGGTCCCAAAATATAAGACATTTACACGCTGAGTTTTTGTAAGAAAACTGATTTTATTTAAAACGATCTCCCTTTATATATGAGATTGGATTCTAATTTTACTCTGTGACCTACGCAGACCGCACATCTGCTCGTCTTATCTTCTGAGGTCCCACGCAGGGGTTCAGATTACATTTACAATATTTGTCAAGTGCCCAAGTGCCCGCTATATTTAAAGATAGGCGCGCCTGCGCCTGCAGAGCACATCTGCATAGATTTGTATTTATATATATATATACATATATATATATATATATATATATATATATATACATATGTATATATATACATATATATATATATACATATATAGCAAATCACCTCATGGTAGTTGAGAGGTGGCTATCTGACTGGCGTATTAAAATTAACAAACAAAAATGTAAACACATAACTTTTACTCTTAACAGGCAAACATGTTCTCCAATATCCTTGAATAGTACGCAGATTCCCCAAGTCAACAAACGTAACGTAACGTATATTGGCGTCTACATCGACAGACGACTAACCTGGCGAAGACACATCGAATGCAAGAAACTCCATCTAAAAGTAAAACCCAGCAGCCTAAACTGGATTTTAAACGCCCGATCGCCACTGCGTCTGGACTACAAGGTCCTGCTCTACATCTCCACTCTCAAGCCTATCTAGACATATGGCTCCCAGCTGTGGGGGAACGCGAGCAGCAGCAACATAGACATCATAGAGCGCGCATAATCGAATATCCTGAGAACTATCACTGGCGCACCATGGTATATTCGCAACGTAAACAGCCACAGGGATCTCGGCATTCTTACAGAAAAAGATGAAATAGACAAACAAAAATTAGGGTTCTTTGAACAAAATCACCTGGGATGGAAACAAAAGACTATTAGAGTACAATTTAGAAAGCTTACTACGTAAGCTTCTCGAATTCTTGTAGGAAAGAATGAGAGAGTTGGTTCGTTTTTTGGAGCGGAGGACGCAGATGACACAATGGTCTCGTCTGGTCTGGTCATTTCACAGGCTGTCATTTTTTTTTATAAGCCTCATACTCCTTAACAAAAACATACTGAGGCCAGAAGTCAGCAGCAATATTGTGTAAAAAAAATCGTCCGAGACATTTACGTAAAAGAAAATCACGATCATTCATTTTGAAAGAGAAAACCATGAAGAACATTAATCCGTGTTTACTTAGAAGCGTCATTAAAAGCTGCAAAATTCAATACCTTTATTTTGAAATCAGTAAATAAAACTATATACCGGGTTAAAAGCAAATATGTTAAAAAACAACGGTTATAGTTTACTTCCTAATAATTTGTCTATATTTGTTATGGCAGCTACAGGGAAAAGTCATCTGATCTGACCCATTCCGATCTATATACTACCTACAATAGGAACGAAACTATCTGCAAAGTTTTATCCAGATAGATCTAAAACTGACGAACAGACCGACTGACACTCGGACATGGCCAAATCGAGTCGGCAGTTGATGTAGATCAAAAATAGATATATATATATAATAGATAGCGTCGGAAATGACTCTTCGATGCGTTGCAAAATGTTGTTTCTTTAATTTCCTGTAGGGGTAAATAATAACACAATACAAAATAAACCGAAATATCGGACTTGTTCAATAAAATTCATTAAGCTCTTTATACACATATTTTCCGTTCTTTAGCTTACCCTGCAAAGTTCTCCCCTAGATCGTTGCGTTCGTAGTAGGAAACCAGCTCAACGATGGTTTTGAAATGCCGCCGCGAGGACAGGCAGTAAAGCATGGATTCGCCGGAGTTCTCCTGGTTGATTTTCATATGCTTAATAACATGATCATCGGTTCTAAAGAAAAATAATTGATGTTTCATAAGCAACCCTCACTGATTAAGTGCCGAGATACTCACTTCAGGCTGAGAGCATACATCGTCTCGTGGGCAGTTGACGGACCTTGGGGACGCACGCGCAGCAGATAGGTGCCAATGCGACGGTTCTCCAGTCGATGGGTTGCCGTCTCGCGGTCCATGTTGTCCGCGAACCAATTAAACGCGGACAGTTGCCTGTCGCATACGGGCGGCGGCACGCTCACAAGATTCTGCTGGCAGCGCCCAGTCGACGAGATACAGCCCTTATGCACACTGATCTGGCATACCTTGCACCGGTAGCCTTGGTGGATGCGACCCTTGAGAAACTTGCAACAGTGCCGACACGTTGTCGGCTGATCAAAAGTAAAGATCTCCATCTTGTGATCTGTGCTTCTGCAGCCAAATGGTTCAAGACTTTCCCTGTAAGCATAGAAGATAAGAAGATAAGAAGATAAACCAAAAAATTAGTCGAGTATCCAAAAGAATAACAGGTCCGCAAAACAGAAAGCGAAGTAGAGACTTTCAGCTATATATTAAGGCCGCTATCGTAAATATTAGAAGTTGTATTAAAAAAAATCAAATAAGAATTATTATCTGCGTGCCGACCCCTCTCTGCAGTACAAATTTAAATTCAAATTCATCAACTTTATATCGATGATTCAACAAGAATTGAGTTTTTTTATTAACAGTTTAAGCTACGTACTCACCAGCACTAAAATTTTGCAACCAAATGAGTGCGAGCGAGAGCTATATACACTTTTTCGGCCCCTCTGGCAAGGTCGGTACGCATATACTAGAATGAACATTCACGTTAGGTCTTTAAAATTGGATGAATGCTCGCAAGTGTGGCGCGAGAGGAAGGAAATATTTGCTAATACCCCGTGCCCCTTGCAAAATGGAGACGGGTAATAGGAACCAAAGCCGTATGGCGGATTTTGCCAGCGGGGAAAAATTATTTTAGCTACAATACAATTAATGAAGATCAAATAATGGGGGCCTTAACCATAAAATAATTACAAATAAAAAATATTTAAATAAAATTAAGTCTTAAACAAGTGGGAAAGCTACACTCGAGTGTGGCCGACTGTGAGATACCCGGTACCCAAAGCATTGTGGGTGAAATTAAACAGCACATGAACATGGAAAAAAGAAAATGTTGACAAATGAGGACAAATATTGCTAGAAACATGTTGAGCAACACTCACAATCGACATATGTTGCTGGGAACATGTTGGGCAACACCCAACAAAGACAAATGTTGCTAGGAACATGTTGAGCAACACGCACGTGCGCTGTCTCTCTCTCTCTCTCTCTCTCTCAAGAAGTTTACCCAGAAACTTTATTTTTTAATAACTTCTATGTTTATTATTTACTCAAATTTTAAGAACACGTCCACGATAGTCTACTTAATAAGTCTATCTATTTACTTTAAGCCGAAAATCACGCCTATAGCTTATATACCGTTTTTTATGATTTTCGGGGGCGGAAGTGGGCGTGGACAAATTTTAAAACAAACTTGATCTGCGTGCAACAGATTTCAATGCTATCACCAAAATTGGTGGCCCTAGCTCTTATAGTCTCTGAGATCTGTTTACCAGCACGGACGGACGGACAGACGGACAGGGCTAAGTCGACTCGGCTGGTGATGCTGATCAAGAATATATATCAGGAATCGTTTTCTCTTTCAAAGTGAACGGTCGTGTTTTTGTTTTGCGCCTCGTATTTGTGTAAAATCTTTGCTATAAACCACCGGGGTTTATTTAAAACTTCTATCCCGTGTCAATAATAATTCACCGTTTCACTTCGCGTGTGCATGCAGCTGTTTTTGTGTATTAATAACTATATTAATTGCAAATTTTAGTTTTGTGCAGCGATCGTTATCTGCATTTTTTGCATTCCTCTTTGTGCTTTATCCGTTACGCCGAAATTACAGCTCGACGGCTTAAGCTCCCTAACTCTCGCTCTCTTGCTCTCTCTTAGTGCACGTAACTACTCTTATTTTCTTTTAACTTCTGACTGGTACAGTGGTAAGTCGCTATAATGTCTTCTAATGTTGTCTGTGTAATAAAAACCTGCAAGAAAGTAATTTCTGCAGAGGACCCTACTATTGGCTGCTGGCTGTGTGACAATGTCGTGCACGCCAAGTGCATTGAATGCACAGGTCTGATAATTTGCCAAAAATATTGGATTGCGCTACTGCTGTGAGGCTTGTCGCGATGTTGAAAGGGAAATGATGTCATTTATGCGGCAAACCAAAAATGGTTTTAAGGAGCTTCTTTTTAGTTTTCGTAAAACTAATAAGGTGCTCCTGGCGCTGGACTCCCAGTTTAATGGCCTTAAGCTATTAAATGAGTCCCCTAAGCGCAAAAAAACCATGGTTGGCACACCGCATTTGGGCGGATCCCAACAACTCGCTACGAGTTCTCAACAGCTGACTCCCTCGGCACAGCCCCCGACTCCAATATATCTAACTCCAATGATATTAAGATCGGGGGCGAGAAAGATTCGGCCTCCGAATGTGCCGCGGGAGGGCAGCGCCTCAATTATATCCGTCGTGTCCGCTGAGGGTCACAACGAATGACCTCACAGAACCCCACCGAGAAAACTCCCCAGGGTATCAGGCCTGGAATACCGGCCGATATTGGTACTACAAATGTAGTACCGAAAGCCCTAATAGCTATTCCACCTACGAAACAGATATTTGTTTCGCGGCTTTCCCTTATCAAACATCTGAGGATGTTAGTACCTATATCCTAGGTCGCACTAAAGCCGATGAATCCAAAATTAAGGTGGAAAATTCAAATTTTCTTATGCTAGGGATATTTCATCTTTCAAAATAAATGTCCCTGACGAACTTTTTAACACAATATGCTCTGCTGCCTTCTGGCCTAAGTATGTTGTTGTTAAGGAGTACGAAGCTAAGAAAAAGAAAAAACGGCCTGTAGGGGTTAGTTTACCCAGGCCGGACAAAACCGCTGTGCCATCTACGTCGTCCGCTTCAAAAAACTAACCAATTCTCTTCTTCTTTCCTATCAGAATGCAAGAGGCTTACGTAGTAAGCTTCCCAAATTGTATTCTGATAGTCTTTCATTTGCATCCCAGGTGATTGTGCTCACAGAAACCTGGTTAAAGCCGGAGATTCTAAGCTCCGAAGTTTTTCCAGCTGTGTACACAACGTACAGGCTAGATCGGCCTTCCAGGCGAGGGGCGGTGTCCTCATTGCGGTTGACTCCAACCTCACGTCTGAACTATTAACTTTCGAGGAATGCAGCGATGTTGAATTCCTCTGTGTGAAACTATCATTTAATGGTTGTTTTACTTTTATTACATGTTCCTACATTCCTCCCTTGTCGGAACTTCCTACTTATTGGAACCACCTTTCCGCTATTCAGGCGGTCTCCAATAGACTTTCGGATAGGGACCACTTAGTAGTTCTAGGGATTTTAACATTCCTGGGGCTATTTGGTCCACAAATGAATCCTCAAATACCCTTTTGACTACAGCACGTCACGACTTTATTGATGGCTTGTTTGACATTTCGCTGTCTCAAGTCAACCATGTACGAAATTCCTTAGATCGCTTGCTAGACCTCTGCTTTGTCTCTGATCCGGCAAGAGTCAGTTTGGTTAGGGTCCCGCCCTTGACGCTACCCGAAGATCCATACCATCCTACTTTCGATGTGACTATAAATATTGGGACTGCTATGGAGAATAAGTCTATTCGGCCAGATAAGAAAATTCACTGCTTTCGCAAGGCGAATTTTCGACGGCTGAATAATTTTATATCTGAATTTGATTGGTCCGATCTCTACATGTGCACTGACATGGTGGGTGCCATGGATATTTTTTACAATGCCATTAATTCCTTTTTTACCGAATGTGTTCCGTTACACTATCCGTCAATCTCAAATAAGCCTCCCTGGTTTAGTAAAGAGTTGACTCGCCTCAAAAATGTCAAGTCCAATCTTTATTCTAAATTTAAACGTAACGGTTCTCAAGCTGTTCATTCTCGCTATTTAGCGGCTCGGTCAAAGTTTACCGTGCTTAACGCGTAGTGTTATAAAACTATTTGACTCGTTGTAGGGTTCAGTTTGCGCAGGACCCGAAACAGTTTTATAATTTTGTCAACACTAAACGTAAGCCTATTACAAATCCTTCCTCGCTTTCATTTGAAAATACGACAGCAAAAATGATCAGGCAATCGCCGATCTTTTGCTCAGTTTTTCAAACTACTTATTCTCCGTCATCCGATTCAAATCAAACCTATTCCTATAGCATGCCCAAATCAAACCTAATCTTCAGTCCTAGCTTAAACGAAAGCTCCCTTTTTGGATTTTCAACGTGTCAAGCCGGTTAATTCGCCAGGTCCCGACGGAATACCAGGCTGTGTGCTTAGGTATTGTGCCGAGTCCCTGTGCAGTCCCCCTTCTAAAGTAGTTTACCTTATCCTTAGAGACTTCCCAATTTCCCTTATTTGGAAGGAATCATTCGTGATTCCTCTCCACAAAAAGGTAGCAAAGTGGATGCTAACAATTATAGGGGAATCTCTAAGTTGTCAGCCATCCCAAAACTTTTCGAAAACGTAATTTCTCCCCAATTATAGCACCTGTGTAGATTAGTAATTTCTCCATGCCAACATTGATTTATTAAACGAAGATCAACGACTACTAACCTTCTGGAGCTCTTCTTTCATTATAAGGGGCTTTCCACAACATTTTCAGACAGATGTGATCTGTGACTGATTTCAGTAAAGCATTTGACTCCGTTAATCATTCCCTTCTTGTTAGGAAACTCGACTTAATGGGTTTTCCTGTCGATCTTCTTAGGTGGATCTCAAGTTATCTGAATGGTAGGACGCAAAAGGTTCTATTTAAAACAACTTGTCGAATGTTCTCCGGGTGACCTCTGGTGTCCCGCAAGGGAGCCACTTGGGTCCCTTACTTTTACTTTATTTATTAACGACCTGCCCAAAGTCTTGACTAACTCCAGAGTACTCATGTACGCTGACGACGTTAAGCTTTGTGTGCAATACAAGGACCGCGCTTGCCAGTCGGATTTACAAACGGATCTTAATAACTTTCAAACATGGTGCAATGTAAACTTATTAAACCTGAATGGCTCAAAATGCAAGCTGATGACATTCTCACGTGTCTCTCCCATGCTTGCGACTTATACGCTGAACTGCTGCTCTTTGGAAAGGATCACGCTAGTTGACGATTTGGGTATCCGCCTAGATCCTAAACTGGAGTTTATTGATCATATTTCGTGCATTGTGAATAAAGCCAGGGGTGTGCTTGGATTTATTAAACGGTGGTCGAAGGAATACGATGACCCCTACGTCACGAAGAATTTGTACACTTCGTTAGTTCGTCCTATTTTAGAATATGGATCTTGCGTTTGGAGTCCCCAGTGGGACGTCCACAGCAAACGCATTGAGTCTGTTCAAAAGAACTTTTTACTTTTCGCTCTTCGTGGCTTAAACTGGGATGCAAACTTTAGGTTGCCCTCTTATTCTAGTAGACTTCTCCTGATTAACCTACCTTCCTTAGCAAACCGTAGAACGATGTTAGGCATTGTCTTTATGTATAATCTGATCCGTGGTGACGTGGAAAGCAGCGATCTATTGGGTCAGTTGAATTTCCACGTACCATGTAGATCCACAAGATCCTACCTGCCTTTGGTTTTGCACCACTGCAGAACATCGTATGAAATGCATGAACCCTCCAGATAACAATCGAGCTGCCTGATAGTAGTTTATATTTCCTCGCATTTTTTTATCTATACTTTTCTTTCGCGCCTATTTAACACCTAACCCTAACAAGCCCGGGCTTGGTTTTAAATGGCCACTTGAGTGTTCTGACCGTAGTGCATCTTCAACGCCCAAGGAAAAAAAATATACTTTAAGGGGTCGGAGATGGCTCCTTCTCCTTGTTACATATGTACATTCTCGGTTGGCACTAACTTATTATACCCTTGTACCCTATGAGTACCGGGTATAAAAATAATGGACTTGCTAATTGCTTCTTCTCTGCTCGTACCTGTGGTCGCCTTTTGGGATTTTTTTTTTCGTCGGCTGCCACCAGAAAATGCTGGTGCTTCAGAGCATACAAGGACTAAAATAAGAAGACTGAGAGCAAACCTTTCTCGGCAAGTGACAACGGGAATGGGACGACTTGGCAAGCAGCCGCCATTGGGTTCCGTGGAGAGCTCATGGAGAAAGATCACGTTGGTCAGTCTCAAGGATCCGCACGCGGCGACTTAAGCGCCAAGTTCGTGGCAGCAGCCGCTGTGCCCAACTATGCGGCACGTCACATGTGCTCTACGACTACAATGCAGAGAGATCCACAAGCAGCCAACTGGACGAGGAGGAGGAGCAGCAGACGGAAGAGGCCAGACAACGATGTCTTTCGGTCAACACTCCCAAGCGGGATCTGCAGCAGCTCTCCAGCAGTGGCAGTAGCAGCAGCTGAAGGGCCAGGTGCAGCTCGCCAGGAGCAGCTCGGCGGCATCGGGAGCTGGCGCCGCTGCATTGGAAATCATAATTTAAGTTAATAAATCATTTGTTCATTTTGGTATTTGTGTATTTGAATTTTAAACAAACACCGCTGACAGTATGGGCGTTCCGAACGGATTTTCGGTGAGCACTATAAACCCTAAGGGTTTAGCGCTAGTGAGTACTTGGCTTTAGGCCAAAAATTCATCGATATTTCATCGATTATTCATCAACCTATTTAATCTATGAGTCATAAACTTTTTATCGATAATTCTTCGACAAAATCATCCACATTTCATCAAACTGTCACCAACATAATTTTTGAAGACAGAAAATGACAGAGTTTCTTCGTTGCAAATTTAATAACGTTTGAACTAAGTAGGATAACCGAATAATTTAAAAGGCATAAGACAGACAATGGTTCAACCTATTCAAAATACATTTAAACAATGTGCTACTCTTTTTAGATGGTTAGTTATAATTTATCAAAGTCCAAATTTATAAATATCATACAAAAATCACGTTTATTTTACAAAGAAAAATATAATGGGACTACGGTCAGACCAATTAAAAAGGTAAACAATAACAATGGCCGGAATTCGCAGTAAATAATTATACATTTCTGGAGTCCTCATGCAAACAGAAATTAATATGATAACAATTTAACTGATTTTTACTCCGGCTCTTGTACATAAATTTAGTTAATTAATAATAATTACATAATTCCACGGCGGAAAAAACATGTCACCAAAAACATATTTATTTTGTTTATTTTTCTTACTTTTGTGCAGTATAGTTGCTGAAATTTACGGCATGCCTTCGGCAAAAAGCAATATATTTTGTGAGACAGTTTTGTCTAATGAGACATCAATATACTTTTTAGATACAATTTTATGCATTGAAGACGGTATTTGTTATTGAGCTCATTATTTTTTATGGTATTTTTTTTTTTAGACCTATCGATTTTGTCAATGAATGCATTAATTGTTCATTGAAAGTAAGGTATAGTCGTCTTGCTCGCACTTAGGTAAGACCCTATGGTTGATGTCAAGACTCTAATGAATAAAGTTTTTAATGCAGTGTCATAGCTATTAATCGTCACAAAATTTGGTATCAGACATTTTTTGAGTTGAATCATTTTAATCGTACCTCGTTAAGGTGTTTTTGTTTGATAAAATTATAGAAGGTAATCTTGTCGAGAATCTAGCAATTAGGTTTTATGGCGTTATTAACCAGTTCTTGTTTGGGTTTTGTTGTTTTCAAAGACATCGGAATTAAACTAAATAATATATGATCCTCTAATTTAATTGGTATTATTACACCAGTTTACAAAATAAAACAAGTAGGATAGCTACAGTCGAGTGTGACCGACTGTGAGATACCCGGTACCCAAATTAAGTAAATTAATGAACATGGAAAAAAGAAAATTTTAAAAAATTAAGACAAATGTTGCTAGAATCATGTTGAGCAACACCCAAAAACGACAAATGTTGCTAGGAACATGTTAAGCAACACCCAAAAACAAACGTTGCTAGGGACATGTTGAGCAACACGCACTAACATTCTCAACATAGAAGAAGTATAAACAGAAACTTTATTGTTTAATAACTTTAATGTTTATCATCCGATTTTATTCAAATTTTCAGAAAATGCGAAAGCCAACTTATTTATTTTATCTATTTACTTTAAGCCGAAAATCACGACAATAGCTTATATAAAGGTCTGATTTTTGAGGGCGGAAGTGGGCGGGGCTAAATTTTAAAACAAACTTGATCTGCGTGCAACAGATTCCAATGTTGTCACCAATTTTGGTAACTCTAGCTCTTATAGTCTCTGAGATCTGTTGATTCACACGGACGGACAGACGGACATGGCTGGTGACGCTGATCAGGAAGACATATATCTTATAGGGTCGGAGATTTCTCCTTCTGCCTGTTACATACATTTTCGGTTTGCACTAACTTATAATACCCTTGTACTAGTGTTGGGTTGCTCATGAGTGAGTGAACAAAAAAGAGTTGTTCACTAAACTGAGTGAGTGAACATGTTCCTTCCAATTTGTTCTTTTTTGTTCACTTGTTCATTTTTGCTCACTATTGTTCAGTTGTTCAATTTTGTTCTTTTTGTTCACTTGTTCATTTTTGCTCACTATTGTTCAGTTGTTCAATTTTGTTCTTTTTTGTTCACTTGTTCAGATTTGCTCTTTTGCTCATTATTGCTCAGTTGTTCAATTTTGTTCAGCTACTCTTTTTGGTTAATTTTTGTTCAGTTACTCTTTTTTATATGGTATTAGAGGTGGTAATGTCTTTGGCAGAAACATCTTAACAGAAACAGCTTAAGTCTGAATCTGACCAATTACGCCTCGACTTTGCGCGTGCTTAACTCGGATATCCGAAAGTCCAAGGCGTACATAAGCGACAAGGAGACTAGCAATGAACTGGATATGGTGTTGACCATGACAAGCCTGTGTTTGTGACAAATCGCAACAGTCGCATGCTTTCTGAAGAGAACGAGTTTCTATTTGTATTATTATTTTATATTTTAATTTTGTTATATTAGTTTTGTTTACATTTATTTATTTATATTTATTTTCTTTATATAAATATTCAATACATGAAATATGAAAACATAAATATACTTACATATGTATATCAGACCTAAATTATGGATTTTTTAGTCGTTAAAATGCAGTGCTCAGTAGTCTGTTTATGAACAGGTTATAAAAAGGCAATGAACAGTGAACAAGTGAGCAAGTGAGCAACTGAGCAATGAACAGTGAACAACTGAACAAGTGAGCAAGTGAGCAATGAGCAATGAACAGTGAACAACTGAACAAGTGAGCAAGTGAGCAATGAACAAGTGAGTAAGTGAGCAATGAACAAGTGAGCAAAATGAGTGAGTTGACTCTTTTGAAAAAAAAGAACAAGTGAACATGTTCACCCAAATGAGCAGTTTTTACCCAACACTACCTTGTACCCTATGGGTACCGGGTATAATAAATTAATTTTGTTATAACATATAGGGGGTGTTATAATAACGGCTTGTCTGTAAATCTAAATTGCTTTTAGTAGCATTTCTTTAATGCTAGTAAGCCACAAGTAAATAGAATACTTACATGGCTTCGGTAAGAGCCTTCCGCCACTTATCCCGCTCGGGTTCCGTCTTTAGGTACAGGGTGAAAGCTGTTTTGCCGGATTTGCGGGCCAGCAGGAGCTGGTACTTAAAGCGAGTGTCGCGGCCGAGCAATCTGCGGGAAGGTCCCTGCTCCACACGGTAGTCAGCCAGATTGTGCGAGTCACGATAAGTGTATTGCATATCGCCCGTCTTAATGTGGAGTGCCTTCACCATTATGAGAATCTTGTCAAAGACGAAAGCATAGCGCAGCTTAACTTTTTGGTCCTCGTGAGCTTTAATGTTTAGTTCGCCGTCGAGGAGCAGGCGACCGAATTGTAGCAGATCGCAACCGTTGCCGTTTTGCAGCAGATGTAGATCGAAGATGCTGTCCTTCACTTTCTGAATGATGACCAGGTGATCGGAATCCCGCTTCACTTCGTTGATGTATTGCGATACGTCAATCATGGCCTCTTTGGCTCGCTCCAGCGAACGGTAGTCATCGTGTTGTGGCGATGTCTCTTTTACCAGCTTGTCCAGCAAAAGGTGATACTTAAGGATGCGCTGCATAGGCACCGACAGGATATCACGCAGCTGCAGCTTGCCCACGTTGTAGTCACGCTCACACTTCTGCACCAGCTGGTCAATTATCTGGTTTTTCTTGCACACATCCGCCAGGAAGTCGATGGCGCCAAGCAGACAAGAGCAATATTCGCCGTAGATAAGGAACGGCTCGCGGAACTCTAAGAATACGTGAGCCATCTTTTTTTTTGCATTGGGTGTAAGCGATTCTCTCAGCTTGTCTAAGAAACTAGTATGGATGTCCGCCAGCTCCTGTATAAGTTTCGGATAAAAAAGTTGCAAGGACAATTTGGAAATGTTAATGTGTTAGCTCTAACCTCTAACTTAACCGTTATTAAAATATACAAAATTTGTTTATTCTTTGACATTTTATAAAAAACTTTTTTATGAACACACCACAAGTCAAAAATATCAGTCAAATTTACTATATTTTTGGTAGTTGAATGACCGTTGCTTAAACTCTAGGTCATATTCTCGCTTGTTCTTTCTTAAATAAGCAAGAAGGCTGCAGTATAATGTCCTTCTCTCTAAGATACCAAGCAAAGCTTTGCGCAATAAATCAAAAGACAAATTAAATTAAGGGGTTACACCAACGTTTTTTTAAATTGTTTTTTTTTTTTTAACTCTAAAAATTTGTTTCACTTTTAAGAATAGTTTAAGACTTTGGCCACATTCCAATCCAAATTTTCCAAACTGGTGTACATAATATCTCAAACTTAATCCACACATTCTTAAATGTACTCGGTATGGTGCATCATAGGATTTTTTTTATTAAGGATCACGTTTTAAAGTTATGAATTTTTAAACATTTTTTTCGAAATTCCAACTTTCTTTTTCAAACAATTATCATTTAAAAAAAATATATATTTTTAAAATCAAATGATGCACCATAGCGAGTACATTTGTAAACAAGAAAAAATGCTGCTTGGAGTTTTCTAGTTTACCGTTATTCCGGAATCATGTACACCATGCGCAAGGATTTAAAAAAAAGCGTTCTACTCAATTTGCCATTTTGAAATTTTTTCAAAACTTCTTTGTTGTTTTTTTGTTAACAGAAGATTGGTCTACATGTACAATATAAAAGTTTATTAATTTGATCTATAGATTCTTCAGAAAAATTTGTGTTATAACCCCTTAATTTAAATGCAAATTAAATCATGAGTGAGTGAACAAAAAAGAGTTCTTCAGTAACCTAATTGAGTGAACATGTTTCTTCCTACTTGTTCTATTTTGTTCACTGCTCTTTTTTGTTCACTTCCTCTTTTTTTCACTTGTACATTTTTGCTCACTTGTTCAGTTTTGCTCTCTTGCTCTTTATTGTTCTTCTTTTCGATTTTGCCCAGATTTTTTTTTTTTGTATTAAAGTTTTTGTTTTTATACCCTTGCAGAGGGTATTATAATTTTGCCATGATATTTGTAACGCAGTGAAGGAGGCATCTCCGACCCCATAAAGTATATATATTCTTGATCACCAGCCGAGTCGATCTAGACAGGTCCGTCTGTTTATCTGTCTGTCTGTCTGTCTGTCTGTCTGTCTGTCTGTCTGTCTGTCTGTCTGTCTGTCGGTTTCTACGCGAACTAGTCTCTCAGTTTTGAGCTATCGAGCTGAAACTTTCAGCATAGTCTTATTTTTTAGCACGCAGTATCTATGTCGGAACGGCCGAAATCGGACCACTATATCCTATAGCTGCCATAGGAATGATGGCGAAATTAATGTAAAAAATATTTTAACTTCTCTGTTTTTCAACGAATTTCATTTAATTTCGAGATATAGTCGTTTTTAATAGTTTTAGAATTACGGTTTTAATTTCATTAAGATCGGACAACTATATCATATAGCTGCCATAGAAGGGATCGGTCAATTTATATGAAAATGTAAAATTCTACATGTAAAATGTAAAATTTACAAAATTTGCATAATTTAAAATTTTTTTTTTACATTACCAAAATGGATCGATTTTCTAAGATCCAATTTCTGACTGCAAGGGTATACAAACTTCGGTTTACCGAAGTTTGCTTTCTTTCTCGTTTCATATGTTTTTTGCAGAAAGCATCGATGCCTGAGCTTAGTTCTTTGCTTATTAACAGGCAACTGAGCAAAGAACAGTAAGCAAGTGAGCAACTGATTGGTATCCAATACGCTGTATAGCACAAACCATTTAAATTTATGTAAATAAATATTATTAAAAACAAATAAACTGTCAATTTTTTTGCATTGTAATTCGAGTTATATTCGTCTTTAGCACACTAATTCCAAAATTCATAATTTCTTTATTTGTTCAAAAAAAAAACAAGTAAGAAAGCTACAGCCGAGTGTGCTTGACAGTAAGATGATACTTGATACTCAAAGCTATATTCATCAAGTAAAGACAAACCCGTTTTTCAGTGGCGCGCCCAGCCCAAATGGCCTAAAGCGCGGACCTTTCCAAGACTCTTCGATACGACTATTTAGATCGATTTGAAAAGGAAAGTGGTTAAATAATGTAGAAAAGAAATTAAAAAAAAAAATAAATGTATTCTTGATCGCCCCAGCTCGAGACCGAGTTTCGAGATTTGACTAACCACCTACGGAGAGCCTGCCTGCGAGTGCGAGCGTGATGGAGATGGAAAAACTCTAACGTGTAATAACTCCCATGTTTATCATCCGATTTCATCTCAAATTTTTAAAGCACGTCTGCACAATTGTATTTATTTCAAATCTATTTAATTTTTTTTGTTATCGGATTTTCACATTTTAAAACAAACTTGATCGGCATGCAGATGCGCAACAATTTTGTCACCAAAATTAGCTTTAGCTCTTATAGCCTCTGAGATCTGTTATTTCACATGGACGGGCAGACAAACAAACAAACATGGCTAAGTCGACTCGTCTGGTGATGCTGATCAAGAATATATATATATTTTATAGGGTGGGAGATGCTTCCTTCTGCCTGTTATATACATTCTCGGTTTGCACGAAGTTATAATATCCTTCTACCCTATGGGTACCGGGTAGAAAAAAAAGATAGTATAAATCCAAGCTAAGAATTTTATTTTAATGAAAATAATTATTCAATGTTTACATAGGCAACCTATATTAGTTATTGAAGGGTTCTAGCTAACTCGAGGTCATAATCGGCTTAATTTCCCATAAGTAAATCAAGACTCCATTATATGCCAACATCACACACAGATCTTTTTGTATAGCGGGTTGTCCAGACATGTTTCGATTGATACCACTTTGATCATCATCAGTGATGCGGTGGAAGTGGGCGTGGCCAAATTCTAAGACAAACTTGATCTGCGTGCAACAGATTCCAATGTTTTCGCCAAATTTGGTAACTCTAGCTCTTATGGATTCTGAGATCTGCTTACCAACACGAACACGGACAGACGGGCAAGGCTAAATCGAATCGGTTGGTGACGCTGATCAAGAATGTATATAGTTTATAGGGTCGGAGATTTCTCCTTCTGCCTGTTACATACATTCTCGGTTGGCACTAACTTATAATAGCCTTGTACCCTATGGGTACCGGGTACCCATTTATGAAAAAAAAAAAAAATAACTTCGGTTTTTAATTTGTATAATATATGTATGACATGTATGGTCAAAAACAAAGTCGGTAACGTTATGTTTGTACGCACATTTTTATTTATATTTCCATAAAAGAAAAGCAAAAATATGTATATGTTAGTATACTCCATGTCTTATATTTTGTATCACCTCAATTTTTTCTGTCACCCCTACCTTAAGAGATACAAGATTTCAAATAAGTCGGTAACGTTAACAAATTTTTGAAGTAAGTTTGGAGTTTACTGTATTCTTCCGTTTAAATCAGCGAATCGAGCAATCCTGTTTTTTCTTCCTGCCCATTATTCTGCAGATATATATATTATTGATGCTCCCACAGGCAAAAAAGTAAAATCGGTAACGTTACGTGTACGAATTTCTATTTTATTCAACGAACAGAGGAAAAATATATGAAAACTTTATTGAATTTTGTTTGGTTTCGAGTTTATTTTAAGTTAAGTATTTGAAGATGCGAAAAAAAGTGAACTTTTTTTTCATTCGAAAAATAGACCATTTTAATAGCATCCTTGTTTTGTTTTTGGTTGATTGGTTGTTTTGGTTTTGAGTTTGATTCGTACGCTTTCTGGCTATAATACTAACCTTAAAAATAAGTTATTTTTTTTTTTTTTTTATTTTTACGTAAATGTATTAGATCTACGCTTGGTGCAAAAATGTAGCCTTGGTGGTTATCAGGTTTTTTTTAATTGGCAAAAAACATGCACCCGCGAACACACAAAAAACGGAAGGGCTTCTCGGCTGCATGTATGTTAAAGTAATGCAAAACTTAGCGAATTTGAAGGAAATAGTCAAGTAAAAAAAATGTTGTTTTAAAAAGGGATAATGTAGCCTTAATTTAAGACTCAACTTTCCAAATTTAACAAAGTAAATTTTTTCGATAATTGAAAAGGTAATCTCGCGAACACACATCGCGAACACACACTTTTTCCGTCATGTTTTTTACCACACGTTTTCGTTTGAATAACTTCATATTTTCTTGAAAAACAACTTATTATGTACTTAATAGATATCGGAGAGAATATTTGGTGTGTCAACATTTTGTATGTTTTGCTTGCTTAAAATTATATATAAGAATTCGTTTAAAAATACCAACATTTTAGTTTCCGATACTTAAGGTTATGTTCTTATAGGCAAATGACAACTGGATGGAAAAATTGAACAAAAAACCATTTTCAGTCTGGTTTACTCAAACCACGCGTTTTTGGCCATACACGCCCCCACATTTTTGTTCTTAAAATGCCCAAAACCACCTTTTGTTTAAATGGTACATGTCAAGAAATTTTGTGATTTTTACAGAAAAAGTCAATAACAGCTTTCCTTAATAATAAAACCTTTAACTATGAAAACTAAGACAGTTTTCCAATAGTTAAGTTATATAAAAACGACTGCTGGTTATGGCATTGAGGTATACTAATATATACAATGGGAGGAGGCCTACACAAATATGTGTAATTTTTAAAACTTCTTATATCAAACCAAAACGAGATAATTTAACTAGTTTTTAATTCGGTACGCTGGTTTAAGATTTGAATTTAAAGGTATTTTGCAGCCTTGTGCCGAAAACAAAACTAGTTTAATTATTTGTAATTTATTATACCCTTGCAAAGGGTATTATAATTTTTCCATGATATTTGCAACGCAGTGAAGGCGGCATCTCCGACCTCATAAAGTATACATACTATTGATCAGCATCACCAGCCGAGTCGATCTAGCCATGTCCGTCTGTCTGTCCGTCTGTCTGTCGGTTTATACGCGAACTAGTCTTTCAGTTTTTGAGTTATCGGGCTGTTATATTCAGCATAGTCTTATTTTTTTAGCACGCAGTATATATGTCGGAACGGACCACTATATCCTATAGCTGCCATACGAATAATAGCGAAATTAATGTAAAAAAACTTTAACTTTTTTGTTTTTCAACGTATATCAATCAATTTCAAGATATACCAGTTTTGTACGGTTATAGAATTACTGTTTTAACTTAATTAAGATCAGACAACTATATCATATAGCTGCCATAGAAACGATCGGTCGATTTAAATGAAAATGTAGAATTCTATATGTAAAATGTAAAATTCTACATGTAAAATGTAAAATTCTATATGTAAGATGTAAAATGTTTACAAACTAAAATATTTTTTCAACTGTAACCAAAATGAATCGATTTCCAACAATTCAATTGCAGGCTGCAAGTGTATACAAATTTCGGTTTACCGAAGATAGCTTTCTTTCTTGTTTTTTTGGTAATATTACTAGTAGTCGTCACTATATTTGATATCAGAAATTCGAGTTAAAGGGGCCACCGTCTCTTTTATCTCACCTCGTTAGGAGGTGTTTTTGATTGATGGTAGATGGAAGCAATCATTGAATTAGCGCATATATGTACATAGACCATTTTCAAGAATTGAATAATCTAATTTGCTGTCCTTTCTATTTTTCGTGCTAATTCTGGTTGGGATTTTAAATAATTGAATTGTCTAATAAAATAATTTCCAGCTCACTCTGATGCGTGGGAAGATGATGCGCAGCTCTTCCTGGCTGAGATGACGCTCCAGCGGAGTCATGAACTTGGTTTTCAGTGCGTTGAGTACGTCTAGGTAGTTAGACTCTGTGTCGATCAGCTCTCGAATAACGTAGTCGCGCTGTTCCAAGCTCGTCGGCAAGGCGGTCTGGAGGAGGAAGACGGGAATTTTGAAATTAGGGTGGTCACGAGCCAGGAGACGGGCCAGCAGAGTGTCTCATGCATGGACAGGCTGCTCAATTCTACCTGACTTTTACTCGACCTGTTCAGTGCGCACAGGTCTTGGTACACCTCCTCTTCTTTTGTGTTGGTATGGTCGTAACCGGTTCCATTGCATGCAATATTGTCGGTGGTACTAATCAAAAACGATAAGAACACAAAATCAAAAGAAAAAATAAATAATAAGGCAATGTACGGTGAAAAATACAAAATATGACAGAATATAAAAAGTTATAAATAAAAGTACTACGGATTATCGATACTCAAATTTCGCGTTTTGTAGAATAACATTGTAAAAAAAAATGAAAACCAACCAAATCTCCATCTATTCTAAATTTCACATTATCTCGTGTATTTTTATTAAATATTATAACACAAACTACGAACCCACAGTAATTGGGAATCTCTTAAACGCTTTTTTAGGGAATTTGGGTTGTTTACAATTCTGTTGTTTTTATACTGTTGGTATATCATAATCAGATCTCTTGATCATCATTTGATTTATCTGATTGATACTTTATTTTAAACTAAGTTTTAATAGCTCTAAATGATTAACTCAACATTTTTTTTAAGGTTTCGTCACTTTTTAATTTTAAAATAATTTTCACAAATTCGTGATATTTTTCTTTAGCCTTTATATATTTATATAAATATATATATGTATAAGAGGAGGTACAAACCCATCCCAGGGCAGTTACTGCTTTCAAGTTAACCACCATTAGATCACGTTGGCTGTAAATGATACTTAATTAATTATTAAATGAAGAAGATAAACTAAGTTTTTATAGCTCAATATGATTAACTGAAAATTCTTTTTAAGGTTTCATCACTTTTTAATTTTAAAATACATTTTCACAAATTTGTAATATTTTTTATACATATATATATATATAAAATATAAAATATATGTAGGAATCGGTAGAGAGCCAGAAGAGCAAGAAGTGAGAGAGACACGAAGTGGCCCTCTAAGCCCTAAGGTACCTCAAGGAATTTGGTATATAATCTGTATTATCTAAAAACCGAGAAGCTTTTCAATTCGAATTATAGTTCTCAGTTGACAATAACTATACATATGTCATTTGTCAACTGACAACTGTATGTCAAATGATTGAAAATCTTCTCGTTTTTTAGATAATACAGATTTTATAATACGTGCCTTGTGGCACGCTTGGGTCTTAGAGGGTTAACGACTTCGGCGGAGAGAGATCTCAGAGAGTAGCGAGAGAATGAAATCTCGTCAAACAGAACAGAACAGAACTTGTAACTCGTTAAAGTTAAAATACACATATTTGTAATCAAAACCAAATCTATAATAAGTGAAATAAACTATAATAATAATATAAACCGTCGTCTCTGGAGTTATTGCATCACTGCGGAATTCCCGGGGCCACATATAATATATATAAAATATATTACAAAAAAAAATATTAGAAATTTGTGAAAATGTATATACTTTTTATACCCGGTACTCATAGGGTACAAGAGTATTATAAGTTAGTGCCAATTGAGAATGTATGTAACAGGCAGGAGGAGAAAATTCCGACCCTATAAAGTCTATATATTCTTGATCAGCGTCACTAGCCGAGTCGATCTAGCCATGTCCATCTGTCCGTCTGTCCGTGTGAGACAATAGATCTCAGAGACTATAAGAGCTAGAGTTAGCAAATTTGGTGACAACATTGGAACCTGTTGCACGCAGATCAAGTTTGTTTTAAAATTTGGCCACGCCCACTGCCGCCCCCGAAAAAAATAAAAAAACGGTATATTAGCTATAGGCGTGATTTTCGACTTAAAAAAAAATAGGTGGACTTAATAAGTAGGCGATTGCGGACGTGCTCTGCAAATTTGAGTAAAATCGGATGATAAACATGGAAGTTATTAAACAATTAATGCTTTCATGCTCTCTCGCTCTATCGCTTAGGAATAATTTCGCGTGTCTGAGCACTTAGCTTTTGGGTGGCAGTAGCGAAAAAAAGTGTTGCGTGCTTTCGAGTGCAGTATTAATTCGTAATGCAGCTGCGTACAGCTGCAGAATTAGTCTTTTTTGAACGTTGCTCACCTTTAAAAAAAGGTTGAGTTAATCATATTGAGCTATTAAAACTTAGTTTATCTCCTTTATTTAATAATTAATTAAGTATCATTTATAGCCAATGTGATCTAATGGTGGTTAAATTGGAAGCAGTAACTGCCCTGGGATGGGTTTGTACCTACTCTTTAGTAGAAAAAGCAAGCCTATGTGAGTAAACTTGGACCTCCATGCCTAATTGCTGTTGTGGTATAGAAAGGTTGGTATTTTGTGCTTTTTAAACGTCGCACATACGATCGAGATCTCTTTCCATCAAGAAAAACCCACCTTGCTCTTATTTGACCAAAAAATGCCTTAATTTTTGGAACGTCGAATTTTATGTTATGTAATGTTTTTTTGTTTTCATGTTCCTAGGCTAATGTACCGTGTCTAGCGAAATTTCTCAAATTTCAAGGTAAGTTATGCTGCCTGAAATATGTGTGAACTGTTTGCTTTATTGCATTCGTTTTAGGCTATTTTCAAGCTCAGTAGAAGACTTGAAAGGATGCATCTTGCTCCCAGGAATCAACATATTGACATGAAAAGGTGTCAGGAATCGTTTTTGTTCACGTTTTCTAGTCGTTGCCTTCCATTTTATATTTCATATTATCTTATTATAACATCTTACTAATGAATAAACTTTTCTGTTTGGTTTTCATTAAAAAAATTTTTTTTATTAATATATCCCCTTTCCGCAGTGCACTGCGTCCCACGTCCTATTATAATGCTTTTTACTTTATTTTTAAGATCAAAACAATTTAATCATAATCAAATCTAATAATCAAAGGCTTTCTTTAAAGGCAATTCAGAGAAACTTAAAAGATTTGTTAAAAAATGTTGTAGTGGTGCCATTATTTTTTTCGAGATTTTTACGGTCTTGTTTAACAAAATTCTAAAAAAATATTTAGACAGAAATTTTAAGAACAATTTCATATTTTATGATTAGGTGGAAAACTAAACAATAAAATAAAAATCAAAATTTAAAAAAAAAAACAAGCAAGTGTAACCTAATTTTTTTTATCAAGAACAAAATGTGCTCCAGCGGTGCTATTATTTTTTTCGCAACTGTACATACAATAAGTAGTGTTTAACTATAACTCAATGATTTACCTAAACTCAAATTAGTTGATTATTTTTATTTAGCTTTTAATTTACAAGGCATTCTCTTCAAATCATGTCCAGACCCTTTAATAGAACTTTGCCAAATTTAAAAAGCACAACAATTAGTTGACAAAGGCCCAGTTTTTCAACAACCGGTTAAGGTTGAATTTCACTATACGTTTAATAAAACTAGAATGTATCTGTCAATTCGTTCATACGACAAATTCGATCTCTTAATTGAGAAATCTAACTGAAGCAAACAAAAAAGGCTAAAGCCTGATTTAATCGAGTTTGGTTTGGAAAAAGGTGTACCACAAGCCCCATAATAAAATGCTCGCAAAAACAAGAAAAGTAGCTATAGAAAAATAGAAATCGATCGATATACTCTTACTGAAGTGTATCACTAAGGACGGCAGTTCACTGATGAGCACCGAGCCTGTGGTGCGCAGGAAGAATACTACTACATAGGTCTGTAGAACTAAAAATCTGTTACAACAGTCCGATCAGAAACATTTATATCTTGAAAATTGGAGCTGTTAGGGTCAATAGATCAAAGTTCTCCGAATTTGTAATGCTGATGGATTTTAAATGCTTTAAATTCGTTTTTGGCACTAAGCTGAAAAATATCTAGCTTTAAAACTAAGAACATCTACCAGCGTGCCAAATTAGAAACCAGTTACCATTAATCGTCACAAAATTTAAGATCAGAAACTTTTGAAGTTCAAGGTGCGTCACTTTGATCTCTTCTTGTTAAGAGGTGCTTTTGTTTGATAAAACATTTATGAATAAAGACACCGAACTTATGCTGTTTTTCCTATCTTCTTATACAAAATGCTCGATCGCTAATATAGCAGCTGTTTGGTATAGTAATCTTATTTTAACATTATATTACAAAACATGTGAACGGCCGTTCACGTAGTGACGATAAGCACCGAGTGTGTGCGCAAGGCGACTACTGTATATACGCGTAGAATTAAAAATCAGCTTACAATTTCGATTGAGACCGATCGTAAAAAGCGATATACCAATCCAAAGGGGTCGCTTTAGGAAAAGGTTGTACATACCTGAAAACATTTTCTGTATTTCTGTATTTTTTTACCCGGTTCCCATAGGGTACAAGGTTATTATAAGTTAGTGCCAACCGAAAATGTATGTAACTGGCAGAAGGAGAAATCTCCGACCCTATAAAGTAGCGTCACCAGCCGAGTCGATTTAGCCATGTCCGTCTGTCTGTCAGTGTGAAACAACAGATCTCAGAGACTATAAGAGCTAGAGTTACCAAATTTGGTGACAACATTGGAATTTGTTGCACGCATATCAAGTTTGTTTTAAAATTTGGCCACGCCCACTTCCGCCCCCGAAAATCATAAAAAACGGTAACAGAACTTTCTTGCATGAAAAATGCTTGCCCATCGCTGAGACGCCTGGGCTACGCTCCTCGTTGCGCAATAGACAGCGATTGTTACTTCTAAAAGCTTCCACACTTTTTCAATAAGAGGGCGATTTGTTTATTGTAATAGAGACGCACAAAAACAAGTGTGTGTGAAAGAGAAAAAAGGTCGACTGTTGACAAAAAAAATTGCGCCAAACTACAGAAAAGAATGAGCGTGACCAAGAAATGACAAAGAATAAAAAAATTCACTTTCATAACCAACTTTGCCGAACTGGTATAAAATGTATAAATTGAATAAAGAGCAGAAAAAATGAATAAGAATCTAAAATAAAAATGTAAAAAAATTCTTTGGCATGAGTGGGATTAGAACTCAGAGCTTTCTTGCATAAAAAAACGCTGGCCCATCGTTCAGACGCCTGGGCTACGTTCCTTATTACGCAATAGACAGCGATTGTTACTTCTAATAGCTTCCACACTTTTTCAATAAGAAGGCCTGCTCGTTTGCCCTATAATCCAAATCCCCCCTACGGTTCGATCTACGTAATCTATCAGCCTGCTGTTCAGGCAGCCTAAAAGCTACGTCCGTTCGTCGCCGATCTAATTTTTAATTAAGAAGTATTTAAACCGTCAAACGTCTGGGTACCGGGTATCTCACAGTCGAGCACTCTCGACTTTAGCTTTCTTACTTGTTTTTATACCCTTGCAGAGGGTATTATAATTTTGCCATGATATTTGCAACGCAGTGAAGGAGGCATCTCAGACCCCATAAAGTATATATATTCTTGATCAGCATCACCAGCCGAGTCGATCTAGCCATGTCCGTCTGTCTGTCTGTCCGTCTGTCTGTCCGTCTGTCTGTCTGTCCGTCTGTCTGTCTGTCGGTTTCTACGCGAACTAGTCTATCAGTTTTGAGCTATCGGGCTGAAATTTTCAGCATAGTCTTATTTCTTTAGCACGCAGTATATATGTCGGAACGGCCGAAATCGGACGACTATATCCTATAGCTGCCATAGGAATGATGGCGAAATTAAAGTACAAAAATTTTTAATTTCTCTGTTTTTCAACGAATTTCTATAAATTTCGAGATATAGTCGTTTTTTATAGTTCTAGAATTACGGTTTTAATTTCATTAAGATCGGACAACTATATCATATAGCTGCCATAGAAGGGATCGGTCGATTTATATGAAAATGTAAAATTCTACATGTAAAATGTAAAATTTACAAAATTTACATAATTTGACATTTTTTTTTACATTACCAAAGTGGATCGATTTTCAATGATCCAATTGCTGACTGCAAGGGTATATAAACTTCGGTTTACCGAAGTTAGCATTCTTTCTCGTTTTTTTATAATTTCGGATTTTTTTAAAGGGTTATAAAACCTCATTTAGCTAAAAAAATATGTCTTTTTTTTTTAATTTAAAGATATGCAAGATTAGATTAGGTTTGATTCTAAACCGTTTATTACAGAACTATTTTTTATTGAGTATAGCGGTCTAAGCGCTGGGCAAATGTCTTTTATGCAAGAAAGGTCTGAGTTAAAATCCCGCAAAATCCAAGAATTTTTTTCCTTTTTATTCCATTAATACATTTTATATCAGTTCTGTCAAAGTTGGGTTATGAAAGTGAATTTTGTTTTTTTTTTGTTATTTCTTGCTAACGCTCTTTCTGTTCTACTGATCGATCTCCTTTTTCTTTTACACACACTTGCTTCTGCATCTCTATTACAATAAAAAGCATGTTTTCATTAAAAAAATTTAAAAACTATTAGATGTGACAATCGCTGGCAATTACGTAATAAACGGCCTAGAGGTCTCAGCGGTGGACAAACAATTTTTATGCAAAAAAGATCCGAGTTAAAATCCCGCAAAATCCCAGGAAATTTTTTTTTTTTTCTGGCTTTTTCTTTTTTTTTCTTTTTATTCAGTTAATACATTTTATTTTGTATGAAAATGGCGCTTCATATGTAATATAGGTATTGGCCCAGTTGTCTAAGCGGCAGAACTGGCCCGAGTTAAATTCCGAAACAATATTTTCTTTTTGCATTTTTATTCCACAATTTTTTTCTAGTTGTTCTATTGGTATAATAACAAAAGCAAAAGAAAGAAATGCAAAAAAAAAAAGGAAAAAAAACGAAAAAAAAAGCTTTGCCGCGGTCAGGACTCGAACCCACGACCTAGACGGATACAGGCTAAGCAGCTTGCAATAGCAGCATCTTGGGGGTGTCTTAAAATTCTAACCTTATTGCTATCATCCGGTATTGGGGTTTGCATACAACATGTGGCTCATGTAAAAGAGTTCTAACTATGACTTAATTAGCTTAACTTGGAACGAGTGTGAAATAATCTAATAGTCATGTAATACTACAGTGATTAAAGGGGACAATCGGACAATCGTAAGCTGATTTTCAATTCTACATATATATGTAATGTGTTAAAGTACAGCAGTGCAGCGAGTATATATATTTGCCTCGTTGTGAAAGGTATTTTACGGATCGAGAGAGCAGAGAGGCGAAGGAGGAGAGTAGCAAAGATGCAGCGAGAGGAGAGCAGAAGTTGCAGGAAAAAGTCATTAGAAGCGGTCGCATTTTGGGAGTGGTCCACAATCGTCGTCTTTGATATTGTCAATAAAGTCGTCTTAAGTTGAAATCAGTCGTTAAAGTCGTCATCAGTTGTTCCAAAAGTTGCTATCGTTCTTTGTAAACATTTATCTCAGCCTTATAATAATCTAAATAAACCATACACTTATAATACAAACTCTACATTTGAGGGCTCGTACCGGGTCTGAGATAATCAACCATGTGATGAAGAAAAGTGTAAATTATGAAGTTTAACTGACTATGTAGAAAGAGTGAAGTTAAATGGTAGTAACGTTGTGAAATGTACTAAAGACAAGACTAAGCAAAAAATGGAAACTGAAAAATAAACTGCACTTTTTGGTATTTGCGAATTCCTCTTTGACTGGAATATTTCTTCAAAAAATTAAACAAACAAGATGTGAAAGATCTAATAAAAATTTAAAAGCAGTATACAACAAGAAAGAAAGCTATCTTCGGTAAACCGAAATTTGTATACCCTTGCAGTCTGCAATTGGATTATTAAAAAACAATTCATTTTGGTTACAGTTGAAAAAAATATCTTAGTTTGTAAACATTTTACATCTTACATATAGCATTTTACATTTTACATGTAGAATTTTACATTTTCATTTAAATCGACCGATCCCTTCTATGGCAGCTATATGATATAGTTGTCTGATATTAATGAAATTAAAACCGTTTTTCTATAACCAAAAAAAAAAGCTACATCTTGAAATTTATTGACATATGTTGAGAAACAAAAAGTTAAAGTTTTTCTTATATTAATTTCGCCATCATTCCTATGGCAGCTATAGGATATAGTGGTCCGATTTCGGCAGTTCCGACAGCGTGCTAAAGAAATAAGACTATGCTGAAAATTTCAGCCCGATAGCTCAAAAACTGAGACTAGTTCGCGTAGAAACCGACAGACAGACAGACGGACAGACACACGGACATGGCTAGATCGACTCAGCTGGTGAAGCTGATCAAAAATATATATACTTTATGGGGTCGGAGATGCCTTCTTCACTGCGTTGCAAATTTCATGGCAAAATTATAATACCCTCTGCAAGGGTATAAAAAACTGAGAAGCTAAATTTTTTTTACATTAATTTCGCCATCATTCCTTTGGCAGCTATAGGATATAGCTGTCCAATTTCGGCCGTTCCGACATATATACTGCGTGCTAAAGAAATAAGACTATGCTGAACATTTCAGCCCGATAGCCCAAAACTGAGAGACTAGTTCGCGTAGAAACCGAAAGACAGACGGACAGACAGACAGACAGACGGACAGACAGACGGTTATGGCTAGATCGACTCGGCTGGTGATGCTGATCAAGAATATATATACTTTATGGGGTCGGAGATGTCTCCTTCACTGCGTTGCAAATATCATGGCAAAATTATAATACCCTCTGCAAGGGTATAAAAAGAGACAATGGAACGAAAAGGAGATAACAGTGAAATGGATATAAAAATAAAATAGACAATATATTACAGTTGCTGTCGTTAAAACAAGTGGGAAAGCTACAGTCGAGTGTGACCGACTGTGAGATACCCGGTACCCAAAGCATTGTGGGTGAAATTGAACAGCACATGAACATAGAAAAACGAAAAATGTAGACAAATGTTGCTAGAAACATGTTGAGCAGCACCCAAAAAACACATATGTTGCTAGGGACATGTTAAGCAACACGCATTGGCACTCTCAACATCTCTCTCAATAGCTTAGTGCTCAGACACGCGAAATTAATCCTAAGCAGTGCGATAGAGCGAGAGAGTGTGAAAGCATTTGTTGTTAATAACTTCCATGTGTATCATCCGATTTTACTCAAATTTTCAGAACACGTCCACGATTGCCTACTTATTAAGTCTATCTATTTACTTTAAGCCGAAAATCACGCCTATAGCTAATATACCGTTTTTTTTTATTATTTTCGGGGGCGGAAGTGGGCATGGCCAAATTTTAAAACAAACTTGATCTGCGTGCAACAGATTCCAATGTTGTCACCAAATTTGCTAACTCTAGCTCTTAAAGTCTCTGAGATCTGTCGTTTCACACGGACGGACGACGGACAGACGGACAGATGGACATGGTTAGATCGACTCAGCTAGTGACGCTGATCAAGAATATATATACTTTATGGGGTCGGAGGTTTCTCCTCCTGCCTGTTACATACATGCTCGGTTGGCACTAACTTATAATACCCTTGTTCCCCTTTGGGTACCGGGTATAAATACAAATTGACAATTTAAAGAAAGTAGTGAACGATTTTGACGGGCAATTAATTCAGCAATGTCTCGAAATTTTCGAAAAAAAATCGCAGAGGCATACAATCCTACGTTTAAGCAGATGTAGCTGGTAAGATGACAGTCGCAGCCAAATTACTTTTACAGTCTGTGTGTGTGAGCTAATATTAAGTATTATAGAGAGTACTGCTAGCGCAGACGTGCATCGTTAGTTGCAAAACAGGAAGAAAAGGAAAAGCGAAAGATTTCATGGGTACATTTTACAATTACGGCAGATTGCAGCTGCAATGCAGGTAGAGGTATCAGCGGTTCTACATTACATTGTAAACGCTAGATGATGTAAAGAATGACTACAATGCTGTTCCTTACTCGTGTGAGACGTTCAAGTCACTAAGGGAGCAGTATGAAATCATAACTCAAATGGACGATAAACCTCGTAGTTCGTGGAATAAGAGGAGTGCATCACCAAATGATTTCCAGAAGAGGAAGGAGTTTTGTTTTAAGTGCGGTTCAGCAGAGCTTAAAATCATAAATGGCCAGTCTTCAACAAATTGCTTAAATTTGTCAGTTTGTCGCTACAAGTGTTCGCAAGGTTGTTATCTGTGAATTGTGAAGACACAGATTGCTTGATTGGTACAGGATCGGACGTGTCGCTTGTAACAATGAATGTTGATGAAATGATAAAAAACATACATAGAAATTTATGTTATGTGGTCTAATTTAGAAGAAAATCAAACCGATTGGATTTTTCTCCGCTGATGTTGTTGCCGACCAGTGGCTCACACAACAAAAGTTTCTGGTAGTACCCGATCATGTGATAGACTGTGGGGCTTTGCTAGGACACGATTTTACCAGGAATTTTACATTTTGCTGCGACGGCAGTGGCTTTTTAATGTTTAGGGACTAAGAGCTGAACCAAAAGAAGGAGAGGTGCTTGGCTTTGACGTGTATAATATTGTAGTAGCATCCAACTTATTTACTGGTTCGCCCCAATAACAAGAAGCAATGACCAAACTCGTCAAAGAAGTCCAGCAGATGCCACCAGAAACTCCAAACCAGTGTTCAGTCGAACTAAAAATCACTCCTGGTGGCGTAATAAAATCATTTCACCAGTGGCAGTAAAAAATTAAATTCATGAATGGATGGCCCAGGGAATAGTATGTATGTACATAAGTCAGCATCAAACATCGCCAGCTGTCGTAGTAATCAAAAAGAAAGATGGCACTCTTCGAATTTGCATTGACTACAGAAAACTAAACAGCATGGTATTGACTGATCGTTTTTTAGAAGTATAAGAAATGTTACAAGAGGCTAAATTTTTTTCACCTCTGGATCTGAAGAACGGATTTTTTTTTTACGTTCAAGTAGAGCTGACCGTTAACTTCCTTTCTTACAAAAGAAGGATCTTTTGAATTTAATAAAACTATTTTTGGTTTCAGGAACTCTCCGCCTGCATTTGTTAGATTTTTCAATCAAATATTCCAAGACCTGATCATCGACGACAACATATGGATGAAATTATAGTATATGCATCCACTGCGGACGAGTGCATGAAAAAAAACATGACACAGCAAAACACATGCAATCCCGCATACATTTTTTGGGACACACTGTGGAAAATGGACGAATATGGCCAGGCGATGAAAAAACATCAGCAGTTAACCGATTCAAAACACCAAAAAAAAAAAAAAGGAAGCTAACCTCGGTAAGCCAAAGTTTGTATACACTTGCAGTCTGCAATTGAATCATTGAAAATCGATCCATTTATAAAAAATATCGAAGTTTGTAAATTTGTATAACATTTACTTACACTTTTTACATTTTACATGTAGAGTTTAAAATTTTCATATAAATCAACCGATCGAAAACTAAACTGTTCATTATCATCGTATTTTTGTGGGTATATGGGCATTTCCTGCAAAAGGTCTACCAGGCCCAAAAACTAAAATGTTAATTATCATCGTATTTTTATGTGTTTGTTTATAAAAAAAAATTTCAAATTCATATCAAAATGTTTATACAATGGTCACATATCATATCTTAGTGTTTTCATGTAAAAATCGACCAGAAAACTGAAAAAACCAAAATGCTGGTATTTTCTTTGTATTTTTAAAAGCATTTTTAAAGTTAATTTTTCGCGTACAAAATATTCGAAATGTTTGTTTTTTTTTCACCAAATCTTCTTTTTGATATCTATTAACTACATAATTAGTTGCTTTTTATTCAAACGAAGAAGAAGTTATTCATACGAAAACGTGAGGTAAAAACATGACGGAAAAAGTGTGTTTGCGCTGTGTATTCGCGATATTGCCTTTTCAATTATCGAAAAAAAAACTACTTTGTTAAATTTGGAAGGAGGGGTCTTAAATTAAGGCTTCTTTATTCCTTATTAAAGCGCAATTTTTTTTACTTGACCATTTCTTTCAAATTCGCGGAGTTTTGCATTTCTTTACATACAGCCGAGATCCCACTTCTGTTTTTTGTGTGTTCGCGAGGTCATGTTTTTTCCAATAAAAAATAATACTGATATCCACCAAGGCTACTTTTTGCACCAAGCATAGAGCTAATATATTTACGTAAAAATAAAAAGAAAACATAGAAAAGAAATTATTTTTAAGGGTAGTTTTATAACCAGAAAGCGAACGAACGTGTGTTCGCGACGCTGGGAATAGCCCATATCTTAGTGTTTTTATGTAAAAATCGAAAAAAAAAGAAGAAAAATCTAATTTTTAATTTTTTATTTTTTTATTTTTAAGAGCAGTTTTATATTTAATTTTTTGCAGGCGAAACATACGAAATGTTTGAACTTTTTCTACCAAATCTTCTCTTTGATATATATTAAGTACAAAATAAGTTGCTTTTGAAAAAAAAAAATATATTAAATTATTCATGGGAAAACTTCAATATGTATGATAGTGGAAAAAATGAAGCGTGCGACAATAGGTTGACGGCGTTTGTTAAAAAGCCAACAACTTTTTTGACTTCAAATAAGTTATTTAGGAACACTTTTATTCTTAGCTTTCTTTTATATATTCGATTTTGTGTGCTTTATCATATGGAACATTTAAAAGTAACTTCCATTTTGTGTAGCGTGCGACACAACACATTTTGAGCGATTATTTCGAAAATAGTAACTGTAACGAAATTTTGCATTATGTCATTTGAAAGTAAACTTAAATACCTCTAAGCACAACAAAATTTTACTATATATTTTCAGAAACCTAAAAACATATTACATTTTCATTTACAAAGTCGTACGAATTTAAAGCCTAGTACTAAGATCAACGAAAACTGCTTACGGAATTCCGTGAGCGAAATTTTGATATATTTCGTTCGGGAACCAGTGTGACCGAAGAAAACAAAGAAAATGGTCAAATTCGGTCAAGATCGGTCACACTGACTTGTATTTCCAGCTGTGTTTTGTAAACAAACTTTATAAATAAACTTTAAAAAGATAAATTAACTTAAACGCATTTTACTGGGCGTATTATTAATGTAATGTTCCGTAGTGGAGTTGAAGGCAAATAATAGTGGCGCCAACGCCATCGCCGCCAATAAAAAAATGTGCAATAAAATTATAAATAAAAACACACAAAAAAATGTCATTTATGTACTAAATTGCATATAATTGGGCTTGCCTTTATGGCTTTTATCAATTCCACATTATCCTCACGGCTGTCGAACCGCTACATCCGAGCAGCGATTACCTCCTCCCCCTTCCCCTCCATGCTGCTTACGAAATATATACAATTGATATATTTCGCTTATGGAATCACAGCTGTTTATTAGTGTCTTTTGCGAACCGTTTTACCCGCTTCGCTCACGGAATTCCGTTCATCTTAGTACCCGACCAAATGAAATACCACAAAATTCTTCTTCTTGCTCTTTTCGTTCTTTTTTTTATATAAAGTTTTCCGTTTATGGATTTTTTTCGTTTATCTTAGTACTAGGCTTAACGTGCGACACGTGGGATTTCTGCATATAGTGGTCCGATTCCAGCTGTTCCGACATACATATATAGTAACAGCAATAGGAGGAAGACTATCTGAAATGTTTTATTCAGATATCTCAAAAACTGAGAGACTAGTTTGCGTTGCAACGGACAGGCGGACATGGCTAAATCAACTCGGCTGGAGATGCTGACCAAGAATATATATACTTTATTGGGTCGGAGAGTCTTCCTTCACTGCGTTGCAAACTTCTGGACAAAATTATAATACTCTGCAAGGTTATAAATATACGAGTATTGCAGTCACTCCTTGGACTAACAGGTTTTTTTTAGAAAATTTATTCCAGGATATGCAAATGTTGCCCGACCGTTGACCAACCTTCTCGGGAAGGACGTAGAATTCAAGATAGGAGGTACAGAGTTGGAGTCACTTCAGAAGCTCAAGAGAATGCTAGCCTGCGAACCGGTGCTATACATATCTATGCTCCAGAATAGCACACACTGAGCTTCACACGGATGCCTGCAAGGAGGGCTTTGGAGCTGTTGCCGACCCCTGCTCTATGGACATAGTAGTTTAATTTTATAAGAATCGGACTATTATATCAAATAGCTGTCATATGACTGATAAATAATCTTTAAAAAAATTTAACTTTGTTGTTTTTCAACATACTTAAGCTGAGATGATACATTCAATTTCTAGCATCAATTTATTGTGCGGCGAACACGGCGAACTCAAAGAAAATGTACTGTTTTATTCCATAACGTTTTATTTTGGCTAATATTTGTTGTTTTTTTGAGAATTTTTAATAGAAGCAGTAACACTCTTATGTCAAGTCAAAAAAAAATTGGTTTGTATCGAGACGGAAAAATAAATTGTCTCACTGACTTTATGCAAATGACCATTCTCTGCGATGTATGATTAAAAAAAATATCTACGAAAAACCCACTTTTAATCATATATATTAGATGTTCTTTATTGAAATAGATGAAGTCATTTGTTATTGACTTCTTCTACACTAAAGATAAAGGCCCAGCCAGCGCAATAATATTATCTCAGTAAATTCCTGGAAAACCTAGACGCGGATCTTAATTTGCTATTAATACAATTTTGTATAATATAACAAACGGCAACTATATATAGAAAATAAACGTAGAATACACATGTAGTTTTTATACCCGGTACCCATTGGGTACAAGGGTATTATAAGTTAGTGCCAACCGAGAATGTATGTAAGAGGCAGAAGGAGGCATCTCCGACCCCATAAAGTTTATATATTCTTGATCGGCATCACCAGCCGAGTCGATTTAGCCATGTCCGTCTGTCCGTCCGTGTGAAACAACAGATCTCAGAGACTATAAGAGCTGGAGTTACCAAATTTGGTGACAGCATTGGAATCAGTTGCACGCAGATCAAGTTTGTTTTAAAATTTGGCCGCCCCCGAAAATCGTAAAAAACTTTATATAAGCTATAGTCGTAATTTTTGGCTTAAAGTAAATTGATAAAATAAATAAGTAGGCATTTGGGAACAGAAAATTTGAGTAAAATCGGATGATAAACGTGGAAGTTATTAAACTATAAAGTTTGTATATGTTTCTTTTCCTTCTTCTGAGCCACAAAAGGCAGTAGCGAAAAAAAGTGTTGCTTGCTTTCGGGCGCAGTATTAATTCGTAATGCAGCTGCGTACAGCTGCAGAATTTGTCTTTTTTGAACATTGCTCAACTTCATTCGCTCAGCTTCATTTGTCAACATTATGTTTTTTCCATGTCCGTCCATGTGCTATTTAATTTCATGCACAATACTTTGGGTACCGGGTATCTCACAGTCGGTCACACTCGACTGTAGCTTTCTCAATAGTTAATTAATATTTTCTTAATTTTTTAATAATTATACCCTTGCAGAGGGTATTATAATTTTGCCATGATATTTGCAACGCAGTGAAGGAGGCATCTCAGACCCCATAAAGTATATATATTCTTGATCAGCATCACCAGCCGAGTCGATCTAGCCATGTCCGTCTGTCTGTCTGTCCGTCTGTCTGTCCGTCTGTCTGTCCGTCTGTCTGTCTGTCTGTCGGTTTCTACGCGAACTAGTCTCTCAGTTTTGAGCTATCGGGCTGAAATTTTCAGCATAGTCTTATTTCTTTAGCACGCAGTATATATGTCGGAACGGCCGAAATCGGACCACTATATCCTATAGCTGCCATAGGAATGATGGCGAAATTAATGTACAAAAATTTTAATTTCTCTGTTTTTCAACGAATTTCTATAAATTTCGAGATATAGTCGTTTTTTATAGTTCTAGAATTACGGTTTTAATTTCATTAAGATCGGACAACTATATCATATAGCTGCCATAGAAGGGATCGGTCGATTTATATGAATATGTAAAATTCTACATGTAAAATGTAAAATTTACAAAATTTACATAATTTGACATTTTCTTTTTACATTACCAAATTGGATCGATTTTCAATGATCCAATTGCTGACTGCAAGGGTATATAAACTTCGGTTTACCGAAGTTAGCTTTCTTTCTCGTTTTAGGTTAATTTAGGTATAATACGATAGATTGTCTCATAAACATTTTCCCAACTTTTCCCTTTTCCCAACTGTATTTGATCTAGCAACCACAAAAATTGTCTCTGGCGACAAAATTGTACCTACCAAATACAATTTTTGAGAGCAGCGCTGCCGCTAGCGTGAATAATTGTGGAGCGAATTCAGGTTGTTGCCGTCTCTCTCACACTCATAAGAAATCCCATAAGGGAAAAATTGTGACAATAAATTGAGGCTAGAAATTGAATGTGTTGTTTCCGAGATGTTGGAATTTTGTATGATTTGAGAACTACGGGTTTATTTTTATAAGAATCGCACGGCTATATCATATAGCTGCCATAGAAACAATTGAATTTAAAATACAAAATACAAGTTGACATAAAAATGGTCTAGCAGAAAAACACGAATAGCACACAGCTGGGCAAGTTCTGGCAGATCAGATTAGCACCATATACTAAGAACACATTCACTAATGTAAGACATTATGATTTGTTGGAGGGTTAGACAGGGGTCACAACTTATTTTCCTTCTCTTTTTATGTATTTTTGAAACCTTCCGCTATGCTTCGTGGACTGCCATCCACAGTGATAACAATCTGTGAGAATCGGCTCAGCCTCAGTGGTTTTATATGTATAACAGTGTTTTATACACAACCACTAATGTTTCCTTTCATTTAATCGAACTAATGCCTATCTGCGATCAATGTGATGGTTGGGTTAAATTGCAAACTTCGGCTTCCATTTTGTTAGTTTAACAATAACTAATAGTGATAAGAAACAAAAACATAAATAAATAACTAAAAATAGTCATACAGAATATTATTTCTCAAAAGATTAAGTTTGGCACAGTCCAAATGTATACATTTTAAAACTATAAATTATAATTTGCTTTGATTTTAAATATTTCCGTACGGCACCGACAGTTATTTGATTAATTAATTTTTGAATTTTTTGTATTTTTGTATGAAAGTTGTGTGACAATTACATATTGTTGGTTCAGAAATATATTTAAATCCCACCCTACTGAACACATAGATAATTAGTATGGGCACACCTCGGGTTTGGCTATGGCCTGAAAGGTAACGTAGCAAAGATCCTCGTAGACTTTATCGTCATCCTCACTGTAAATATAGGCGTACTCGTGCTCCGTGGACACCATTGAAGATCGGTAGTTGTAAACCGCGGCGGCTGCCCGCTGCAGCCGTTGGCTTTCGCTTGCAAAAAGCGACGTGGACGAAGAAGAGCTGGATATTAGGCGCTCCATCGATGAGCTGGGAGCATTGACATTGGAATTCAAAGCTGGCGAGGTTGCAGTGCCACTTAGGATGAGTGACTTATTTTTCTGGTCAAAGGATTCTGGTGTCGGCGTTACCGCTGCTGAGGCGGAGCACAGAGTGGAGCTAATCACATCCAGGTTAAGATCGAGGGAAAGGCCACGTAAATTGTTACCCTGGACGGCCGACAGAGGAGCTTCTACCGTATCCACTGAATCCCCATCGTGATCGATGGCCGAGTCACACATGTTGGACAGTGAGTCTTCGATGTAGTCTTCGATATCCTCGGTCCCGTTCTCAATGGTGATATCGCTGTTCTCGTCCTCTACCGACAACGATCCGCTCTGCGAGGTGCGGTCATAGTACTCCGTCGAGGACGAGCCGGAGGCGTCGATGCTGCTTGCCTTACGTATGTTAAGTTCGCTGCTGAATCCGGAGATTTCTCCAGAGCAAAACCACACACCAGCAACAAAGCAACACACATTCAAGCACACATGTTTGGGTTCATTCATACAAAGTGAGTTAGGCAGTGTAATAGACAGAGACAGAGAGATAGAGATAGAGAAAGTGTGTTAGAAAAAAGCTGGACACAGGGATTTTTTAGGTGTGCCTGCTGCTTCCGACTTTTTTTATCTTTCACAAAAAATATCACTTAATTAAATTAATCTTAAATTGCACGATAAAATGAAAACAGACTTTTGTTTATAGAATTATTCTTCTTTATAGAAAATAATATGTCGATTATATATATTACTATCAAATTTGAAGCCATTTAAGTTGTAAACACCAAGTTTGAATAAGCATATATTTTGTTGGTAAGCAGGCAGGTGGCAGATGATTATCCGGTCAGTTAAAATCAGTTCGGGTTCTAACGGACTAGATAAGGGACAGGGCCTGAGGCAAGGTTTGCAATTGCAGCAACGGAGCAGGAAATTCAGGCGATTGACCGCCTTAAGTGCAGGGGGTCAAGAGGGAAGCACTCAATATGACTAAGACACAGTAAGTCACAAAAAGTTGCTACTCACGTGGAATGCAGGTCCTTGTAAATTGCTTCGTCTGAATGGGAACGCTCGCTGGGCGACAGCTGCAAGTTGAAGCCACTGAAATATATTTAGAAGATTTTATATTGGTTTATCAAGAATATCAAATTTATATACTGAAATGATTCATAGTTTTTACTATTTGACAGGAAGATATTTTCATATAAGATGTGTGCTTTCAAACCTTTTTCGGAAACCTTTGTCGCCGTGTGGTCTTGAAGGGGCTCAATTTTTTATAAGAGTGATAATAATCTTAAACGACTTCATTTGACTTTAATGAATGTAAAAGTACTTCACTTTATGTACCAATGACCGGCAGCGGTACACCGCAACTAAAAGTACAAACTTTTTCTAAACATGAATCGCAAAACATCGCATCATATAATTATCCAGTAGTTTTTAACTCGTTTCCCTGTGCTTTATTTCTTATACAGTGCAAAGAATGAGCATCATATATTGCTGTGGTAGATTTTTACTCTTGTGAGCAGCTACAGAAAACGTTTTCGCTTCAATTTCATCTACATCTACATCTAAAAATAAATAAAAATGTATTTCCAAAAAAAAGTGGGAAAATTTTTTTTTTTTTTCAACTCCGGTAATAACCCATAATATTTGCTGCCCTGCAGTGTGCCATACTGCCCGACGACGTAGGATCAGTTTGGCAGCTTGAGTTGGTATGAAAAATGATCAATGTCTCGAAATGCGACAATTGTAGCAATGGTTTTTTTTTTGGCTTGTTAGTTAAATATCTCCACTAATTATACCCTTGCAGAGAGTATTATAATTTTGCCATAATATTTGCAACGCAGTGAAGGAAGCATCTCCGACCCCATAAAGAATATATATTCTTGATCAGCATCACCAGGCGTGTAGATCTAGCCATGTCCATCTGTCCGTTGCTACGTAAACTAGTCTCTCAGCTTTTGAGCTATCTGAATGAAACTTTGCAGATAGTATTCTTTCTATTGCAGCTATATGTCGGAACGGCCGAAGTCGGACCACTATATCTTATAGCTCCCATAGGAAAGATAGGACCAAAATGTCATATTTTCGCTATTTTTAAGGTATTGGTCTCCTTATTTTATATATCATATATATATATATATATATATATATATATATATTAATATATCACATATATATATATATATATATTAATATATCATATATAAATTGAGACCAATATCTTCAAAAATAGCGAAAATATGAAATTTTTGGTCTGTTCCTATGGGACCTATAAGATATAGTGGTCATAGACAAGATAAGATATAGGCAAAAGATGAGACATAAATAGAACAATAAAACGAGAAAAAAAGCTAATCATATATATATATATATATCATATATATCATATATATCATATATATCATATATATCATATATATCATATATATCATATATATCATATATATCATATATATCATATATATCATATATATCATATATATCATATATATCATATATATCATATATATCATATATATCATATATATCATATATATCATACAGTGTCTCAACTAATTGATCACATATATGCATGTGGCTTAGTTTAGGTACCACATCTTTCGGATAAATGCTTTTTTTTTAATTCGCTTCTTCGCCGCCAATAAGCTACAACAAATACTTATGAATCACCGCAGTAAGGGTCAAAAAAATCGGTTATTCTAAAAACAAATGAGCTTTTTCAAAAAATAGGCATGTGATCAATTAGTTGGCTTAAGCTATTTCCATTAGTTAACTAGAAAATTTTTGAGTTTTATTTAATATTAAGCAAATTGTATCATCTATTATTAATATTTAAGTATAGTGATCAGTAATTAATGGTTAGATTTAGTGATAGGTGTTGTCCTTTTTAAGTTGTCGTAATGCTTCGGATCTTCGCATAGATGCAGGTTATATCAAAGTTTTTTGTTAAGAAAACCAAGCGGTTAATTCATCTCAATGTGCCGAATCAGCCACAATTCCAATTATTTGCCATTTTTTGCTAAAAAAGTATCAAATATACGCCAAAATATGGGTTAAAATGTTTAAAATAACTAAGTTGGAGGAAAGGATATTTTGAATAAACCCATCCACAGGCGTGTGTTACGACAAATTAAAAGGAGAATGCACGACCCCGATCCGCAATTCAATAGAGATTTAAAAACTATAATGGAAAATAATGTGACTACCGTAGTGGCCTGGTAAATGATTTGCAAAAATTATTTTCATGAACGTGCAATAGCCAAAACCCCATATTAACGGACCGCCATAGGTATTTAAAATTAAATTTTTCAAAAAAAATTCTAATTTTACCTTTGGTTATTGGAAAAACATTTAATTGGTTAGATGACACCAAAATTAATTAAAAATTTTATGACAGACCTCAATGGGTCCGAAAATGAAAGAAAGAAAACTGTAAGACAGACACATAATGCCCTCACTGATATTTAGAAAAATGTATTATCATTTGCTGGACATTTGGTTGTGATTTTGGGCTGCATAACCCTAGAAGACATTGGAAAACTAGTGAAGTGAATGTACAAATGAATACTGCTCAGTATGTCAACATTAAAAAATTTAGTCTACAATATCTCTGAAATTTATGCCAAACAGAGCTTTCGAGCCTTAAATTTCTACAGTAAACCGACCATAAGTTTACGTCAAAATTAAAAAAAAAAATTGGATATCCGACAGTAACTTTAATGTCCTCGAATCGGCGGACCAATAGCCTGACATCAACCCGATTGATCCCCTCTGGGAACATTTAAAACGATTCCTCGTTGACAAGTAATTTGTGGTGTCAACAATCAATAAAATTTGGATCACTGTGAAAGAATACTGGAACAGCATAACCCCAGAGGTGTGTAAAAATGTTGTCGAGAGTATTCCCAGATAAATTCAAGCTTTACTAGATGCCAAAGGCAGTCACACAAAATAATAAAATGAGTTTTGCTTAAAGGTCAACTAATTGATCATGCCCCATTTTCAGTTCAAAAAGCCGTTGAGCAGCCATTATGCTGTGAAACCAGGTATTTTCCTTTTTATGTTATGAATAACAATCTGAATAAAAATATTCACTTACATTTCAATAAAAACAACAAAGAAAGCTATCTTCGGTAAACCGAAATTTGTATACTCTTGCAGTCTGCAATTGGTTCATTGCAAATTGATCCATTTTGGTAATGTTGAAAAAATATTTTATTATGTAAATTTTGTAAATTTTACATTTTACATGTAGAATTTTATATTTTCAAATAAATTGACCGATCCCTTCTATGGCAGCTTAATGATATAGTTGTCCGATTTTAATGAAATTAAAACCGTAATTCTAGAACTATAAAAAACAGCTTTATCTCGAAATTTATAGAAATTCGTTGAAAAACAGAAAAGTAAAAAATTTTTATACCCGGTACCCATAGGGTACAAGGGTATTATAAATTAGTGCCAATCGAGAATGTATGTAACAGGCAGAAGGAGGCACCTCCGACCCCATAAAGTATATATATTCTTGATCAGCATCACCAGCCGAGTCGATTTAGCCATGTCCGTCTGTCCGTCTGTCCGTCCGTCCGTCCGTGTGAAACAACAGATCTCAGAGACTATAAGGGCTAGAGTCACCAAATTTTGTGACAACATTGGAAACTGTTGCACGACGATCAAGTTTGTTTTAAAATTTGGCCACGCCCACTTCCGCCCCCGAAAATCGTAAAAAACTTTATATAAGCTATAGTCGTAATTTTTGACTTAAAGTAAATAGATAAAATAAATAGGTAGGCCCTTGCAGACGTTTTCTAAAAATTTGAGTAAAATCGGATGATAAACATGGAAGTTATTAAACAATAGAGTTTCTGTGAATGCTCTTCTTCTTCTTCAGAGCCACAAAGGCAATAGTGAAAAAAAGTGTTGCGTGCTTTCAGGCGCAGTATAAATTCGTAATGCAGCTGCGTACAGCTGCAGAATTTGTCTTTTTTGAACGTTGCTCAACATGTTTTTAGTAACATTTATCTTAATTTGTCAACTTTTTGTTTTTTTCATGTCCGTGGGCTATTTAATTTCATGCACAATACTTTAGGTACCGGGTATCTCACAGTCGGTGGTCACTCGACTGTAGATTTCTCCCTTGTTTTACATTATTTTCGCGATCATTCCTATGGCAGCTATAGGATATAGTGGTCCGATTTCGGCCGTTCCAACATATATGCTGCGTGCTAAAGAAATAAGACTATGCGACTATGCAGCCCGGTAGCTCAAAAACTGAGAGACTAGTTCGCGTAGAAACCGACAGACAGACAGACGGACATGGCTAGATCGACTCGGCTGGTGATGCTGATTAAGAATATATATACTTTATGGGGTCGGAGATGCCTCCTTCACTGCGTTGCAAATATAATGGCAAAATTGTAATACCCTCTGCAAGGGTATAATTAATAACCTTTAAACTAATTAAGATAATCGAGAAATGTATTATAATTTTTATTTATACATTTGACTTAACAAATATCTGTTAGCTTAGTACTTAAATCTAAACAATATGGTTTTAAACAGTTAACTTAACACAATTACAATTCAGACGATTCTAGGAATGAGTAAATGTTATTTGTAATAACCTTAAGGGATTGATCAAATGACAAGACATGATTTACAGAATAGTAATTATTACATATAACTCTAAATGGGTCGTGCTGAGCATAATTTGGTATACATGTAGGCAAATGTAAAGAACGGAAAGAACCAGTAAATCTTGAAGGGACAGCAATATCAACCATACCTAATAAAAGTTGCAAGTCGATAAGACCGAAAAGGAGCTTGTGGACGAAGATCACCAAACTACAAACTAGGTGATGTTCTAGGGACGGTCAATTAATTTAAGTCTATATCGGTATCTCGGCAAGAATCTATCAGAATCCCAGTTTACATTTCGAAGGGAAAAGATAAGAAATTGCTTCTGAACAGATTCAATTAGATCTTGCTGTTCCTTGTACTGCGGGCTCCACACACAGGAACAATACTCTAAGATTGGTCGAACTGAGGATACGTAGAGAGTCTTTGAAGTATAAGGATCATTAAATACTTTGGACCATCGCTTAATAAATGCTAAGACATCTTTTGCTTTATTTACCATGGCAGTAATGTGGCTTTTAAAATATAGTTTGTGATCAAAAAGAGCTCCTAGGTCATTAGATGCTTCTATCTGATCAAGTGTATGATTCCCCTAGGAGTAGGAGACTAGATGAGGGGAATAGCGATAAAGGGTCATGAGTCTACATTTTAAGTAATTAAGAATAAGAAGATTGAACAAGCACCATCTGAGAATAGCATTTAAGTCACGTTGCAGGTCATTATTTAAGAGTCGATTTTAGTATGGTAGGCAGATCTTGACATCATCTGCATACATTAGAACAGATGAGTTGGATATCACTTTTGGAAGGCCGTTAATAAACAAGATAAAGAGCCAATGGGACTGCCTTGTGGGACACCGGAAGTTACATTGATAACATTAGATAGTATATTATTGAACAAAACACGTTGAATACGGTTTGACAAACAAGAAGCGATCCGATTTGAGAATAGAAGGGAAAAATCCTAAAAGAGATTATTTTTGAAGAAGGAGTGAGTGATTTACAGAATCAAATACTTTACTGAAGTCTGTGAAGATTACATAAACTTGCATACGACGTTGAAAACTTCGGTTGATCAGATTAGTGAATTCCAGTAGATTGGTAGTTATAGATCGCTGCTTAAAACAGCCATGTTGAGATGGTGACACCAGGCTTCAACATTGGTGTTGCAATTAACAGGTTATCAAGTGCTCCAGTAGCTTAGGGATGGCCGAGAGCTTGGTAATGACACGATAATGGGCGATATTTAATTAAGACCCTGTTTTATGGAGGGGAATGATAAAAGACTCATTCCAAATACTTGGGAGACACCAATGTTTCAGCAATAGATTAAAAATATAGGTCAAAGGGAGACATAGAACTTGGGCACAGTGCTTGAGGACACAGCTCGGAATATTTTCAGGACCAGCCGAGTAGGACATGTCAATGGTTTTTAAACCATGCAGAATATCACTCTCTACAAGGAAGGTATGCAGATATTGTTAGCATGAGATAAACTATATGGATAAGAAGTAGCAGGATCGTAGGTAACAGAAGTATACACACGTAGAAAAGTGTTGCAAATAGGTTGGATATGCCCAGCGAGGAAGAGTCTAATTGGTCGAGGAAGCTAAGCGATGGAGGATAGGCATTAGACTTAAGTTTAGAATTAACAAAATTGTGGAATTGTTTTGGATCAGATCGGAAATCGCATTTACATTGGGTAAGATATTGTGAATAAAGTTGAGAATTCAGCGCAAAAAATAGGAACCTGACTTATAAATATTGAGCATAGACATGTGAAGAACCAGCTTTCTTGTATTTTTTAAAGACGCTTGACTTTTTATTTTTTAGGTAAGACAAGTTTTTGTTGAACCATGAAGGCAGAAACAGTCAATTCACGAACATAAGTGTCAATTACGGAGCCAAAAGCTGAGTTAAATGCTTTTACAGCAGTGTCAACTTCATTGAAATCCATTAAGAACGACCAATCTATTTGTGATAAAGATAAATATAAACCATCAAAGTTAGCTTTACGGAAACATTTGTAACGAATAGGAAGTAACGAAGTGACAATATTATTGGAGAAACAATATTTAACGGATGTTGATAAAGTGGGATGATATGTATCTGCAGGATAGGTTATAGGACAACATCTGCCTACCGATACCAAAAATGCATCGATAACGAATATAAGGTCTAAAATCCTATCTCGATTATTCTTGACGGGATTAAATTCCACAAATCAAGAATCAGTTAATCCGCCAAAAGGTTTGAGTCGTCACAAGGTAGCCATGAGAGATGAAGATATTCTATTGCTATATTCTATTGCTCATCTTCCCTCGGCAAAAGATGGTGCTCTGGCTGCTGCTTATTGTCCAACTAGTGCGTCTGGAGTGATCACCGATCTCCTGCCGACTGCCGATTTTATTATTGTCAAACTAGTGCGTTTTGAATGATCATCGGGTAGGCCAGGGCCAGGAAGATCCGAGGTCGAACTGGTCACGGGGTCAATCAATTCAGAGATTGAGACGGCTGGTGAGATGGCTGAAACTCTTACAGGCAAGTGGGAGGCAGGAGTAGTGCACAAATTTACTTGGTGGTGCTGAGAAGTCTAAGGCCAAGAAACAGAGACTCTAGGTCGTTGAGAGAGCTAAATTGCTTTCGAACCTCCAGAAAACCATAACGAGTTTGCTTCATAAACGCGCGCATTTCAGACTTTATAGGTCAATCCTTTATTTTTTTCAAGAAGCTCACTGATTCGGCCAATGCCGGCACATTTCAGGTGGGAACGGTAATCGCACAGCTAGCAAGTGAGATACGATTCAGCCGTGATAACTCCGCTAAACTCAAATTTCTTTGCGGTGCAAATGATACTCATTTTGTCCAGTGTGTAGATGCAATCCTTCAAATTAAAAGAGCGCACAAAAGAGAGAGGTGAATAGTTTTATGTAGGAAGCAGAGCAAGCACAGAAGTAGCCACAGACGATCCAGCTGACAAATAGAGAGAGCAGTTCAATAGACCTGTCAAATCCAGTGCAAATTAAAGATCGACATACGAAAGAGCAGCCACAATAGCAACAGCAGAGTAGATTGGGATAGTAGTACAGGAGAGCGGTCCAAGCCAGTGCATAGGAAGCGTCAGTGCGGCGATCCAGCAAGAGTAGGTTCAGACAAATTTGGGAGAGCAACAGCAATCAAATCCCGCGCAGTTGAAGAACGGCGAGCGCAAGTACAGCAATCCAAAGAGAGCTTTATAGCAACAGCTGAGTATTCGTGAGAGCAGTCCAGGAGAGCGGTCCAAAACAGTACGTACGCAGCGTCAGTACGGCGATCCACAGAGAGATGTAACTGAAGAAAGAGCAGCAAGCGCTGTGTAACGGGGTCGAGATGTAAACAACATCACCGTGGATGTCCAAAAACAAAACACTAGGCAGTCTTTTGTATGAGGAGAGTTAATGCCAATTTATAAATTGCAACGTAAAAACTGTTTGCGGACCGATGGTAACGTAATAAAAAGCAACGTTTCCGGCCGATTCAATAGAATCAAAAGACAACAATTTTTAATGCCTATTTACAGGCGAATCAAAATAACCTTCGAAAGCTTTTTGAGCAAGCAAAAGCGTATGATGGATGATTGTTCAACCTCTTCAAAACAAGGTGCTGTGCTCTTAATTTATTTTTTATGATTTATAAAAGTCAACATTTTTAAGAATCATACAAAAATCACGTTTATGTTACAAAATAATTTGTTTACCTTTTAAAACCAGGGCTGCGCGAAATGCAATTTGTGGAACCGTGACTTTTTTACGTTTTTTTGCCTCAAGGTGTATGGGTGCTGCAGAAAGCTGAGGCAAGACTCTATTGAATTCGATTGGGAAATAATAAAATTTTTTTATTTTCCATCAAAGTTGAAAAGTTGTGAAAATTTTGACAGTTGGTAGATAATACATTTCCTGAAGAAACAAAAAGCAAGCAGTAAAATGTTTATTCCATTATATACCTAATAAGTACGCCCATCAATAAAAAGAAAAAATTAAAAATCCATTATATTGTTCTTTTGAAATACTACGTGAAACTTTGTCAAATTGCATTAAAATTGTTTTTTTTTTTACTAAAAATTTGTCAACTTTGACGCGGTCTATCTTCTAAAAAAACGGAGACTGTGTGTATTCAAAATATTGAACGCGAACACGAAATTTTTGATTTTTGCAACGCCGATTATTCTAGAGGCCCTTAGTGCAGCGGTTTCTGGAGCACCCCCAATAGTTTATGGCCAAACAGACGGACAGAAAAACAGTGACTCACAGCTTAGAGTACGCAGAGTAGTTCCAACCTGTATATCAGCGAAACTCTCCGGACTAATGGGTAAAGAGCTCAGAGATTACTAGAGTAACAAAATTTGGTGGCAGCATTCGAACCTGTTACACGCAGCTTAAGTTTGCTTCAAAATTTGGCCAAGACCTCTTTCGGATGACAAATATCGAAGTTATTAAGCAATACAGTTTCTGTGTATGACTCTTCTTCTATGTTGAGAGCACCAATGCCTGTTGCTCAGAATGTCCCTAGCAACATTTGTCTTTTTTGGGTGTTGCTCAACATGTTCCTAGCAACATTAGTCATTTTTGGGTGTTGCTTACATGTTTCTAGCCACATTTGTGATCATTGTTTCAAATGTTCATTGTTCAAATGTTTTATCAACATTTTATGCCAAAAATGTATCAACATTTCATCGAACTGTCATCAACAAAATTTTTGAGAGAGAAAATGAGTGAGTGAGAGAGTCTGTTTTGACACGATTGTCGAATGAGAGCGTCGGTTCGGCCAAAGCCGAAGCCGGCTCGTTGATGACAACGGCCTATTGATGTCCTGCAGTTCCAGTCATCAACAATTCATCAAAAAAACTTCGGTGTTGTTGATGAATCATCGAAGAAATTCCAAACAAAAAATGGTATTTTTCATCAACAGTTTAGACAAAAAATTCGTCAACATTTAATCGATGATTCATCAATAAAAAACTGCGTCTTTTCATCAACATTTTAGGAAAAAATTCATCAATATTTCATCGAACTGTCATCAACATCATTTTTGAAAAGGAATATGAGAGAGTGAGAGAGTCTGTTTTGACACGATTGTCGAATGAGAGCATCGGTTTGGCCGAGGCCGAAGTCGGCCTATTGATGACAACTGGTACTGCAGGGTACATTCACATGCCAACATTGCAATTGTATACATAAGTAAAAAATTAAAGTCTTACGACTAGATATGAGAAAAAAGATTGCTAAAATGTTCTGTAAGAAAGCAAAAGCTATGACTTAAAAATAGCTATTTAACTCGAAAGGCTGAATCAAGCCAAACAAATTCAATTTGACTGCACTGATTTTTCTGTTTTCTTCTGTACCATGATACAATTACTAGAGGTAATTCCGACGGCTCGCAAAGCTCTTTGGTTTCGCTTCAGTGCGTGTTCGTTTTTTGACGCGTGATTTGCGGATGAATTTTTTCCGCCTTAACCCTTACACAAAAATTACAATCGGCATTGTCATAAAGGGGTAACGACATAAGTCCGCGCGACATATCTCCGCTCATACATTTTTCCCGCGGAGATATGACGCAATAATCCGCGCGGAGATATGTCTTTTTTTAAAAACGAGCTTTGTGCGGAAATATGTCGTTTTGGAAACGACATATGTATGTATGTCCGCCCAGAATTTAGCGGAGATATGTCGTTTCCAAAACGTTTCCGCCGTAAACACTTGAATGGTGTTAAATTTAAATTTATTGAAATTTTTAAATTAAATTTAAGAAACTAAAAAATTATAAGAAAACATTAATAAGATCAGCCAAATGTAAAAATAAATTTAGTTATAAAAAAGTTATATTTTAAGAATATATTTTAGGATTAATCCCTTAAACAAACGACTGGCAATCCAAAATCAAAACCAACGCCTCTTTTCAAACTTAAAATTGTTAAAAATTAAACTATTAAATAACTTTTAACTCTTTCTATAATAACACGCAACTCAAAGCCCCACGCACCATCTAATCTAAGGCTTACTACACACACTCAATTTTCGGTTCGCTCGCACTAACTGGGCAAGCCCCTCACACTCGCACTCATTGTTATCATTGTGGAGGGACGAGATTTGCCGACCGGACTACCTCTAGTAATTGTATTCAACCAATCAAAAAGATCGTGGGTCATTATATGGTAAATATATTTAATAGCTACCGGGCCGGTACGTGCTTCGCTACGTATACAATAAAATATAAAATTACTTATTTAAACAACAAAAAGGTTATTAATTTCCAGCTATTTTAAAATTTAATCCAAAACATTTGGATAAACAATATTTTAATATTAATATTAATATTTAACAAACAAACGGCTGGGGGTACCGACTCTGGAACACGCAACATAAAGTTGGCCATGTGAAAGACACGATTCTTCCAAATTCACACCGCAAACGTTAAGTGTTTGCCCTTGGGCGTTGTTGATAGACATCGCAAATGATAACCTCACAGGATATTGCAATCGTTTGAACGCAAATGGCATATTAGTTGGAATCACAAGGATACGTGGTATGAAACAAACTTCACCTTTTGATTTATCTGATAAGATAGTAGGTTCAATTAAATTTGGCAATAACTTTTCACTGCCAATCTGGTGGATTAATGTTTGGTGGATTAATATTTCGCAATAATATAATCAAAGAACCAACTTTAAGATTCAAGCAATGCGGTGGCATACCACCCGGTTCCATTAAGCAGCTCCTGCCGCCCGCTGCCAAAAGTCATTTTCAAGCAATTGGCCTGGCTGGCAAAGCAATGCGGAGGGGGTTTCCAAGCTCGGAGCCAAAATGGAAAGAAATGGCCTGACTCTACTTCTTCTATGGGATATAGAAAGATTTTATAGCTCTTTATAGCTCAATTAGATGTTTTAAATTATTGGCAATTTTCTCTTAAACTTTAAAAGTATTGCTGGGGTGTACAGAATCGCGGAAGTATTGCGGAAGTATCGCGAAAGTATCGCGGAAGTGTCGCGAAAGTATCGCGGAAGTATCGCGGAAGTGTCGCGGAAGTATCGCGGAAGTGTCGCGGAAGTATCGCGGAAGTGTCGATGAAGTATCGCGGAAGTGTCGCGGAAGTATCGCGGAATGCAATAAAGCTCAAATTGATTCTACGTTTTAGTTAGAAAACGTTTGTATGTGAAAAAGAAAAATCATCCTTGGACTTCAACAAACATTAAAAAAAAAAAGAATTGGCCAAATTGGTCCAGGCGTTGTTGAGTTATGCGCTTACCAACACATTTTGCTATTCATTTTAATATATAAGAAGATATTAATTTGAACGCGATCGGTCAATGTGTCGTTAAGTTATGATGTCAGCAATTTTGAAAAATATCGTTTCGAGAAAAACACCTTTAAAGTATCATCATCCCTACGACCGGTCGCTCTTTAGCACGCTGCCATTCAAAAACAAGTGAGAAAGCTACAGTCGAGTGACCGACTGTGAGATACCCGGTACCCAAAGTATTGTGCGTATAATTAAATAGCACACGGACATGGAAAAAACAAAAAGTTGACAAATAAAGATAAATGTTACTAAAAACATGTTGAGCAACGTTAAAAAAAGACTAATTCTGCAGCTGTCCGCAGCTGCATTACGAATTTATACTGCGCCCGAAAGCACGCAACACTTTTTTTCACTATTGCCTTTGTGGCTCTGAAGAAGAAGAAGAGCATTCACAGAAACTCTATTGTTTAATAACTTCCATGTTTATCATCCGATTTTACTCAAATTTTCAGAAAACTTCTGCAAATTCCTATTTATTTATTTTATCTATTTACTTTGAGCCAAAAGTTAGGACTATAGCTTATATAAAGTTTTTTACTCTTTTCGGGGGCGGAAGTGGGCGTGGCCAAATTTTAAAACAAACTTGATCTGCCTGCAACAGATTCCAATGTTGTCACCAAATTTGGTAACTCTAGCTCTTATAGTCTCTGAGATCTGTTGTTTCACACGGACGGACAGACGGACATGGCTAAATCGACTTGGCTGGTGATGCTGATCAAGAATATATATACTTTATGGGGTCGGAGATGCCTCCTTCTGCCTGTTACATACATTCTCGATTGGCACTAACTTATAATACCCTTGTACCCTATGGGTGGGTACCGGGTATAATTATTTCTATTTGCCCTTTTTTTCACTTGCTAATTTTGGCTCACTTGCTTCTTTGTGCTCACTTGTTCACTTTTGCTCTTTTGCTCATTATTGTTCGGTTGTTAAATTTCGTTCAGTTAGTGTTTTTTAGTAGTGTCTCTTTTTTTTGTTTTTGGTTTAAGTAATTTTGTGCTTATTGTTTTTTCTCATCTTTGGGTTGACTTTCTTTTAAATTCGCATTGCTGATCATAGAGGTAAAGATGTTTTCGGTAAAAAGTATGTTTCACAGATGCTTACATTAAAAACAAAATGTTAACAAAAGCAAATATTTAACATATGGATTCCATTATTGTCGTTGAAAAGGAGTGCTCAGTGATCCGTTTATGAACAGTTAATATCTGCTCAACTGAGCCATGAACAGTGAACAAGTCAACATCTGAACAGTAAGCAGTAAACAAAGGAGCAAATGAGCAATGGGCAGTGAACAAGTGATCAATGAACAAGTGAGCAATATGAGTGAACTGATTCTTAAAAAAAAAAAAAAAAAAAAAATAGCAGTATTTACCCAATACTACAAAAAAGTGACCTCTGTCTGTGTCGCGTGAAAATGAAAATGTTTTTTGTAATTATGTATCTTGAAAATGAAATAGTGCCCAATATCAATCTTAGTACGAATTATATAGCGCTAACTAAGAGCTATAAGTTTCGCTTTTTGTCAAAGCAAAATCAAGTCTTGGCATATGTTTTTTCTATAGAACCTTAACGGTTCTATTACTGTTACCAATGGATTTTTTTTTAAATGCATTTTACATGAAAGAAACAATTCTCACGAAAAAGTTCTTGATGAATGCAACATATGGGTTTTACAAAGCTTCTTTTAGTAACTAAAGCTGGAAGCAAAACCCGAAGATTGCAGATGTTTTACAATACAAAAAAAATCTGTTTGGTTGTTTCAGCTCATATTAAAATGAAAGGAAGGATGTAGTCTTAATCTTGGTATTCACGTGCTATTTGAACGAATTCGGACGAATTTATTTAAATCCTACAGCAGTTTTTATCTTGACCTTCGCTTTTGGCTTTTTACGATCTTAAGTTGATCACTGTGGACGGTCATTCACGTAGTGACGATGAGCACCGAGAGAGTGCGAAAGGCGACTACTATATACATAGATATGTACATATGTATACACGTAGAATTGAAAGTCAGCTTAGAATTGTCCGATCATAAAATGCGATATACCAATCAAAAGATATCGCTTTAGGTTGTGCAAAAAATCAATTTGTTCATGAGAAACGACAACTCAGTTATTTCAATTCGACACTTTGTTCGAAAGATATTTAATAAACAAGATTTGGGTGGTCTTATCCAAATGAAAACTTTTTCCTCTTTGTCTCTTCATTTACATATATTTCTGAATCAAGTCGCTGGTTTAAATTCCTAAGAACACTTTTATTATATTAAACAAAAATGTTTGTTCAACCACTTTTTGGTTTTCCGCTAGTTTACCTGTAAGCATATATTCTAGCTGTCAAGGAACTTACATAAGATCCGGATGCGTCTGCTGCACCTTACGGCACTGTGACAGCTTGGAGAGTGTGATGAGCACGCGATGGAAGTTTGTCAGGTCATACAACATTGTCGGTTCAAATAGGTCGCCGTCCCGGATCCCAAAGTTGTTGCGGCACACGTCAAGGAACAACTTAATGTTTTTGCTGCACAGGAACTGTAATTTGGAAGCGCTCTGTTAGGGTCTCTTCTTTAAAGAATGTGCCCTCCTAGACTTTCAATTCACCTGGGCCATTTGGGGTTTGCGATGCAGCTCACGAGAATCCATGCTGTTAGGTTCCAGATGCATGACCAAGTTACACAGCAACACTCCGTCGCGCAACGTCATTGCCAAGCTTCGGATCTCGGCGTTCGACTGGGCGGCCTTGTGGTCGCTCGGGATGACCTTACACCTTATTAGCCAGGCGACGCACTCGCGCCACAGATCAGAGTTCACACCTGCCACGGCTCCACCGGCGGCACTGCCAAAGCTATGGCTTGCCATTGCGAGATAAGTTGTAGGAGTGGATTTAGAGCTGGTGATATGAGCGTGTGTTGCGTGTCAGTAGAGTTACTGGAAGGTGGACGCAACGTGCGGGTGGTAGTCAACCGATTGAACGCAGGAGGAAGCAACGCGGTATTATCGTAGCGCTAGTAAAAACTATTAGGACTCATCACTTGGCTGTTTAAGGGCGGAGAGCCAGAAAGCAGTGGATACACAGAACACAAATACAGACAGCGCACCGGAAAAATTGCACCGACTTTCTACTCAAGCTGCACTAAGTGCCATTTTCTGGGTTTTTCTATTTCACTGCTTTAATAATTTATTTCTAGCTTGTCGATAAAATTCCCTAGTGAAAGAGATGGGGGCCGCTAACATAAAGCTGTAATGCTAAAAACAAACATATGTTATAATACGAGAAAACGAATCGAATAAAAACTAGTCGTGTTCATATCGATAAATAAAAATAGTTGTGAAACTCCTTCAAGAGATAAGTCACGTTCCCACTGGGACTGCATTTTGTGCCATCGAAAACAGACAAACATGTCAAGCTTAAGCCTAGTACTAAGATCAACGAAAACCGCTTACGGAATTCCGTGAGCGAAATTGTGATATATTTCGTTCGGGAACCAGTGTGACCGAAGAAAACAAAGAAAATGGTCAAAATCGATCAAGATCGGTCACACTGACTTGTATTTCCATCTGTGTTTTGTAAACAAACTTTATAAATAAACTTTAAAAAGAGCGTATTATTGATGTAATGTTCCGTAATGGAGTTGAAGGCAGATAATAGTGGCGCCAACGCCATCGCCGCCAATAAAAAAATGCAATATTATTGTCCAAAAAAACACGACTTTTATCAATTCCACATTATTCTCACGGCTGTCGAAGCGCTATAACCGAGCAGCGATTACCTCTTCCCCCTTCCCCTCCATGCTGCTTACGAAATATATACAATTGATATATTTCGCTTACGGAATCACAGCTGTTTATTAGTGTCTTTTGCCAACCGTTTTACCCGGTTCGCTCACGGAATTCCGTTCATCTTAGTACCCGACCAAACGAAATACCACAAAATTCTTCTTCTTGCTCTTTTCGTTCTTTTTTTTATATAAAGTTTTCCGTTTCTGGATTTTTTTTCGATCATCTTAGTACTAGGCTTTAAGCCCAGTACAAAATCACCACCATAATCTCTGCACGGAATCCAATGGCGGCCGCTTGCCCAGTCGTTCCGGGTCATTACCATTCCCGTTGCCACTTTCCGAGAACGAGCTGCTCTCATTCTTCTTCTTGTATGCTCTGAAGCACCTGCATTTTGCGGTGGCAGCCAACTAAGAACAGAATCACAATAGCCGATCACTGGTCAGGGACGAGCAGAGAAGAAGCAATTAGCATGTCCATAATTTTTTAAGTTGGGATTTTTGCTCTTTTCTATTTGATTGATTGATTTAATTGCTTATTTCGCTGTGAAATTACATTTTTTAAAACTTCATTATATTTTAATATTTTTTGTTTGTATTTATTTTATGGTCAAGATCCCACATAATTTGATCTTTATTAATTGTATTGTAAATAAATTAATTTAATAAAAATAACCCGACACACCTTTTTTTTTCCTATTGCCTGTCTCCATTTTGCAAGGGTCTCGGGGTATTATCAAATACTTCCTTCCTAACGCGCCTCTCTTGCTAAAGTTCATCCGATTTCAAAGACCTAACTCACTCTAGACCTAACCTCACTCTAGTATATTCCAGTATATCTTTTAGCTCATCTGCGTACCGACCTTGCTAAGAGGCGCCAAAAAAGTGTATTTACCTCTCGCTCGCACTCATTTGGCTGCTAAATTTTAGCGCTTGTGTGTACGTAGCTTAAGGAAATATTTGATAAATACCCCGCGACCCTTGCCAAATGGAGACAGATAATAGGAAACAAAGCCGTGTGCGGGTTTTTCCAGATGAGAAAATTTCATTCATTTACAATACAATTACTGAAGATCGAATTATGTGCGATCTTGACCATAAAATATATACAAATGAACAATACTAAAATAAAATTAAATCCTAAAAAATGTAATTTCACAGGGAAATAAGCAATTCAAAAAGAAAATTACCAACAAGACAGCAGCCGTCGTGGACGTGGACGGGCCCAACGATGCGGCACGTCGCAGGCTACGACTACAATGCGGCGAGATCCACCAGCAGCCAACTGGACGAGGAGGAGCAGACGGAAGATTCCGGACACACAAAGATGTCCTTTGGTCAACACTTCCCAGAGGTCTGGAGCAACTCTCCAGCAGTGGCATTAGCAGCAGGTGCAGGAGCAGCTCGCCAGGAGCAGCTCGGCGGCATTGGTAGCTATCGCCGCTGCATTGGAAATTATGATATAAGTAAATACATAAATCATTTGTTTATTTTGCTGGTTTTCGAGGCGTACGCGGCCTTGCGGCGATTATTTTGAATTCTAAACAAACACAGCTGACAGTATGGCCGTTTCGTATAGATTTCGGTGAGCACCATAAAACCAGGTCACACTAGAAATTTGAAACCCTTTCATCTAGCTAAAGCTTAGTACGCAGACAGGCGAAAAGTGTTCCTAAGCAGTGCGAGAGAGCGAGAGGATGACTATTCACCTCTCGTTTTGACTCAATGCTACTTCATTAGAACCTTGACAGAGAACTATATGTCTTTTTTGGTTTGGATTTTTTTCGTAATGTGACTACGGTCAGACTGACTTAAAAGGTAAACAATAACAATGGCCGAAATTCGCAGTGCACAATTTATTCAGTTCTGGAATCCTCATGCAAATACTCCTGCAGAAATTAATATGAAAACCATTAAACTGATTCTTACAGCTTTTCTTGTACATAGATTTAGTTAATTCATAATATTTGCAAGATTTCACGGCGAAAAAAACATGCGACCGAAAACTTATTTATTTTGTTTATTTATTTTGCTTTTGTGCAGAATAGTTGCTGAAAATTATGCTGAGCCTTCAGCAAAAACCAATATATTTTGTGAGACCGTTTTGTCTAATGAGCAATCAATATACTTTTTAGATACAATTTAATGAATTAGAGTCGGTATATTCTTTCGAACTCATTTTTTGTCTGGTATTTTTTTTTCGATAAGCCGATAAGTTTTTCAATTTATGAGAAATTAATGTATTAATCTCTCATTGAAAGTGCCGTATAGTAGTCTTGCTCGCACTTAGGCAAAACCCTATGGGTGCTGTCAAGCCTCTAATTAATGCGCCAATTAATGAAGTTTTTAATGCAGTGTCATAATGCTATAAGCGAACTATTTTGTTCAGAACATTATTTAATTTTATCAGTATCATGGTGCCGAACTAAATAAAGTAAAATTGTTAACAACATAATGCGTTTATGGACAGCAAGAGCGTTTTTACGTTGTAAAAAATACCATAAACAGTCATGCTGGTGCTTAAGCCTTGTACTCAGTCGGTAAAACAGTTTGCAACCCCAGAAATATTTCATTTTTAAGTGTGACCGCGTTTTTAAACGTTTTGGTATTATTTGGAGTGATGCGGTAATACTTATTTAAATCAGCTGTTTTATGTTTGTTGACATATAATTTATTCAAAAGACAAGTCACTTCCACAGATTTGCAGTTTAGTTTTGGAATAGCTCATCTGCTCAAACCGCCGCTGTTTCCCCTACTATGTGCCCAGCATTTTGGCTGGAATCGACAACGAGGGCAAATGCGTCGTCTACCCACTGGTCACTGCTGCTCCTGCTGGTGATTCTGCGCTTACCAAATGGGATTCACCACCACTTCTGTGCTGGTGGAGGTTGCCGCAGTTAGTGCTGCTACCTCCGAATTGTTCGATTGGTGGCATGATTCGAAATTACTTTAATTGTACACCATATTCTTGCTGGCATACATTTGGATGGAACCGGATTCTCCCGGTTCTGTCCATTGCTGTACATGTCCTTCTTCAGCTCGACAATTAAGGATTTGTCCAGCAAGACACTGCTCTCAGCAGCAGTGCGTGGTGGCCGTCGCCACTGACCCCATCATCTAAGCCACCAAGCGTGACATCCCATGCTCATAAAATAAGTCATTGAGGCATCTATTTCCATCCAGGTCTTTATTTATGCAAATGTTTTATTATTGAATTTGCATCTACTTATTTAGGTACTACAGCTTTATCTGCTCTTGCACACTCCTGGATCCGGATTTTGTGTAAACTATTGTTTTTGGCGGGATCTATATTTTTGAAATGTGTGAAAAAACCTGTTTATTAAAATTTTTTATTCTTTTCGTCACACCGCTATCGAAATACCAAAAGTCTCTCCCTGCGACTTTCTAGTATTTTTTTCGTTCGTTTGCGTACCGGCCTTTAAAACGGCGCTGCCGAAAAGTGCTTTCCGACTATTGGCCCCTCGCTCTTTCTCACTGCTCAGACACACTTTTCGTCTGTCTGAGTACTAGGCTTAAAATACTTGTCTCTTCAAAATTTAGCGAGCGGCCGTTCTTGGCACAGTGGGTCATGAGGGCTGTTTTTTGGGTGCTCGAGTGATGTCATGGTCATGATGTCATGGGAGAGTCTAGATTTAGTTTTGATTTAGTTGTTCCCCCCTATATTTTATTGCACTTCTCTTCGTTATTGCCGTTACATGGTATTTTACAGATCACGTCTTTTTCGTCAGTTAAAGCTATCTTTGATATTGTCTTGTTAAATATCGATTTTAATGTGTTGTCTGGCTTATGTGCAATTTTGATATTTTCTTTGTCGAAAAAGTCAGACTTCGCTAACCGCTCTGATAAATGTGGGACATAAAAAACTGATATAAATTTCTTGTATTTATTCTGTGTCCTGTTATTTTGTTCAACTGTATTTTGTTTGGCCAAAATTGTTTTAATTATGTGTTTTGGAAAGTCATTATCCGTCAGAATTTGTTTAACTTCTTGAATGGTTTCCTCGTTATAATCCGTGTCTGAAATCCTCAGAATACTCTGTATACAGCTACTGGCTGTATTTAATATCATCCCTTTTGGGTGTCTAGAGTTGTATTTTATGTTGTCCTGATGCCGTCGGTTTCTTGTACCATTTTATGTTTATTTCGTTTCCACGTTTAATTATTATCGAGTCCAAATACGCTATTTCAAATACGCCAATTTCATTGTAAATTTTTGTTTTTGTCAAAAGAATTTAAATTAGTCAAAGTCATTTCAATGTCATTCTCCTTAATAATTGCAAACAGGTCATTTACATATTTCGTTAATAATAATAACAGACCTAGCACTTGACATAATTAAAAATAAATGGACATGAATAAAGAAACACACCAAAATCCCGTAATAATAATATATGGACATAATTAAATTCTGTTTTCTTGCAAATAAATATTTCGAGTTTAACAATAACCAATACGTACAATTAAAAGGAATGCCGATGGGATCCCCAGCCTCACCTGTCGTTGCTGACATTGTTATGGAGACTCTGCTGAATAACACGCTGGAAAAACTATGTTAAATGTTATGCTATGTTAAATTTGTGACAAAACTAAGTTTGTAAATTGGATTATAACTTAAGATCGAGAGGTCTCCCATTTTATATTCTTGTTTAATATTGAAGTATAAAGGCCAAATCTCTTTTTAAGCTGAATACTCGCTCTGCGCTACGTAAGGTCTGGGAGTTATTAAGCCTTGAAAAGTGTCGATTCGAGCAGTGCATGATACTTTGACCGCGATTTTCTCAAAATTGGTGGGTGATGGAAACTTTTCAGTTTCGGACTAGTAATGAACCGGTTAAGATCTATCAGAATCAATGGCTTTTATTCGCCGGCACGAAAAGAGTTCGAGTTTTGTCGACCTTTGTTATCAAATGCTCCAGAAGCTCACGGATAGCCGAGAGCTTGGCGATGGAACGATAATTGGCTACATTTGATGTAGAGCCTTTTTTATGGAGGGGAATGATAAAAGACTCATTCCAAATACTTGGGAGAGAACAATGTTTTAGCGATAGATTAAAATGATAGGTCAAAGGGAGACATAGAACTTGGGCACAGTGCTTAAGGACACAGCTCGGAATATTGTCAGGGCCAGCAGAGTAGGACATTTCAATGGTTTTTAAACCATGCAGAAAATCACTCTCTGCGAAGAAAGGTACGCAGATGTTGTTAGCATGAGCTAAACTATAAGGATAGAAAGTAGAAGGATCGTAGGAGACTTAGGAAATTTAGGAGGATTTACGAAATTACGTATAACTGTTTTGGATTAGATCGGAAATCGCATTTACATTGTGAAAGATATTGTAAATAAAGTTGAGAATTCAGCGCAAGAAATTGTGATCTTACTGATAAATATTGAGCATAGACATGCGGGGAACCATTTTTCTTGTATTTTTTAAAGAGGCTTGCCTTTTTATTTTTTTAGGTAAGACAAGTTTTTGTTGAACCATGGAGGCTTATGGGAAGCAGAAACAGTCAATTCCGGAACAAAAGTGTCAAGTACGGAGCCAATAGCTGAGTTAAATGCATTTACAGCAAAGTCAATATCATTAAAATTCGTTAAGAACGACCAATCTATTTGTGATAAAGATAAATATAAACCATCAAAGTTAGCTTTACGGAAACATTTGTAACGAGTAGGAAGTGACGAAGTGACAGTATTAACAGAGATACAACATTCAACAGATATTGATAAAGTGGGATGATATGGATCTTCAGGATAGGACATAGGACAACATTTGGCTACCGATACCAAGGAAGCATCGATTACAAATATGAGGTCTAAAAGCCTATCTCGATTAATCTTGACGGGATTAATTTGCTCAAGTGAAGAGTCAGTTAAACCGTCAGTAAATTCATGTTGAGTGTCCGATACAAGGAGATTTGAGTCGTCACAGGTTACGATTTTTGGGGGCGGAAGTGGGCGTGGCAAAATTTTAAAACAAACTTGATCTGCGTGCAACAGATTCCAATGTTGTCACTAAATTTGGTAACTTTAGCTCTTATAGTCGCTGAGATCTGTTGTTTCACACGGACAGATAGACGGACAGACAGACATGGCTAAATCGACTCGGCTGGTGATGCTGATCAAGAATATATATATATTTTATGGGGTCGGATGTGCCTCCTTCTGCCTGTTACATACATTCTCAATTGGCACTAACTTATAATACCCTTGTACCCTATGGGTACTGGGTATAAAAATACTCGGGTGTCTGAAAAACACCCGAGTATTTTTTGTGTTCATTGTCCACTCGTTCGTTTCACACATGGTTTTTTTTTTACTAGTTGCTCGGCACCGGGAAACGAAAAGTAACGAGTGTCAGATACACAAAAACAATCACTCAATGTGTGATCGGGTGCTCAATGGACATGTAACTCGTTATACCGTTCCAAGTTTATGTTTGTGCGATGGCTTTCCTTTGATTGCCGGAGGTAAGAAGCACCGGCACAAAAAGTTTTACGAGTGTGAGGGGAGTGGTCAAAAGTGACACCCTTGCCGTTCTCTGGTCGCGTTGTATTTATCAAATATATTCTTCCTAACCTAAAGCCTAGTACTAACATCAACAAAAAAAAACTTCATATAAAAAAAAAATCGAAAAGAGCAAGAAGAAGATATTTGTGGTATTTCGTTTGGTCGGGTACTAGGCTTTAGTACTAACATCAACGAAAAAAAACCCATAAACGGAAAACTTCATTTGAAAAAAAAAGGACGAAAATAGCAAGTAGAAGAATTTTATCGTATTTCGATTGGTCGGGTACTAAGATAAACGGAATTCCGTGAGCGAAACGGGTAAAACGGTTGGCAAAACAAACCAATGAACAGCTGTGATTCCATAAGCGAAATATGTCAGTTGCATATATTTCGTAAGCAACATGAAGGGGAAGGAGTAAAGGAGGATATAGCTGCTCGGTTGGAGCGCTTCGACAATAAAATTATAAATAAAAACACAAAAAAATGTCATTTATGTACTAAATTGCATATAATGGGGCTTGCCTTTACGACTTTTATCAATTTCACATTATCCTCACGTCTGTCGAAGCGCTACATCCGAGCAGCGATTACCTCCTCCCCCTTCCCCTCCATGCTGCTTACGAAATATATGCAAATCACAGCTGTTTATTAGTGTCTTTTGTCAACCGTTTTACCCGGTTCGCTCACGGAATTCAGTTCATCTTAGTACCCGACCAAACGAAATACCACAAAATTCTTCTTCTTGCTCTTTTCGTTGGTTTTCGTTTTTTTATGAAGTTTTCCGTTTATGTTTTTTTCGTTCATCTTAGTACTTAGTACTTAGTACGGAATTCCGTGAGCGAACCGGGTAAAATGGTTAGCAGAACAAACCAATAAACACCTGGGATTCCGTTAGCGAAATATATCAATTGCATATATTTCGTAAGCAACACGTAGGGGAAGGGATGCTGGAGGAAATAACTGCTCGGTTGGAGCGCATCGACAGGCTAAAGGATAAAGTGGAATTAATAAAAGCCGTAAAGGCGAGGCGATTTAGCGGAAAAAATATATTTTAATTGTATTTTTATTGACACTTTTATTAAAAATTTGTTTGTTGGTGGAGATGGCGTTGGCGACACTTTCATTTGCTTTCACCACCATTGCGGCGTAAAACATTAATAATAAGCCCAATAAAATGCGTTTAAATAAATGTCTTTTTATAAAGTTTATTTATAAAGTTTGTTAACAAAATACATTAACGAAATACATCACAATTTCTCTCACGGAATTCCGTAAGCGATTTACGTCGATCTTAGTACTAGCCTTAACGCGATGATCATTCTAGCATATTCTAGTATTTTTCTTAGCTAATCTGCGTATCTGATGAGAAGCGCCGAAAAAGTGCATTCACCTCTTGCTCGCACTCATTTGATTTAGCGCTGGTGAGTAGGTGCTTTACTATGAAAATGCTGTACATACTAAGTACACCTACAGACATACAGATAAACTACAAAACGGACACTCCCAGTCGGACCTGGTTGCTTCCAAGAAGAGCATTTCTCTGCGTTCTTTGACAGTGAAGAATGCATTCTCACTACTTGCAGTCTTCCTTTCAGATTAATATGGCGTGAAACAAGGAAACAAAACATATATTTTTTTGTATGCTGCAACAGTTCTTTCGAATCATATAAATAACGTATATTACACTTCGGCAATCTTTGAGTTTCGCTTCCAACTTTAGTTTTTAAAAGAACCGTTATATTACCCATCTGCAGCACACATCAATAACGGTTCTGTAAAAATGTATTAATGGAAAATACCGCTCTTAAATAACCCATTAATAATAGTTAAAGAACTGTTAAACTGGAACCAATTAAAAACACATCTGTAGCATACATAAAGAACCGTTCAGTGAGAATGTATTAGTAGCCATTAAAACAGCAATAAAAATATATTTAAACAAGAAAGAAAGCTATCTTCGGTAAACCGGAAGTTTTATACCCTTGCAGTCTGCAATTGGATTATTGAAAATCTATTCATTTTGGTTACAATTGAAAAATATCTTAGTTTGTAAACATTTTACATCTTACATATAGAATCTTACATTTTACATGTATAACTCTACATTTTACATGTAGAATTTTATACTTTCATTTAAATCGACCGATCGTTTCTATGAAAGCTATATGATATAATTGTCCGATCTTAATGAAATTAAACCCGTAATTCTGTAACCGTAAAAACTGCTATATCTTAAAATTGATTGATATACGTTGAAAAACAAATAAGTTAAAAAAGTTTTTACATTAAAATCGCCATCATTCCTATGGCAGCTATAGCATATAGTTGTCCAAGTTTGGCCGTTCCGACATATATACTGCGTGCTAAAGAAGTAAGACTATCCTGAAAGTTTCAGCCCGATAGTCCAAAAACTGAGAGACTAGTTCGCGTAGAAGCCGACAGACGGACAGACAGACGGATAGACAGACGGACAGACATACGGACAGACGGACATGGCTAGATCGACTTGGCTGGTGATGCTGATCAAGAATATATATACTTTATGGGGTCGGAGATGCCTCCTTCACTGCGTTGCAAATATCATCTGCAAGGGTATAAAAAGGTTTATTTTATTGATTTTGACATGTATATATAATATATGTAGGTTAATTTAATCGTTCAATACATTTTCTTATGTGATAAGTGAAGTGAACGCAAATATTATCTGAAATAAAAACATTATAATATTATGAAATATAAGGGCCGGTTCCTACCCTGCCTGTTAAACTGCCTGACAACTACCTGCCCGGAAAAAATAGTCACCAGATAAAAACAATATGATTTCCTGCCCTTTAAAAATTTGTCTGACTGTGAAAGAATAACATAGCACTGTTAACTTCACTGTTTCTTATCGATTATTGCTGTAAGGCACTAAGCTGTCACTTTTGTGATAAAAATATACAAATTGAAAAAAGTAGGGAAGAAAAAAATAGCGGAAAACACCTTCAAGTCGAATCCTGGACAGTTTGGCTCTTAAGTTTACTGCCTAGTCAGCAGTACCACGGCTGTGGAAGATCATCTTAGGACGAAAAACAGACCAGAGTTTGCTGCAGAGAAGCGGGAAAGCTATCGGCACTGGTGGAGGAGTGGCAGTTTCTATCTCTGTTTCAGCCATCGCCGAAGAGATAGGTAGAATCATTCAAACAAACGCAGGCATTCAAAGCAGCTGTTATCGGTTATCGGAAATAATTTTGTTTCCGGGCCGGAAAATATTTTACAGTCAGTTTGGGTCTCGGCTAAGTTAGCTCTCACATTTATAAGATAGGAAACCAAATTTTCTAAGCCGGAACTTTATCTGGCCTCAAAAATTTAACAGGGAGGGTAGGAACCGGCCCTAAATAAAGTAAATCTGAAATGATAAAAACGTTTTCTCTTTCAAAGTGAACGGTCGTGTTTTTGTTTTGCGCCTCGTATTTGTGTAAAATCTTTGCTATAAACCACCGGGGTTTATTTAAAACTTCTATCCTGTGTCAATAATAATTCACCGTTTCACTTCGCGTGTGCATGCAGCTGTTTTGTGTATTAATAACTATATTAATTGCAATTTTAGTTTTCTGCAGCGAGTTGCTTATCTGCATTTTGCATTCCTCTTTGTGCTTTATCCGTTACGCCGAAATTACAGCTCGACGGCTTAAGCTCCCTAACTCTCGCTCTCTTGCTCTCTTAGTGCACGTAACTACTCTTATTTTCTCTTAACTTCTGACTGGTACAGTGGTAAGTCGCTATAATGTCTTCTAATGTTGTCTGTATAATAAAAACCTGCAAGAAAGTAATTTCTGATGAGGACCCTACTATTGGCTGCTGGCTGTGTGACAATGTCGTGCACGCCAAGTGCATTGAACGCACTGGCCGGCTGGCTGATAATTTTAACAAAAACATTGGATTGCGATACTGCTGTGAGGCTTGTCGCGATGTTGAAAGGGAAATGATGGCATTCATGCGGCAAACCAAGAATGGTTTCAAAGAGCTACTTGTTAGTTTTCGCAAAACTAATGAGGTGCTCATGGCGCTGGACTCCATGTTTAATGGCCTAAAGCTGTTAAACGAGTCCCCAAAGCGCAAGAAAACCACGGTTTGCACACCGCATTTGGCCGCTGCCCTGCAACTCGACGCAGGTTTTCAACAGCTCACCTCAGCACAGCCCCCGACCCCAATATATCAAACTCCTATGATATTGAGGTCGGGTGCAAGAAAAGATTCGGTCTCCGAATGTGCCGTGACAGGGACCGTAGCTCCAGTGTTGTCCGTTGAGTCCGCTGGCGGGTCAAAATCAAAATTAACGACCCCTCAGATCCTTGTCCCGAATGCTCCCCAGGGTGACAGGCCTGGATTACCGGCCGAAATTGGTAATACAGCCAACCAGTCTGTGTTGCCAAAAGCCCTTATTGCAGTACCACCAACGAGGCAGATATTTGTCTCTCGGCTTCACCCATCTCAAACATCTGAAGATGTTACTGTCTTTATTCGAGACAGAACGAAGTCCGATAAAATTAAGGTGGAAAAATTTAAATTTTCTTACGCTAGGGATATTTCATCTTTCAAAATAAATGCCCTGACGAACTCTTTAACACAATATGCTCTGCCAATTTCTGGCCGCAGTATGTTGTTGTTAAGGAGTACGAAGCCAAGAAAAAAGAAAAAGAAGGCCGGTAGGAATTAGTCTACCCAGGCCGGACAAAACCACTGTACCAGCTCCAAAAACTAACCAATTCCTCCTTCTTACCTATCAGAATGCAAGGGGTTTACGTAGTAAGCTTCCTAAATTGTATTCTGATAGTGTTTCTTTGCATCCCAGGTGATAGTGTTCACAGAAACCTGGTTAAAGCCGGAGATCCTAAGCTCCGAAGTTTTTCCAGCTGTGTACACAACACACAGGCTTGATCGGCCTTCCAGGCGAGGGGCGGGGTCCTCATTGCGGTTGACTCAAACCTCACGTCTGAAGTATTAGCTTTCGAGGAATGCAACGATGTTGAATTCCTTTGTGTGAAGCTATCATTTAATGGTAGTTTTATTTTTATTACATGTTCCTACATTCCTCCCTTGTCGGAACTTCCTACTTATTGGAACCACCTTTCCGCTATTCAGGCGGTCTCCAATAGACTTTCGGATAGGGACCATTTAATTGTTCTAGGTGACTTTAACATTCCTGGAGCTATTTGGTCCACAACTGAATCCTCTAACACACTTTTAACTACTGCACGCCACGATTTTATTGATGGCTTGTTTGACATTTCGTTGTCTCAAGTCAATTATGTACGAAATTCCTTAGATCGCTTGCTAGACCTCTGCTTTGTCTCTGATCCGGCAAGAGTCAGTTTGGCTAGGGTCCCGCCCTTGACGCTACCCGAAGATCCATACCATCCTACTTTCGATGTGACTATCGATATTGGGACTGCTATGGAGAATAAGTCTGATCGGCCAGAAAAGAAAATTCACTGCTTTCGCAAGGCGGATTTTCGACGGCTGAATAATTTTATATCTGAATTTGATTGGTCCGATCTCTACATGTGCACTGACATGGTGGGTGCCATGGATATTTTTACAATGCCATGAACTCCTTTTTACAGAATGTGTTCCGTTATACTATCCGTCAATCTCCAATAAGCCTCCCTGGTTTAGTAAAGAGTTGACTCGCCTCAAAATGTTAAGTCCAATCTCTATTCTAAATTTAAACGTAACGGTTCTCAAGCTGTTCATTCTCGCTATTTAGCGGCTCGGTCAAAGTTTACCGTGCTTAACGCGCAGTGTTACAAAAACTATTTGACTCGTTGTAGGGTTCAGTTTGCGCAGGACCCAAAACAGTTTTATAATTTTGTGAACACTAAACGTAAGCCTATTACACATCCTTCCTCGCTTTCATTTGAAAATACGAGAGCAAACAATGATCAGGCAATCGCCGATCTTTTTGCTCAGTTTTTCAAACTACTTATTCTCCGTCATCCGATTCAAACCAAACCTATTCTTATAGCATGCCCAAATCAAACCTAATCTTCAGTCCTAGCTTAAACGAAAGCTCCCTTCTTTTGGATCTTCAACGTGTCAAGCCGGTTTATTCGCCAGGTCCCGACGGAATACCAGGCTGTGTGCTTAGGTATTGTGCCGAGTCCCTGTGCAGTCCCCTTCTAAAATTGTTTACCTTATCCTTAGAAACTTCCCAATTTCCCTTATTTGGAAGGAATCATTCGTGATTCCTCTCCACAAAAAAGGTTGCAAAGTGGATGCTAACAACTATAGAGGAATCTCTAAGTTGTCAGCCATCCCAAAACTTTTCGAAAACGTAATTACTCCCCATTTGCAGCACCTGTGTAGATCAGTAATTTCTCCATGCCAACATAGATTTATTAAACGAAGATCAACGACTACTAACCTTCTGGAGCTCACTTCTTTCATTATAAGGGGCTTTCCACAAAATTTGCAGACAGATGTGATCTATACTGATTTCAGTAAAGCATTTGACTCCGTTAATCACTCCCTTCTTGTTAGGAAACTCGACTTAATGGGTTTTCCTGTCGATCTTCTTAGGTGGATCTCAAGTTATCTGAATGGTAGGACGCAAAAGGTTCTATTTAAAACAACTTGTCGAACGTTCTCCGGGTGACCTCTGGTGTCCCGCAAGGGAGCCACTTGGGTCCCTTACTTTTACTTTATTTATTAACGACCTGCCCAAAGTCTTGACTAACTCCAGAGTACTCATGTACGCTGACGACGTTAAGCTTTGTGTGCAATATAAGGACCGCGCTTGCCAGTCGGATTTACAAACAGATCTTAATAACTTTCAAACTTGGTGCAATGTAAACTTATTAAACCTGAATGGCTCAAAATGCAAGCTGATGACATTCTCACGTGTCTCCCCATGCTTGCGACTTATACGCTGAACTGCTGCTCTTTGGAAAGGATCACGCTAGTTGACGATTTGGGTATCCGCCTAGATCCTAAACTGGAGTTTATTGATCATATTTCGTGCATTGTGAATAAAGCCAGGGTGTGCTTGGATTTATTAAACGGTGGTCGAAGGAATTCGATGACCCCTACGTCACGAAGAATTTATACACTTCGTTAGTTCGTCCTATTTTGGAATATGGATCTTGCGTTTGGAGTCCCCAGTGGGACGTTCACAGCAAACGCATTGAGTCAGTTCAAAAGAACTTTTACTTTTCGCTCTTCGTGGCTTAAACTGGGATGCAAACCTTAGGTTGCCCTCTTATTCTAGTAGACTTCTCCTGATTAACCTACCTTCCTTAGCAAACCGTAGAACGATGTTAGGCATTGTCTTTATGTACAATCTGATCCGTGGTGATGTGGAAAGCAGCGATCTATTAGGTCAGTTGAATTTCCACGTACCATGTAGATCCACAAGATCCTACCTGCCTTTGGTTTTGCACCACTGCAGGACATCGTATCAAATGCATGAACCCTTTAGAGTATTATGTGCAAATTATAATGATTTGTATAAAATTACCTCATCTGTAGATAGCCTTCCTAAACTAAAACATTAATCTTAACCCACCTAGTACACATGCAAGATAACAATCGAGCTGTCTGATAGTAGTTTATATTTCCTCGCATTCTTTTATCTATACTTTTCTTTCGCGCCTATTTAATACCTAACCCTAACAAGCCCGGGCTTGGTTTTAAATGGCCACTTGAGTGTACTGACCGTAGTGCATCTTCAACGCCCAAGATATTATATTTTTTATATTTACGTATTCATTCCAGTTCTAAAACATAAGTAATATATTATTTATTTTATTATGGCAATGGCTTATCTTATGTTGTTAATATATCTGAAACTGAAATGAATTATCTTAATTAATAATAGATATAATATGTTTTGCTTACCTTGCATACTTATTAAAATGAATTCCACAACTGCGTCAAGCAAACTTCTTAATGCAGTTAAAGCAAGTAACAAAAGAAAACGCAAAAGCCAACCGCGTGTTTTTTTATTCCCTTTTCTTTTTATTTGTTTGTGATTTTTTTTCTTTTTATTTTCTTATTTACGTTTCAAATGCTGGTTTCCGAAATAATGCAACTTTATACGTTCTAAGAGAAGTGACGTTTGCACTTATATGAAAGAGAAAGAGAATAAAAAACAATAACAAATGCTGGTTTCGGATGGAACGCATATTTATGCGTTTTAAGAGAAGCGACGATTGCACGGAACCGAAGCTATAGAAAAACAAGAAAGAAATCTATCTTCTGTAAACCGAAGTTTGTATACCCTTGCAGTCTGCAATCGGATCATTGAAAATCGAACCATTTTAGTTACAGTTGAAAAAATATCGAAGTTTGTAAACATTTTACATTTTACATGTAGAATTTTACATTTTCATATAATTCGACCGATCCCTTCTATGGCAGCTATATGATATAGTTGTCCGATCTTAATGAAATTAAAACCGTAATTCTAGGAGTATAAAAAACGACTATATCTTAATAGAAATTTGTTGAAAAACAAAAAAGTTAAAATTTTTTTTACATTAATTTCTCCATCATTCCTATGGCAGCTATAGGATATAGTGGTCCGATTTCGGCCGTTCCGACATATGTACTGCGTGCTAAAGAAGACTATGCTGAAAATTTCAGCCCGATAGCTGAAAAACAGAGAGACTAGTTCGCGTAGAAACCGACAGACAGACAGACGGACAGACAGACGGACAGACAGACAGACGGACAGACAGACAGACGGACATACAGACAGACAGACAGACAGACGGACATGGCTAGATCGACTCGGCTGGTGATGCTGATCAAGATGCAAATATCATGGCAAAATTATAATACCCTCTGCAAGGGTATAAAAAAAGCCGACTGTTCGGGAAGCGCTCGAGTAATTTACTCCAAAAAAAAACGTATATTTATGCATTCTTAGAGAAGCGAAAGTTGCTTCTAACTCATTTCTTCGCTTCTAATAAACCAACAAAAGAACACATGTTATTGCATACATCCATATGTATTATATCATAGTTCTGAAATTTTTTGAGCTCGCGTTGGCGGCATATTGAACCGCTTCAGAACCGTTCTTTTTTACAACCCGTTCTACAAGGTCCGACTGGGCTGATATTAGGGAAATATTGTAAGGAAGTGTCTCTGGCCGGGGTGATCCTCAGCGGCCCAGAGTCCCCCTCACAGAATTTATATTTGTGAGACGGCCAGACATAAAGTGCCAAAGGTTTTCAGGGGGCTTTCTTAGATGGGAATCAAGGGCAGATAAGGGTTAATCCCGGTCCTACTAGCCCGGAATTCTCCAGCGGCCAGTGCCCACGCCCACGCCCGGAAGTTGTCCAGCAGCGGGACGACCCTAGGGACAAGCGAGGCGTGCCCGGAATACTCCAGCGGCTGTGCCCGCGACCACGCCCGGAATTACCCAGCGGCGGCGGCCCCGAAGACAAGGCAAATGGCCCGGAATTTCCCAGCAGCCACTGCCCGAGTCCGCGCCCGGAATTACCCAGCGGCGGTGGGCTCCTATTCCCGTCCGCCTTTAACCCTCGCCCGGAAAGATCCAGCGGCAGCGCGGGAGGGGAACAGTTGGGACCAAGGGGAGGCGGGGACCGGTGACCTCGTGCGGCAAGTTCGGGCCCGGAATGCTCCAGCGGCCACGGACTCCTATTCCCGTCCTGGCTTTCTCGCGCCCGGAATTTCCCAGCGGCAACGGGGAAGCCTGCACCGGCCCGCGAATCGAGGAATGGTCAAAGAAGCTAAGGCGGGTCTGACTGTACATTATTTTATAGGCTGAGATGCGGGCTAATGGTCCCGATCTTTGTCACTGGCCGGCGGCCATGCTCACCCGCTACCTGGGGCCTCGCCGCCCGTGTCCTGGCTGGTACCTTGGGTCCTGCGTCCTGTGTCCTGGGCTCTGTGTCCTGGCCGGGGCCTCGCCTTTGTCCACGTGCACTTGTCTTTTTCACACTTCGATTTCCGAGTTCGCGGGCACGCGTCTGTTCGCTTTTCGGGGTCGTACGAGAGTGATCTGCCCTTCCCGCTGCTTGCATGACCGTGGCCTAGTTCTGCCGACGTTTTCGTTGGCAGCGCTGCCGCGATCGCTTCGCTCCCCGTTCATCTTCTCGGGACGTTCCCCGCTCTCGCCTCTGCTGCGGTCCATGCCATCCTCTGCCAAGAATTTTGCAGTTGGCGCGTGCCGGCTGCTCGCTGTCCCCTTCACTCCTTCGCTCGGATGCTGTGGCCTTTCGCTCTCGGCCTCTGTGATTGGCGCAGGTTGGCGGCTGCGCACTCCTGTGTTCCTGGTCCGATCGTTCGCTCCTCTCTTGTCCCTCTGCTCTTATTTACGCTAAGCTTCCCTGCCTCTCTCCTCTGCTCTTAAACTCTAAGCTTTCCTGCCTCTCCCCTCTGCTCTCTAAGCTTTCCTGCCTCTCCCTCTGCTCTTAATTAAACTAAGTTTGCTACTTCTCTTTCACATTTACTGATCGCGGCTTCATGCCATGTGCGTGTGTGTGTGTAGGTGTCTTGGCTCCGTGCCGTGTGTGGGTAGGTGTGTGGGTGTGTGACTGTAAACTAAACTTAGCCTAATATTTACATTTATCCTAACTTATACTACTATATACATTATATTTTACGGCGGCGTGTTGTGACTTCGTCACACTCCCCTCCTACTTCCGGGTGGGCTGAAGGAATATAAGGACGCGGCTGTCCCGGTTGATCTGCACCCGGAAGCGCTGCCCTTGCTCCTCTAGGTACCGAAGAGCTCGTCTCCTGACTCCTCGCAGGCGCTGCTGAATCCGCTCGATCAGCGGTGCTGGTAGCGTGCCGTTGGGCGTGACCCATTCCGGGGGCGTGGATACCCACTGGCTGTGTACCGGTCGTCGGGTGGGGCCTTCCTCCTCCGACGAGGACCCGCTCGTGGTGTCAGCCCAGGGTGCACTGCGTCGGCGCCCTCGTCTGTTAGGGGGCGGCGTCGGTGGTCGGCTCCTGGTCGGCCGGGAAGGGGCGGCGGACGGTGTGCCCAGTTCGTCGCTCAGCTCCTCTGCTCTACGGCGGGCGACTTCGGCGGCGTACTCGCTGGGTGTGAGCAGTGGCGGCCGTTGTACCTCCTGTGTCCGGCTGGCTGCGCACCGGATCTGAGGTCCGCTTGAGGTGGACGCCAGATAGGGGCCCGGCCCAAAGATCTCCTCGTAGGAGGGCGGTGGGGATTGGCCGAGTGTCCCGGGGGTCGTGGCTTCATCTTCCGAATCGGCAATCACGACGATGGCGTCCTTCCCGCGTGTGGTCATCGGACCCTTCGACCCCGCTGTCGGTGTCCAGGGGATGTCGATGGCTCGGCCCTGGCCTGGCCTCATCCTCCGAGATGGGGTCGTAGTGAGCTGGGTGCGGAGGTGACGGGCTCCCGAAGCTGAGCCGCTCGTCGGCTCCAGTGACGTCGTAGCCCGGCTCGGACCCGGCCTCGTCGTCCGAGATGGGGTCGTATCGGACCGGGTGCGGGGGCGACGGGCTGAACGGGATGCGCCTGAAGTGGACCTGTTCGTCGGGCAGGTGGTCGAACAGGTCCCTGACCTCCGGGGACCGTTCTCCGGCTTCTTTGGCCACTCGGTCGAGGAGCTCCTGTGGGAACTCCCCGAAGCACTCCAGCAGGGTGGCCTCCATCTCCGAAACGGTGATCCGGCGGGATTTCATCCCCCGGTTGCTCGGTGGCACGGCGTCCGCGGCGGCGGCTACCGAATACTAGAAAGCTGTCCAGCGGCGAAATCTGGTCGACTTCGGGGTGGGGTCGGCGTTCCCCGCCCACGCTGAGGCTCTCCAGCAGCTCGTCCACCGAGATCGGCAACCAGGGTCTCCCCCACGGCTGAGATGCGTCGGGGTCCCGGTCCCTCGGTGGCGAGGCGTCGATGGCGGCCTCCACGGCGTGGAAGTCTGGAGGGGCGAACTCCGCCATCTCGGCTAGGATGGCCTCCCTGGTCAGCGGGCGACTAGCCGGCCACTGGTAGTGCCGGGGCTGGTGATCCTGTCGTGGTTGCTCGTCAGCCATTGAGTCGAAGCTGTCGCTCCCGTTGCTTGTTGCTGTGTGTGGCGGGTGCGGTCTTTCGCTGGCGTGCTTGCCGATGGCGCGGTGGTGCGTGCGATGTGCGTGTGTGTAGCTGTCGTCGTTCGTAGCTGTGGAGAAAAAGATTTCGTTAGGGAGGTGCTTTCGTAGGACCCTACCTAACCGAGTGTGACTCGATCTTTTAACTCGGGTTATTTGAACTTGGTGGGAGAGAAGGGCCAATGTTTTTCCCCCCGAAAGGGGCGAGGCGTTGGACAGGCGCGCCTGTCAGCAAGTGGCCCCTGCGAAAACATGGTCTCCCTCATTCTGGGCGTGGGCTTCTGGCTTAGTGGCGGGGACGCGGCGTAGTGCTGCTTTCCCCAGGTCTCGGGTTCTCGGCGTAGTCGTCTCCATGGCTGAAGGCATCGATGCCTTCGGTGTCGTCCCTCTCTGCGTCCGTCCCTTCTTCGCGGTACGGCTTGAGTTGGTCCAAGCTCGCAGTCCGTCGTCGGCGACTCCCGGGTACGTACAGTTGCACGATGTTTGGCGACGGAAATTTCGCGACCCGGAAGGGTCCTTCGTACTTCGCAGCTAGCTTGGCCGCGAATCCATCGGCGGCGTTGGACAGCGCGTGTCGTCTCACCAGCACCAGTGACCCTACTGGTGGCCTCCATGTCCGTCGGCGTAAGTTGTACTGGCGACCTTGGTCGGCCGCGGCTCGCTCGGCGTTGTCTCGTACGACCTTGAAGATGTTCCTTAGCTGCTCGCCTCGCTCGGTTGGGGCAACCTCCGGGGTGCCTCGTCCAGGTGTGACCTCGTCGTACAAAGTCTTCGGTAGCCGAGGTTCCCGTCCTTGTGTCAGGAACGCCGGACTGAATCCCGTCGTGTCGGAGACGCTGCTGTTGATGGCCAGGGATATTTCTGGCAACAGTTGGTCCCATCCATTCTGCGGGCCTCCGTCCAGATATTGTGCGATCATCGTTTTAATCGTCCGGTTGGCCCTCTCCGTCGGGTTCTGCCTCGGTGTGTACGGCGCCGTGTGCTGCAGCTCCATGCCCAGCGACTTGCAGAAGTTCTGGAAGGATCGACTCGTAAACTGCGTGCCGTTGTCGCAGACGAATGTCCTCGGAACTCCAAATCTGCTCAGGATCCGCTCTCGAAACGCGCGTTCAAGTTGGGTTCCGGTTGCCTTCCGTAAAGGAACCAGTTCCACCCATTTGCTAAAGGCATCCAGAAATACCAGAAGCATGGTGTTGCCTTGCTTTGACCGCGGGAGCGGCCCGACGAAATCTGCGCAGAGAACATGGAATGGCTCCTCGACCTGTCGGGTAAACATCGTCCCGGCAGGTTTCTCCTGGCTTACCTTGTACCTCTGGCAACTCGTGCAGTGGCGAACATAGCGGGCGACGTCTCGGAACAAACCCGGCCAGTAGTAGCGCTGGGCCACGCGATTACTGGTCTTCCGGATTCCCAAGTGCCCTGCGGTGGGTTGGTCATGGCATTCCTCGAGGACTCGTTGGCGGTAGTCCGTCCCTACGCACAGCTTCCATGGTGTGTGCTCCTCCTCCTCCGGTTGCCTTCCGATGCGGCGATATACCTGTCCATTTTCCTCCCTGTAGTCCGGGAACTTAGCGGGCTCGGTCCGTATCCTCTGGAGCATCCTCGCGATCCACTTGCAGTTGACTCCACGTACCTGTGCTTGCTGCGCCATGGGCAGCGGTTGGCGAGAAAGGGCGTCGGCCACTAGATTCTGGGCCCCTTTCCGGTAGTGAACGTCATATTGGTATTGCTGCAACTCGAGAGCCCAGCGTGCGATCCTGCCCGTCGGGTTGTCTATCGAGTTCAGCCATTTTAGCGAGTGGTGATCCGTGAGCACATCAAAACGGTACCCCTCGATGTAGCACCGCATCTTCCTGTCTGCCCACACGATGGCGAGACACTCCTTCTCTGTCACCGAGTAGTTCCTCTCGGCCGTGTTGAGCCGTCGGCTAGCGTAAGCTACTACCCTCTCCTGTCCCTCGATGGTCTGTGTCAACACGGCTCCTATGCCGTATTCGCTGGCATCAGTCTGTAGGACGAATTTCTCGGCGAAGTCCGGGCAGGCCAAGATGGGTGCCTCTGTCAGTAGCGCCTTCAGCTCCTGAAAGGCGTGATCCTGCCTCGATGTCCACTCCCACTTCTGGCCTTTCTTCAATAGCGCGGTCATGGGTTCCACCACGTCGGCGAAGTTGGGAACAAAGCGGCGATACCAGGATGCGATTCCCAGGCATCTCCGGAGTTCCTTTAGGCATGTCGGTGGCTTCAGCTCCCGGATCGCGGCGACCTTGTCCGGGTCCGTGTGAATCCCGGCTTCGCTGATTACGTGTCCCAGGTATACGATGTGGCGTTGGAAAAGTGGCACTTCGCTTTGTTAAAGCGCAAGTTCGCGTTGCGCAGACGGCGGAAAACTTCCCTCAAGTTGGCGACGTGCTCCTCCAGTGTAGATCCTATGACGATGATGTCGTCCAGATATGCGAACGCATGGGGTTCCATATCCGGACCAATGACCGTGTCTAAAGCGCGCTGGAACGTAGCGGGGCGGAGTGCAGGCCGAACGGCATCACTCGCCAGTGAAATAATCCTCTGCCGGGGACGGTAAAGCCGTGCACTCCCGACTGTCCGGGGCTACTGGTATCTGCCAGTACCCGTTCTTGAGATCCAGCGTAGAGATGAACTTGGCGTTCCGGAGGCGTTCCAGGATCTGGTGGATCCTCGGGAGCGGATAGGCGTCGGGTACGGAATTCTCGTTGAGTTGGCGATAGTCCACGCACATGCGGACATCGCCGTTCTTCTTGGCCGCGATCACTATGGGTGCGCTGTGTGGACTCTTTGAGGGCTCGATGCGCCCGTCCCGTAGAAGCTCGTCGATTTGTCTATCGATGATGGCCCTCATGGCCGGGTTCCTCGGGAAGTATCGCTGCTTGAGAGGCCGGTCGTTACGCATGATGATCCGGTGCTCTGCGATGTGGGACACTCCTGACAGGGTGTCAAACAAGGCCAATTCCTGCTCCAGGAATTCCTTTACCCAGGGCTCGGGATAGTTGTGGTCCTCGGACTCCCCTGGCTCGGATGAATCTCGGTCCTCTGTGGGATGATTCACCGAGTTGACAGTTCCGCATAGGGGCGGGCTCTGCTCCGGCGTTTCCTCGACGTGATCCTGAAAGCGGACACGTTTCTTGGAGGTACGGAAAGGGTTCCGTTGCGCGGCGGTGGCATCGGCCACGGGCAAAGCATGGCTCCAACTGGGCGGCTGGTTCCTCGCCGTGGGCGAGTCTGCGTCTGGGTTGATCGTTGGCCTCCGGGAGGGCGTGCTATCTCCTCCTCTGGTCGGCTCTGTGCTTCGAGGCGTAGAACGTGGCTGGTCTCGGGGTGCAGAGCGTGGCTCTGTCGATTGTCCGCGGTGGGTAGAGCGTGGCTCTTCTTGGGGGGCCGCGGGTGGCTGTTCCCGGTGGGCGGAGTGTGACTCCTTCCTGGTTCCTCGGTGTGTAGAGCGTGGCTCTGTCGATTGTCCGCGGTGGGTAGAGCGTGGCTCTTCTTGGGGGGCCGCGGGTGGCTGTTCTCGGTGGGCGGAGTGTGACTCCTTCGGGTGTGTAGAGCGTGGCTCCTCCTGATGTGTAGAGCGTGGCTCCTCCTGGTTGTTTCCGTGGGTTCTAGGCATGAGGCTCTGGCTTGCCTCGGGTTCTCGGGTGCTGGTCGCCGGGCTCCGTGCTCGGGTCCAGGGTGGCTTCGTGTGGGCGTCCGGTAGAAGGCTGAGGGTCTGGCCCCCGCACTGCATGGTGGCTCCGATCCCGCAGAGAAAATCCATTCCTAGGAGTACGTCGTCCAGGACTTCGGTCATCACTAGGAGGATGGTTGGTGCCCGCTGGTTCCCGAGGTGAACGTTGGCGGCTAGGGCCCGAGTAAGTTCCCGACAGGTCCTGTCGGCCAACTTAACTTGAGTCCGGATGTCCCGCATGTTCTTCTGGTTGCCCAGTTCCTGGGCCAGGTTCTCGCTGATGAAGCTGTGAGTAGCTCCGGTGTCCAGGGTAGCTATGAATCCTCGTCCTTCCATGGTGATGGCGGCGCGGATGCGTCCCTGGTGCTGGTGGAGGGTACCTCCTACTGGCTGCGTGGGTTGAACGGGTTCCCCGGGTGATTCCAGGCCACTCGGGGCCCGTTCCCGTTTCCCGATGCTGAACGTCGGCAGCAGTCGATTGTCCGGATTCCTCGTCGTCCACACTCCCAGCAGAAAATGAGGCGCGGGTTCCGGCACTCCGCCGAGAAGTGTCCCGTTTGGCCGCAGTTGCGGCAGGCGTCGCGAACGTTGACTGGTTCCTGCGTGGCGAGAGAGGCTGCGCTCTGACTCGTGCATGCGTTCCGGCTCATGGATCCGTCGAGCGAGTTGCCTGGCGTGTTCGCCAGCGGGGTCCGCCGGGTCATCCTGTCTACTTCCGTCGTCTGATTGTACCTGGGTTCCTGCCGTGGGCTCGGGGAACGGTAATCCTGGGCTCGTCCGCCCCGGCTGCGTGTCACCTCGTAGTCGACCACCATGTGGGTCAGCTCCGCTAGGGTGCGGAAATCCTGCCTCCGGGTGAACAGTTGATACTCCGGGAGCATGTTGTCGTAGATCCGCTCCAGCTCTCGGTCCGAAGAGAATCCTGCTCGGCGCATCTGTAAGCGAAGGTCAACCAAGTATTCTTTAAAGGGTTCGTTTGGGTGTTGAAAATGAGTCCTGATCTCGTCCTCCAGCCGCTGGTAGTAGCGCGGTGGCAAGAAAAAATCCAGAAACTCGCTGCGAACTTCTGCCCAGCTGGCTTCTTGAAGGCCACTGGTCCGGAACCAGCTTTCGGCTCGGCCGGTCAGCAGCACCACCAGGGCTTGGGCCAAATACTTCCGGTCGATCCGGCAAGTATCGGCGCGCTCCTCGATGTGCTCGATAAATCCCAGCGGGTCCGTCGTCCCGTTGAACGAGAGTCCCCATTTGGTCATCCTGTCTATCAGGGTGGCCACCATGTTGAGTCTGCATTGTGGGTCGCGGTACGCGGAGGTTCCTCTGCCTTCGGGATCACGCGTCGCCCTGCGGCGGGTGAAGAGCTACGTGGTAGCTGAAGAGTGGGTGGCACCGGCTGTGCCGACGTGGTCGGTCCTGGCGAGCTGAGAATCGGATCCAAGTGCATCGGCGAGAGCAACTTGGTATCCCCGGTGGGAGCGTTCGCGAATTTCCGTTCAAGTTCGTTGAGTCGAACCTGGTTTGCCTCGGAGTTTTCCGGATCCCGAACAAATGCTATGAGCCGAGCGCGCTGCTCGTCCACAGTGCCGCCCTGCTCGAGACCGAATTCGCCGAGAATGGCTTCCAACTCGTGCTTCTTGCGGTAGCTAATCCACGTGACGCCCATGGTTCAGTGGATACGCGGTGAAAACACGAACAACGATATAGCAGTAGGGGCCAGCTGCCCAAAGGATCAGGTATCCGGTGGTCAAGGACTCGTTATGCGCGTTGGACCTCGCAGGGCCCGTTGGAAATTTATCCGTCACGCCGTACGAAATATATAAATTTTTAATTTTATTTTTATTTTATTATTATTTTTTTTTTACTTGTTTTTTTATTTTTTTTTATTTCCGGCGCAGGATCACGCAGGATCCTCTGGTTGGCTATGCGTTTGGTTTTTTTATTTTATTTATTCACGTTGCAGGATCACGCAGGATCCTCTGAGTATTTCACTGCTTTGTTTTGGGTGTGGATTATCCTTATTATTTTATTTTCAATTGGTTGAACAAGGATTGAAGGACCTTCCCGTTGAGCGTTGATTATGGGCAAGGACCACGAATGTCGAAGGATGTTTACAAGATGATTATTTACCACGGCGAAAGGATATAGCGAAGTGTCCTCGAAGATAATTATTTAGCACGGCGAAAGGGTATGGCGAAGTGTTCACGGCGAGAGGGTATTATCAAGTGTCATACTATTGCAAGGGCTGACTCTTATATTGGTCAGCCGGCGGCGCAGCTGAAGCGAAGAGAAAAGATGCGCGCGGGCGGCGTTACTACGGTGGCAGAGGGCGTCGCTCTGCCGGCGTTGACGCTGGCAGAGGTGTCAGTGCTGACTTCTTGCGGTAAAACTTGAGCGTGGCTTGGCGACAAAGTTCCTCGTGGAGGATGGAAAATTTTATCGGCGATTCCTCTTTGAGCTCGGCTTCGTTGCTGCTGGCTGGCGCCGGTATGGCGCGACACGTGATTGCCAAAGAATGTTCGCCAAAAAAATGCACGCCTCCCCATGAATTATGCCTATTTTTCCCTCTAAAAAAGTCTGGTTTTTGGCCGGTGGGGCTTTAATCCACCAAGATGAAGGATGTCCTTTATGTCCTGGCCAGTCCCTGCTCGGGCGCCATGTAAGGAAGTGTCTCTGGACGGGGTGATTCTCAGCGGCCCAGAGTCCCCCTCACAGAATTTATATTTGTGAGACGGCCAGACATAAAGTGCCAAAGGTTTTCAGGGGCTTTCTTAGATGGGAATCAAGGGCAGATAAGGGTTAATCCCGGTCCTACTAGCCCGGAATTCTCCAGCGGCCAGTGCCCACGCCCACGCCCGGAAGTTGTCCAGCAGCGGGACGACCCTAGGGACAAGCGAGGCGTGCCCGGAATGCTCCAGCGGCTGTGCCCGCGACCACGCCCGGAATTACCCAGCGGCGGCGGCCCCGAAGACAAGGCAAATGGCCCGGAATTTCCCAGCAGCCACTGCCCGAGTCCGCGCCCGGAATTACCCAGCGGCGGCGGGCTCCTATTCCCGTCCCGCCTTTAACCCTCGCCCGGAAAGATCCAGCGGCAGCGGGTGCAAGCGGGAGGGGAACGGTTGGGACCAAGGGGGAGGCGGGGACCGGCGACCTCGTGCGGCAAGTTCGGGCCCGGAATGCTCCAGCGGCCACGGACTCCTATTCCCGTCCTGGCTTTCTCGCGCCCGGAATTTCCCAGCGGCAACGGGGAAGCCTGGAGGGGATTAGTGGACACCGCGGAAGGCACCGGCCCGCGAATCGAGGCGGGAATGGTCAAAGAAGCTAAGGCGGGTCTGACTGTACATTATTTTATTGGCTCGAATAACTCATAACTCATGCTCACCCGCTACCTGGGGGCCTCGCCGCCCGTGTCCTGGCTGGTACCTTAGGTCCTGCGACCTGTGTCCTGGGCTCTGTGTCCTGGCCGGGGGCCTCGCCTTTGTCCACGTGAACTTGTCTTTTTTCACACTTCGATTTCCGAGTTCGCGGGCACGCGTCTGTTCGCTTCTCGGGGTCGTACGAGAGTGATCTGCCCTTCCCGCTGCTTGCATGACCGTGGCCTAGTTCTGCCGACGTTTTCGTTGGCAGCGCTGCCGCGATCGCTTCGCTCCCCGTTCCTCTTCTCGGGACGTTCCCCGCTCTCGCCTCTGCTGCGGTCCATGCCATCCTCTGCCAAGAATTTTGCAGTTGGCGCGTGCCGGCGGCTGCTCGCTGTCCCCTTCACTCCTTCGCTCGGATGCTGTGGCCTTTCGCTCTCGGCCTCTGTGATTGGCGCAGGTTGGCGGCTGCGCACTCCTGTGTTCCTGGTCCGATCGTTCGCTCCTCTCTTGTCCCTCTGCTCTTATTTACGCTAAGCTTCCCTGCCTCTCTCTCCTCTGCTCTTAAACTCTAAGCTTTCCTGCCTCTCTCCCCCTCTGCTCTTAATCTCTAAGCTTTCCTGCCTCTCTCCCCTCTGCTCTTAATTAAACTAAGTTTGCTACTTCTCTTTCACATTTACTGATCGCGGCTTCATGCCATGTGCGTGTGTGTGTGTAGGTGTCTTGGCTCCGTGCCGTGTGTGTGTAGGTGTGTGTGTGTGTGACTATAAACTAAACTTAGCCTAATATTTACATTTATCCTAACTTATACTACTATATACATTATATTTTACGGCGGCGTGTTGTGACTTCGTCACAATATAATTAAATGTAAAATAAAATTAATGTTATTTGTTTATTTATTATTATCGGTTTTAAATTGTTATTAATTGTGAAATTTTTTGTGCATTAAAATTATAGTTGCCCTGAAGACGGTTGCCGAAGAGCAGCCGAAATATATTGACAAATACAAAAACAAAATGGACCTCGAGCCGGCTAACGCACCCAATATACATTGGATAGGTCGCCCCTACAAAAAATATTAAAATAAAATAAAGTCTTACAAAATGTAATTTCACAGAAAAATAAGCAACTTAAATAGAACAAGTAAGAAAGCTACAGTCGAGCGTACTCGACTGTGAGATACCTGGTACCCAAACTCTCACTTCCCGAACAAACACTCTGACGAATTAGAATTATCGTTAATTAAAACTAATTGCAATGAAAATTTCGCTTTTGTAACTATTAAAAGCTTTACAGCCAATTTAGTTTTTCTCCATTTTATTCAATTAATACATTTCATTTCAGTTCTACCCAAGTTGGGTAATGCTAAGAAATTGAAAAATGGTAATTTTTGTCGTTTCTTTCTGTTCTGCGGTCTTGTGTCAACAGCTGTCGAAGCATAGTTAGTATGAAAACGGCCGATTCATATGTAATATCGGTAACGGCCCAACAAAAATAAAAACTAAAAATTATTTTTTTTCATTTTTATTCTTTAGGCTTAAAAATGTTGTTCTCTTTTATTAAATTTTTGGTAAAAAAATAATAATAATAACATAAAAATATTTTAAAAAAAGTAAGAAAATTTCGCCTGCTTCTGGGATGGAGCCCTCGACCCGGTCAGCTACATGCAGCTTGGCAACAAGCATTAGGTGTCTGGTAGACAATATGTTTGAATTTTCACTTCATTGCCGAATAACTCCCAAGTTTATTATCCGATTTTACTTAAAATTGAATACAACGACTATAGCTTATATAAAGTTTTTAATGATTTTCGGAGGCGGAAGTGGGCGTGGCCAAATTTGAAAACAAACTTGATCTGCGTGCAACAGATTCCAATGTTGTCCCCAAATTTGGTAGCGCTAGCTCTTATAGTCTCTGAGATCTGTTGTTTCACACGGACGGGCAGACGGACTTGGCTAAATCGACTCGGCTGGTGGGGCTGACCAAGAATATATACATTTTATAGGGTCGGAGTTTTCTCCTTCCTGTTACATACATTCTCGGTTGGTACTAACTTATAATTGATTGTACCCTATGGGTACCGGGTATAAAAAGGCCAAATTCCCAACTTATGGTCATGCTAATTACATCTCCTCTAGCGATTCACTTTTTAGTTGGCTACCACCCCAAGTGTTGCTGTATGCTTTGGAGCGTACAAAAAGTACATGAAGAAGAATGAGGGCAGCCCGTCCTCGCTGTCCTCGGAAAGTGGCAACGGAAATGGTATTGGCCCGGGATGACTGTGGAAGCAGACGGAGAGATCATGGTGGTCAGTCCCAAGGATCCATGCGCGGCGACTTAAGCGTAAAGTTTGTAGCAGCAGCCGTCGTGGGCGTGAACGTGCCCAACGATGCGACACGTCGCAGGTGTTCTACGACAATGCGGAGAAGTCCACCAGCGCACTATTGGGCCTTTAGAACAAACTGCGTTGCAAAAGTTATATTATTTTATTATATTATTTACTTCCGTAGAGAGCGGACGTGTTTCGCGCGAGCTGGAGTATTCCAAGATAAGCGAAAAGACGCTAAAACAGAAAAATAAATAGTTTTCGACACACAAAATTAGTGTTATGATTAAAGCAAGTGCATAATTATTTTATAAAAATAAGTGCCACGCGAAATAGCTCAATGAGCTACGAACAAAAGAAAGAGCGTAAAAGCTTCGTGAGCCCAAGAAACGGTTATTTCTCGTATTTCTCAACGCGCGACAACAACGAAACGGCAACAAAGAGCAACCGTCTGGCCGTCGATAGCAAAAGAGCATGGTCACCCGCTCTTCTCACTCCTACACCTACATTATGGAGTTCTCAGTGCAAAATCCCAACAACAAGCACTGATAAAATTTCTGCAACTGCTGCAAAAGCAACAGCAACAACTACAGCAACGACCAGTATCGCGGAAACGACTACGATGTCATCGACTGCAAATACAATGACAACCAAAACTGCAAGCTCCAAAGTCAATATCGGCAATGTTCAACAAGCGGCCCCGGCCATACAGACCGGCATGGATCGCTACATTCAAGTTAAGCGTAAGCTTAGCCTGCAGAACAACGCGGTCGGTAATAAGCCAAAAATAAACCGTGTCCAAAGAGACAACGATCAACCCAGGAGATCTAATAACAACAGATTTGCTTTTTTAGCGGATGAACAACCGGAACTGGGTCAAGAGACCCAAAAGAAACCAAACCCCCACCAATTTACATTAGGGAGAAAAGCTCGACCGCCCTGGTCAACAAAATTGTTGCGCTGGTCGGGGATGGAAATTTTCACGTTGTTCCGCTTACTAAAGGGAATATAAAGGAAATCAAACTTCAAACCAAGTCTGAAGAACATTTTCGAGCAGTGTCCAAATACCTATATAAAGCTTAGAAGAATTCCTACACGTACAAATTAAAAAGCAGCAAGGGCTTGCAATTAGTATTAAAATCGAGCCCGATGTAGCCTCCAACGAAATTATAGATGCCCTTAAAAAAAAGGGTTTTTCTGCAAAGAACGTAAGCAACATCATAAACAAAAATGAAAAGCCGCAACCACTTTTTAAGGTCAAGCTGGAGCCAGACAGCAGAGCCTTGAAGAACAATGAAGTGCACCCCATTTATAACCTGCAATTCCTATTGCACCGAATAATTACGGTGAAAGGGCCACATAAAATGAACGGCCCAGTACAGTACACAAATTGTCATGAGTATGGACACACCAGGACATACTGCACACTTCGATCAGTCTGTGTAGTTTGCGGAGACTTTTACAATTCCGCTAACAAGAAAGACGCCCACAAGAAGAAATGTTAAAACTGCGGAGGAAACCATACGGCAAACTACAGTTGCTGTGTGATCTACAAAGAGCTGAAAAGTCGTAAGCGACAAGTGACAGCAACGCGCCATCAGAATACACAAAACCTATACACTAAATCACATACGACGCCGGACGTATTTTTCGCCAAGGCCGCAAGATCCTCATTTGGTCCGCTGAATACCCAGAAGGGCTTCTCCTACGCCAATGCCATTCGAACAGGTATGGCAAACCCACTCCAGTCAAATCTAGAAAACGTTATGATGTTTACCATGCAACAAAGTATGATGGAATTAATGTCCTTTATGAAAACGACTATGCATACACTTGTTCAAAACCAGAACATACAGTGGCTTGTAGCTCAGCTGTCCAAATAATTGATGTCTAGTCTAAGAATAACCATGTGGAACACCAACGGCGTTTCACAGCACAAACTTGAAATTACACAATTCCTGAATGAAAATCAGGTGAGACGCACCTCACAAGCAAATACAACTTCCAAATAAGAGGTTACGCCTTCTACCGTACAGATCATCCAGATGGTAAAGCATAAAAAAAGAACGCATCAAACACCACTTTCACCAAAGGTATGCAACTAATTAGTTGCAGGCCACTTCTATGAGAGTGCAGTCAGCTAACGGCAACCTTTTCATAGCCGCTGTCTACTGCCCGCCTCGCTTTACAATTTCTGAAGGACAATTCATGGATTTTT